>JAKJHU010000171.1:0-630788 GCA_022316685.1 Progne subis subis | reverse complement strand
TTGCAAAGAATCCTGTAAATCTTGTTATTATGGGTCCATATAAGCGTTACAGGCAAAGTTTTATGCTCTGACTATTCTGTGTGTTTTCCAGGTTTTTTTACTAGTGACTTTTTTTTTAAAGTTTCTAACTTTTTTTGGCTCTAGAAGATGTGTACATCAAACATTAACAGGGAAAAATATTTTCAGTAAAAATGAGATCTCATGAAGTGCAAAGAATTTTTATTATGTCACTTTATGCACGAAGCATTTGTTTTCTATACACTGCGGGCATATAAACATTTAAGAAGTAATGCTGTATACCCACAACAGTGATGTGCCTATCACTTCTTTTTGTCACAATTTCTCCCCAAGTGATACTTGCAATTGTAGAGTTCCTAATAGTTTACCCAGCTTTTTACTTCTGATGGCATCCTGGAGCAGTGATTTAATGTTCTGCTGGGACTAATTTCAGTGTTTGAATTCTTGGATGCTGGAACATTACTCTTGGTTTATTTGTGCTGCAGTTGTTTCGCCTTCCCTTATTATGTCTTCTTTCCATCTATGGGATAACAGAGTACAGTTCTCCTAAGGATAAGGACGGGGGGAAAAACCCATCGCTTTCCTGTCACAGATGCACAAATTATAAGGCTGGAGAAAGGAATGGTGATGAACTCACAGGCTTTCTGGAGCACACAAGATATCGAAGTACTCTGACTTTAATGTCTTAATTTCTGAATACATCTTAGACAATCCATCACTGGCAAGGTCACTGAAGTTCTGGTTACATTGCTGTTAAATTTTGCCCCTTATTTCTAGCCTGAATTCAGTGAACTTCTTTTTTTTACCCATTTTCTTTAATCTGCAAGGTTAAAGACTCTATAATGTTGTACTAGGAGCTTATGCTCGGTTGATTATAGAGCTGAATCAAAGTAATTCAGATTGACAAGGAGCTCTGGAGACGTGTTCTCCAATTTCCTTGCTCAAAGCTCTGCTGTAGGCTGCATCTAGTTGGGTTTTGGATCTCTCCAAGGTTCAAGATTCCACATTATAAATCCTTTATCCAAATATACAAGGTACTACAGTGAGTACAGCTTTACTAAAATAGAGGTCACCAGTCCTCTTTCCAATCCTCCTTTATCTTCCAAGCTGTGGAAGACAACCAGGTTTGTCAGGCAGGATCTGATCCTGGTGCTTCCCTGATGATTTTCCCCATCCCCTTCTTGTCCTTTATGTGCATGGAGGTGGTTTTGGGGGAATTTCCTCCATAATTGCCCTGGGAGATGAGGTGAGCTTGACTGGCCTGTTGTTTCTTCTAACAGTCTCTTCTCCCTTCTTGGACAATGGGACAGTTGTCAGAAGTTTAAGATGCAGTAGCATCAAGTGGCTGCCCAAGAGCCTCACTCATCGTGAGCAGCATGTCCTTCTCTCTTGCTGCTTTCTAGGATAAAGTCCTCACTCCTTAAATAAGGTCTTTTTTCTTTGTTTCTGGATTTATGTCTGGTAGCAGTTGGGTGGATGTTTGGTCCTTTCTGGCCTCTGCTTGGAAAACATCCAATTCAATTTTAAAACCTGTCAGTTAGCTGATCTTTGATATATTTAATGTACTGCATTAAATTTGTAGTTTTCCTATTTCTTAAACAAAATATTACTTGGCACTGACTTGCATAACTCAGCGAAATTTATCATCTCAGCACCTTTAACTTTATTAACCTTATGGTGTGTAATGTCATTGCCACAGATCTTGAGTTAGATTGACAAGACCATAAACACTTTTAACTTATATAGTCCTTCTTTAATTGCTTAAAAAACAGTTGTTTTGCTTATTCCATGATTTTCCCCAGGACTGATTTCAGGTGACAAGTCTCTACCTACTTACTTTTTGCTATGTTAGCATGTTTGCTTTTTTCCAAACCTCTTGAATTTCTGTGCTGTTCAAAAAGTTATTCAGAATTGATGTTGACGGTAAAAATTGCTCCTTGCAAACTCCTCTTTGAAGGTGTTGCCCTGAAGCTTATGCAGGCCTGCTGCTTTAGAAAGGTCTAAATCTAGCAGCTTCATTTAAACATCACCCTTGGCTACTTTTTGAATGAAAGATAAATGTTATCATCATTAATATTAAATTAAATGTGTGACATATCTACCGACTTATTTTCCAGATACACGAAGAGAGATTTGACTGCTTCTACCTTTTACAGCATTATTAACAGCTAGTCACTTCTGTTCGCTAATCAACAAGAAAAATTGTTGTGACTCATTTTGCTCCCAACGCAGTTTTAAAGAAACGCCCTTTTATTACTCATTACCAACGACTGCTGATTTCTTCTGTCTCCTCTTGCCTTCCGTTTCATTCCTACTTGCACAATGAACCATCGCTTCTGTTCAGAGCCTTACTGATACAGCATGTAGCAGAAGTCATAGAATTTATTTCTGTGCTGATCTCCACACAGTTACATTGCAGGGCGATGCATATCCATAGACCGAATCTTTGTTTTTCCTTCAAGGTTTTAATGGCCATCACTTTTTCCACTGTTGAAGCCATTCACTGAGTATCTGTGCCTGTTTATTCATGGAGAGCTGTTTTCCCTCTTTCTTGTGACAGTTTTTTTTCCTGTATTTAGGTAGCCATCTTTCTTGATTGTGAGTTATGAGGTGGTTGGTTCTATATTTAAAGCTTTTAATTATCTGACATAGTTCTTATTTGTTCTTTGGTACATAAACGTTTTTGGTTTTGGTGAAATCACTTTTCTTAGGAGGCCTCAGACTATTACAGATTATTTTCTTTGTACAATGGAAATAATCATGTCCAGATCATTTTTATGAAGGCACTCAAGATTTTTATATGCAACCAATCTGTTCTTATTTATCCTGTTCATATCTAATGCTGAATTTATCTTCGTACAGATTTTACAGGACTTTCAGAATTTTTCAATTTTTTTAAATTTGGAGGAAATTGTTCCTGCAATTCATGGCTTCATTGAAAAAATTATCACAAATCCACTGTGTGATAGTAGTTGTGAAATTAAATTTACTTGGTGCTCACCATTGCACTATCTCTGATGATCTGAGCAGGGTATATGTAATTTCATCAGCCAAGATAGCCTGTAAGTATATTTCAGGGAAGCAAAAAATTTGAAAGATTGATGGAATGCTATTCTTCATTTTTGTCTTTGTACTCTAAATCAAAAAGTATAGAAACACATGCTTTTGAGTAGTTAATAAGCAAAAAAAAAAAAAAAAAAAAAAAAGCTCCAGGCTTCATCTTCTGATATGCTAATTCTGGAAGCAAAAAAGAGCAGTGAAACTCTCTGTAAATGGAAATCGCAGAACATCTGACAATAATACCCTTGCCAGAACGCTGAGAACCATTTCTTATCTCAGCAAATCCTTCCAGCCTTGACTATCATATTAGCCAGTTTTATTCTACATGGCTTGTCTTTGATCACCTGCTGCATGTTCCCATGGGGCAAAGTTATGCCCATTTGCCTGTGAGCAGCTCACAGTGTTTAATGAGTATCTGCACGTTCTATCAAGGTTTTAAGGCGCTTCTGCTTGGATAAATTGAGCAGTCCTTTCATTAGCTTTATGCGTGCAGACTTGCTGTTCCTCTCAAAGACAATAAGGCATTTGAGGGGTTTTTTGTGTTTTTTGTTCTTTTGTTTTTTATTTTGTGGACTTGCAATTTTTTTTTTTTTAATTTTTTTTTTTAAAGATATTTTTGCCAGTGTTGTCATTTCAGCTGGATCTGGAGACTTTTTCTGGTTTCTGCATTATGATGCAATGCTACCTCAGTCAAGTGCCTTTCCAAAGAGGCAGTAAAAGATTACATTTGTAAGCACTTGTGTGTGACATATTAAAATAAAAGGTATCTTATTGACTGTGACATCTGACAAGTTTTTCATTGAGCATATCCCAAAATAGACTAGTAGTATTTCTTGCCACTGTCTGCCTTAAAGTGGTTTTTCATCAATCCCTTACAGGCGAGTGCTTAGAAAATGCTTAATTAATGCAAGTCCTTCAATTATTATTTTTTAATATAAATTAAATGTCACTTTTATCTTGCCTTTTCCAAAAGTTAATAGTGTCAATGGTATATAGGTGCAAAATTGACCTAAAGAACTGCAGTGTAAGCATATAATGGGTAAATCTCTTGTCCATTGCATTTTATGTTGGATAATATTTCACTTTCTTTTTTTATGCTTATTTTAGACCTTCTCAATTTAATCTTAAGTTCCTCAGTACCTATAAGATGTTCCAAATACAGTTAAAGCTGTTTCCTCAAAAAATAATTTGTTACCGTGGAACATAACTTCAAGTACCCTTAATGTTAAGGACCTTGACTTAACTTTGGTGTCTCTGTGATAATTAGGAAGAAAGGGGAGAAATATGACCACTGAGAAATATTTCTCAAGGCTGAAAAAGAAAGTGACACAATGGAGTTTCACAGGCCCCGTGAGCCAAGCTGGTTCCTGGGAATAGCAGGAGATATTTTGTGCCCAAATTTAGATAGCAAAATGCATCAGTGGTACAAGCACCGTTTAGAAATCAGGCCAGCCAGAAATGGGAAGTCTTTGAAAAATTAACTATTTCTTTTTTATTTCCTTTGTCAGGGAAGTTTAATTTCGTGCATAGATTTTTAAGCTGCATTTTGTTATTATGGAGTGCTTCAAAAACAAATAATCTTTGAAGGTAAATGTTGTAGTTCTTTAAAAGAGTTTTGGAATAAGCCTTTGGACTGTTCAAAGTTTTCAATTAAAATTAAAACGTGGACAGTTCTTTTTGATGCTGGCAGGCTGGTGGGGACAGAGACCTCCTCTTTGCTCTGCCAATCTGGATTGTGTTGGAAACTCATTTGCATGTCAATTCTGTGTATACAGAGTACAGAGCTTCTGTTTGAAAGAATATTCCCCAACTTTAGTGAAGCATTAAGGGTAAAAATGCTGGTTTTACAGCAGATAAGATGGAGTTTGCATTTCCTCCCTGTGCATCTTTTAGCCTTGTGAATCGGCACATGGTACTGGTTCTTTCTTAATAATCATGGAAGGCAAATGGGAAAGTGTACCATGACTTTAATTATTAGAGGGCATGGGAAAAAAAACCTACTCGAGTTTTTTTGGTGGGGTTTTTTTGTGGTTTTTTTTCAATATTCCAGTGGACTTGCAAGCTTGCTGTACATGTCTGCTGGAGGAGGATGTTCTCTAGTTATGGCAGCTGCTACCTCGTGGTTTCATAGCTCACTTGGTGCCTCGTTAACAGAGCAAAGCTTCAGAAACCAAAAACACGTGGCAGATGATTTCCCAGCATGGAGGGACTCACAGGCTGCTTCCTCTCTTTTGCTCCCTCCTCAAAGGAAAAAGAAAGGGAAAGATGAATTCCTAAGTAAGCAGGAGGAAGATGGCGTAAACTTCTAGGAGATCAGTGATTATAGTTTTTGGTTTCTGCAAGTAGAAGTTTGCAATAATACAACTCAAGGCTTCATAGGTAATGATAGCTAAGGAGGAATTATTTAACTCATGTAATAGATACCTTAGTTTTGAATTGAAGATACTTTTTCTATGAGAGTTGGAGTTATAAGTAGCTCTGTTGGTCTGCAGGAAGTGAGAAAGGGGGGAAAGTTTGGGCAGTAGCACTCTGGAGCAAGGGACAGACTGGCAGATGGGTCTCACTGCAAATGTGAGAAACTCAATGATGAGAAGAAAGTAATTTATTGGTTTTGCAGCTGAGTTGTAGGTTGTAAATATGCCGGTAGGCAAAGGCGGTGTGTGCATGGAGCACCAATAAGAAGCCAAACATTTATTGTCAAAGATTGCAGTGTTTAACCCACAGGGAAATCTGACGGCCAGGACTTCACTGGGCTGTGACTGAAGGGCTGCAGTGCTGTGAATCCACTGACATATTTCTGCACCATTCAGCTCATTTCAGTGCTGGACCCCTTGTGCTTTTCTCAGATTTTATTAACTTGTGTAGGTGAATTCACTGTCATCTAGCTAGTTGCCTGTTGGAATGTGCCCAAAGCATAGTAAGTATTAGTTGGAGCTGGCTACAGAAAAACTAATCAAACAAAACTCTTCCACTCAAACTCAAAACTTTATTACTGCTTGGGATACAGAAAGGAAAAGGAGTTAGTTCAGTAATTGGAGGACAGAGCTCATAATTCAGAAAATCCAGTTGTCAAATACTCAGTAATAAATTTAAAATCCTAGTTTTAGTGTATATATATTGGGTCTCCTTCAATTCTGTGATACAGCTTAGCCCCTTTCTCATGAAAAGATCATTTGCTAAATGTATTCTGAGTTATTTGGAAACTGCTGTATGATACAGCCGGAAATGTTTTTCCCTTCAAACTGCTTGGGTATTGTATGTGACAGCCCCTCCACTTTTATACCACAGAAGATCAGATACATCAAATCACTTCCAAGATAAAAGTAGTTTGAATGTGTTCCTGTTCTTTTAGAAGGCACATTCCAGATGTTTGTTAACTCCTTGACCACCAGCAAAAGTATGATATAAATGCTAATGTAGCACAGTACTTTCTAAATGAAATGGAAATGGTCTTCAGCTATTAGTACAGCCAGGGTTAATCAAACCTGTCTCCCTACACGTGGTCCAAGTTCCATTCTTAACTTGGCACAACTTAAGCTTCATAAAATAACGTCAATATGCTGCTCAACAAGCTGTATTTATAACCATCTCATCCTAATATTGCTCTTTATTTGTAATTAGTACAAATAGAAAATTATGTGGTGCTAGTCACTTTCAAATTGATTTAAAGAACGATAAGTAATTTTCAAAAATCTATAAACAGATCTTCTAATACGAGACCCTTAGAAGAGACTTTTACTGATGACATTTCAGGCTGTTGCCTCAACCATCCCATAATTAGCTATTAAAAAAGAAAATTCTTTTTGATTCCTGAATAATGGCATAAATAAAACTTGAAGCTGGTGGCATTGGGTACAAAGTTTTCCTGCCTGGATTTCCTTCCTGCTGAAAATACACATCAGTCTCAGATCCCAGATCCAGGCTAGCAAGAGAGGATTATTGATTACAGATGCTTTTAATCAGGTTGGTCAGCACAGGATGGTTGTGTGCAGTAATTCAAGGTGGGATTTAACACTGAACGTGACCTACTCTGCTTTAGCTGTCATGTGAACATTCTTGATGTGCACTAAGACTGGGTGATGCAGCCTGCTGGATTTTCTGAGTTGACTTGGGGAACTTCAGTTTGCCCCCATTTGCCTGAAAATGTGGAGGGGTTTCAATTCCTGGAGGTCTCTGATGTTTGCTGCATTTTGGGGCAATCCTGATGGAATCCATATAAAGGATTTTATACAGGCATAGTAGAAAACAGTAACAATTGGAGAGGTTTAATGGAATTAGGCTTCATTTTGCTCACTTGCATGGAGTGATTCTCAAGACTGTCCGAAGAGCGGTCAGCCAGCAGGTGACAGGCAGATAGCTAGGAATTGCATCAGCACCTTCTTAAGGACTTCTCCATAAAAGTTCTAACTTCCAGAGAACTTTTTTTTTCTATGGGTGCATCTTCCCAGAAACAAAACACAGTGGAAAATTTATCTCAAAAGAGAACAGCTGGACAAAAAACCCAGCCTCTCCTGGGCTGGGAAGAAAGAAAGGAGCTTAATAATTAACTTTTAAATTAATAATTAATTAATAATTTTTCAGAGATACAGGATCATTAGTTAACTGCATAATAAACGTCATGAAACCACCCTGACCAGGTGTCTTAACGACTTCACAACATGTAGATAACTAATGGTGAAATCATTGTAGGGTGAGTAAAATTCAGCTCAGGAAAAGACACAAAATTCTACGGATTATTGCTGTGGTTCTCTCTATCCATTCACTACAGACCTTTGTCTCCTGGAATACCTTTGTCATACCTTGGCGGGAGAATCATGTGTTAATATTGTTGTAGTGTTACACCCAGTACACAAAACGTCAGTACTTCTCTCTTTCACAATCGTGTCGCTCTCATAAAACTACTGAAAGAATCCCTGGGAATAGTTTTAAGGATCTAAGACAAACATCTCAATATTTAGTAAATGGTCCAAGTCCTTACCTCATTACACTGCCAGAATGACTGTTCTAACAGTTAATAAAGACACTTGTAAATTCTTCCTCATGGAAGTCTGTCTTGATTTCTTTCTGTAGCTTCTAAATGCTAAAATAAGCTGAGAACAGCAAAATATTTAATTGGGTTACTAATTAAATGTCAGGCGTGGGCTGCCTGTTAAACTCAAAGGTTAACTGGCAGCTAAGAGCATTTATGACAGATTTCTAAATTCAGAGTCTAGAGATATGCAAAATAAGGTAAACATCTCTGGAATATGTTGTTTTCCGGCCTTAAAATGCATCTTTAGACTTCTTATCACTATTTCTTAGTTCATAGTACTGCCAATTGCAGAGGATCCCATATTTTCTTTCTCAATAAGTGTCCTTTAAAAAATCAGGTATTAAAAGATAAAGTAATTACTATGCTGAGATTGCAACCAGCTCAGGAAATTATTTTTGTTCTGATTCTGCAGAGGAGAAGATTTTGTGTTTTCAAAAGAGATGTTAAAACATAACACTGAATTAAAGCCCAAACTTTTTTTTTTTTTTTTTTTTGCATTGGACTCAAATGAGCTTATTTGCAGTGGTACTTGGGAATTTGTGGTTCATGTGATTGAAGAACCTGACACACTCTAATATATTGCAGAGCTTCTATTTTTGGGATAGACTAATCCTCATTTTCTAGTTGGGGAATAGAGCACAAAGAGATCAAGGTATGCTGGCACTCCCAGTGGGAGTTCAATCTAGATAAAAACTTTAGAGGAGCTGTTTAGGCCTGGAAGTGTATGGGGAGACACTGCTTAAATTTCCCTATCCTGGTTTTCATCAAGGTAAATGAACCTTTATGCCAAGGTAGCATGCATTTTTCTGAAGAAATTTGAACTTCTCACATTCTCTCATGTAAAAGAAAAAAAAGATGTTTTTCTTTCCTGAAAGAATCTGTTTAGAATGTCTTACTTGCATTAGTGCTGATAGAAATAGTGGTAATTATAAACCACTTGAATACATTTTGAATACATACTTGTAGGTATATTCTTTTATGTATACATATCTATATGTGTGTGTGTGTGTGTGTGTATCTGAAACTGAGTTTCCTAAAAGAGACATTGAATGGCAAGTGAGTTTTTGGGGTGGTTTTTTTTTTTTTTTTTTTTTTTGGTTTTTTTTTGGTTTTTTTTTGGTTTTTTTTTTTACTTTTTTAAGAAGCTTTGAGCCACAGGATTCTGGAGAAGAACTTATAAACCTCCACCTAATCGAAATGTACTGCAACATAATACTGGAATTTGAGTTCACTGAGTATATTTTTTAGACCAGAACAGAACCACCTTACAACTCTTATCTTGTGCTGAATGCTTCATCACCATCATGATGACGGGCAACAAACCCTTGAAGCCCTTGTATTAGCTGGGTAGTATATTAGTATTAATTGGGTGAGACAGATCAAATAGTGCCAGAAAACATTCAAAGATGATATTCTTGTAGCCTCAAGGTAAGTTTATTGTAGGCTGACAGCTTTTTTCCTTTATTATGTTGGACTTGTGGCTAGTTTGTCAGTTCATCTATTGTTGGTATAAAATGGAGATCAGATGGTCTGTTTGGCAAAGGCAGGTGATGTGCTTTGATCAGGATCCCAGAGATTACAGTCAAGTCTGGTTTTGTGCTTAAACACAGAGTTAGCTGTCCTGGGGAGTTTCTCACTTGTTTCTTGCTTTGGGAGTTGATAGTCTACTCTTTCCCTCCTCTGTCAAAAACTCAGCTTGGTGACTGAGAATAAAACCTTAATGTTTCATACCAGTCTTTTCACTCCTTTTGAATACTCATTTTGAGCAGCAGAGAGCACATTGTGTCTACGTGCAAAGTTGCTGGCCATCATATTCAATCAAGAGATTTTCCTCCTCCTTCTGAGCTGTGAAATCAGCAAGGGAGAAAAAACTCCCCAACCCCTTGCAAAGCAAAATACAGATCCATGAAGGCACTTTCAGTACTTTTGCATACTTTGAAATAGATGTGGTTTCATAGTGAATGTTAGCTCGCTGGAACTGAGCTACTTGGATTGCTACTGGGGAGTAAAGAAAACATTTAAGAATTTTCTTGGGGTTGGGGGCTATTCCTTCATCATGTTCAGTTTGCATGTGCTCCAAATGTGCCAAATAATCAAATATTTTTCCTGAGAAAGGAGAGAAGATGGAAAGATGGCTCCTTATACGAGAAAATTAGTTCTAGCTCATGTATTTAGATGTATGGTCATTGCATTGGTCTCCTTGGATGGATAAAATCTGCTGGCCCTGCACCAGCAACATTTTCTTGCAACCCTTCTCCAAAAGGAGTAATTTTACCCAACTTCTTTTGTGTCTTTGTCCCAAAAAAAGAATGGAAAGTGGGATAAGTTTTATTTCAGTTGATGGAGACGTTTCCTCAAATGCAATCATAGAACGGTTTGGGTTGGAAGATATCTTAAAGCTCAGCTGGTTCCAGCCATTCTGCCAGAGGGGACAACTTCCACTATCACAGGTCACTCAAAGCCCCATCCAACCTGGCCTTGGACACTTCCAGGGATGAGGCATCCACAGCTTCACTGGGCAACATGTGCCAGTGTCTTCCCACCCTCATACCGAAGTATTTCTTCCTAATAATGATGAATTCCGATTTTCGTGTCCACCAGAAGAAATGCGGCACCTGTCTGCACTTTGGATTGACAGAAGTAGTCATCCTGCTCAGGTTCCCATGGCAGCCTGAGCATCTGCAAGGGATGGGAAACAAAAAGATCTACTGAAAAACCATTTAACTAGCCAGCAAAGATTGTAGTACCCAAATAAGTTGGCTCCAGGGCTCTAAGGCCACATTAATCTCTCTGTTGCTCTGATGAACGAAGTAATTTAGGCTGAAGATTTAGTAAAAAACCTGCAAAGTTTGAGAGTTTTTACGTTACAGATTGCCCAGCATCAGCTTTATTCCTGCTGTGTGGTGCTGTACTTCACATGCAGCCATTCAGCAGTCTGTTTGAGATTTAAACCTATCTGGGGTCCTAATAAAATATGAAGGAAAGGTGCATCTTAAGATCCAGCATGTCTGGGAACTGGAATTTTTTATGCTGAAGTCTGGCTTTTTTTTTCTCTATAGGTAAATCTGTAAGTTTTTCTCTATAGGTAAATCTCTCTGGAAGTTCATCCTGAAGCTGAGCAAAGTTGTTGTGAGTAACAGCTCTTGCTATGAAAGAGTTCTGGTGTTTTACTTGAAGGTTGTCCTAGACTAAATCAGAATGTTTTTGAAGATTTCTTACGCCACCTGTGTGGCCAGGCTTTTCCACCTTTATTCCAGCCCACATAGAAATGCCGATTGAGCCTCATGAAGGAATTTCAGAGGTGGGTTGCTTTGGTTTAGCAGTGTGGAGTTTGTCTTTTGGCTTATAATGCTGAGGTGCAGGGTGGTACCAAAGAGTAGACTGTCTGTAAAGAAATTTCTGAGGCTGGGGATTTGTAGGAGGAGAGCTTTGGTGTGTTTTTTGTCAAAATCTTGAGTAAGTCACCTGTAAAAGCAATTTCTTTATAATTGCTGCAGTCACAATTCAATGAAGATATTGCTAAAACCCTCATGCAAATGATGTGTGTGTTGCATAGACCAAAAAACTTGCTTTTTTTAATGTGAAATATTTTTCTGAGCTCTAGTTCTTCAAGATGACTAATATCTCTTTCAAAAACTCTTTCAAATCAGGCCAGACTCTGATTCTTCTAAAGCTCCCTCCTATTGACTTGATTTTCTACTGTTATATGAATGACTTCAAAATTGCACTCAAAAAAAACCCAAACAAACAAACAAAAAAACCAACAAAAAAAAAAAAAAAAACCAAAACAAAACCTCAGACATTTTATTAAAAATCTTTCTTATTAATTTGTGATGAAGTGGCTGGTACAGGAAAAGCATAGGCTGATTTTTGGTCCATTCAGGCTGCCAGATATTAAGAAGGGAGAGAGATTCATGAATGAGTGACAGTTATGGTCTGGATATATAGCACAGTTCTCAGTCTTGCATCTGTGCAGAAAAGTTAGAAAGATCAGAGTGATATTGTTGGCTAATAATGAAGAAGTTATCTGGTGCATGATCTCTGTTTGGAACACAGATAAAAGACCAGCTGTTGTCTGTATAATGCACACATCATTGAATTGGTAAGTGAAGCAAAGTTTGCATTTAAAATCATTTGGATCTGTGCTACCAAGTCTATTTTAAATCCAGAAAGGTACCATATGAAATATTAATGAATGCATGTATTCTTCCAACATATTAATTACAGCCATTTCTCTGTGTTAGAGTGCTTTGCTTATTTAAATTGCTCTGTTGTGATGTTATATATGTAGTAGATGGTGCCCTATACACCATAAAGAAATCAGATGATGAAGAAAGGAGGGATTTGTCACCTGTTCATTGGAGAAACATTACAGGTCTAAGTTCAGACAGGAATGTAAAGTGAACTTCTCATGATTAGTAAGGTCCGGCTGTTGTTACTTGACAGTGGGCTCACATACTGTAAGGGTAAAAATGTTAGAATTTGGAAAGGTTCTTTCTACCTGCAGGAAAGCATGACAAACAAGGATTACAGCATACCACATATTTAATTGCATTTACCATGACATCTAGCAGATGCTGGAGAAAGCAGGATCAATAGTTTCGTGTCCTGAGGGAAGGTCAGCTCACACCAGATGTACCAGTTTTCTTCCTCTTCTTATATAATAAAAAAAAAATGTGCAGTGAATTGATTTAAATCTTACTTGAGTCTCCCTAGAGAAGTATGTATGCAATAGCATTTCAGCTTTACTGACAATATAGGTACCATTCATTCACCCAAACTCATTCCACCATGCTAATGAGGTAATCTTACTCTGAAAGAACAAGCCATTAGGAGGAAAGTTTGTGTAGGGAAGCATAATGCTTCTGAATGGGGTATACAGAGACTTTTGCTGGTAATCACTGGGGAGTCTAAAGTAGGAAATAATGCAATTTTGCCAGTTATATTTTTACATTATTTACTTAAATCAAAAATGCAAAGCTTGAGTTAAGCTTGGATACAAGCTTAGACTCAAGAATGAAAATCACCTTTATAGGAGAATATAAAGTGTGGCATGATGTGCTGTGTGAAATGTCATTACTGTAGCACTGGGAAGAAAAATGTATACTTTAGAGGGAGAATCAAAGTTGATGGATGGCGTGTTATCAAAGATGAATTTTGACACCTGCCTATCTTTTGATCTCAAATAAACCATCTACTCAATTCTGAGTTTGTTTAATCCTTACTTTATAGGCATGTTTTCTGCTAGATAGCTCAAGCTCTATCTTAAAAATGGCAGTGGCTTAAGAAAAGAGATAATTTATGTGTTCACCTTCCAAATTTCAGACTGCTGAAAATGGAGAAAGTTACTATATCTCTGCTCACGTGAAAGTTAAATCTGCTGGATGCTGTCAGACATTTAAATTGATAAAAGAATAATTTTACAGATGGGCCCATCATTTTTTGGGTACCACCTGAGAACTCACTGTTATGTAGAGGTCAGCTGTATGCATACAAATGTGTAGTCACTTGGTGCTTTGGAAGAGATTTCCTGGAAAAACTGTTTATTAACTCCGTGGTGTGGTTTGCAGCCTTGTACTGCTGAACACACAGAGCAAGTGGTTATCAAAGAGAGGGCATTGCAAGGTCATGAAATTCCTTTCCATGCTGGGTAATCACAGCTTTTGTGGATAACCAGTTGCCCTGTACTCTCAGCCTTGCAGCAGGGTAAATTACAGGATCCCTGCAGGCGCAGTTATTGATTTTGGCGTGTCACGTCTGCAGGCCAATTATTTACTTACAGCAAACACAGAGCGTGTAGTTGGCTATTCATGGGTGCCTGTCCCCTTCCTTCTGGCATCACCAAAATGCTAGGATGGCAAGATCCTGCCTTTGTCTTCTTTCTGAAAGAGCGGCCGTACCTCAAGCGTTTGGTCTTGTTTTTGTTTACGCCAATTTACAATGTAAGTGACGATGGAAAATTCTGTTTGGAAATAAATGGCTGTTCCTCCATGAGCATCAGCCTTTGATGTGCACTTATTATTTGGTTTACCTGGTCTATGAAGATGATACAAAGTCGGGTACAGTTGATGAAATAGTAATAAATAATATTCCCCGAGACTTCTGATTATGTGAACAAATGAGTTCAGTCATTGAAAGTGAGGTTAAGAGATGAGGATACTGAGGATCATCAGTGATCCAATGAATTTTGCCTTAAGTGTGAGTAGAAAAGCTGATGGCAATAATTGTTGTTTCCAGTTTAATTGCTTGTCTAAATCTGGGTTTCAATAGGGTTCACAGCAGTAATGAGAACCTGATATTTTCTTGTGGAATTTCAAAGTCTGTCTAGTTCCTCAAAGACAGACTGAGCACTCGCAGTCTTTATGCAGAGTGAATAGGGAGTTCTCATCCTCACAAGAAAAAAATGAAGACAGTTTCTTTAAAACATCTCTTTTTTGGCTTCTACAACCTTAGTGCAGAGGACATAGGCAGTGTAATAGGCAAGCAAGAAATCAGCTGCAAAAAAGGGCAAAGCAGAGCTGAGGTGAAGTTGGAAAAGGGAGGTTGAAGGAAACAAGCCACAGCCATTGTGCATGCCCAGTGAAAAACAATATCTAGCTCTGCATTTTACTGCCAGGTAGCATCCTTGCGAAGTGTGACCTAAACCCATTGTGCCCTTTATGTATTGGTTGTGTTTTTTGCCATGGAAATTGAAGATAGAACGTGGTGACAAGAAAAGCAATCTTTGCAGACTGAATACTATGGAGTTTTAATAGTTTTGCAAAACAAGTTCTCAGTTTTTAGACTACAGGTGGAATTTTATTGACTGATACAGCATTTTACACCTCTTAGAATCAGAGTCTTTCCCCATGTGAAATGAGGACACCATCCAGGAAGACAAGATTATTTGGGGCTTTCCAGAAAGGGTTTGTTACAAATGGAGAGAGGAGTGTTCAGAAAAGTCCCTCTCTCTGCCTAGGCCTCTGGAAGTGGACAGTTGCATTTTTCAAGCCCAAAACCCACTCTCACTTTTCAGGTTTTTTATAATGGCTGATTAGGTCTATTGTAACATTAATTATTTATGGAATAGACCAAGGAAAACAGACATAAGACTTTAACAGGTTGCTTAGCACACAGGATAAGCAAAAGGAGCGCTACTAGCAGATAAACAAGTCAGAGCATGAGTGAAGTACTTATATTTTTATAGCTAGTGAAGAAATAGTACAGATTAGGATTCAATATATCTTACAATCCAGTTTCTGATGGGGCATACATATGGTCCTTTCTCTCAGTTTCTGGGAGTGTACCCACAGAGATGCCTCCAAACTTCCTGGGAGAAGCCCTGCACATTTCCAGGGAGTGTGTAGGAGCATTCTGTCTCAGTGAAAATTTTGTGTATGCTTTATAGTGTAAAGCAGTGTATTTCAGTCAATGATACCTCATTTTTTGTCTCTCCCTACGTTTCGCTCTCCAGACAAAGGTATTTATTCTTAGCTGAGGGTCTCGCCCTCTTGCTGCCAGAGATAACCCCCCTGTCAGGCATCTCTCCCCTGGGTTATCTCATCCATATGCACCAGCTATCTGAGGGAAGAGGGGGGAAACATCCTTCCACGGGGGATCCTTGCAGGATTTTCAGATGCTTCTTAACGGCTTTGTTGTTGCTCTTTTCAGCAGACCAGGGGAGCAGGCTGTAAAAGATGTTCGCTGGATTTAATGAATAGTCATTAGTTAACGTTGTCAATAACACATCAGATAAACGCATCAGAGGGAATTCCTCGAGTGAATGTTTCTCACTGCAAAAACCTGCCACGTCTTCCCAATTCAGTGTACAGAATGTGCAGGGAAAGAAAATTAGTTCAGATAATCTATTTACCCAGCCAGAAATATCACCCCAAAGAACTCTGAAAACGAACGTTTTCTGTTATACATGAGTGTTTCCCGGATATTTTAGGTTGGTTTTTCTTTGTTTGGTAGGAAAAGTTTTCAATCATTTAGTGACAGTTTTCCCACACTTTTCAGCTGTACATGATGAGGACTTTTCAATGTAAGGGATTTTTTTTTTTTTTTTCTGAGAAAAGAATGAACTGCTGCTAATCTGACCTGAGTGCTTTGAGTACTCAGATTAGATTTATAATCTGACAAAAACCAATTAACCTGGTTTTACTCTGGGCTCATAAAATATTAATTTTGATGAAGTATTTTGAATAATTGAATAATGGATGCGGCTTCTAGAAATATGAAATACAGGCATAGTATTTGTGTTGGAGGTGAAAAAAGGCCCAAGGCTGCAGGCACTGTTCTGAGGTTTTTGCTGTCCAGCTCAGTTTTTGGTTCACTAATAGTACAAATATTGATTAATGAGTTCAGTAAAGACGTGACAAAGCTGTTGCTGCTGCCTCACATTTGCTTTCCCTTTTGATGATACATTGAGCAAGATACGGAGTCTTGTCCAAAAGATTATAAGTGATAAAAACATTACAGTCATGGGAGAAATGTACTGTGAATGGCATCTTGTAGCTGTGATTTCTGCCTTCCATCAGCAAGTAGTGATTGAATCTACTAAATGAGAGAAGGCTGCTGTACCAGTTAGGGTATTATTGAAATGGATTTTGACATAGACTGTTGCCTAAACAGTCAAAGATATCAGCAGGAATAGGATACTGGGTATACAGTGTACGTACCTACTCTGTATAATGTTCAAGCAACTTGAGGATTTTTTTTTTCCTTGTGGCTCCTGACTATAAGCATTTTCTTAGTTGATGTTTTTGATGTCTACAATTGGTATGGCTTCACTTGGTTCTGTTGTTGAAAAATGAGAAACCATACGAGTCCCCAGAATATTGGAATAAGACCAGAAGTTACTCTTATAGCTAAGTTAAGCTTTGTGAAATCAGAAACGATGTGGAAGTATGTGAGTGAGAAAAAAGGGGAAATAGAAGGGGCTGTTGAGAGCAAAAGTATCTCAGACAATATTTAGAGTAACCATGGTTACATACCTGGAAAAGAAAAAAAAAAAAAAAAGGAAGTGATGATTAAAGAGAAAGTGCCTCTATCCTTTCATCCCTGTGGTCACTTCACCTCTTCACCTTAGGAATGGTGTCCTTGCTTACATCAGGGCAGCTCACATAGTAGGACTTGATTTGTTTTGAGTAGCTGCCTCAAAGCACAACCTTAAAAAGGCAGGTGGGTTGTGAGGGGCAAAGAAAACCCAGAGAGTGCTTTTTTTAAAAAATCCCAAAGGGGAGAAGCGGAGTCAGGTACATGGAGTGCCACCCAGGCCATGGAACAGCGTTAGCCTTTCTCTCTCCTGAGTGCACTCACATCGATCATACGGGATCTAACAGCACTTACAACAAATCCTGTTATGCCACGGCTGCCCAAGATTGCTAGGCTAAATTCGCTCTTAAACCAAGGCTCAACTGGCTCCTGTTTTCCCCTACTCCTATTTCTGCTCTTGCTTTTTACTGTTACTGCCATTTTTAACATGTAACTCTAGGAATGAGCTGTAGTTGAATCAATCTCACACCACTGAATGGAGTGGTCCAGCAGGGAAGTTGGCTGGTATGGATGGATGCACGCCGAGCAGTGCTGCAATCTGCATTTCATGGGATGCTTGATCCATGGGCTGTTCTGGAAAACTGTTTTAGCTCCTTTTAAGCAAAGGGAATTAGGAATGCTGTATGTCATCAGTCTTTACATTCCTTTTGTGTTTGTGGGGAAAAAAAGGTAAATAACAGATTTGTTTTGCATTTCTGTAAGCAGTAATAGCATTTCAAAAAGAATGCAGCTGGAAATATTATGTGGCAAAATCCTGGTACAAAAAGATTACCTATGTCAGATGGATTCATGTTGCATTCCCATAATTGCTACCAGAGCCATGATATATAAAGTCTCCAAAGTATCTGGAAACATGGTGACATTATCAACAGGAAAATGATTTAAAAATATATTAACACAGCTTTTTGTTAAACTCTGGTGATTTTTCTAGGAGGATTAAGATCTCCTTCACATCAGCAAGTGAGAAGCTCATGAGGCATATCATTAGCATGTTCCTGCTTCTTCCAGAACTTCTTTTGGGCCAATCTGTTTTTATCATGATCTTGGACTAATCAGATTCTACCAAATGGTGGCTTGTGCAGAGAAGGTTTCTTCTTTATTTTCTTTATGTGAGTTCTGTGCTCCTTTAGGGATGGAAATTTTTACTGGACCACTGGTTTCGCTTTCTCCCAGCTCTGTTTCTCTTGGGTGGTTGTTGGAGTGGTGCCTCCGTGTTGGGCTCTGTGTTTGTAAGAGATCAGGCTTTCAAAGGATTATAGACAGACTTGAATAAGGCCTACACAGGAAAGATTTCGTGGAGAAGTGGGGTTTTTTTGCAGACAAGCAGAGCTGTAAAAATACATTCATTTTAGTGGAACTCCTCCTTCAAAAATCCCTCAGCTAATACTGAAGTGGTGGAATGGGTAAATGTTCTCTCTTGCCTAGTTCTTATGATCTCGCTGTTGCTCCTATAGGAGCCCAGGTTCAGCTGTCAGCACCCAAGAGAAAGACACAACTTAGGAATGTTTCTAACCAACCTCCCAATCCTGCCATTTCTCTTGCAAACTCCTGCCAGGAAAGCATGAGGTGACACATCAACACCTCCTGATGTGGGAAGCTCTTGTGAATCCCCTTGGTGACTCCATCCATCATTTGTATCTTTATATTTCTAAGGAAAAAATAGCTGAAGCTTCTACCCTGGATGCTTAAGATGATACTATATTTTGTGAATGCAGGACCTGACAGTGTGCATAGCAATCTGGAGTATTCTTTTTACTTTTTCCTTTTTCTTTTTTTTTTTTTTTAATAATAATTAGCTATCTAATTGCATGTCCAAGCCCTGTTGATGCATTTCCACTTGTACATAATTAGGGTTTATTTGAAATTGTGCTGGTTTAATGGTTTGTCTCCACTTTCTACAAATGAAATTAGAGATAAATTTAATTTGAAGTAATAAAGTTAAAACAAACAAACAAAACCTGACAAAACACGCACCAATCAAAAATAAAACAAACAAACAAAACCCCCATAAATTACACTGAACATATTGATCAATCCCAGCTCATGCAGTGCTGGCTTCTGCAAGCTTTCATCACTGAGAATTTGCCCTGAATCCTGTTGAACTTGCCTGGGTAGTATTTACTCTCTCAAGTAAAAGCACATTGTGGAGCCATTAAATGTGTGCCATTTTTGTAATAAACCCACAGAACTAAGTGCCAATTACAGGTACATACCTGCCTGATAATTTGTTATACCCAAATTATATCCCACAGTATCTGCCTTTTTGTCTGAATGCCAGCAAACTCATTTGTCTTGCTCCTAGCCTGGATGCTTAACAAAGATTAGACAGTATAACAAATGGTATCATTATCTTCCTAAATGAATATAATGGAGAGGAAATAAAATTAAGAGTGAGGCAGGAAATTGTTAATAAGTTTATGGAATTATTGTTATTGCATTAGTGAAAATAGGTTTTCATCTACTTCTGACTTTCCTTTCAATTGCAGCAGACGTTTGGGTAAACAGGGTCAAGATATTACTGGCTTTTTAAGTTGTTTCTATGCAATTGCAGGCAGATATTCTATTGATAAGCAAGAGATCAAAGACAGACATATTACCATAAAGGAAGAGTACTCTCAAAGTTCAGTTGTGATTTGCCATTTCAGATCTGGTTTAAGATCCATCTGTAGAATGTATTGAGAAAGTGTAGAATCATAGAGTTGTTAAGGCTGGAAAAAAGAATGGTAATACACATATTATTTGGTTGTGTTTATATTCTTCCTTTGTTCCTTTTCTCTGGGAAGAAAAGGCTTTGCATTAGAAAATTCACTGATGATAACTGAAAATTCACTGATCGTGACTTTCCTTCAGATGCCTCTGTATGCCTTAGCCTCATCATTTTATTAGCGTCCTGGAAAAAAAGGGAATACCCTGAGATGCCAGGGCTGCTCTATTCTGGAGAACAAAGAGTGAGATCTGGAGATGATAAGTTCCTTCCCTAAGGTGGTGGAGTGGTTGGTGCTTCATGGCTGGTTTATGTTGACTCTGCTCTCAGGAGAATCTGTTTTCATAAAAAGTGGAGCAAATCTGCAAAGCAGTTACTTTCAGCGAAGCGTTGAATTGGCATAAAATTATTTTTCTTATTTGAGGATGAGTGCCATCTGAAATATAAATGGTCCCTGAAGGCATTGATGATCAAGGTCAAAGCCTCTGAGATGCCATTAGATCACCTCACAGGGTTAAGTTACAATTTCCGTGAGGCCATGGACATGTGTGCCCATTGCAGCTGTGTCAGTGGGAGGAATTTCAGCCAGGAGTCTGGAAAAAATGCTCTGCATGTCTAGCAAGATGCCATAACTGTTCTGTCGCTGTTTCTCCTCTGCTTCCACCAGCTACTTAATTTGTAGTGTGGAAATATTCCCATTTATTTTTATGTGACATTGTGCATATGGTTAGACCTTATGGGATGATTAAAATGTATGTTTTAAAGATTACCTTTTGGCTTTGTAGCTTACTTTTTTTTTTTTTTTCCCTCTAACTGTGGGCAATATCATCCCAGAACTAGATTGTTTATGAAATAATATTGCCTACTGGCAGTGAAGGAAGAGGCAGATAGAGTGTTTTATGTCATGGTGACAGCTTTCAAAGCAGCTCGTTCCGACCATTTAGTCCAGGAGGAAAAAGCATTAGTTGTGCGCCTGAAGGAATTTTGTGCTACAAAACTTACATGTAAGTTCATATTAGAAAAGATTACATGCGTTGAACAAAAAGGCATGATGATCTCAAGGAGGTTCAATTTCAATCCCGATCCTCTGAGAGCAGGTACAAAGAATGTGATGTTGCATGCGCCCCATAATTATGGCATTCAGAAGACTCCTGGTAAAGAACATTAAAATGGCACTAAGTGTTAAAAGAAACAATTTTTTTCCTGGTTGCAGAATAGTCAGAAATTAGGAAATGGTAATTCTGAAAATGTTTTTCCAATGTGAGTCCTCTTGTTCTGTGTGCTGGTGTTCTGGGTTGCCACATCTGCATATGGAGGAGGGAGATTTTATGAGCTATTTATTTCATGTATTTCTTAACTTCCTAGCAGGGAGAGCCTTCCTGATGTTCTTTTGTGTAGGTCTTGAATTGCAGCTGCCTGTGATTTTAGAGGAAGAAATTGTGATGAGGCATCCACTTGATGTCTTTTGTCACTCATCAGGGCCCCGTATCCTTGGCTGAGAAGAGGAGCTGGTGGCAGAAGTTGCTGTCCCCGGGAGGCACCACGGAGGTTTGTGGGGATGTTTGCTGGAACTCAGTATGGCCAGATGCCACCATGATTCCTTCTCCCATAGGAGAAACTGCCCACTCCCCTAACCTGGTCATTTTTGGTGCCCCCTAAGGATTCCTGTCCCCTTGTCTTTCCTGATGCCCAGTGAAGCAAAGTCTTTGCTAGTGAGGCTCCCAACTCTCTTCATGGTCTTTGTACCCACACAGAATCCTAGTCTTGTTCTCCAGCCTCATGTTTTTCATCCAGATTTAGAGATAGCAGTCTGTCTTCTCCTCTCCCAGTTTACATTTACCCATGGAGTGCTTACCCTTATGCAGAGCAGGACCAGCCTCTTTCTCCCAGCTGCTCTCTGGACAGATCTGCCTCATCCCTCCTCTTTTGTGGACCCATTTTCCACATTGTATTTTAGTTTCTCATCAGCAATTTTTTTATTTTTTTTTTTTAATCACTCTTTAAAATGAGAGGCAAGTAGTTATTTTAGGATGACTTACATGGCAGTGGCTCTGACAATGGATAATCCTTCAATAATCAGCATTTGGGAGTAACATTCTTGGCAGAGATTTTGAGAGTAGGAGCGTGAAGCCCAGTGGTGTTTCAGTGGTTCTGTGGGTTCTCACTGCAGCCCATCCTGCTTGATCTGGAGTTGTAAATATCAGAGCAGTTAACACTACCGAGGAGGTCATTGGCTATGTCCAAATGTAAAGCTGTAAAGTGCATATGAGCGGGGATGTAATGTGCAATATGAACAATTTGTTTAGAGCCAAGTGGTCGTTCTGCTGTGCGTTTGAGATTAATTGGCAACATCTTGGTGTATCCAAACTTGGATTTCAACAAATGGAGAGGAGGGAAAAAAACCACAGTTTTTGAAAAATGAGTGCTTTATGCATTTATAGTTGCATGTGGCCTGTGATTGCTCAGGTTAACAGCTGCTCATTTTATTTCTGCTGATTTTTCAATCATAAAATAATATCCTGTTCCAAGCAGAGGATTTTAGGAAAATACTGGAACAGATGAATAATATTAGCAAGTTACTAACTAAATATAATAGAAGAGGTATGCATTTCAATGTATTCAATTTTTGAGATTATGGATTTAGCATAGCATTAAAATGGGTCCTTACTATTAAGCTATCAGACACTGAAAATGATTGCATGTCATATTACCATTTATTCGATTTCTAATTTGGCTTCAGACAAACTCTATTACCCAAATATTCACACAATTATAAAAATTGCATAGTCAGTGTAAGCCTGCTGCTCCCTAGGACTGAGTGAATCCTGGGTGTTTACTGGTGATATAAAAGGCATGATGTAGGCAGATATAAAAAATAAGTAGGCAGAAGGAGTAAGGGATTCTCTTCGGAGACCTTAACATTCTCAAGCTCCTTTGAGCAGTATGCATAGGGTAATAATGATATATTCATTAGCAAAAATTACAGCTCCATCTCACTGCTTGGAGGGACCACTTAATAATGTAAAAAAGCAAGGTTGCATTTTTTATAACTGTTACTTTTCAGAACTGGATTGAACAAAAGAATTTCTTTCATTGGTCTTTACAGCTGTACGTTGTCGCTGGGGAGGCTATCACCCCACAAATTCCCTTTATTGGGAACTTGCCCTAACCAGCAGCTGAGGATCTGAAAATGTATAAATTTGGTGTGTCTCTGTGAGCACCCATTATTCTTCTCCTTTTTTGCAACTGAAATAAGCAACATGATGTAATTAAAAAAAAATGAATGTTTTCTTTATCAATGCAAAAACTGAGAACGTGTCATGTCAGGTATTTATATTTATTATGTGTTACAGCATCATCACAATGTTTAATAAATATTTATATTTGGCATTTGATTTGGCACTTGCAAAGTCCATAACCTAAATAAGATCACAGAAAATCTGGTCATATTTTTTTTATAAGAAGCTTCACATTCACTACTATGCTTCGTATTTCAAGGCACAGTCATTTTTGGTATAGCTTTTATAATATTTTTAGAAACAACTAGAAAAAGTTATTTTCAGCCAAAAAGAGGAGGTGCACTGTAGCCTCTAGCATTCAATGATAGTGGTTGAGATTTCAGTACAAAGTGGGGAAATGGGCTGACAAATGTATGTTTATTCCCAGCTCTGTGGTAATTAGCTACTGAGATACAATTGTTGTCTTTACTGGTTCCTGCCAGAAATCTAACTTAAAATTATTAAAATTGATATCTCACCCTCCTAAAGTAATGACCATTCTGAAGAATGCAGAGGAGGGCAGAGGAGATGCCCGTCTGGGGAGAGCATGACCCAAAATGACAGATAGCTTACGAGTATCACGATGTGACAGAAATATCAGATGTCCAGGAAGGATGGCTTTGCTTTGAAAATCATGCAACTAATGGCAGCATGGCAGTATTTTTTTTTTCCCTTTTTTTAGAGTTTTGCATTAATATGATGAAAAGAGTACACTTCATTTATCTGTTGTTAATTTGGTAGGCAAGGATAATTCACAACTTAGAAATCTCACATGCTTATTTATATTTTTTGAAGGCTGATACAATCCCATTTCCCAGATGTAATGCAAGCAGGGCATTAGTTCAGAAGCTGCTGCCACATCCACTTAATTAATAGTATTCACCTAGTTTAAAATCTGGGTGAGAATAATGAATTAGAGGAACACAGATGTATTCAAGGGAGATGTCAAACACATATCTAGCATCAAAACTGAAAAGGCAGTGTCCTGGGGTGACTGTGTATCCCCAATCGTCTGTTGGGTGCAGGGGGGAGGGCAAGCGCAGTTTGTTTTTCCCCAGGAAAACTCTGCTCATCCGAGTGACCTTGAAGCAGGGGAGCTGGAACTCAGCGAGACTGAAGAAGCTCTGTTGTTTTTCTCGGGCAGTTAGTTTAGTTTAGTGCTAGCATAGTGTTAGATGCTGTAGAATAGCTAAAGCTTTTTTGCTTTTTTTGCTTTCTTCTTTTTTTCTTCTTTTCTTTCCTTTTTTTCTTTTTTTTTGCCCTCTCCTCAGAACTGTTCCAACCTCTCCGGACTGAGGACCTGGGGAAGCACCGGGAGGCCTCCACAGGGGACCCACCCCACCGAGACCACCAAGACCAGCCCTGCACATTTTTTTTTCCAACGTCAGCGGAGAGAGAGTGGTGGAGCACACTGACAATCTTCAAGAGGAGAGACTTTCTTTAAGTTTGTTATCCCTCCGTAAGCGGCACGAAGCTCTTATCATCGGGTATTGTGCTGAGAGTGCTTTGCCTGTGTAATAAACAGGTTTTTTCCACTTCTCTCTGAGGAAGTTTTTCCTAAACCGGTTGGGGGAGGGGAGAGGGGGGCCCCTTGGGAGAATTTCTCCCAAAATCTGCCTGAAACCACCACAAACTTCTTGGCGCCCAACGTGGGGCACAAACCCACAAAAAAGTAGAAAAACCCTAAACTAATTAGTATTTAACAGTCAATAAATATGCTGTTTGAACTCATGTCTCTTAAAGTAGAAGCCTTAATGTGTTTTAAATCCTTAAGCTTCTTTAAAGTCTTAATACCTTTGTAGTCCTTAAGTTTATTTGCATATCCAGAGATAGCCCCAATATTGTCATTAATACACAATTTTTACAGTAAAGAAACGCAGATTAGAGTAGCTATTAGCCTTATCTTAATAATAATAATTTGTAGGAAGTTTATAAAAGTGCTAAAGTCTGTTCCTTCTATGTATAAGTCATAATTATAGTTATTCACCCTGTTTGTAAGAAGAGCAAAAAATGAAGCGTTGCAATCTTTTGTTTCCTTCTCCTCTAAATCAGTTAAATCATTACTAAAAAATGTTGAGTTTCCCCTGAGTGTTAAAAAGACCATCTTTCTAGTATGTCATCTAGTAAGCCTCCTCTATACAGTCTGCAGCTTCTCTAAAATATAAGCTAAGATTTCTAAAAAAGCTGATAAAACTCCCAACCCAAGCAAAAGAAATCCTAAATAGTATAGAAAATAAGAAAATATGAGCCAACTCCTCAAGAAATTCTCTGACCCTGTAGTCTAAGATTTTCCACAGGAACAAATTCAGAATCCAGTAGAGCTAAAGAAATACCTAAAAGAAAAGTACCATGATAGCTCTAAAGAAGAAAAGATCGCTGCAGTAAGCTAAGCCCTAGCATATGCTTATCGCACATTGCTAGAGACTGTAAAGCAGCAAACAGAGGCAGAAGAAAAAAGATACAAATCAACAGCTACCCCAGTCACTCAAGCTGCCACCAACACCCCAGTTATAAATCCAGCAGCTAAACCAGACAGTAAGCCTAAGCCCCTAACAGTTGCTCCAGCAAAGAAGCACACACATAAAACCAATCAACCAGTAAACAATAATGACCCAAAAGAAAAACCTTCACCAAAATCAAAAGCCAAATCTTCCAGCACAAGATCAGAAGCCAATATTAACTCCTTTTCCGTAAAAGACCTTCAAAGCCTAAGAAAAGATTACCAGCGACAACCTAATGAATCTATAATTAGTTAGTTAGTCCGTCTTTAAGATGCCGCAAGTAAAGCTACAATTCTAAATAACACTAAAGCAAAGCATCTAAGATCCCTATCACATGATCCAGTCATCAACCAAGAGATGATAAGAAAAGCTAGTCCTTGCAGTCTCTAAATACAAGTCCTAAGAAGCGTAGCAGAAAAATACCTATGTGCAGATGATCTCTATATGCAGCAAACCCCATAAAAAACCATAGAACAAGAAATTCAATGCTTAAGAGAAATAGCAGTAGCAGAAATAGTTTTCTCAAATGATATAAACACTAAGAACCTAGACTTAGTATCATGTACGTCTGTAATGTAGCAAAAACTTATACAACTCAAGCCATTAAAATACGCTTCTGCTTTAGCAGTAATAAAGCAGGAAGACATAGAAGAAACTGTGCTTAATATAGCAAAAAAGCTCCGAGCATATGCAAATGCTGTGCATAGCCCAACACACGCCAAAATCGCAGCTGTAGAAACACACCTACAGAAACTAAAAGATAAGATAAATAAAAATCATAAGAAACTCAGAAAGAAAATTAAAGAAGACCTTCTCCAAATCTCAGCAGTACAAATCAGAAGTTCTAGTACCCAGCGTAGACGCTCCCCGAGTAAAGAAAGAGAGTACACTCCACGCGCTGAGCTGTAGTTCTTCCTGCAGAATTGCAGAGAAAATATGAACAAATAAGATAGAAAATCTACAGCTGCCTTAGCACAACGAGTGCATAAATTAAAAGAAGTCAAGACTCAAAGAAGGAATTTCACCAAAAGAGAAGCAGCTCCAGTTGCCCGTAGCCAAACTGCCAGATATAACGATAATGACATGTCCAACCCCCTTAAAAAAACCTCTAAAGCATATGCTCAAAGAAAAAAAGATAACCAGGCTTAGAGGGGCCCTGCCTCTAGCCAAGTAGAGGCTAGAGAAAACCGTGTATTTTAGACTGTGTAGATTTGTTAGCCTAGCACATCAAAACCACAAAAATATAAAGCCTTAATTGATACTAGTGCGCAGTGCACATTAATGCCATCAAGACAAGTAAAAGCAGAATCTGTCTCTATTGCTAGCGTAACGAAGAGATCACAAGATTTTACTGTAGTAAAAGCAGATGTGAGCCTAACTAAAAAAGAGTGAGAGAAACACCCTATTGTAACTAGCCCAGAGGCCCCATGTATTTTAAGCATAAACTTCCTCCAAAGTAAGTATTTCAAAAACCCAAAAAGACTCAAGTAGGCATTCGAGATAGCAGCTGTAGTAACAGAAAAGCATCCAGCAATTAAACACCTTGCCTAGACTGTCCAAAAATCCTTCTGCAGTAAGACTCTTAAAAGTACAAGAACAAGTACCAATTGCCACTTCTATAGTGCACCACCGACAGTATAGAACCACTCAAGATGCTATAATTCCCATTCATAAAATAATTCAAGAGCTAAAAAGCCAAAGAGTAATTAATAAAACCCACTCACCCTTCAACAGCCCCATTTAGCCTGTGCGCAAATCTGAAAGAGAATAAAAATTGACTGTAGACTACCATGCATTAAATGAAGTGACACCACCACTAAGTGCTGCTGTGCCAAACATGTTAGAGCTCCAGTATGAGCTAAAGTCCAAAGCAGCAAAATAATATGCCACAGTTAATATTGCCAATGCATTTTTCTCCATTCCTTTAGCAGCAGAATGCAAGCCTCAGTTTGCCTTCACATAAAAGAGTGTGCAGTACACCTAGAACCGACTGCCCCAAGAGTAAAAGCACAGTCCTACCATCTGCCATAGACTAATCCAAGCTGCACTGAAAAAGAGTAAATCTCCAAAGCACCTACAGTATATCAATGACATCATTGTGTGAGAGAACACGGCAATAGAAGTGTTTGAGAAAAGAGAGATCATCCAAATTCTCCTAAAAGCTGGTTTTGCCATCAAGCAAAGCAAAGTCAAGAAACCTGCCCGAGAGATCCAGTTCCTGAAAGTAAAATAGCAAAATAAACAGTAGCAGATTCCTACTGATGTCATCAACAAGATCACAGCAATGTCTCCACCAACCAATAAAAAAGAGACACAAGCTTTCCTAAATGCTATAAGTTTCTAAAAGATGCATATTCCCAAGTATAGTCAAATCATGAGCCCTCTTTACCTAGTCACCCAAAAAAAAAATAATTTCCACTAGAGCCCTGAGCAGCAACAAGCTTTTGCCCAGATCAAGCAAGAGATCGCTCATGCAGTAGCCCTTAGCCCAGTAAAGACAAGACCAGATATGAAAAACGTGCTCTACTCAGCAGCCAGAAACAATAGCCTATCCTAGAGCCTTTAGCAAAAAGTGCCTAGTGAAACTCAAAGCCGACCACTAAAATTTTAGAGTCAAAGCTACAAAAAGTCTGAAGCCAATTACACCCCAACTAAAAAAAAAAAATCTTAGCTGCCTATAAAAGAGTTCAAGCCGCCTCAGAAGTAATTAGTACAGAAGCGCAACTCCTCCTAGCACCCCGACTGCCTGTGCTGAAGTAAATGTTCAGAGAGAAAGTCCCCTCCACCCATCATGCCACTAATGCCACATAGAGCAAATGGATTGCTCTTATTACGCAGCGCGCCCGTATAAGTAAACTAAATCGCCCTAAGATTTTAGAAATAATTACCAATTAGCCTAAAAGTAAAAATTTTAGCCTCACAGATAAAGAACAAGAGCAAGTAACACGAGCTAAAGAAGCTCCACCATACAACCAATTGCCAGCAGAAGAGAAGCATTATGCCCTTTTCACTGACAGTTCCTGTCGTATTGTAAAGATAAACCAGAAGTAAAAAGCAGCCGTGTGGAGTCCCACACGACAAGTTGCTAAAGCCACTAAAAGAAAAAGTAGATCAAGTCAACTTGCAGAACTCAAGGCTGTTCAATTAGCCTTAAATATTGCTGAAAAAAAAAAGTAGCCGAGGCTCTACCTCTATACTGATTCGTAGATAGTAGCCAATGCTCTGTAGAAATAGCTAAAGAAGTAGAAAGAAGCTAATTAGCAGCGTAGAAAAAAAACAATTTAAGCTGCTGAAAAGTAAAAAGACATTGCTACCAGAGTAAGAAATCTTCTTCTATGCTGCCTCAGCACAAAAGCACTGCTTCCCATGTAGGTCAAGAGATCATGATGGTGCTGGTCTCTTTATGCCACCATCAGAAGTGTAGAAGTGTTAGCTTAGAGTCCCAGTGGGGCTTGCTTTCTGATTTTTTTATTTTTATTATTTGGGCGCAGAGAAGGTGAATAAAAGGTCTTGTTAAATATAAACACAAGCTTACAAAGCAGAAAAAAAAGAAAGTGTATTATAAAAAATACAGGAGCAGTGTTCTGTGTGATAACTAGGTTAAGCATGAGTAGATGCAGGTTTTTTCACAGCTGATCTTTTTGCTGCTTATGGTTTTTCCCCCCCTTTCTCCCTGTGATTACACTTTGCTCCCTCTCCGGTCACTTCCACACCTCTTAGCCTTTCCTGACCCGTGTGATACTGTGAAAGTGCACTGAGCATGTGGAATGCCCTCATCTCGAGTTCACTCACCCCAATGCAGAGCACCACCTTCAGGTTCAGTAACAGCAGAGATCCTGCTCAGGCTCTTCCATGGAATCGTTTCCTTACTGTCAAAACGCACTCCTGAAGTGTGAGCAGCAGCCCAACACAGAGTGAAAACAAGCATAGAGGATAGGCAAGGTAGGGGTAGAGACAAGATGGCTTCAAACTCTGAAACAGAGCAGTTTTGGTTTGGGTATTAGAGAGAAATACTGTATTGGGAGCATGGTGAGGCACTGGCACAGGTTGCTCAGAGAAGTTGTATGTTTCCCCCATCCCTGGAAACGTTCAAGGCCGGATTGGGTGGAGCTCATAACAGCCTGGTCTAGTGGAATGTGTCCTTGTCCATGGCAAGAGGGTTGGATAAGCTGGTCTTGAAGATCTGTTTCAACCCAAACTGTTTTATGGTTCTCTGAGAAGACAGCAGCTCTGCCTGCTCCCTCTGTGTCCCACTCGACCTCACCTAAAGCTTTTTTATGTCAACATCTAAAATAATCCTATATGTGCCTGTGTAAACCAGCAGCCTTGAAATTAACTCAGTCATGGGTGGTGAAAGCTCAGTCAACAAGATCAGGAGTCGTGTCAGTAAGAGTAGAAGGAGTTGGGGCTGCCTCCCAAAAAGGTGCACGGGCTGAAACTTTTAGTCTTTCGGTGACACTGGTCTACTAAATCCATTTCCTTTACCTAAGGCTTGTTTTGTAAGGAAGAATACTGTGGTATTTTGTGAAATGTCAAGTGATTATCTCAGTAAAGAGTGAGTATCAGCGGCTTAGCTGAACAAAAAAAAAAAAAAAAAAAAAAAAAAAAGAAAACAAAAACAGGAGAATCTCATCTTTTCAATAAATGAGAGAAAAGCCTAAATAACTCTGTGGGCCCTGATCTCCATTTTGTTGTAGGAGCACATCACAAAGCTTCCCATAGTGGAACGTGGCTTCAAACAGGGACCTCGAAGTCACTGCTACATCACTCAAGCCTGACTGATGATGTCCAATTTAAAAAATTGCTCTGTGCATATGATAATAGGAAAATCGAGAACATATTAATGCATACTGCAGCGCAATTGGAAAATTGGGATTTGCTGGTTGATTCCACCTGTGGGCACAGACAAACTATTACAAACTATGAAGAAATGATACTTAAAATGAGTCTAGGTTTGAATATAGCATATTCAGGTCAGATTATTTCCTGGGGTTTTTTTTAGGTTATTTCAGGATTTTTGCCTATGCCATGACTTCAAATGGGGTTAGGATTGCTTAATTTTTTTCCCTTCTAGGAAGAAAAAAAACCCAACCCATTCCTCCTGAGGTAGGTAAGATGAAAATATTCTAAAATAAGAACCTAAAATAAGAAATGTTCATGTCTCAGCAGATATGCCTAAGCCATTGAAATTACTGCCTTGATAGAGAATTTGCCCTAAAGGAAAACATAATGCTAGAGCCGGTCCTTCAGCAAGACTTCCATATATCTCAGTTTTATGATTGTTGGGTCATGATTTCTTTCTCTGCTACCCAGCAAAGCAGTAGTTTGACATTTATTCCTGGCTCCTGCCCCACCCTCATAGAATCCTTAAGGGTAGAAAAGGCCTCTAAGATCATTGACCCAGCACCAGTGTTCACCACTGAACCATCTCCCCAAATTCCACATCCACATGCCTTTTGATCACTTCTAGGCATGGTGATTCCATCCTTACTCCAGCCCTGGGGAAATGGTGAATGGCAATGATGAAGGGGAAAACGAGCCCTTCTAATCCCAAATCATTTTTACAATGAGATGGCGTCAGGGAGAAAGTGACTCAAGAGCGGGAAGCAGCTGGGGTGGGTGTGAGAGGACAGGCTCTTTTATTTTAACTGTGCAACTCTCATATCCAAGAACCCATGTTATTAAGAGTTTGTCATCAGTCTCCCCTGTACTTAGGGGATTAATAATGTGAAGTTAGCTATTGCAATTTAAGCATTAAATGTAATTAATGTAAAAATGTAATCTACATGCCTGCCCTATCTACACTTGTTTGTACATGTTGGGGTTTTTTTTATTAGAATGCACCAAAATACTAATTTTTGGATTATAAAATAATGAAATTACCTGTATTCAGTTAATTTTAAAAGAACCCTCCCGAAATAAGAAAAATGCCTGTTACCTTATGCATCTGGACATGCATGTTACCATAACAGTGAATATACAATTATAAATAAACACATGGAAGTATTTATTTGTATGTATATATTTTAAAATTGTATCCATATTGTAAATGTGTCCGTGTAGGCATTTGCTGTAAATACAGGATCAGATGCAGGGAGGTCAGTTATGCTGAAGTCGCTTGCAAAGGACACTAATTTGTTTGTGCTGCATGAGAAAAGCGCGGTCTTTTCCTTGCTTGCTGTGGTTCTGTTATTGACTCACATCTCATATCTTGAAACACACCAACGATAAACACCAATGAACAAATAGAATACTCTGTAAAATATTCTGCAGGAGACTTGTTGCTTAGTGTAATGACTTTCTGAGCAGTGTTGAAACTCTTTGAGGGCTAGTGCTTGACGTACCCATCTTTGTCTGTTGACAGTGTAAATTTTAATTTAGGGGATTTAATTTGTATTTTAAGTGGCAAGAACGTGTGTTATTGGAGTAATTACTGTAAAGCTCTTTAATTATTGATTTCCCTGACATAGCAGGCTCGCCAGTTTACCAGATATAATGAAGGAAAAGATGCACATTAGCAGGATGGATATGGAACAAACAAGCCCTTTCAATAGAGACTTAATTCATTTTAATAGATGTACAGCAATTACCTAGGAAGTAGGACTGTTTTCTTCATTGTGACATTAATGATTCAGATGAATCAACAGAGAGGTGATGTGTAGGTATATTGTAACTGTGTTTAAAAGATCACTGTTGGTTTATGGAGGACACCAGGGTTGGCTTTAAAGGTGCATAAAACCTTCAGATTTACTCATCTCTTTACTGCAAAATGGAGTTTGGTAATAACAAGTGTGTATTCCCCACATCCCTGTCATCTTTTCACAATTTTTCCATCTTTGTTTGAATTACCCAGGAGAAAAGGAATCAGCGTTGCTCCTAGGCAGAGCATGCAGGGCCAAAGGAATGAGATGAGACTCCATGCCCTAAAACACACCCTCTGCAGTTTGCTTTTCCTAGAGAGCTGAAGGCATGAGGCAGCCCTGCTGGGTTCAAATGTGCGGGTTTGGGCATCCCCAGGCATTTTAAACCTGCTTTGTGGGCTGACAGATCCTGTATCTCTGTATGTGACCATCCTGGGACTGTTAACTGAGGCCACCATTGTGGAGAACTTCAGTTGGTGCAGATGCCACCTTTTCCTCATTTTTAAAATATGCTTTTGTTATTTTCCATTTCTTGATGTACAGCTGTAGCAGAGCTAACTTCCCTAGAAGCACAGCCTGGGTCAGCTCCAGCCCCTGGGAAGGAGCTTACCATCCCATCATCACTAGCCTGTTCCCAAATTGACAAAATCCACTTTTAAAAGCAGCATGAATGTGTTGTTATGGTGAAGTGTTGTACCTTCTTTGAGGCATATTTCAGCCACATTATAGGCCATAGGTAAGAGCACAGAAGGATGCTCCAAGGGCTCAGGTTTATCTAGGATCTGAAAGTTTTTAACCTATTAGTGTGTATTCATGTCCAGGGAGAGTAAAGATGCCTTGTAAGTGCTGTGATTTTCTCTACACCTGATACTATCATACAGAAGGCAAACCCAGGTACCAGCAAAAAACACAAAAAACCAAAACAAAATACAAAATAAAACAGAAAAAAACCACAAACAAACAAACAAAAAAACCCATAGCAATAACAAGGCAACAACCACTTTTGATTATTCCCTGGTTCTAAAATTCAGGTTCCTCCAAGCAAGATGGGTTGTAGGGCTTTCCCATGGGTGAATAGCACCTACATCGTGGTGCTTTTTACAGAAATTTTCAGACTACGCCTTGGAAGAGTTTGGGGTTTGTGTTGGTAAGCTGTGGGGAGTCTGTCTCATTTACCCAAAGCAGGAGATGGAGGAATTACTGAATCAATATCATGACAATCCTTAAACGCTTTGACAGAGCCACCTGAAGTTTCAATTCCTTGCTTGAATTTAAGAGCTGTGAAAAGGAAATGAGTGCACAGAGGCAAAGGAGACAGCAAACTGGGTCTGTTTCTGACCCACTGCCTGCTGTGTGTCTGGTTGGTATCAGAGCTCTGTGTGGGAACTGGCTGTGTGTGGGCAATGGAATGGGGAGGGGGCAGTGGGATGCAGCATCCTTTCAAACATACACATGCAGTTTCTGGTGGCGTTTGTAAGTTAATGTGAGGAAAAGTGTAAAAAGCTTCAGTAGCTTTGCTGGCTGCTGCAGCTCCCGTTGAAATGGAATGGAAGATTTGCTGGTGACTACAAAGATTTAAGCCCTGACTTAGGGCAGCTGATTGTGAAAACTGCTATTGCTGTGCATAAAGAAGAAAATGGCATAAAGAAAGAAAGGGCCAGATTGTAGCTAGGCAAGTTTTCTTTATTCCTTCAAAGCCAGCTGCCCAGATTGTGTGTATTGCCAAGTTAAAGAGCTGCTTGAGCATGTAGATGCCTTGCACTTTGCAGCTGGGGTTGGAGCCAGCTCTCTTCAGGGATGCCTTAGTTTGGGAAGACAGGTATCTGCCAGGGAAAGATGGAGCTTCCCTTGGAATGGAGATTATAAACCCATTCTCTCCAAATCATTATAACTTTGCAATTAGAGGTTTTCAGGAAAAGCTATGGGAATAAGGAATAACGGTTTACTAGGAATATTAAAAATACAAATGTCGTAGTAAAAAAAAAAACAACAAAAACAACAACACCAAAAAAAAAAAAAAAAAAAAAAACAAACCACAAACAACCACAAGCAAACAAACAAAAGAAAGTTCTCAAAACCCTGACACCCTGACAGAGTCTGACACCTTGCTGGTCAGGGTGTTGGGAGCAGTCCGAATAAGTCCTCCTGCAGTGACAGATGTGGTTCTATTGGAGTAGAGATGATCCTGTAGAAGTGTCCAGTGATGGCAAGATGTGTCTGGTCTTCCTCTGGGAATCCAGTGCAAACAGACTGTCCTGGTGTTTGGACTCTCAGGTTTTATCCAGGTGGGAGTGGTTGGCTCCTCCCACTGTGTGGAGCATCTCCCAATGGGATGATGTAATTGTATCAACCATGCAGTGAGCCTCGATGGCCCATTAACAGCAGATATCCCCTGGAGGGAGGATGGGTCCTGGAAGAGATAAAGAACACTGCCTCACCTGGTGTTAACAGCTGTTTTGATAGAAGACACTTGCCCCCTCCCTCGCAGAGTTATAAGGAATGGGTTATACAAGAGATAAAAAAAAAACCACCTCTCTAGCCCATTTCAACAGATGGCAAATAGAATACACACTTTTGGTTATATGTTGTAACGCAAGACAAGTGAATACCTTACAGAAGGTCTCTGCTTTTGACGGACAGCTCACCTTTATAAGCAAAGGGAAAACCTATTGGGCCAGCAGAGCCTCTCATGAGAGACTCTTGGCAAACCTGAGAGTTCAGAAAGCAGAGTGTTCTGCCGTGTCTGTCCCGTGATGGATCAGTTCCTCACTGCCATTCACTGTGCTCAGTGCCTAGATTATGGAGACTGGGGCGGGGCTGGGAGGCAATTGGGGAAAGTTGAGGGAACACTGCTACCAACAATGAAGAGACCAGCAAAAATAAACAACTCCTGGAAAACGCAAAGTCAAAATGAAAAGCTGACACTCATGCTGTGGCTGTTTCACCGGCATCAAAGCAGAAACACAGACACAAGGAAGGGTGGGGATTCAGTGCTGTCAAAGTGGGAGGTCAGGAGGACAATGTGGTGATTCAGCCCAAATTTGGAGGTTCTGGGTGTTGGGTGGTCTCAAATCTGGGGGTTCCAGGCTGATTTTGGAGGGGCTTTGAGTCCAAATTTGGGATTCTGGATTTTTTCTTTGGATGTCTTAACCTCCCAAATTTGGGGGCTTCTGGGGTGCTTTTGGGATGTTTTCCCTCCAGATTTGGAGGGTGTGGGGTTTTCAGCTAGAATTTGGGGCTTGTGGTATGATTTGGGCTGGAGGGGTGGGGGGAGGTGGGGGGGAGGTGTTAACCCCAAATTTAAGGGGTTTGGGGTGATTTTGGTGGGATTTCATTCCACTTTGGGGGGTTCTGGGGTGGTTTTGGGGGTTTGATGGGTTTGACGATTGAGTGGTGCAAACTGGGAGCCTGATCATGTCCATGTCTCATCTTGTCACCAGCAAAGGGATGACCAGATCTGCATACCAAATGCACACAGAAAAGCTTTATTCGCATTAATGGTTTCAAATAATTACATTGAGGAGTTCACCTAATTCTTTTACTAATAATGTGACGAAGTCGTTCTGGGTGTAGTAGTGACAGTGCTAGAATGGGTGACTGCAGTCTCTAAACTTAATTAGGATGGTGATTTGTTTTCCAGTGTAAAAGTGATAACATAGTAAAAAAAAGGGAAGAAACAATGTAAATATGAATTTATAAGCAAGAAATCCTTAGCTATTACCAATCTGCCTACAGCTGTGTCCATACAGGCCTGTTGAGCCCTGAATAAGGGCTTAGGAAGATATTATAGACCACTGGGTTTATACTCAGCATGTGGCTGTGTGTCAACTTACAGGACTGGAGATAGCACTTAATTTCCTCTAATTCCTATGCAACTTAAAAATCTCTAAGATCACAAAAAGAAAAAATGCATATTCATTAAGAAGATAAATGTGAAAAAGCATTTTTTGTTGTAATCTTGGTTTGTACAACACAGGAAACACTGAACTTTTTCAATGCAAAGGACTTGACAGGTAGCATAACAGTACTACTCTGTTTTATACATCCTTGGAAAATATTACGAAAAGCTGAGTGTCTTACTCTTTGTGAATCCAAGTGTGTCGTACTTAGCTGGAAAACTAAGAGTCTAAAAGCAAATGTCTTATTTCTTGCCATCTGTGTGAATACCATTTTTTGAGAAATTGTAACCTTTCCTTGACTAGGAAAACTACTTCAGCACCGTGGCTGAATTTCAGAGGAGTACTCAAGATAGTACAATTCTGTGGAAAAGTAATTCTGCATTTTTAGGAGGAAAACATAAACATATGGCAAAAGTTTCTTGTATTTTGAAGCTTTCCAGTAATTTGAGAGCTAGTTTTTATATGTAAAATGAAGGACCCGTGCTAGCCTCATTGGTATTGATAAATCACTAATGAGAAATCCATGAAAGAAAACAGATAGAGATCATCTTCTTTAAGTTAGTATCCTCAGAGTTAATTTGTTCCTTACCTTTTCTTTGACTTGTCTATGTGTAAGGCATGAAGAACTGGGTGTATAATTCATTAGTGTCATAATCTTTATAGGCAAAATTCTAGATTATCTTTTAAAACTAGGGTAGAGACTTCTTACAGGTTTAATGCCCTTATGGCATAATCAGTATGTATGAAGAAGGAGGGAAGGATGTTTACATACGCATCAAAAAGTGGATTTCTGGGCCTATTTCTTGTGCATTAATTTTTTGGCTTCTTTAATGTATGAAAATTGTCAACAAGAAACATTTGAGCTTTGAAGGTTGAGGCTGGGGCTCCTGGAATTGTGCAATCTATTCTTAACAGCATCGCATCTACTTGCTCAGACTTAAAGATATCAGATTTCCCTTTTCCCTTATCCTTTTTCACTTTTCCCTTTTCCTTTTCTGTTTGAAATGATAAACAGTATTCTTTGAGGAGATTCTTTTTTTCCTCAGATGAGACCTGTGACGTTCTTTAAGCCCTGCAATTTTCAAATTGCTTTCACAATTTATTCATTAGAAGTTTTGCTTGGTTTTCTGAACTTTTGGTCACCAGACTGCACCAATTCTCTATTAAATAATTTAAATGTTATTTTTCAACAGGAAACAAAGAGCGTTGAATGGCTTGGGTAGAAAATCTCGCAAAGATGCAGTATAATGTGCTTAAGAAACTATGATAATAATTGCTCTAATGAGCAATCAAATGTGCCTTCTTAAAGTCTCAAGCAGTTAAAAAAAAAATAATCTGCCATTTTGAGAGTGACATATCTTCTTTCTGTTTTGACATATAGCTGCATTAGCGTGCACTTGTTACACTCTTGTGGCTTTAATCCCCCTTGTCAGATATTCTGAAATCTACTTACACTTTCACCCAGGGCTCAAGTTCCTTCACCCTCAAACCACTTCACACATTTCAAGTACCTAAGTGCCAACAAAGTCTACCCTCCGTCACAGAATATGCTGCTATTATCACTTCCCAGAAATACTTTTAAGGCATGCAATGGGTAGTTAATAAACTTGAATGCTAATAAGGAAGAAATAGTGCTGCTAAAAGCAAAGTAGGGTTGAAAAGGAGCCTTTCATTAGAATTCACTTAAAATCCACTTTGCTTGCAGAAGTCGCCCTAGACAAAATACCCTGGCCTGTAGAGAATAATGTTTTCAAGTGTACTTTGCCATCCTAAGCTCTTTTCCTCTTTTTATGGATTTATGGGGTTTTTTTTGTCCTTCTGTAGGTTTAAAGAAATAATATATATACACTATAGATACAAAAACAAATGTGACCTTGAGGTCATTCATTTTTCTTTCTTCATGGGATAAAAAAACCCAGGATGTACCATATTCCAAAGTGCTGAATTTGTTTTAAAGGAAGAAGAACAACTGATCTTCAGCCTTAGCACAGGTCTGCCTCTCTTCCTTATTGCTGGAGACATGGATTCTGTGCACATCCTCCAAACTTTTCAGTTACCTCAGCATCAAGCATTAGCAACTCTCAATATAATGGCAGCTGATGGTGTTTATCTAGTGCAAGATTAAGCTGTTTGGACTCAATTCTGAACATATTTAATTCTGTAATTAAGCATTTGCTTATGGTCCACTGGCTTTAAAGACCCTCAGTGCTTAGCTCAGGGGTTTGCTAAAGTGCTGTGCTGAACAGGAGCCAGAATCTGTACCCAAAGCCCCTTGTTCCTCTTGCCCCCAGGTCGTATATAGAAATGTTCTCGGATTGACAGCCCTTTACTAATACAATTGCATTGCTGAGCAGGTTGTTCTAATGTACATAGCTGTCAAAAGGTTATGTACACCTGCAGGAAGCCATCTCCTTTCCTCCAGGACTACCAGTGTGCTGCCTGCGAAATGTAAAGGAGCTGGTATTGATTGGAATGAATTGTAGAATGAGTGGCGTTAGACTTTCACAGTACTTCCAATAGTGATGGGCAGATGAGTTAAACCCTCTTAGGAGCCTGCCAGGGTCGGTGATGACTAGGAGGGATGCATGCAACAGGATAATGAAAGATAGTTCAAAATATTTGCTTACCACGTGAATTCAGTAACCTTAAGATGTGCCTGCTAAACAGGTGTTTATTGCTCTTTCAATTTGTGCTTATAGATGGAGTTCTATGCTCTGTTTGCTTTTGTGCTTGGGATGTATCTTATTTTCATTACGGTGAGAAACCCCGTCAATGAAAAAAGCAGGTTGGACACAGTGTGGAGGAACAAGATGTACAACCCTTATCCATAAATGCAGCATACATGGGACCTAAACAGTCACTCCACTTAGGAAATGAGAGATTCATATATATGATCCAATTCCTTAATCATTCAGAATGATGAATATATTTATCACAAGGAACTAACCCAAGATTTAATGTTTTGTCTTATTTCATTTTTTTTATGTTTATGATATGTTGTGTGTCTCCTCTGGAAAATAAATTGCTGCCAATAAATTAATAACCCTCACTGAGACACCCCAGAGTATGAACCCAGTCTTTTACCAATACAGCCAGATTAGTGTCATTGATATTAAAAGCTGATACGAAACAGAAATGAAGACACAGTAAATCTGATGACTAAAAATTCCTTTATGGAAGTCTGCGCTTGTGCCGCTAAAGCATCCATATGACTGTAAAAATTGCCATGAAAAATGCTTGGAAAATACATTTTCTAAGGACTACTTACACATTTAACTTCAAATGTCACTGTTTCTCAGAAGTATTAATTCTTCCATACATTTTTCCCATAATAATATTTGCCATATAAGCAACATACTGTTCATTGCATGTACTCTTAAGGTTCCAGGGTAAACTATAAATTAGTGGGGAAATTAGGAGTTTAAACTAATTCTTAAGCATAGCTGAAATAAGAGTACTCTTTTATTTACAGTTGTTAGAGACCAAGACATTTTAGGTATCTGCTACACCAAACGGGAAAAGGATTGAGCATCACTGGTGCTTTTAGCCTTTCTATTTAAGTAAACAGTGTTCCAGAGACATTATTTAGCCTTAGTGGTGCTGGCCCAGCTGTAAGATTGAGGTGTTTTTTTGGTTTTTTGGGGGTTTTTTTGGTTTTTTTTTTTTTTTTTTTTTTTATTATTATTATTATTGTTTTGTTCAGTTTTATTGACTTTTGGGGGATCTTTTGAAATACTGAAGTTCTGTTCAGCAAAAACACCAGAATGGTGTGTGCAGTCATGATTTGCTAGTTCACTTCTAAAGGTGTAATCTAAACTCCATTCAGATGGTGACATTTTTTTCAAGTTACATGCCTGATTGATAGCTAGATGTTCTGTGCATATGAACTGCAGTGGTTGCTTTTGATTGCAGTGAGAGGTTGGCATCATCATTTAGCCTCTGACAGAAATATGTGTTGAAAGTCTGAGCTGGGAAAAATGTAGTTGATGTAGTATAACCTTCTGTTTTCATTCTTAGAAGCAATTCAGGTGTTATTTTAAAGTAGTTGTTTGATTTCTCAGCTATGCTTTCATGCAGCACTTGTCTCATAGTGGATCTATAGGCTGCTAAAAGTGATCTGAGGATCTCGGCAGGGATTCTTTGGGTTCTCTTTAAAGCAAAGGCTTCAACCTGATGTTGACCCAGCTTTCATTCTTGTCTGTTCAACCTCAGAACCATGGAGTTGGATTTGGAGCACAATTTGGTGTTCCCCTTAAAAAAACTGCAACACACCCCCGCCCCACCCCCCCACACACACAAAAACCCAAATCAACCAACCAAAAAACCAGACAAACAAAACCACCAAAAACATACAAACAAAAAAACCTGACTAATTTGCGTTTGAGAACACCAGTGTTCTTTTTAAGTCTTTTTCTTAAACAAGTGGGAGCTCTTCTGCTTTGGTGTTGTCAATATATCATATATGGTCTGATGATCCCTGGGTTGGCCCTTCTGAGGGAAAGCCATGAGAGGAAACTTAAGGATGAGATGAAACCAGCTGTGTGCAGCCAGCTGCCTTCCAAAGCCACTGCATTCCAAGGCGCATGCTGCTTCTGTTCACTGCATCACTTTTGGTAGGAATGAGGATGAAGTTCCCACCTTTCTTCCTGCTTCAAATTTTGGGATATCAGTGTTCTTGCCTGGCAACACAGTGCTGAACAGGAGTTATATTTTCAGGTGGCAGTCACAGACACCTGCATTTACTGTCTAAAAATCTACTCTGTTCCTTTGCTGTTCAGTGCAGTGACACAGCAGTGGTGGGGAGAAGGCAGAACTGGATGGGACTGTTTTTGTTTGAAGGTTAAGTGCAGCCTCCCCTGTATTGTCTGTTCTTCTTCTTAGAGCCTGTTGTACAGAATGAAAGCGGTCTGCTGTGAGCAAGTTGAACGAATGCTGCATGAATTTAATTCATTCTGAAAAGCATATATGGTAAAATGCATTTGTTTACTTCATCCTGCGGAATGGGGCCTTTAAGTCTGTTTCTAATTTATTCCAAGTTAGAAATATGAGGTAAACGCAGAAATCATGCATTAATAAAGTCTCTTTATGTTCCCAGCTGGCAGGAAGAATAACAGTTGCGGTTTGCTGAAAATTACTCTGGGCCAACAATTTTGATGTGATTTTAGGTTTTATTTTCAGCCATGCAGGAATTCTCCTGCCATGCTTTCTTTTTTTTTGCGTTTTATGAGCAGTTAGTTTTTTTGTTCATCCCTAAAGAAGGCGTAAAGAATTTTCTTTTATTTATTTTCTTTTTTTTTTTACCCCTCCTCCCAGAAGAGAGCACCAGCAAAGTCAGTGTTTATCCAGTGTTTATCACCAATGGAAGAGCTAGTAAAAAAAAATACATAAAATGAAAGGACGCATTTGCAAGTAGCTATTTATGAAGCAGACAGTGTCAGTGAATTATTTGAATCTGCCTAACAGCAAAATTTAGCAGCCACAAAATAGCCTTTATTTCTGAAACGCTTTCTTCTGTGCTTGGCATCAGAATTGTTTCTGATCCCATTCCCCTTCATTTCATCTCTCCATAGAACATGCAGCCTTCCACTCCTTGTTTCTCTCCATCTTTTTCTCCCTGTACCATTCCCTATTTTGCAATGTTGTCTAGCATCTTTATTTCTCCACTTCATGAATTTTTCCTCTTCTGGATCCTGTCTGCTCCATGAATTCCAGAAGTCCTGTGACTATCATATTTGCAACTTGACATTGCCAGAAAGAAAATTCTCCTTTAAGCTGCAACTTGACAGTGCTCATGTATTTGTATTTTCAACAGAAGCTGTTGTGCCTTGTCAGTTTATACAATATTTTGTCAATGAGCTTGTTCCTATTGTGGAATATGGAAGAGGAGTGTGATTAGTATGCAAATTGACCTCTGAAATATGAAAATGTACAAGACCAGACTCTCATTTTCAACAGATCTTTGTAATTCCTTTGGAAATAGAGAACATCAGCAAGGAAAAGAGATAGCTCTATATTAAAGAGAGAATACTATCTAGTAATTAAAATGTTCAATGATTTTTTACTTCAATCTGATCTCCAGAGAGGGTTTTTTTTAATGTATAGCAGAGCAAGTTAGTTGTTAGAAAGTCTATTTTGCTTCATCTCATTGCTCCCTAAATAAATGATGTGGTCATTTTCTTCTGTTCTGTTAGAACATGGACATAAGCACCTACTGCATCCCCACCAAAAGTTCCTTAAAAGTGCAGGATGAAGTCCATTGTTTTAAAGAGGTTTGAAATGGCTTTTCCCCCTCTCCTGAAGGAGAAAAATCTTCCTGATTTGCATCTTCATTGCCATGCTTGTAATGGCTGAGCCTAAACCTCTAAGGTTAATGACAGGGTAGTCCTTTCTGAGGCAACTCTCAAACACTCTAATACTCCTCTCTGAAGTCAGGGCCATGCCAGAGTCAAGGGTTGTTTGGTCCCTCAGCATTTCATCCTGCTGCTGCAGCCATTAATGCCATGGGCAGTTATTTGTCTTACTGTCAACTTAATCATTGTTGTTTTGAAAGCATTGTCTGACTTGAGCTGTACGACCTGTAGTATTCTCTTAAAGATCTGTATGCAATTCTTTTGCACTGTTTAACTTGAAAATGCAATCTGAGCATCAAAATATTATTTCTCACGGGGCAATTGGTGAAGCATGCTTTTGTTGTTTTTCAACATGTCAAAACAGATAACAGAATTCTGAAAATAGCTCAGAACTTGTCTATCTTTGCTGTCAGGGAAGTCAGGATTGAAACACTCTTCTGTTTTTCCAGCACTTCCACATTAGAGCCAATACTGTTCATGAATACCAGCAAGTTCCACCCAGAATCATTATTTCTTGTGCTATTTTTTTGCTGAATGCAGTAAGGGATACTTTTTCCCTCGTGAAGGAAATTCCAATATATATAAGCTGAAAACTTAGGAAGATGATTTCCTGGAGAGAAAAAGACATGGGTGTGGGTTTGTTTGCTTTGGGGTTTGTGTTGTTTTTGTGTGTGTGTGTGTGTGTTTTGGTTGGTTGGTTTGGGTTGGGTTTTGGTTTTGTTTTTTTTTTTTCCCCCTATTTTATTGGATGACAGTTGTCTATCTAAGAACATTTTTAAAATGTGGCTTGAATTCTGCAAACGTTTATTCCTGTTCAGTAAGACTGGCACTTTTCCTATGTATTGATTGCACTTCTCTCTAGCTTTACTCCAGGTTTCTCACACAAGCTTAGCAAGTGGCTTCAGCTTTTTCATCATAAATTCCCCATATGTAAAATGAATAGAATAATTCTTACCCCAGGGGGATCTTTGTGGCTTAGTTCATGAATGGGGGTAAGGGACGAAAGAGAGAAAGGCACTGTAGAAGTTTGGAATGTCACTACTGATACAGCTGTGAGTCTACAGGTATTCAGTTGTCACAGACCAGAGGATGAGTGAATTCAAATCAAAGCCACAGTGCAAGTTTCTATAAATGCAGTCTACATCTGGAGTGAGAACCAATTCCTACATTATGTTCCCCAAAGAAATGTTTACTCAGCTGCAGAATATGTATTGTTTTAGCAAACATCAAAAATTACTGGAGTTTACAGCACTCTACTGCAGTAATCTAATCTAATCTGTAATCTAATTAACTCACTGTTGATGAAATATTTCAGATGCCAGTACCAAAATAATTACATCTGCAGTCTCAGCTGAGGGGACAGTATGGTGGGAAATAGCATAGGGTCAGTTCTTAGACTAGTGTTGAATACCACAGATTTGTTGATTTTGGTGGAGCCACACTGATTAACTGCAGCTGAGGGACTGGTCTGCCCATTTCAGCTGGAAGCTAAAAGAGAGTTGGGCTTTCAAAAACAACCTCAAGTCTTTTAAGCCAGAAAGGTTATACTTTTCACCAGCACTGAGTTTTGCAGAATATGCTGCACTGGAGGGGAAATTCTGGTTCTGAAGTGTGGGTGAAATACTGTGTTTGTTACTTCATCCCCTGGGTTGATTAAACTTGGAATATAACTAGCAGGGTATGCTGGTAATTACTCTGTCTGTTTATTCATCCTAAATGTGTATTGTGGGGTTTAATGCCTTAGTTGCTTGCTTTTCTTTTAACAAATTTATCATAACATGCTATCAATTATTGAGTGCATTATGACTATCTTACGAGATACACTTAATCTAATGCTAAACTATGCCAGAGCATGTTTTGATTGAGAGGGAAAACCTCAAAATCTAGCCAGGACATCTCAGATTCTGATGGGGATCCCTGATGTCTCAGGCTCCTTGGGAGTGAACTTGACAAAACAAAGCAGAAAAAGGACAAAATCTGGATATAGGTAATGAAGTTCTAACAGTTGAACTTTTTTTTTTTTTTTTGTCTTTTAATTGCTCCAAATGACTTTATATTATGAAATGTTGGCTAGGGAGTAATCACCATGCATGATTTAGGAAGCAAGTTTGAGTGTTCAACATAGACAAAACACTGTAAAAGCAGAGTCATGGCTTTGTCCCTTCTTTGCTTGCTTAGAGTTCAGTGTGAAAGCCTCAAAAGTCAACTCCCAACTTTTAGACCTTCTGGGCCATTGTTTGTCAGAACATAAGAACTTCAGAAATAGCAATAGAACGTTTTATTTCATTATGTTGGACTGCTATCTCTTACCTCTTCAATACAGTCCTTGGCTGTTCTGCCTCACTCAGTTAATTGATTTGTTTGTGCAACTGTGATATTTTATAGGATTACTTCACACTATTAGGGAAGTTTATATCTCTTGAATATTAAGTGACTTGCTTCAAGCTCAATCAAATTGCTATTGTGAGAGTTTGCAGAAAAAAGAGATGGACACTTAAATACTGTTTTCCCCAGGAATGATTTTAGTGGTGGAATCAAGGACTCTCCTGGCTATCATGCTTCATTGCCTTTCATCAATTCAAATGCTCCTCATTCAGCAATCTTTTTTTCTGGGGGGGGGGGAGTTGGGTGTTCTTGGTTTCTTGGGTTTCGTTTGTTGGGGGTTTTTTTGTGGGTTTGTTTGGTTTGGGGAGGGAATAATTTTGCATTTCATTATGTATTTGCTGACTAAAACATCTCAGCATTGTCTTATTTTCTGTTACTTGATGATGTTAGAATATTTGCCACACTTCTTCCAGTGGCAGGCTTTTCAGATGACACCTCCTCATGGGTCTCTTTCTTTCTATAGAAGAAAGGACTAGAGAATTTCTAACAGCTATAGAATTAGCCCTTAGACAAATTCTGTGTTAATGGTGCCTTTTTTCCTTGTAAATTGTACCTTGGAATGTGGACCAGCTAGTAAAATAAACACCCCCTGTGTTCTTTGGCTTAGGATGTAATAACATCAAAGGGTAATTTACGGTTCTGTTTGCCAGGTGTCACTTAGTTCAAGGGGCTAATTGAAGTTGTGTGGGGATATATTGCTTAAAAAGTGGAAAGATCAATGAATTGATTTATTGTAAACTGCTGTCACAAATTTTACCTTTTGCTGCAGTTAGCAGGCAGACTTTGTGTGTATTGGGGCATGAATGGGCATGGAGATTTACACAGGCCAGTCGTGTTGCTGATTCTGTCAGCATTTTAGAAGAGGTTGAGCTTTTGATGGGATCTTTTCATATTTTTTGGCTATCAAGTTTCAGGTAGAGGACAGAAATTGGTAACATGTGGAATGTGGTGTCTTATGGTCCCATGGTATCTATAGGCTTGTAGAAGAGACTTTATGTGGCTTTTTTGTGCTTTGGAATGCCCCGGTTTTTACTGTTGTTGTGGCAATAATCATGGGGAAAAAGTATTTCCTTGCTTTTAAGCCTCCCACTCTTCCCCTGTGGCCACAGTGTTGTTCAGCCCTACTGCAAACACTGTGGCACAGTCTCCCTAGAACTCTGTGTGTTATGGGCATTCAGGAATGGAATTCCTGCCCCATCCCCCCAGTTCTGTTGTGTAGAAACGCACGGAGCTGGGTATGATGCTCCAGTAAGAAGAATGTAGGGCTGAGCTCCCAGTGCCCACCACAGGCCTTAGAGCTGTCTGGCAGCATCTCGGCGATAGCAGAGGAAATATGGGGCTGATGCCAGGAGCGCTGCTGGTCACAGAAATGGGTACATGTATTGTTTTGGTATGGCCTGGTTTTTGGTAGCTGGGAGGCCTTAGAGGTGGCTCCCTGTGAGGAGCTGGAGGAAGCTGCCATCATGTCTGGCAGAGCCAATCCCTGATAGCTCTGAAGATGGACATGCTGCTGGCCAAGGCTGGGCCAATAAGAGAGGCTGATAATACCTCTGTGCTAACATATTTAAGAAGAAATTAGAAAAAAAATCACAGGGGGCTTTCATTTGAGTCAGAGAAGAGGAGGTGGTGAGAACATGTGAGGGGATACAACATAAGGTCAATGCAGAAGTCAGGGTAGGAGGTGCTTCAGGTACCACAGCTGAGTCTCTACTGCAGGCTGTTTTGGTTACCATGGTGAAACAGCTGTGCATCTGAAGCCCCTGGGGATCCACAGGGATGCAGAGAAGCATTCCAGAGCCTGTGGGAAACAATGGTCAGAGGTCCATGCACAGCACATGCTAGACCATGTGCGTACCTGGAGGAGGCTGTGATTAAGTGGGAGATGTAGAGCAAGAGGGTGATTGCAGCTAGAACAGCCTGGCCTTGGAGCACTGCACACCATAGGAATATACTTTCCAGCCAAGGAGTGATGCTGTTTTCCCACCAACCGGGTGACTCCATTCCGGTTTTCCGGGGACAATCCAGTCCAGGTTTTCCCTCCAACCGGGTGACTCCATTCCAGTTTTCCAGGGGAATCCAGTCCGGGTTTTCCCTCCAACCGGGAAACTCCATTCCAGTTTTCCAGGCGAATCCAGTCCAGGTTTTCCCTCCAACCGGGTGACTCCATTCCAGTTTTCCAGGGGAATCCAGTCCGGGTTTTCCCTCCAACCGGGAAACTCCATTCCAGTTTTCCAGGCGAACCCAGTCCAGGTTTTCCCTCCAACCGGGAAACTCCATTCCAGTTTTCCAGGCGAATCCAGTCCGGGTTTTCCCTCCAACCGGGAAACTCCATTCCAGTTTTTGCCAGAAATCCAGTCCGGGTTTTCCCTCCAACCAGGAGACTCCATTCCAATTTTCCAGATGAATCCAGTCCGGGTTTTCCCTCCAACCGGGTGACTCCATTCCAGTTTTTGCCAGAAATCCAGTCCGGGTTTTCCCTCCAACCGGGAGACTCCATTCCAGTTTTTGCCGGAAATCCAGTCCGGGTTTTCCCTCCAACCGGGTGACTCCATTCCAGTTTTTGCCAGAAATCCAGTCCGGGTTTTCCCTCCAACCGGGAGACTCCATTCCAGTTTTTGCCGGATATCCAGTCCGGGTTTTCCCTCCAACCAGGAGACTCCATTCCAATTTTCCAGATGAATCCAGTCCGGGTTTTCCCTCCAACTGGGAAACTCCATTCCAGTTTTCCAGGCGAATCCAGTCCGGGTTTTCCCTCCAACCGGGTGACTCCATTCCAGTTTTTGCCAGAAATCCAGTCCGGGTTTTCCCTCCAACCGGGAGACTCCATTCCAGTTTTTGCCGGAAATCCAGTCCGGGTTTTCCCTCCAACCAGGAGACTCCATTCCAATTTTCCAGATGAATCCAGTCCGGGTTTTCCCTCCAACCAGGGTGACTCCATTCCAGTTTTTGCCAGAAATCCAGTCCAGGTTTTCCCTCCAACTTGGCATCTGCTCCCCATTTTTTTCCCAGAAATTTTTTTGGGGGTTTTCCCTCCAGATCGGCAACTCCATTCCAGTTTTTCAGGTGAAATTCGATCTGGGTTTTTCTCTCCAAATGGGCAGCTCCATTTCAGGTTTTAGGGGGAATCCCATTCAGGTTTTCCCTCTGACCAGGCAACTCTATTCTGGACTTTCACTGAGTTCCGGTCTGGGTTTTCCTGCATGCTGGGCAGCTCCATTCCAGATTCTTGGGTAAATGTGGTCCAGGTTTCTTGGCATGCTATGTGACTCTCGTCCAACACCTTGATGTTTTTCTGGGTATTTCATTTCGGCACTCCCTAGGAACTTAATGTAAAGGGCCTGTAATTACAAGGAAATAAAGATTCAAAGTGATGTGGCTACACAATGAGAGGGAAGAGAAATTTGAAATGCTGTATTTCACCAACAGTATTTAATTAATGGTTCAGGGGATTGATCATCCTGATACGCTGTTCAGAGTGAAAAATAAATAATGAAATACCAGCATTTAAAAAGTGTGTTCAAAACTAGTTGCCTTGCTTTTCTGATTTTTTTTTTTTTTAACCCTCTGTCCTGGTTTGAAAAGACAGGTGTCTGCTAGGGAGAGGCAGGCCTCTCTAGGAATGGGGAATTCAAATCCTTCCCTCTGTGTTATTATAATTTGGAAGATTTAAAAAAAACCTTTTCAGTCAGAGCTATGGGGAAAGGAATAACAGTCCTTTACTAGTAAATATAACAGGACAGACAAACAACAACAGCAATTATAATAACAGTAAAACAGAACCAAGAACCCCGAGGGCAAACGGTGGAAAGCTCTGGCGCTGATGGCTGGAAGTGGTGGCCTGTCCTCGCCAGGCAGGGGGGTGCCCTGGCAGATGAAGTGGGCAGTGCCGGAGAAACCGCAGCGGCTGGACCTGGGCTGACCCAAAATCCAGCAGGACAGAGAAGAAACTCCAAATTCCTGGGCGCTCCAACAGGTGACAGAATTCCCAGGACCAGACTCCTCCGTTAACCATGGACTCCACACAGCTACCCATCGCCTGACCCTCCTCCCCGGAAAACCGAGAGTAGCCAGGCCACCACCCTCAGCTCCCGGGAGCCTCCTCCCTCCCCCAAAACTAAGTGATCAACTCCCTTTGTCCGGGTTGAGCACCCTTTAACTATTGATATTTAGTCTCCTAGCAACTTATGGGGGGGTGGGGAAATTCCACAGGAAAACTTAACCTCCAACACCCTCGCAGTAAGACGAACTCTTCCTCTGAAATGTGCCTGGTGAAAGCTCTTCGTGCCAGGAGAGGAGCTGGGAAAACACAAAATCAGACTGCCCCAGGGAAAGTTCCCGTGAACCTTAAGGAAAGGGGAGTGTGTTTGCTTTTGCTGGCCAGATAATTGCAAGCTGGGGACTTACCCATTCGTCCTCCAGCAAACTCCTATTTCCCATGTTTTTCCTGATGCATTGAGATGAAGCTAGGAGGTGTAGCAACTGCTGCTCTGCTGACTGTGAAAAAATGCTGTGGGACATGGCTGAAACAAAAAGCTGTTTCTGCTCCCCCAGAACAAGTCCCATGGAGCTCACAGGGCAAAGCCAGATTGCCTCTCTTGGTTTACATCTATAGGTTCGAAGGTATTGGCAGAGTGTTCAAACATCCCTGGGTGATTCAGTGTATTAACCTGCTGAAAGCCAGCAGAGCCGAAGGGCAAAGGTTTCTTGGGCACTCCTGAAAATGTTATGCTGTAACGTTATTCTCAAAGATCAAAACCCCAACTTGGTTACACCAGCTTAAATGAAATTACCACTGCATGCCAATCTTCTCTCAAATCACTTTTGCTCTGGGGCATCATCTGTTTTTGTCAGAAAAAAATCTTTCTTGTTTCTCATGCTGGAAATTGTACAGTAAAGGTCAAAATCTGGTCGGGCTCACCGGTGTCATGGTTTCAGCTGAGTTGATTAGAACGTGAATTAATCTTGCTAGCAGCAAAATTGAATCTAACTTATTTGGAAACATCTGGCACTGACAAGGATGCTGGACCCTCAGTCTGTTTTGACGTAGGAAAAAACATCTCCTGTGTTTCAGAGCTGAAATTCACACACTTTGGATGCGAGCCCACGGTCAGTGGCCATCTCTTTGTGAGATTGCTGCTCAAGGCAAAGCTGCCTTAGTTCAAAAACTGTTTTGAACTAAACTCAGGGAAAATAATTCAGAGTTCAAAGTTCCTTAGAATCACAGGATGTTTTGGGTTGGAGGGGACCTTAAATGTCACTTCATTCTAACTCTTGCTGCCATTGGCAGGGACACCTTCCCCTAGACCAGGTTGCACAAAGCCTAGAAAAGCAGAAGGGAAGGAAATCCTTCCCAGATGTCGTTGCACAGAAGGCACGGGTAGGACTGGAGCTTCACCCCTTGTCCAACCTCCACCTCTGTACATTAAGTCCCTGTACATCCTTCTCCTCCAGCCAAAGCTCCACTGGAGAGGAGGGAGCTCTGCATTATTCAGCACAGAACCCTCATCTTCATTTCTTCGAGCATATGTAGTTAGGGAGGGTGAAAAAGAGAGAAATTTTATATGTATGAAAAATATAAACACTTTTATATTATGTAAAATATAAATAGTATAAAATAAATGTATTTTATATAATTTATTAAGTATAGATGCATATTATTTTATATTTAAAATGAACATATTAATGTATAAATACTTATATATAGCATACAGTAGCTGTCTTTGCAACTGTTGCAGTAATTTTGGTTTAACCACAGGAGATTTCTATTACAAATTATATTTCTTATAGGAAAGAGGGGTTTGACTCTTCTTTTCATTACATTGGCTGGTACCACTGCACGGCTATTCCTCCTATATAGATGTGTGCTCTTACCAAATTAATGTGTTTGCACTGGAATGAATTAAGGATTAATTTCTGTTTCCACAGGAAGTTAATAAAAAATACTTTCTCCTTTTTGCACAAGTTTTACACCTGAAAGTGCTGAATCAGAATCTACTACAGTCAGAATAGTTTATAGCAGCAAGGTAGAAATGTCCTATATAAATATAGTTATAACAGCTGCCTCGCGTATCTGCAGAGCCTTAGAAGGGTTCAGCTGATATTTTATTTAGTAATGACACGGTGAAAAAACTTATAGAACATTAATAATGCTGAATGCTCAGGCCCCATGAAACGTCTCAGGCTGCTTGCCTTGAAAAGCGGGATTTTTCAAACAGTTTTTGAGAACAAAAAGCTCCTTTTTTAAATGAAGCTAAAGGGAATACTAAAGGACAGTAAAACATAAGGTACGTGTTGGCCTCACCTGTGTGTGGTGCTGAGCATGGAGAGTTGGGTGCACACGGGTGCAGGGGCAGGTGGTGGCACAGGGACCTTTGCCATCATTCATCATTGCTCCATAACCAGCAAAGAGGTTTGTTGGTTCATGCCCAACACCTGACCAAAGGTGTCTGTGCCTCTGCACTTCTGTGCATGCAGAATCACCTCTAGAATAAGCTTCACAGACCTCCCACGGTGTTTTACTCACAGTATTACAGAGCAGTTAAATGCTACCTTTCATAAATATCTATTGGATGCGTTTGTGTTTTTCAATTTATTATGTTAGGTAGGGAATATCAGCGCTGCATTTTAAAAGCAGCTATTTCCTTCTCCGTGCATTTGTCTATGTATCCTCAAAGAGAAGAAAATTGTTTTAACTACCTCACTTCCCACACAGAGCCAGGGATGTGTTTTAGTGGCATTGTTTGGTATTTAATTAAAATAAACGTAGAGAGGAGAGATTTCCCTAAGGAAAGAAACTGACTAATTGAGGCTTCTCCACACTAATTCAGATTATTGAGGCTTTAATGCTTTTATAAAACTTTTTGATCTGCCTAGGTTCAGGTATGATTAGAAGCTCCTGTCACAGGTTCTGATTTGTCCATATAGAAAAAAAAGTGTGTGTTTCCGTAATGCTCCATTTCAAGTGGCTTATGAACTGTGTAATAAGTGGGCATGAATAAAAGTAACAGGATTCATGTGCTGCCAGTTACTCTTTCACTTACAAATCTCTGGTGCTGGGAGGGATGAGTTACTGTGCTCAGGTGAGGAGCTGAGAGTTGTTAGCTTGCATTAACTTGATCACCTTTCTTAGCTTCTAACCTAAATTATAAAATGTTAAATGTTAATTCTTCCCTTGGCTCTCCCTTCCTGACCTTGGCAGGATCCATGGTGCAAAAAGAAGGCTAGAGCTGGTCTGCATGTATGCCTAAAAGGATCTTTATCCAATCTTTATGGCTGTCTTTTTAACATCCTCCAAGGTGTGGGCTATAGACAATATTCCTTGATCCAATTTAGTCAGGATTTTTGTTGCGCCAAGTCTTTAAGAACTTCCATTCGTTTTGATTCTCATGTTTTTTAAATACACATTTCATTTATTTTCCCCCAGCCTAACGTGCATGTGTTCAAGTATTTTTTATGTAGTAAATATATCCCCAAATATGAGATTATTTCCCTTATGAAAAATCACTGTAAAATATAAGTAATGGTAAGTAATATTTCTGGTTTTTGTTTTTTCAAGGTGTTATGTCCATGACATAGAAACTATAAGGTGGTTCAAAACTGTATTCTCTGGTGGTTCTGGTGGTTCAAAATTGTCAGTTCTCTGACTAAATTCTTCATATTTTCAGACTATTTTCCTATTCAACTCAATTAGTTTTAGCTAAAGGTATCTAGAGGCATCTTCCTTATTGGATTTGATGAGATTATTTATCGGGTAATTTCTATGTTGTAATTATGCATAATTATTAATTTTTCATGCAGAATGCTTACCTTCTTTTTCCCCCTTAAAACACATCTGATTATTTTTATTATAATTCAACATTTCTAGAAAAGACCAATACAAGTGAGTGATAATGAAATATGTGGTTTCTGTGAATATTTACTAGATCTGTGCAGTCATTGTCTTGGAAAACAACCACTTTTAATAGTGAATATGGCGCTTTCTAAATGCTGCTCTTGCATATAGTATACTTAGATACTGTGTGATATTTTGATAAATATGTGTACTATGTATCATATAGGATCTGTGGGTCAGGTGCTTCCTGCTCTTGGCACCTCAGTGCCGCTCATCAATATGGTGTCTGAGAATCATCCTAATGGATTTTGAATGTGTTTCCACTTTTAAAAGTTAAGAAAATATAATTTGGGCTTTCTCTTCTATAGGAGCTAGGAAAGAGTGATTCCCATTTCCTTGCAAATAATGATCCACAAATACAGGTGCTTCTGGGGTTTCTCTTTCAGTTTTCTAATATATCCTGTTTACATTAATTGCAATCCTTCTGGATATTTTAGATGGATTTTTTCTTCTGTCTGGTATTTCAAGAAATTGATGATAGATGACCTTTCGATTCTTTGTCACTGATTAATTCCAGTTCTAATGAGCTGTTAAAATAATAATATGTCCGGTAAACTGTTTGTCACCACTAATGAGGATAGAGAGGGCTGACTTTTGAGACAAGTTAAACTAATTGACTTAAAAATAGTAGAATGGCCCCTGTGGGTGGCAATCTTTTTTTTTTTTTTTCCTTACTGAAGTCAGAACTTTTAATATGTTTGTACTATTACATGTGCATAATCTTCCCTTTGCATTAATTATTTGTTCTGTAGTGGCTTTAGAAGAGGGTGCTGAAAGTGATGGCAATCTTCCAGTTAGTACCTCTGAGACATGGCTCGATTTGAAGATTAAAGCAACTCCACAGCAAGTGGAATTTTTAATAACTATTAGCCTATCTAAATACTGCTATTTTTGTATGGGAGATGACTGCCTTCCAACCTTCATCCCTATGACTTTAATGGAGCTGTGCCAGTTTAGATCCATTTAAAATCTGTAGCATCGGTTTAGTTTTGCTTTGTCATTTTGCATTTGTGGAAGCAATGCTAATTTGCATATTTTCTGCTCTAGTAAGTTGAAATACCATACACATTCTTATGCCCCTGTGTTTGTAGCAAGGGACAAAAAGGAAGGCAGTTTGATTTTTATTTGAGTTTTAATCTTACCTGGTTCTCTGCTTATGTTTCCGTAACTCAGTTGTCCTGACTGTGCGCTTTTTTATATATTAAGATACACTTCCGTTTAGATGGATGCAACAATTGAAAATGAACTTTGGCATCTTAAAACAGAAGTTTCCAGTGCAATTTAAAGCTCAGGGACCTGTTCTCAACATGAGAAAACTGCACTGCATGTTTTGGAATTGTGCCAAGCAATTGTACCACAAGGATTACACAAGCCCTATCAGTTAAGTGATAAAAGAGATGTAATTTGTGTGCTTTGTTGCAAGGAGTCAGAACTGGCCAGGATTTAGCTGCTTTCTCAGTCTGGAGTACCAAACTACAGGTAGCTCACTGCCTAGCTGTTGGGTAAAAATAGTGCATTTTACAGATGAACTAGAGTAAATATCCATAAATATCAGAAATTTTCTGGTTTTTTGCATTTAAATAGTGAATTTCCCAATGCCTAATTTACAGAATGGCATAAAATTTTCTGGGTTGCATCTAGTAGCTCACAGCCTGGATGCTGATTTCTTCTTGGAAAAGTCAGAGGCAGATTGCCTGCCATGGCATAGGAAACTGGACACCAAAGCAAGGCTAGGAAGACTGGGGATGCTGTTCGTGTCTCATTATCAGGAATTCATTTTGGAGTGGTCCTGAATCAAAAACTCATTTTAATTGCCAATTGTTTTTTCTGTTGGATGGGGCTCTGATCAACCCAGTCCAGTGGAAGGCATCCCTGCCTACAGCAGGGGAGTTGGAACAAGATATTCTTCAACATCCCTTCCAACCCAAACTATTTGATTCTGTGCAGAAGCCAGGCAGGCTCTTCTGGTCTACATGTTTGGAAGTGTAAATCATAATACTTATTTCTGAGCCAGACTCACAAAGTTTCCTAAAACACCACATTTGGCCCACATGGTTCCAGTCACAGTAGTTCCAGCGGTTTCCTTTCCTTGGATCAGTCCAGGGGGCAGGGGATGTGTTTTAGAGGCAGTGTGCAGGAGGACCGTACCCAAGCCTGCTTGCCTTTTAAGCAAATTTAAGCCCATACCTCCCAAGTACCCCTTTGAAATATTACTCCCAATTCAGCTCTCTGCTGCAGGTGTCAAGCAACAAATTTCAGGTCCCACTTGTGCTGACATTTGCTCTTGGGGAGAAGGAAATTAGATTTCTACCAGTCTGAAACCAGAAACAAATGTTAGAACTGAGAGCAGTTTGTTTGAGCCATAGTTTGGAAGGACGCAAAAATAACGAGGTTGGTAGCTGAAGCTGCTTTTTGCCCTTCTGTGCAGGAAAGCAGAAATGACTCCTTCTTTATTCTCAGGTTTTCTTTTTTTCTCTAATGTGTGAGGTAAAAGGAGGGAATTTTCTGATTGTAAATCCACCCTTCAGAATCGCCTGGTCTTTCTGCTTTCGCATCTGTCTGACACCAGTGCAGATTTTCCTCCCTTTCTGTGTAGCTTGGCATTAGAGGCTGAGGAAAAGATTTTCCCCAGTGTACATGGTGGAAGTTCCTTACAAGCTGGGGCCGTTCTGGTGCTGGAAGGGAGGCACAAAAGCCATGGTTATGGAAAGAAGCTGCCCTATGAAACAGGGAAATAAGGGCGGAGTGAGTCCCCAGCTCCTTCAGGGACCACATGCACCCCAGTCCTACATGAACACATCCACACATGTGGAAAGAGAGGGGTTCAAAGACTCTTAGTCTCTCGTGAGTTTTTCTTCTTGCCTACATAGGGAACACCTGAGCTGATCTAAGGGAAGGAAGCCATAAGCAAGCCAAGCTCCTCTCTGGAGCAGGCCGGAATATCTCACAGGTGTCCTTGGCATATGCCAGAGCTGCACTATGTGTGCTAGCTGAGAGTGGGACCATACTTCCCTCTTTAGACAACAGCTCTTTTCTGTGTTTATTGATGTTCTTAGTTTATTTATCAAGCCATCTGCCAGGTATGGTATGAAGATTTTGACATCGATATGTTAAGAATTACAAATTCTCTTCTTTCCATCACATTGAAGGGAATGCTATAGCTGCCTAAAACTAGGGTAAGTGGATGAAAAAGAGTTAAACAAAACATCAAAAAACCCTGTCCATCCTCACACTGGTCCTTTAAAGCAGTGTGAAACTTCATAGTTACTGTTTATTCTCTGGGAATAATTGTTCCATCCAGCTTGTACTCATAGAATCAGAGAACAGTCTGGGTTGGAAGAGACCTTAAAGCTCATCCGGTTCCAACCACTCTGCCCTGAGCAGGGACACTTTCAGCTAGATCAGATTGCTCAGAGCACCATCCAGCCTGGCCTTGAGCACCAGTAGTCAGGTTGGAACTAGTCTACAATTCTTTGGATGTTCAAAGGCAGGTCTGGTGCCCAGACTGAGGAGTTTGCGGTCATTTATTTTACCCACAGCGGTACGGATGTCAGAATTCTTGTTAGCATACAGGTTACCAGTATTTTCTTCCCATCCTAGGGGCTTATTTTCATAAATCCACATTTCTGCTAGGAAATTTAAATACCCAAACTTTCTTTGCCAATTGAAATTCATTATAGAATGTTTTCAGTAAAATACACAGCACAATGTATGTTTTGGGGTTTTTTTATAGTTTCTGTAGTTAGCCCCCAGCCACAGGCTCAGAGCAGGTGATTAGAGAGAGCTTAAGTGACAGATCTTTAAATGTTCTTTAACTGTTGGGAAAAGGCAGACATAAATTTCAGTGGTACGAAAAGATGGCAGAATTTTCTGGACTTAGCCAGTGAACAAATGTGACATTTTTCTTCAGTGACACTGCCCTGGACATTGTTTCTGCCATTTCTGTTTCACTATCATTTTTTGAGACTGTCAAAAATCAGTGCTTTGATTCTTGAACTTAAATGTACTTTTGGAGATAACTGATCAGTACTGGTCTCCTCTTTTTTATTTTTTGGTTAACAAAAGCTAGAACTTAAAATAAATTAAAAGAAACAACCGCAACCACTAACCCCACCAACATCCTTTAACCAGTTTGGATTTGGTATTATGGCTCCTTATCAACACTGGAGGTGGATGTCTACATCCTCACATGGTGACAACCTTAGCCTTTATGATCCATATGAGGGTGACCAGAATTTCCTGGAATATATTGGACAAACAGGGAAATGCAGTACCAAGAAGTCATGAGAATTCTCCTCTGCCTAATTTGCTTTTATGGACTGAAATTGGTTGAGGAAGCTGGTTCATGACTGCCATCCAAACCTCCAGCACCTTAGGAAAAAGAATCAAAAGCACCAAAGGAAGCAGCTTGTTAGAGGTGGAATTTCTGAAAGCACATCAGAAAGGTGCTTCAAAATAATTCAGACTCTTTTGAATATCAGGTGAAATTGCCATAGTCCTCAGAGGAGCTGCAGAAAGAGGAGACAGCAGAATTATTTTTTTTCATTACTCATCGTGACTTTTCCCTTGCTATGCTTTAGAAGGGTGATGTATAAATATTTGTTCTCTCTTTCTTTGACCTTGTGGTGACTTCTAGCAAAGTATCATCCATAAATGTGGAATTGGTCTCCATGTAATTTAATACCTAATCTTCAGGAGGCATGTGTTCTGGCACCTTTCAAGTGGATATTAAAATATTTTGGCCTCTCAGCCTAGAGCATCCATGCAAGAGTATAGACACAAAGAGTATGTCAAGTTATTTTTGATGCATTTTCGGTACCTTGTAATTATGGATGACTTCACATCGAATAGCACAGAGTTGGTTTTTTTTTTAAGTGAAATAGAGCAATTTAAGAAACCTCAGAAGAGTGATGTGGAATGCTTTTTAAAGGGCCAATAATGTGATGGCTAAAGAGATGGTGAGCCCAGTAATGCTGCCAGCCAATATCAGAGTGAATGAGCTGCAGATGAGATGAGAGAGAGACATTCATCCAAAGCTGCAGAAGCACAACTAATCCATAGGCTGAGCACCAAAATCACCCCTCAAGTGACTTCACAGCCCTGGAACTGCTGTGAGGAATGTACCAATGTCCTATTGCTTAAACCCCCAGGTTTAATCCTCTTCTGTCTGTTCCTCCTGAATAGTTTTTTTTCTTGTCCTTTTTTTCTGGTACTTGATTTTTTATTTTTTTTTTTCAGTGTCCCCACTGTGGACACCACCACTTGGCTTTCCCGGTAGGGTTGTGGAGCCACATCAGCCTGTGATCCATCATACCAGGCACTAACAAAGCTTAGCAAGCAGAACATCCAAAGTGGGGCATTAAGGTCCTCTTAAAACTCTTCCATTATGCTTCCTTGAGAAGAATGGTAGTGGGATATGTTGTTTAGGCATCTCTCTGGGGTAGGGTGCTAAAGCACTAGAAAGACAGATGACCAGCTTTGGGAGATTGGAGAACTTCAGTTGTCCTTGGTGGAGAAATTTGATATAAACCTGTTTATAAGGCATGTTTGGGGGAAAACTGCAGATAGAAGATGACTGTTAAGCATTTTGAGGTAGATTGATGTATTGGGATTGCTTCAGATGATGGAAGTAACCAACACACCGAGGTCTGACTGCTTTAAAAGTCAGGGGAGTCGCAAGGCACTGACAGGATTACAGCTTGGACAACTGGGGACGGAGCAAGACTACAGGGGGTGGAGTAGTGCTGTGAGCTGCTTCCTTCAAAGAGAAAGGATTACTCATAGTACACAGTCAAGGATTTGGGGGGGCCAGAGAGAGTAAGGGATAGTCAAAAGATAAAGTTGAATGAGGAAGACCTTGTGCACAGGGCAGCCCCATCACACACATGACTGTGCTGTGCTGGAAGGACCTCATGCCATTTGTGTTGGGCTCCCACCAAGGCACAAGGAGTTGTTAATCTAGACATCTGTAGATGATATTGACCGTGCATAGCAAGGAGCAGAATGTTGCTGCTCGTAATTAATGCTATTTAAGGTGTGAATTTATTCACAGAGCCAAAAACATTGCAAATATATTTTAAACTGATACCTCAAATATGGGCAGAATGAAGTAAGGAAGAGATGATGTCATCATATTTTTGGGGGCTCGTTACAGAAGGATGTTTCCATAAGGCATACATCGGAGGTCCAGGGAGAAGGCAGTACCTTAAGAAGATAAAAGTACCTCAAAAAAATAAACATACCTTCAGCATGGTGTTCCATCCATGCTTTTAATTCTTTCCTCTCAGCTACTTAAAGCCCACTAGAAAACTGTCCTCATTAGAGCATCACTTGACAACACATCAAGTGGTTTGCTTACAACAATGGGATTTTAAAAGGAAGCTAAAGTGTAAATCTTTAAATTAAATGAATATGCCAAAGTTGTTAAGATTATTTTACAAACAATCCTCAGTGAAAGGAGAACACAGATAGGAGTTGGAAATCTTAACATGTAGGTGTTAGTGTCTGAAAAGTGTACATAATTATTTAGCTTATTAGCTTGTTAACCAGGCACTCCTTGCACTTAACCTTATTTTCTAAACTCAGACTGTGCCTAATATTTACCTGCAGGTAATGAGGTAATGTTGTTAGATGTGGAGGACACCTACTTCTTTCTTGGACTTCTTTTTTAGGCTTTTGCATTCTAACAGCTTGTCAGAGAGAGACATCTGGAACGTGATTGTTTATTGGAGATGGCTGAAAATGTCTGTTACAGCATTTTTTGGTACAGCATTTCCCAGGTAATATATCTTTTTTCAGCGTCTTTGAAACTATGGGAATGAAAACCAGCAGATCTCATCAGACCCTCAGGACCATGCTGCCATATGTGTACAGATAGCCCTGAGGAGGCAAATCCCCATTCTACCTGGAAAGGGTCTGTAGGGTGAATAGGGCCCAGGGCTTGATGAGCTGTTACTTCAAAAATCAGCAAGTGTATTGCTTCCTCCTGAGAAGGGATCCAATCCCATTTCACCCCTTTCCTCAGCAAGCCATAAAGGGGGCTAGCAATTATTGAGAAGACTGGAATGTGTTTTCTCCAGAACACTAACAGTCCTAGAGCTTGCTGAAGATCTTTCCTGGATTCAGGCATTTTAATCTGATCTAAAGAGGTTAGGGTGTCCAGTGGAATACATGTCATACCTTCTTTCCACCAAATTCCCAAAAACTTCACTTCCTGGAAAGATTTTTGGATTTTTTCAGAGGGAATCTGTAAATTCAGACTTTCTAAGTGAGAGATTATTTTCTGTTGGACATCTCCCACTTCTCCTATTTCATCTCCTCCCACAAGGATATCATCAATGTATTGATAGACAGCTACATTGTGACCTGTGGGTATTTTCTAACTCTTGGGCATCCTGAGCTAGGGTGAGGGAATGTTTGTACCCTTGGGAAAGCCTAATAGAAGTGTCCTCCGGGGTTTTTACAGGTCCATACTTTTTACTGTAATTAATGAGATCTGCTGCAAGCTGACTCCCAGTCCAAACTGTATGATCACTGGCAGATGAATCAGATTGAGAAGCTGGCAACTGAGAGGGGATTGAATATGGAGCAAACCCAGGATCAGTAGATCCAGTTTGGTTGCTTGGGTTTCCAAGGAGTCTATCCAGCCTTTCCACAGGACCTAATGCCATTATGGTCTTTTGTAAAGTGATTGCTGTAGGTTTGAGTGATTCTGGAAGCCCCCGAATTAAAGGGGTCATGAGTTCTGGTTTCACTGGTAATTGCATCGGGGATTCAAAACCAGGAATCAATTTCTTTTCCTGGATCATTTGCAGACAGGCGGCTTTTTGAACGCTTTCTAGGAGTTGATCAGGGGTAGTAGCTATGGCTAAGGGGTCTCCCCTTTCCAGAGGATTTATTCCCCCGGCCCAAAAAGCCGCGCGCTGTGTTAGGGACCAAGAGTCACGCTTATCACCTGTTGTTAAGAAAACTCCATGTCCCCAGTATCCATTAGCCTCGTGTTCAGTTAATTTAATTTGATCTCCACCAGTGAGGGACACTCGGAAGACATACTCTGATTCTTGTGGGAGGCGGCTGTATTCCTTTTTTTAGCTTAGCCAATTCAGTAGTGCTGTATGGTATATGTTTGATTGTGATATGTGGTTCAAAATCATCATCATTTATGTAGTTGTATTCTGTTTTAATCAAGGGTCTCAAGTGAGGACAGCAGATTTCCCCGCCGTTTTTGACTGCTTCAAGTTCCTTATGGGGATAAATTTGTTTAATGTGAGGAGTTTCCTTCTCCTCTGTTTCCATAGAGGAATCAACATTATAGGAGTTTTTAACACGTTCCTCTCTAAGGGAGGCTCTCAGTGCATAGATCTCATTCCTTTCTTCATTTAATTGTTTTTGCAAAATTTCAACTAGGTTTTGAAGGGAGTCTATTTTAGCTTTTTCCTCACTTCTTCGCTTAAAGCGACTTTCTACAGCTGCTGAAAGACAGGCTCCCAAAACTGAGCAGAGGATAGTTTTGTTTTTGCCCAGTTTAAATTTTGTTTCATGTTGTAAAGAGCATACTCTATCAACAATATTTTCCAAATTAAACCAATTACATTGTGCCCACTCTTCTCCTCCCGGAGAAGGCTTGGCATTGTGTTTAGCAAGTAATGCATAAAATGCAGCTTTGTCTTTTGTACTAAGATTTTCAGTCATTTTGTGAAGGGATCAAAACCACAACAGGGAGGAAATACTTAGTTACACACACACACAGCTCGGCTGTGTCTCCCTTCGCTTCCCTGAGTGGGTGAAGAGACAAAATCTGTCTGGAAGGCCCTGCTTAGTTTCTTCAGGTTGTCCCTTCCTTCCCAGACAGTCCAGAGACACACAAACACAAAAACAGTTTCCCCTTTTTGCACTAAGAGATCTTTTGCGAAATTCTGAAGACAGAACCCTCAATTGAATATGGGGGTGCTTATCACTTAGGCGTGTGCAGTTTGCGGGAAATTCGAGTCACCCCCCTTGCTTTCTAGCTCTGTTCAACTCTTTCGGGAATGACAGGCTAGGTGCGGCTGGAGCGAAACGTCCTTCCCCTATTACAGACTGCACGCAACCCTGCAAACCCCTCCGTCTATCAGAATCCTGTCCGTGACGCCAATTTAATGTCACGATCTGCTCGTACAAGCGGGGGTCGTGATGGTTCGTTTTCTGATCTCGGAGTGCAAAACACAACACAGAGGGGATTTCAGCACTAAAACATGCACCTTTTATTGACTGACCATAGGAAATGTGATAGAGGATTAAGAGTGAGAGAAAGAGAAAGAGAGGGGGATATAGCTACCAAACGTGGAGATAAAGTCCTCGTGGTCCTGTTGATGGGTCCGCCTGTCACATTGGGGAGAGTCTCTCCCTAGTTGGTTAACTCAGGGGTTTTTATTATAGTCCTCAATCACAGGAACAGGTAAATGTATTGAAGCCACCGAGGGGGAACAGGTAGTCCATGTTCTTAGCAGTAAGCAAGAGCCATTGTCTTCTTGGTCCAACGATCACGCCTCCAGGCAAACATCTCGCTTTGGTTGAGTCAGCCCCCACCCCCTGTATTAGGGTTGTCGGGGGTCTCATGTCTCAGTCCTTGAGAGGGGCTTCATAGAGGGGTCTCAGTCCTTGGGAAGGGGGTTTTGATCTCTGTCTGTCACGGTGGTTGCAAAGCAGATGAAGGATTTTCCGTGGGGGACCACCAAAGTTACCCCAGAAAGTTCCCTTGGCCAAGAGGTGGGGAAATTCATAGGTTATTGTCGTGAAACAGGGACCGTGAAGCAGGAGCAATCTTCAGGTACAGAACTACCATTACACTGCTCAAAGCCCGTGTACCATGGTATGGTGACACAGGAAAATGCACCTGTGGATGATTGGCAAGCATCCACCTCGAGCAGGCCAGAACTGCAGTGGGGTCCTGGGGTCCTTATGACGATCGTGAGGCAGATGAGGGGAACTTCAGACAGACTCTTACAATGCCTCAAAAATCACTCCAAAATTGCCTTAAAAAGCTTTGAAATCACCCAAAATAACCCTGAAGTTTGTCTCCGGCCCTCCCTAAAATCCCCAAAAGAGCCCCAAAAATCACTCCAAAATAGTCCAAAAGTAACCACAAAAATCACCTAAAAAATCTCTCCAAAATCACACTAAATCAGCCCAAAATAGGCTTCTGCACCCCCCAAAAACCACCCCGAAATCCCCCCAGAAACCTTCCAAAGTGTCCCAAAAACCACACCAAAAACTGCCCCCAAAATCTCCCCCCATATCACCCCAAAAATCACCCCAAAACTGGCTTTGGCACTCTTACCAACCCCCTGCCCCCAATCGCCCTAAAAAAACCCCAAAATTGCCACAGGAATCACCCTAAGACTGCAAAAAATCTACCACAAATCACCTGAAAATTGCCTTTGGCATCCCCACAAATCACCTAAAATCATTAAAATCGGCTTCAGAACCCATAAATCACCACCAAAAAACCTCCCAAAAATAACCCCAAATTCACCCCAAAAATCAAACCAAAATCACCCAAAAGTCTCTCCAAAATTTGCCCTCCAAACCACCTTAACATGTCCCTGAAAGACACCCCAAAATCTTCCCCAAATACCACCCAAAAAATCACCCAATAGTCACCTCAAAAATCAAACCAAAATCACCTCAAAACCTGCTTTGGCACACTCAAAAACGTCCAAAATTGCCCTAAACCGATCAAAAGTTGCCACAAAAATCACCCTAAAAGCAGCTTTGAAAGCCAAAATTGCCACCAATTCCCGCCTCCCCCCCCAAACTCCTCAAATTCGCCCCCAAAAATCTGACTCTCAGCTTTCTGAAGTCCTCCTGAAGAATTCTGTGTGTGAAGCACCCTAGGAACAGGGTTTATATACCAGGGATAGGTAATTCAGAGCCCCTTTCTCCCCCTTGGGCTGAGAGTCTCGCACTTGCCATTTCCAAGGGCCCTGCAGTTGCTAAATGTGCCCTTTTTTGCTCAGTTGTTTTTTTGGAGGATTTTTTTGTTTTGCTTGGTTTGGGTTTTGTTCTGGTTTTGTGTTTGCATTTGTTTTAGTGTTATTCTTTTAATCAACTTCCACGGGCAGATCTGGGCAGAACTCTGTAACTGTATCTGATATTTGCCTATGGCACTGAGGAGTTGGACAGGGGGAACTTCCTCGAGCTGTTGTGCAGAGGAATCCACAGCAGGCCAGGCCGGTGTGCTCAGTGGTCAGTCAGTTCCGTTGACTGCATGCGGCCCTGGATGCTTCCCTTGGAGCATCTCCGGGGAGGGAACGCTGGGGCTGCCACCACTCTGGTGCCACAGACACAGGAATACTAGGGCAGCTCCGCTGCTACCCCGGTCCCAACAACTCTGCCAGCGCCTCGAGTAGACACAAAGGCTGAGCCAATGGGTGAGAACTGCAGAAGGGGAGGAGCTGAGAGGGAGACCCAGCGGAATCATCGAGTCCAGCCCCTGGCCCTACAAAGATAGCCCCAAGAACCCCAGCCTGTGCATCTCTGTGAGCGGTGTCCAAATGCTCCTAGAGCTGCAGCCGCCTTGGGGCTGTGACCATTTCCTGAGGAGCCTGATCAGTGCTGGAGGAGACTCTGGGGGAGAGGGAGGCAGGAAGGAAGGAAGGAAGGAAGGAGGGAGGGAAGGAGGGAAGGAAGGAAGGAAGGATGGATGGATGGATGGATGGATGGATCCAGTCCTTAGCAGCTCTATCTGGAGCCTGAAATCTGGTGTTTGCTGGCACCGCCAGTGCCCAGATTGGGAAATATCCCAGTGCCAGCACAGCCCAAGTCCAGCAATTTGCTGGCACATAAAGCCAAAATCTGGCAATTTCCCAGTGCCAGCACCAGCACCGTCCAGATCTGGTAATTTGCTGGTGCCAGGAGTCCAGATCCAGCAAATTGCCAGCACCTGCATTGCCCAGCTGCAGCACTTGCCAGCACCAGTACCAGCAAGATCTGACAACTTCCTGCTGCTGGGGCACTCGGGAGCCTGGCTAAGCAGGAGAGGTGACCCTGAGCCAGGAGAGTTCCTTGGGGCTGCAGCAAAGCCTCAACACAGAAGGACCTTCCTGGCACTGTGACTTATTAAAGAAATATGGGTATTGATCTAGTATCAATACCCAACTGTGACGGACAAAAACTCTCTTAATAGTTTAAAGTTAGAAAGTGTATGTTTATTATGGCTGGGCAACACACAGGATAGCTCCCTAATATGAGCTGCAAAATTTAAAGGTAATTACAAAGCCTTTTATTTACAGAAGTGTTGAATACCCAAAATACAAATGCATATTCATACCCTTGTTACCTCCCATTCCTCACTTCATATCCTAATTGGCAAAAATAGCCATTAAGCACATGTAGTTTGTTTCCTAAAATGAGTCGGGGTTCTATTCTGGGGAGTGGTCACCAAAAATGAGGAAGTAAAATGAGTCTTCCTCATCCTGACCTTTCTACCTTTTCAATCCATTCATCATAAATGAATCCTTGGTAGAACTTATAGTTTCCTGTGTTGAATGGGTTCTTTAAGCAGGAAGTCTGCAGTTATCTTATATCTTATTTACCGCATTTTGGTTTTTTGTTACAAGCACAGCTACATAAACATAAAGCTGACAAGGAATTAGTTACTAAATCTGGGATAGCTTAACTAAGATCTGGCTTCTGTTAACTGCAAGGAAAGGTTATCCACCTACTTTAGCTATTTCAGCAACTATAATCTTAACTTTCCTAAATTCCCTATTTCTTCAAATTTAATGTCTCAGCTGTGGCCTGGGCCAGGCGGCATTGTGCCACAGGAGCTGAGCCTAAATTTCTTCTCCCAGGAAGCTTTAGGACATGGAACGTGGAGAAGCCAGAGCTGACTCTCAGCTTTCTGGAGTGCTTCAGAACAATCCTGTGTGGGAAGCAGTCTGGAAGAAGGGTTTACGTGCCAGGGGCAGGCAATTCAGAGCCCTCTTCTTCCCTGTGGGCTGAGGGTCCTTGCCCTTTCCAAGAGCCCTACAGCTGCCTGCCAAGCAGGCAGCTTTTTCACTTGGATGAGAAGAGTCCTGCTGCAAGGCACTCCTCAAGCTGTTTTTGCTGCAGATGTGCCCGAGGAATGGTCACTGCTTGCAGTCTCAGGTGCTGTGTGTATGCAGGTGAAACTACTGAGGGTGGGAGCAGATCTGCTGGGGGTGGAGTTGTCTTTTTCTCCTTTTTTTTTTTTTTTTTCTAATTAACTTTCCCTGTCGACTCTGGGCAGAGCTCTGTAACTGTATCTGGAACTTGCTCCAGGACACTTTGGGGTTTTCTTCTGACTTGGATTTCTTGAGGGAATGCTGCTACCTCCTCTCAGGATCTAAAAACCATGGACTCAGAACATCAAATACACTACAGGGCTCATTAAAATGAAGAAAGGCCTAATGAGTGGTTACCTTCCCCTTTGCCAAGTCTTCAACACTGGTACAGCTAATTAGAGAGGTTTGAGGACTGGAGATAAAGATTCCAATGACCACTTTGAAGAGATGATAACACCATTGTACAGCTGACACTGATCCAGGGTATCCTAATGTCATAGTTTTAATTTTAAACTGGGCGGAAACACTAATTTATGTAGTGGTTTCACGTTCACTAAATTTTGGTCTTGGTACTTACTCTTTCTGTGGGAGAGAGACTAGAAACAAAACAAGTTTAACTTTAAAATTAACAAATAGTTTTATTAACATACACTAAAAGAATAGGCAAAAAAGAAAGTTGGGCTTTTTGTGTTCCTTTTCGGGTTTCCCGGCAGTGGCATGCTGCTGAAATTCCTTTCTTGTCCTGGTGTCCCAGCTGGGGATTTTTGCTGCTAGTAGAAATATTTGTACATTCCCTGTATGGCTTTTACAGAATATAAACTTACATAAATTGACCTTAAAATATCTCACAGTCTTTATTTGAACATGTACTATTTATACTTTATATATGGGTGTATTAAAATACAGACATATTCCACACGAATTAATCATAGACATTAATCACAATGAATAACTCCAAAGCAAAGGATTCTTCACCTCAAGGTACAGAGATATCTTCTTACTTCTTCACTAGCCCAGGGGACTTCTCATCTTTATCTCTGTTCAAGCATCTTATAAGATATTACTTAGTTCATCACAAACACTTTTGCTTAAATTCACACATAAATTAAAACAATCATCTCCTTAAATGCATATCTTTCCTAGAGGAAAGGAATTTAAAGGAATTATCTAAATATAGAGTTCATTTCTATGGCTCAAGTAAGAATAGAACAACTAACTCTTTAACCTTCTGTCCTAATAGTCTTTTCACTCTTGCTTTACTGACTTTATGCTGTTGTTCTTTATGATCACTCTGTCTTTTCTTACTCTCTTAGAGAAGGGCTAAGCTCTGGAAGCTTCATGTTGCTAAGAAAGAGTTAAATCTGCTCGGAGTCTTTGTCTCTCCCTCTGTAGCTCGTGGTGTTAGATGTTCAAGGCCGTGCTGATGAGGGAGGAAGAACCTACAGAAACATTAGAAGTTGGAGAACTTCAACAGTCTAGAATCACAAAAAAACTAAGCAGGATCATAAATGCCTTCTCAGCTGGTGGAGAGCTCAGGGACAGCGTGCACAGTGCCATCAGCCCTTCTGTCCCACACCTGTGCCTGTCCATGCCACTCGCCCCCAGCGAGTGCTCAGGTGTGCAGGAGACAGCAGCGCCGTTGGTGCTCCAGCACAGCCGTCCCCCCTTCACCCCTGCCCCCTCTGGCAGCCACTGAGGGGGACTGTTGAGGGTTAAGTTCTCCTGTAGAATTTTTCCCCCCCCATGAGTTGCTAGGAGACTTTTAAGTAGTGATAGTTAAGCCGTGCTTAACCTGACAAAAGGAGTTGATCACTTGGTTTTTGGGGAAGGGAGGAGGCTCCCGGGAGAACTAAGGTGTGGGCTCACGGCTCTCAGTCTTCCGGGGAGCACAGTTCGGGCGACTGCTGGCTGCCTGGAGTCCACAGTTAACGGAGGAGTTTGGTCCTGGGAATTCTACCATCTGTTGGAGTGCCCAGGAATTCGGAGTTTCTTTGCTGCCCTGCTGGATTTTGGGTCAGCCCGGGGTCCAGCTGCTGCGAGTTCTCCGGCACTGCCCACTTCATCTGCCAGGGCACTCCCCTGCCTGGCGAGGACAGTCCACCGCTTCCAGCTTCCAGCCATCAGCGCCGGAGCTTCCACTGTTTGCCCTCGGGGTTCTTGGTTCTGTTTTACTGTTATTATAATTGCTGTTGTTTGTCTGTCCTGTTATATTTACTAGTAAAGGACCATTATTCCTTTTCCCCATAGCTCTGACTGAAAAGTTTTTTTTTTTAATCTTCCAAATTATAATAACACAGAGGTAAGGATTTGAATTCCTCATTTCCTAGAGAGGCCTGCCTCTCCTTAGCAGACACCTGTCTTTTTCAAACCGAGACAGGGACCCAGCACAGTGTCAATCATGCGTCCCTTGCGCTCCGCCAAAGTGGCATTTCAGGGACATGGCAGGGTCTGGCAAGGGCGGATGAGAGGGTGCCATGGCAGGGGTGAGATGTGGAGGGGAGGGGACACCGGAACACCCCAAAATGCCGCCAAATTTTCCCATTCCCTTCCCCAAGTTGGCCCAACATCACCTCCAGGATGGCTTCAAAGTGCCCCTGAAAGTTGTAGGGGGTGAGGGGGAGGAACATCAGGACCCCCCCACCCCCGTGTCCCAGCAGCTTCACACCCAACTAGGAGGAGCAGCAGGGCCAGGCTTGACGGGAGGTCTCCCCAGATCTCCCCCACACCAATGACACCGGCGGACACTTGGGAGGCTGCCTCAGCCTTTATTGTCCACCAACATCCCAGGAGGGAGTAAAAAATCCACCTGCAGATGCTGATTCCGAAGGCTCACAATGGCTCCTTGCTTCCATGAGGTTCTGTCAAGTCATAGTAGAGCCTTGGTGCCATGTTGTTCCATAGCCTCACAATGCTCTCCTGGGTTCCATGAGTTTCTTCTTGACACACTGCAGCCTTGGTTCCATGAGGGTCTCTTGCATTCCATGAGGCTCCGCTATGTTCCATTAGAGCCCTGCTTTCATTCTGTTCAATAACCTCACAATGTTCTCCTGTGTCCCATGAGGCCCTGCTGTGATACATTGGAGATGCAGTTCAATTAGGTTCCATAAGCTCACTAGCTTATGGAGCCTAATTGGGTTCCATCATGCACACCTTTTTCACGAGTTCCATGAGTTCCATCAACTGACAATCGCCATCTGAGTTCCATGAGGCCCAGGAAGATCACATCAGAGCCTTGTTTTCATGAGGTTCTGTTACCTCACTAGAGTCTCCTGAGCTCTGTGAGGCCCCACTGTGTCACACTGGAGCATTGCTTCCATGAGGTTCCATACCCTCACTATGGTATCTTTGGTTCAATGAGGCTTCTCTGAGTCACATTAGAGTCCTGGTTCCATTGGGTTCCATAACTGTGGGAAATAAGAAAAGCCTTACAGAATAAAGGCCCTTTTCAACCTTTGTTAAATCCTGTTCACTTCTGTTCACCAAAAAGTACGCTGGGAAGGGTTTGCCTGCAGGTCAGATGGCCAGAGATTGGTTGGTGGCCACCTCGTGCATTAGGCAGTGATTGTCTGGGGAGACGCGTGGACACCATGTGATCAGAGTGCTGACTGGGTAAAGAGACGCATCAACAGCAACACCGCAGTGGCAGGCAGCCAATGCATGCTTGTTTGGGTTAAGTTTCAGTGACGTTTGGGTGAAGTTTTGAATATAAAAAAGTTCAGTTCATTACGATAAAAAATCTTCTTCGGAGCTCCATGTGTCTTTGTTCCCCATGGCTACAGTATAGATTTGGGGCTCACCCCCTAAAAAACACTGGTTCACCCAGAACTCTAAAACCAGTATGGACCAATATAGACTGGTATAGACTGGTATGGGCCAGTATAGACCAGTATGAACCAGCACAGACTAGTAAGGGCTCTCCCAGTCCCTCCCAGTCCACTTTTAACCCTTCCCAGTACCCACCCAGTATAAACCAGTAACCCCAAACTCCCTTTTAACCCTTTTTTTACCCCTTCAAACCCTTCCTAGTCCTAACCAGTGCCCTCCCAGTCGCTCCCAGTATAAACCAGTACAAACCAATACACACTAGTCCTCTCCCAGTGCTCCCAGTGTGCACAGGTTCCAGCAAGTGCCCACCTGACAATCCTGACAGACTGGCCACCAGGATGGTGCTGGTCAGGGACAGCACATGGGTGGGTGGCGCCCCCTGCGGGGAAGGTAAGTCCCAGTTAAAGCCAGTATAAACCAGTATAGCCCCAGTAAATCCCAGTTTCATCCCAATAGTACCATTAAGTACCATTAGGGGCAACATCTGGGCACAGGGCGGCCCCTGCTGGCTAAGTGAGGACCATGCCCAGTCCAAACCAGTATAAACCAGTATAGCCCAAGTAAATCCAGTGCCCTCCCAATCCCCTCCCAGTCCAGCCCAGTAACCCCCCAGGGACTTCCCAGTTCATCCCAGTAACTCTCACTGACCTCCCAGTATGGCCCAGTGACCTTCCCAGTTCAAACCAGCTACCCCTCAGTATAAATCAGTATGGCCCAGTAACATCCCAGTGACCTCCCAGTCTATCCCAGTCCCAAACCAGTACAAGCCAGTGTAAAATACAGTATAAACCAATATAAAATACTCTTCAACCCCTATTTATCTCTTTTTTTTTAATCCTTTAATCCTCTCCTACTCTTTCCCAGTCCCCTCCCCAGTACAAACCAGTACCCCTAGGAAGGTGTCCATGGCCTCCTAGTACTGCCTCAGTTTCTCCTCCCACTGCCGGTGTTGGGTGGAATCTGGGGGATGGAGCTTGAGCCATCCGTGCTGGGACAGGGAACTGGGATAGACTGGGAGCACTGGGAATAACTGGGATGAAACTGAGAGGGACTGAGAGGAAATTGGGAGGGAAGGACAGGGATGAAACTGGGAGGGGATTGGGAGGGTCACTGGGCCATACTGGGAGGCATTGGGAGGTTAGTGGGAGTTACTGGGATGAAACTGGGAGGGGATTGGGAGGGTCACTGGGCCATACTGGGAGACATTGGGAGGTTAGTGGGAGTTACTGGGATGAAACTGGGAGGGGATTGGGAGGGTCACTGGGCCATACTGGGAGACATTGGGAGGTTAGTGGGAGTTACTGGGATGAACTGGGAAATCCCTGTGAGGGCTACTGGGCCGCACTTGGAGGCACTGGGAGGAGAGTGGAAGGGACTGGGAAGTTACTGGGTAGTTACTGGTGGGCACTGGGAGTCACTGGTGGAGACTGGGACTAAATGGGAGGGACTAGTAGCAACTGGGATATACTGGGAAGGGGGTTGTGGGCACTGGATGGGACTGGGATGGACTGGGAGGAACCGGGAAGTTACTGGTGGACACTGGGGGGTACTGGGAGCCACTGGGAGGAGACTGGGAGTAACTGGAAGGGAATTGGGAAGGACTAGAAGGGGAACTGGGAGCACTGGGACAAACTGTGAGGGGACTGGTTAAGACCTGGAAGGACTGTGAGAAGATTGGCGAGGACTGGGATGAATTGGGAGATACTGGAAGGGATTGGGAGAAACTGGGAGCACTGGAGGGTACTGGGAGAGAACTGACAGGGACTGGGAAGTACTGAAGAAGAACTGGGAAGGGATTGGTGGGGACTGGGATGGACTGGGAACACTGGGATGGACTGGGATATACTGGGAGGTGACTGGGAAGGGAACAGTGATAAACTGGGAAGATACTGGGGGTCATTAGGAGGTACTGGTGGCAACTGGGATGGTCTGGGAAGGGGTTTGTGGGCATTGAGGGGACTGGGAGAGAGAGACTGGAATATACTGAAAGCTACTGGAAGGAGACTGGGATGGACTGAGAGAAACTGGGAGGGACTGGGGGGATACTGGGAACACTGGGATGTGACTGGGAGCAACTGGGAATTTGTTTGTGTGGACTGTAAGGGACTGGAACGTACTGGGACATACTCGGGAGTTACTGGGCGGGCACTGGTGGGCACTGGGAAGACACTGTGAGTAACTAGAAGAGCATTGGGAGGGACTGGAAGGCACTAGAAGAACTGGGAGGGGATTCATGCGGACTGGGATGGACTAAGAGAAACTGAGAGGGGAATGGGAAGTTACTGGGTGGTTATTGGTGGGCACTGGGGGTACTGGGATGAAACCGAGAGGGCACTGGGAGCACTTGGGGATGAGGGGGACCCTCCGGGCCCGGCCGGTTCCATTGCCAGGGGGAGGAGAGGAGGAGCTGTTGCCTCACCATTTCCTCTGCTCGGAGCGGGGGGTCCGGGACCTGCGGGCGACACCGCGGCTCATGGGGGTACCGACGGATCCTAGAGGATCCCAGGGCCTTGCCGGCGATCCTGATGAGATTCCCCCCCGCCCCGACCGCGAGACCCACCCGGAGCGGCAGCGGCGCTTGACGGCGGCGCGAGGGCTGCCGGGAATGACGGCGCCGCGGGGCATGCTGGGATGCAGCGGGGGCCGCCGCCGGCGCTTTCAATCATCCACAGCAGGCCTCAGTGCTCGCGGGGAGCAACGACGGATGATGGAGGTGATGAGGGGGAAAACGCGGTATGTGTGTCAGGAAAATTAATCGACGATGCCAGAGGTTTATGTCCCAAAAAGGAGACAGAGGAGTCATGTAACTTTATTCGAACAAAGGGAGGGGCCATGGGGCGTTTCCCATGGGGTCTCTCAAATGGTTGGAGGATGCAGCCTCCCTTTTATCTTAAGGTCCCTGCTGTATCACCCTCTTCCTTTTCCCCATGGCTGAAGTAATCGGAAGGTGCAGACTTCCAGAATTGCCTCCTCTATCCCCCACCTCTAATATAGGCCCCCCCAATATGGTCCCCCCTTTTTGTTATATAAAAGAAAGAAAACCCTAATCATTATTTGACTAAGTGTTCTGTTGCTCTAGGTTCAGGAATTTAAAACAGCCTTGGCTGAGCAACAGTCTGTGTTGATCGGTAACATTCTCTAGAGCTAATAGCTTCCTCTGTTACTTCCTGTAAAATTAGTTCCCCTGTCTGAATCTATTGCTTCCACAATACCATATCTTGGAATTATTTGTTCCAAAAAATACTTTAATAACTGATCCAGTGATTGCTGAAGCGCTTGGAAATGCTTCTGGCCACCCTGTTAGCTGACATGCTATTACCAGAAGATAATTCAGCCTTTGCACTCAGGGCATTCTGGTAGAATCCACTTGACATCTTTGGAAGGGACATACAGCCCATGGCCTCCATCCTCTGGTAAGTTTCTTTGTAACTTGATGTCTTGGGGGTGGCTTCTTATCTCATATAATTTTTGAAGTTCTTTTGTTTTTTGTTTTGTGTCTGGGATGGTCACTGCTCCAGGCGTATCACAATGAGTGGGAGTCAGGCCAGGGTTTCAAGAGGGCATTGGGGGTAGGGTGCTGGCAGCACCTTTCCCTCCAGGCCAGCTGTTGGAGTGGACACACCACTGGTGTCTCTGACCATGGATCCTGCTGCTTCTGTGGGTTCTGCCTGTTTCTTTTTGTTTCTTTCCCTTCAGTGCTGTGAAGGGCTTGCTGGCTTACTTCTCTGGTTCTCTGCTTCTTGGGAGCCCAGAGCCCCGGTGCATGCTACACCAGGAGCGGGAAAACCCTGTTCCCTGCCGGGGGCTGCCTCCTCTGCACAGCCCGGACCCCGGGGCCAGCCATCGCCAGTGAGAAATTGCAGGGAGCAATGCCCGGCCCAGGCCCACTGTTATCTCTCGCTGCTTCAGAGCTTCTTGACAGACTGTAACCCAACACCCAGGCACCCCACAGCTTCAGGCATGGCTCCGGAGTTTCTGCTGCCTCTTGCTTGCTGCCTCGGGTGAGCCTGCTCTGCCATTCCAACTTGCTGCTTCTGAGGTTCCTGCTACAGTTCCTTTTGCTATCCAGAAGGGGTACCTGGACCAGAGCATTTGTAAAGGAAACCCCTTTTCTATCCCTTGAGTTCACAATTACAATTATTCTGAGGGAAGGGGGTCATATTCTCCTTTCCAAGGGTGGTTCCTGCCTTCCTTAGCTGACAGCTGTCTTTCAAACCTTGATGTTAGCATAAATCAAGCAACCTTCAGCAGCTCGTTTTGCCATATCAAAAAGACCCAAGGCATGACATTTGAGGACAGCTTCTGCCAATCCTCAAGAACTCCAAGGACTCCCTTTGTAGAGTTGTTTTAATATTTGTAAGGCCCAGAGCTTTGCATATCCATTGTTTGCCATCCTCTGGCAGCCTTGAGAAGTGAGGGAGCCTAAAGATGAGTGGCGTCAAGATTAAAGGGGTGCCAGGAGAGAGGTGAGCCCTGAGTGCCTGGAGTGGGGAGAGCCTGGGACCTGTGGGAGCCAAAGCAGAATCAAGGGAGAAGGGACTTGTGGAACCCCTGAAATCCCCTAGGCATCCCAAAGCAGGATCTCAGAGTGGAGGGCTCCCCCATATGCCCAGGACCCCCAGCAGCCATGAGAAGGGGGATGGCAATACCTCAAAGTGACAGGATTAGAAAGGGAGAGGCTTTTTTGGGACTCACTCTTGATTATTTGAGGTTTTATGGACACCAGACACCCGGTGATTTCTAAAGACAGCCTTGGGCAGGAGGAACCCCCAAACCAAGGCACTCGCACCTTGTTTATCTCCAAACCCAAGATTTCCCATTCCCAAACCTTGGCCAGATAGAGAAGGAGGCTGTGAGGAAGAGGAAGATGCCCAGGCACCCCCAGGCAGGTGAGGAGGAAGTCACTGCCCCATTCCCCCTCTCTTCCGCTCTGTCTCCCTGCCCAGTATTGCCCTTGGCTGCAGGACAAACCTGATGCTGATGCCGTCCTGCTGGGGACAGACTGGGGGGAATCTCCTTTCTGCTTCCCTCTGGCATGGAGGCAAATCCTATCCTCTCCTTGTCCTTCCTCCCCCAGACAAGGAGATGAGGATGGAGAACAGGGAGGACAAAGCACCTCATCAGAGCCTCGTGGAAGAGGCCATTTTGAGCAGCTCCATGGTGCAGGAATCCAACAGGGAGGAAAAGCCACGGAAATCCGGTACAAGGAGGGACTCCAAACCCAGCTCAGGGTGCTCTGAGGAGGAAAGACTCACCCTGTGCCAAGAAGGCAGCCGGAGCTGCAACCAGAGCTTGGACCTGGTGGTCTCTGAGCAGCATCAGAGCAGGCAGAAGTCCTACAACTGCGAGGAATGTGGGAAGAGCTTCAGCCACAGCTCCAACCTGATCCGCCACCGGAGGATCCACACTGGGGAGAGGCCCTATGAGTGTGGGGAATGCGGGAAGAGCTTTAGCCGGAGCAACAACCTGGCCCGCCATGAGATGATCCACTATAAGGAACGGCACTACGAGTGCTCTGAATATGGGAAGAGCTTCAAAAAGATATCCAAATGTATCCAGCACAAGAAAAACTGCACTGAGGAACGGCTCTATGAGTGTGGAGAATGTGGAAAGAACTTCAGCCGGAGATCAAACCTAACCCGCCACAAAAGGATCCACACTGGGGAAAGGCCCCACAAATGCTCCAAGTGTGGGAAGAGCTTCAGCCAGCGCTCCCACCTGAATGTCCACCGGTGCATTGACACCAGGGAACAGCCCAACAAGTGTGAGGAGCGTGGGGAGAGCTTCAGGAAGATAGAGAACATCCCCAATTGCCTGTCTGTGGAAACCACGGAACCGCCCTACAAGTGCTTGGTATGTAAGAAGAACTTCAAGCAGAGATCTCACCTGACAGTCCACTGGCGCATCCACACTGGACAACAGCCCTACATGTGTGAGACATGTAATAAGAGCTTCAGTGATCGCTCCAACCTGAACCACCACCAGAGGATTCACACTGGTGAACGGCCCTACAGGTGTGAGAAATGTGAAAAGAGCTTCTCCAGGAGGTCTCATTTGACCCAGCACCAACAGAGGCACCAGAAAGGGAAGCCCCACAAGTTCTCTGACTGTGGGAAGAGTTTCATCTGATGCTCCAACTTCATCACCTAAAGCCTCACCATTTTACTGCCACTTGGGAGGGGAATTCGGGAGATATTCTGGAGGATTTGATGGTTCTGGAGTATTTGGAAGAATTTTCTCCGTTACCTCAAAACCACTCAGTCTCACTTAAAACTATTCAATCCTATCCCAAAATGGCTCAATCCTAGCCCAAAATTACTCAATTCCACAGCCCCTCAGGGTGGGTGGGATTGGAAGGGGGTTGGGTCAAGTGTGATGCAAATCAGGAGGGGTGAGACGGGCATTTGGTGGGGCAGGATGGGTGGAATGGGGATTGGGAGAGATGGAATGGGGGAAGTAGGGCTTGGGAAGGGGCTCTTTATGTCCAGGAGGCTGAGAAGGATTTGTATGGGCATTGGGAGGGTGGGACAGGGTCTGGAATGAGACAGCTGAAGGTTGGGGATGATGAAGGGAGGAGTAACCCTGGGGCATTCTATGTTCCTGTTGGGATTTTGGGGCATCCCACATTTTGGAAGTGGTTTTGGGTTACTCCCCAATTCTTCGGGGGTCCCTGAGAGCAGCTCCCAAGGAGCCCAGTTTCCAGGCTGGTTGCCTGGGGCACAAGCTCAGAGCTGCAGCACAGTCTGTTGCCGCAGTGCTGGAGAGCAGAGAAATGATGAATGGCCTCAGACATCTCCAGTGTGTGTTTGGGGGACAGGGCAAGTTCTGTGTAGGTGGTACAGTCACTGCCCCACCCCCAGCCACTGCAGCTTCTGGTCCAGCCCCAAAGTGACTGCCAAGCCCCTGGCATCCCAAAAACCCCACCTGTGACAGGAATCAGAGCAGGTAAAGACTGTGACATGCGTGTGACACTGACGTGTCCCTGACAGTAGCTGAGATGGCAAGCTGAGATGGATCCAAGGCCGTGACTGTGGATATTCCTCTCCTTCTCTCTATCTATCTCTCCCTCGCTCTCTTCCCCTGACTTCCTTTTCTCAAAATCTGGATAACTTGAAGTTGGACAGATTAGAGTTTGCTGAATCAGTGTTTTTTGAAGTGCCTTACCATAATTCCAGGTTTAATGTAAGTTATAAGTTAAGTTAAATACTATCCCTCTGTAAATTGTTAAGTCATAGGTTATAAATTATAAAAGTGCTGTTCCTTTGCTAAATTGTTAAGTTTAAGGTGTAAGTTAAGGTTAACATAGAAGTTCTCTTAAGTTTGAGCGCTGTTAAGCTTTATGGCCATATTCCATTTATCCTTGCCTGTTGGGATACAAGTCCCTCTGGGCCCCATCCACACAAGCCCAGGGGTGTTCAGAAATGTGAGGGCTGAATTAAAACCTTCAGAAAAACTAAAATACATAAATCCACACAGACATGAGGTAAAAATGCAAGTTTAGTTTTAAATAAGAAGAGAATATTTTAAGTGCCTTAAGCAAATAAGAAACTGTATTAATAAGAAAAAGCCCCAAAGCCTAGTTTAAAGTTCAGTGGCATCACCTTTTACAAAGTTAACTAAGTTCCAGACATAACAAAAACATAATGTAGCCTTGCTAGCATTCCTAGATAGAACAGATAGAGTATATAAGTAGAATTTGTGTAAGGAATTATGATCCCTTTCACACATCAGTCTTAGATTTGGATAGGTCCAACAAGGCAGTATGTCTTGGATTATGTAACCTAAAAATGTGTATTCTGTTTCATCTGTTGAAAGCTGTTTTTTGGGAGATGCTTTGTCCTTCTCTTGTAACTCCAGGGGGGCGGATGCCTTGTGATAATGACCCAGGCATTAAAACCAGGTGGGGCAGTGTTTCTTATCTCTTTCACCACCCTTCCATCCTCCAGGGGGACATCTTCTGATAAGGGGCCATTAGGGCCCACCAATGGCATGACACATTCCATCATTCCATTGTGAGATGCTCCACCCAGTAGGGGAGGAACCAGGGGAGGAACCAGCTGTCCCTGGCTAGATAAAAACTGGGAATTACGACCATGAGGTATCTGGTTTTTCCATTGGATTCCCAGAGGAAAGACTGGACCCATCTCATCACTGCTGGCCTTTCTACAGGACCATCTCTACTCCACAGAACTACATCTGTTACTCTAGGAGAATTTACTTGGACTGCTTCCAATCCCCTGACCAACAGGGTGCCAGGTCATATCCCTGACTCTGTCAGGGTTTTTTCCAGGATTTTTGTTTGCTTGCTTGCTTTTTTTCTTTTGTACTACTACATTTGGATTTTTTTTTTTTTTTTTTTTAATATTCCTAGTAAATAACTGTTACTCCTATTCCCATATCTTTGCCTGAGAGCCCCTAATTGCAAAATGATAATAATTTGGAGGGAAAGGGGCTTACATTCTTCATTCCAAGCGAGGCTCTAGTTTTCCTTGGCGGACAACTGTCTTTCAAAACCAAGACAGACTTTTGCAACTACCCAGCTTATAATATGGTCTATGAAACCCCCACACAATTCTTGATACTTGCCCTTACTCTCCTTTTGTCACTTGCAACTAAACACATACGGACAGTTCTTGGTTCATTTCTGGTTTGACTGCCTGGATTTTGTTTAGTTTTGTTGTTGCTTTGTTTCCTTGGTGTGCCTGAACTTTCCAGTCAGGAGTAGAGTGACTCTTGCCAGTGAACTCTATTGTACCTGTGCTCCTAATTGGAGATTTTTGTCAAATATTGTAATTTGCTAAAATTATAAAACTGTATTCACCCCATGGCGGGGTAGGCATTTTGTGGACATTTTCCATATCTTCTCCTTGGAGACCTCCAATGAAAGTTAGCCTTTATATTACCTCCTATACTAATACTATCTCCAAAGGATGTTGTTTCATTTCTAAGGCCTTTAAGGCATCAGTTTTTCTGGTGCCTCGGATGGGACTGGACCCGGCAGCCTCCCTCTGGACCAGAAACATCTTGCAAGGAATTCTTTCCTGCCAAAGACTTTTAAGAATTTCCCTGCAGTGGCCTGAGGGATGAGGAAGCATGGTTCCAGGACCCCACAGGAGGTAACATAAAGGCATCTCTTGTTGGGCAGTGTGAAGTTGTGTATTTGTGTATTTTCTGGAAAATCTGAATTCTTAAGAACCAAATTGTGACATTTTACAGGATCCCACCTGTTTTTTAAGGTTTGATAGGTCACTTATTCTGTCCCAGCGTGGTGTGGAGAGGTGTCCTAGGGTGACTTTATGATACTTGTTTCCCCAGTCATCTGTTCTGTTTGTGCTGTATATTGAGTTCTGTGCCTTTAAGACTGGTTCTAAGAGCAAGGAGAAGCGCGGAGTTTGTTTTGAGAAAACTGCCTGACTCCTACACATTCCTCTCCAGACAGGGTGTTTGGCAGAGGCTTGGAGAGACTGCAAGACAGATTTTTTTTGATTTTAGTTAGTTTCAGCTAGCTAAGGCAGAGAAGTTCCCTAGACTGTTTTTTTCTTTCCTTTTTCTTAGAACTATTTAAACCTGCTCTGGACTGAAAACCCAGGGGAACACTTGGGGCTTGCACCTGCGGCCAACTGGGGCCTGGACCTTGGCATTTTCCAGCAGCACTGGAGGGACTGGGACTGATGAGAGACTGAGAGAGAGCCGAGCTACATCCACAGCAAGAACTTTCTCAATTTGCCATCTCACTCCAGAACCAGAGGGTTTATTGTTTCATATTATTCATTCTTTATACTTATATACACTTTGTTTGTTAAGTAAAATAGTTTTTTTCCACTTTTCTCCAAAGAAGTTTTTTTACCAGACCAGTTGGAGGGAGGGGCCATTTGAGTTTGCTTCCCAGAGGGATCCTATTCAGGGGTTTTCTCTCAAATTTGTCCCTAAACCAGGACAAGAGGGAATTTGCTTTTGGTTTCTCAAGGGTAATTTTTTTTCCCTTTTGTCGCTTTTTCCAACCCTTCTACAGCTATGGTAGGCGAAGGCAGAGGCAGAGTCCAGCCCCATGGAAAAGCTGAGGTCACCTTTGTAGCTGAAAGCTGAGACCTTTCTTCCAACCTTTAAAATATGAATTAGGAAAACACTGGGTTGTCACAGCACACCCCATCTGTAGCTGGACAAGATAAATCTGGCCATAACATAAACCTAATTCAGCTAGCTGGGTTTGTTCTAGAAAAGAACAAGTCCCTGGGTGAACATAATAGGATAGATTTGACCTCAAACAGGAAACTCACCCAATCATATTCAATTTAAAGTACAGACATATCAAGGAGCTGGGTGGTGTTAAGACCCAGACCAATCAGCTATGTAAACCCAAGAAAATTAAAACCCCCTTTAAAAGAGGTGGCCATAATAAACTCAGTGCTATTTGTTGAGGATGCTTGGTGAGTTCATGTAGTTTCTCTCTCCAGCTAACGACCCTTGATGTAATACTGGGTGATTCATCCGTCTCTCTATTTGCCAGACTCTTCTAAGAAGGATCTATTGGAATTTTGCAATGTGGGGAGATAGTTTAGGATGGTTTACTGAATTAAATTTTAAAAATAACTTCCCCTGCATCCCTGTGAATAAGAAAGGCCAAGGACTGAGCAAAAGAAAGAAGGTAAAAATATTGACTAATTCTGAATTTGTATTTAATATTGTTGATGAAGTCATCTGTAAGGAAAGAGGAGTGGCGACTCAATGCCAGTGCAAAGTAATCATGGTCCATGGGTGCAGCCTGCAGAGCTTCCTGCCGTCCACCACATCCCCATCCCACCCAATTTGGTCTCATCTATTTACTGAGGGGACCCTCAATCCCCTCATGCAGATCATCAAGAGGGGCACAGAACAAGATCATCCTGGAAGATTCCAGACATCCCTTGGAGCAAAATGTCAGGCTTATGGCTGTTCCATCTCTCGGTATTCTGGAGCCTGTGCATGTCCCAATGGATCAGATTTTCTCCCTGACCCCAAACCTTCCTATTCTGGATTCTGTTCCCTGGTAAATGGGCATCTCTGCTGATTCCCATGACTGTGTGTGGTGTGGTGATCCTGGCTGGATTCTTGGTACCCCCAGATCTGTTACATCCTTCTCCTCTCCACCCCTGAAAGGGGATAAAATAGAAGGAAAAGCCTGAGTTGGGAAAAAGGCAGGCAGAGAAACCTCATGGATTCTGGGCAAAAGGGACTCGACAGGGGGATACTAATTGGATTTATCCCCAGTCAGAATCGCAGCAGGAAAAATGAGAAGGAAAATAAATCCTAAACCATCTTTTCCCAACCCCTTCCTCCTTCCCAAGTCCCAGCATATTCCCAATTCTCTCCTTCCCTCCCAGCAGCACAGGGAGATAGGAATGGGAGTCAGGCTCGACCTCAGAAAGAAGAATCAAGTCCTTCCCTCCTCCAATGTGCATCCCATCCGCAGGGTCAGTCATTCAGGAATTGCTCCAGTGTGGGACCCTACATGATCGTAAATGCTACCAGACAAAGAGCGGTAAACTGAAGGCCCACACACAGCTATCCAGGTGATGTCACCTTTAAGAACATAGAAACCCAAAACGTTTTCATGGGGATCTCTAACTGCAAAGCAGCTGGGCAGCTGGCATCTGCGTCTTGCCTAGGAGCCAGGAACTACCCTTGGTGGTTTAGCACATGGCACTTAGTCCAGTGATTTTCAATGAATAATGGAATATCCTGAATCAGAAGGGATGCACAAAGGTCATCAAGTCCAACTGCTGGCCCTACAAAGGATACTCCAACAATCCCACCCTGTGCCTGAAAGCATTGTCCAAGTGCTCCTGGAGTTCTGGCAGCCTTGGGACCATGACCATTTCTTTGGGACCTACTCAGTGCCTGATCATCCTCTGGGGAAAGAATCTTTTCCTGATAGCCAGCCTTACCCTGCCATGGCACAGCTTCAAGCCATTCTCTTGGGTCTTGCCACTGGCCAAGAGAGCTCGGAAATAGGTGCCTGCCCCTCCACTGCCACACAGGAGGAAGCTGTAGAAGGCTATGGTGTGAAAAACTAAAATTCACTCTTAGACTATTTTCAAAAGTTTAATAAGGGAATAAAAAAGGACAATGTCTCCAGCCCCAGGCTGGGGTGTTCCTGGCTATGGCCAATGAACACACCGGTACATTAAGGCAGTGTTATCAATGTACTGTTACTTTACTGAGGTACATACATAAGTTTAATGCATTACTCAAACATTCTTGGGAGCTTCTGATGTTGTAGGAACTTTCTTTTGTTTTGGTTTTTCACTTGGACTTTTCTACATGACATCCTGCAGATCAGGTTAATATATTTTATTCCTTCTTGTGGCTTCATTTTGTTGTTTCACACTTCCCTGATAACGAAGAGTTAACAAATTCTTCTCTAATTCTCCTCCCATGCTCTGTTTTGTGTCATGCTTATCATTTGGAGAGGTCAGTCAGCAGATGTGGGAAACAACATAATTGCTTCATACAGTTCTCTCAGCTACACAGAGATATTTTAACATTTTATGTTTTGCTAAGGCCTACAGTACAATACATTCATCACACCATTATTTCTATAACTTATATGCTGTATACATAGATATATTCATCATACTACTATTTCTATGTGCTACACAGTGCTTACTTAGAAGGATAAATTATATTAGCAAACAGTTAAAAGGGGTTACAAATCGCGCTATTTTTGAATACTTACGATCAATAACAACAAATAAAAGCGAATACATAAATGCAAAAGCCAATATTATAGGGTCATTTTTAACATGTGGGGTCTCCTGCAAGTGCCTTGTTAAACTTCATATGGTTGATGATTTTCCACGTCTCCAATATGTAAAGGTCTCTCTGCCCTGCTAAATTTAACTTTGTTGTTTGTGAAAAACGCCAATCACTTGTTTTAAAATTTTGAAAGTTTAGTAGTAAATAAAATGGTTATAAAAATAGAATTAGAGTAAAAAAATTGAACAATTAGGGTTAGGACAATACGAGACAATAAAAACAAAGTTATAGACATCTGGGTGCCTTCCCGAGCAAAAAGCTCTGAAGAAGGACCCCTGTTAACAAAAGATTATCTCTTAAAAGCAATAGCCTGTTGAATATTCATACATTTCATACATGATGCATAAATTCCATTCAAACAAAGAATTCTCTCTGGTTAGTATCACTTTTTTCCTTTAATCTCTATGGCGTCTTCAAGGCTGAGCAAGGCAGAAGAAGATGGTCTCTTCTGATAAGGAAGTAGTAAATTCTTTTTTTTCTCTGAAAGATCTACGTTTTCCTTTGGTTGGTATATAAAAACTACATTTTAACTACAAAACTACATTTACCATACTATCAAAATATTAATACATTACTAATGAATACAACATAATACATATAGTAAATATCTTGCGTAGAGCCATATAATATGCACTTTTTACATTGTTTATGAAATTAGACATATAGAACTTCATTTATAACACATTCCCATATTCCAGTTATCGTATTTCCAGTCCCCTCATTCCCGATCCCGGTCCAATCTTCCTATTCCTCATCCTATGCTCTCAGTCCGGTTGCTCTTTCCGTATTCCCTGACCCGTTCCCCTATTCCCAGCCTCTGTCCTGTTCCCGGTCCCAGGCCCGTATTTCCATTCCCGGTCCCTGTCGCCGCCATCGCTCCGGCCCTCAAGCGGCCGGGGAAATACCGCGCTGGTCCCGCCCACCGATCACAGCGCGCGATTCCCCCTGCTATTTGCATAGCTCCGCTTTCTTGATAGATCCGCTTTCTTGATGGCCACGCTCGCCGTTGGCTGCAGCCGCGTCCGTGCTCTCTTTCCTTCCAGTTCCTTCCCAGTGCTCCCAGTAACAGCGATACTGGGAGAGAAAGCGCTCCCAATTCCTTCCCGGTGCTGTCAGGATCGCTCCCGGTGCTCCCAGTATCGCTCCGCGCTACTTTTGCACCCGCGCGGGGCGGGGCCGCTTTGGGGATGCCTTCAGGGCACAGCGCGGCTGCCTTTGGGATGTCAGCGCCTTCCCGTGCTGGGGTGGGAGCGGAGAAGGAAGGGGGGGGGGGGGGGGTGGGGGGGGGGGGGGAGGGAGGGGAGGGAGGAGGGGGAGGGGCAGGAAGGGGCAAGAGGAGGGACCGGAAGGGCCAAGGGATGTTTGGATTGTGTTTAGATCATGCAGGACCCCAAAGCCAAGCTGCAAATGCTCCTTTGTGGGCTTTCTTGGAAGTCGACGTGGCGATCGCCCGGTACCGGCGAGGAAGAGGGGTCGATATCGGTGTTGAGACAGTCGGAGTGGAATGCGGGAGTCCCGGAGTGGGGAGACCCCGAAGCTGGGAGACGCCCGGTAGACGGAAGGGGTGGGAGGAGACTCGAGCGAGGTCCGGGCCCCAGGACCTGAAAGGAGCGGTGACTTTTCGAGCTGGACTTGGGCAGCGGGACCATCAAACCCAATGCGCTCAGCCCTTTTTTTTTCCTCCCCAGACCAGGATTTCCCATTTGCAAACCTTAGCCGGATAGAGGAGAAGGTCGTGAGGAAGAGGAAGGTATCCCGGGACCCTCAGACAGGTGAGGAGGAGGTCACTGCCCCTTTCCCCCTCTCTTCTCCATCTCCCAGCCAAGCATTGCCCCTGCAGGGATGGATTGGGATGATCTCCTTCCCTTCCCTCTGGCACAGAGGCAAATCCCATCCTCTCCTTGTCCTCCCTTCCCCAGGCACTGAGCTTAGGATGGAGACCAGGGAGGACAAATCCCTTTGTCAGAACCTCATGGAAAGAGGCCATTTTGAGTGGCTCCACAGAGCAGGAATCTAAAAGGGAGGAAAAGCCCCAGAGATCCTTGTACAAGGAGGAGCTGCAGACCCAGTCCAGGGATCTACAAGGGGGAAAGACCCTCCATGGGCTGGAAATGCAGCTGGAGGTCTGGCTGGAACTCAGAGCTGGGTGTCCATGAGCAGTTTTATGATGGGGAGAAGCCCCAAAAGTGCTTGGAATGTGGGAAGAGCTTCAACCAGAGCACAACTCTGATCCACCGTTGGAGAATAATCCACACCGGAGAACAGCCCTACGAGTGTGGGGACTGTGGGAGGAGCTCCAAACTGATTGTCCATCAGAGGATCCACACAAAGCAGGGTCCCTGTTAGTGTGATGAACACAGGAAGATGTTTCAAACCACCTCCCATCTCCTCAGGCATCAGCAGATTCACACCAAGGAGAGGCCCTTCCACTGCCCCAGCTGAGGGAAGGGCTTTAACCAGAACTGTGCCCTTGTCACCCATTGGTTCATCCACATCGGTGAGACATCCTACAAGTGTGGAGTTTTCAGACCAGCTCCTATCTCTTCCATCACCAGCCGATTCACACAGATGATGAAGCCCTTCTGCTGCCCCAGCTGCAGAAAGGGCTTCAGGTACATCTCCAACCTCATCATCCACTGGTGCATTCACACTGGGGAGAGGCCCTACAAGTGACCCGAGTGTGGGAAGAGCTTCTCACAGAGCTCTCACTTGACCAAACACCAACAGAGGCACCACTAAGGGAAGCCCAGCGAGTGCCCCGAGTGCGGGAAGAGCTTTGTACGCTGCTCCAGCTCCATCCCCCGTGGGAGGATTGGCATTGGATGATCCCCAGTGACCCTCATTGTGCAGAGCCCTGGTGATCCATGGTGCTGGTGATCTGTGTTGGAAAGATACCTGGCTGGGGGCCCCCACATCCTCCTGGTTCCCCATCGGCACCTGGACACATTCACATACCAACATCAGAAATCCATTGTGGAGAGCCCATTTGTCAATTTCCAATCCCAGAAAAATCTCACCTTTTGCCATCTTCTGGTGGCATCAAGCAACACTGATCGCCTTGGAGGATTTCTCCAACATAAATCCATCATTTTGATCTTCTCTGTCCCACAGGCATCTTCCACAGCCAAATGGGGAAGGACTGGGGCAAAATCCACGGTTTTAGAGACAATGGGGTGGAAACCCTTCCAAAAAAGGTTCTTCCCACTCACCTAAGCACATGGATGCTCAGCAGACACAAACACATAAATCCTTTTGGTTTGGCCTTGATTTTGTTTCTCTTCATCCCTTTGAAACCCCTGAAACCAGGATAAAAATAAAGATGTTGAACAAATACAGGGATGAGGACATATGGGGGACAATGACATGGGGGGACATGGACATGGGTGGTGTCACAAGCTATGACAGTATCAGTGCCACCAGCACTTTAATCTCAGCCATGGCAAAGTGCTGCTTGATGCAGTTCCTGGGAGCACGTCCCCACTGCCACCAATGTGGTGTCTCAGCTGAATGTCACCACCCACCAGGGCGGGACAGGGAGCTTGTTCAACTGGTGGAAAGTGGCCCGGAAGGGAGTGACAGCCACCAGGGTATCCCAGAGCCACCACACTCTGGGGGCCCCAACTGCCCCTGGGGACAGGACAAGGAGCAGTGTCACTTGAGGGGTCACATAGCCTAGTGGCAGTGTCCCCTGACACATCCTGGCGGCTTCGTGTGCTGACTTGTCATGGTGGCAGCATCCCCACAGGTGTGGCGACATCGTCCCTGATGTGCGTCCTGATAGCATTGTGTCCCCTCCTCCTCACGTGTCCCTGTCCCTTTCCGTGTGTCCCTGTTCCCCTCCCTGTGTTCCCTCCTCCTCGTGTGTCCCCGTCCCTTTTCCTGTTCCCTTCGTCCCTGTCCCTCCCCCGTGTGTCCCTGTGCCCCGCCCCCGGCGGGGCCAAAGTCCCCGAGATCCCGGGGTGGTGTCCTGCAGGAGGTCCTCGTGTCCTGCAGGATGTCCCCCTCTGCCGCAGAGTGTCCCCCTGTCCCTCAAGGTGTCGCCGTGTCCCGCAGGATGTTCCCGTGGCTGCTTCTGGCGCTGAGCGTCTGCACCCGCCCCGGCACAGGTAGGGACATGCGACGGCATCCCACGACACCCCGTGACACTCCAGATCCCATGACACCCCGTAACACCCTTTGTCCTCAGAGTGTGGGTCCTTCTCCTCTCTTTTGGGTCCGTTCCCCCTAATTTTAGGTCCTTTCCTCCCTGCTTTAGATCCTTTCTCTCTATTTTGGGTCCTTTCCCACCTTTTGAGTCCTTTTCCCTGGTTTGGGTCCTTCCTCCTATTTAGGATCCTTTCCTCCCTATTTTGGGTCCTTTCCCCTGATTTGGGTCCTTTCCCCTTATTTTGGATCCTTTCCCCCCATTTTTGATCCTTCTCCGTATTTAGGATCCTTTCCTCCCTGTTTTGGGGAGGAAAGGTTTGGGTCCTTCCCTCTGTTTAAGGATCCTTTCCCCCCTATTTTGGGTCCTTCCCCCCTGGTTTGTGGGTTTTTTTCACCCTTTTTGGTCATTTCCCCCTGGTTTGGGTCCTTTCCCCTGTTTAGGATCCTTTCCCCCCTATTTTGGGTCCTTCCCCCCTGGTTTGTGTGTTTTCCCCCCTTTTGGTCATTTCCCCCTGGTTTGGGTTCTTTCCCCTTATTTTGGATCCTTTTCCCGGTTTGGGTCCCTTCACCGTATTTTGGATCCTTTCCTCCCTATTTTGGGTCCTTCCCCCCTGGTCTGGGTCCTTTCCTCTCTCTTCTGAGTCCTTTCCCCCTCTCGTTTCCCCCTATTTTGCGTACTCTTCCCTTGCTTTTGGCACATTTTTGGCTGCCTCCCCCTCCTCCAACCCCCTCCCCGCCCCTTAGCCCTCCTTACCCCCCACCCCGTGTTCCCCAGGCGTGTCCCCAGCTGTGTCCCCAACTGTGCCCCCACGTCACATGGACTCGGTGCTCGACATCCTGGACGCCCTCGAGTCCCCGGCCCGGGGCGGCTCTCCCGGCACCGCCACGGCCTTGTGGAGGGAGCTGGGGGTCTGCAGTACTCCGGGGTGCCGGGCGGTGCTGGGCGAGACCCCCGGGACCCCCGAACGCCCCCCGGCTCTCACCTCGGGCCAGTGGCAGCTCCTGACCGAGCTCCTCCGCCACGACCCGGTGACACCGGAGCTGGGGGCGGTGCTGGCCCCCGACGGCTCCACGGTGGCCCTCGGTCCCCTCCTGGCGGGCATCGAGGCGGGGCTGAGATCCGGCGGGTTTGGACGACCCCTCCCCACCCTCGACCCGCCCGTCGACCCCCTCTTGGCCGTCACCATCGCCGAGGCTCTGGGGACATCCTTCCTGCTGGCCCGGGGGGGTGACAACAACGCCACCGCGCTGGGACCCGGCGGCTGCTGGGACGACGTGGAGAACCCCCAAAATTACACCTTGAGGGGTCCCCCGTCCCCTGTCCCCGACCCTGTGGCCATCGGGGCCATGGATGGGGTGGTCCTGGGGGCTCGGCTAGCCCAGGGACCCCTCCCGGTGGTCGAGCTGATCCGAGGCTACTATGGCACCGGGAACGGCTCGGAAGCGGGGAGACCCCCCAGCAGTTACCGGCGCCGGGATTTTGGTGCACTGGCTGGACAGGGACGCCTGGAGAAAGAGGTGGCGGCGGTTCTGGGGCTGTTGAGGACACTGTCGCCCACCCCGGAATTCCTGAGGGATGTGGGGGCACAGGAGGTGGCGGCCGTGGCTCATAGGGCAGCGCGGGAGTTCAGTGAGCACTACGTGGGTAAGGGCGGGGTGGCACCTCCCAAACTAGGGTTGTCACTTCACAGACATGGGTTGTCCCACCCTAAACAGGGATTGCCACTGCACAAATGGGGGTTGTCACCCCCTAGATGGGGTTGCGACCTCCCAAATGGGGATTGTAACGGCTCAAATGGGCACTGTCACCCCCAAACGTTGTTGTCACCCCCTAAACAGTGGTTCTCACCTCCCAGACAGGGATTGTCACCCCTTAATGAGGCTGTCACTCCTCAAATGGGGGTCGTCATCCCCTAAACAGGGATTGTCACCTCCCAGACAGGGATTATCATCCCACATGTCTGCACACAGCCTCTGCCATGTCCCTAGTGGCTCAAGGAACACCCCCAGCCCCATGTCCCCACATAGCCTCTGTCATGTCCTCAATGTCTCAGGGAACATATCCAGTCCCTTGTCCCCACGTGGACACCAGCACAACCCCAAGGAGTCCCTTGTCCCCTGATGGACTTTATCTACTGTGTCCCCATCAAGCCCCATGTCCCCACATGGCCTCTGCCATGTCACCAAGGACCTGTCAAGTCTCTCGTCCCCTGGTGGACTCTACCATGTCCCCAAGGAACTCCTTGTTCCCATATGGCCTCTGCTATGTCCCCAAGATCTCAGGTGACACCTCCACCTCCCCTTCCCCACAGAGTGCCCCACCATCATGCCCCGCTGCCTGTGGGGTGCCCAGCCCTACCGAGGCACCCCAGCCCTGCTGCGGCCCCCGCTGGCCTCAGTGTTCCTGCACCACACCCTGGAGCCATCACAACCCTGCCGGACCTTTGGTGCCTGCGCCAGTGCCATGAGGGACATGCAAAGCTTCCACCAGGACACCCGCGGCTGGGACGATATTGGCTACAGGTTACTGTCACCACCCTGGGGCAATGGCAGCCATCATGGGCGCTGGCACTCCCTGTGGGGGCGATCACTGTACCTCTGTGAGGACTGTCACCTCCATTGGTTCCTGTCACCTCCCATGTGGTCTCCATCATCTCCCTCAGTCCCTGTCACTCACCACAGTCCCTGCTACCCACCATGTTCCCTGTCACCCCCTGGGGAGCTGGTACCTGTCACAGTCCCTGTCACTCCCCTGGTTCCTGTCATTGTACCTCGGTGGGCACTGACACCTCCACTGGTTCCTGTCACCCCCAGTGAGGATGGTCATTGTCTCCCTATGGTCCCTGTCAACCCCCATGGTCACTGTCATCCCCTGTGGTTCCCATCATTGTCCCACCATGGTCCCTGTCACCCTTCATGGTCCCTATCACTGTCTCCTTGTAGTCCCTGTTGTTGTTCCCTCACAGTCCCCACCACTGTCCCCTCCCTGTCCTCATAACCCCCCATAGTCCCCATCCCTGTCTCTTTCCAGTCCCCACCATTGTCCCCTCATGATCCCCATCCCTGTCCTCTCACAGTCTTCATCCCCATTTCACCTTTTGTCCCCATAAGCTCCCATAGCCCCCACCACTGTCCCTGCATCATCCCTATCACTGTCCCTCCACTGTCCCCATCCCTGTCCCGTTGCAGTCCCCATCATTGTCCCCCACTATCCCCTCACTGTCCACATCGTGTTCTCACAGCTTCGTGGTGGGCTCGGATGGGTACCTGTACGAGGGCCGGGGGTGGCACTGGGTGGGTGCTCACACCAAAGGCTACAACACCCAAGGCTTCGGCATTGGCATCGTTGGGGACTTCACAGCCACCCTGCCGGACCCTGACACACTGGCCCTGGTGCGGGATGAGCTCCTGCCCTGTGCCGTCCGCTCTGGCCACATCTGGCCAGACTTCACCCTGCGTGGCCATCGCCAGCTCAGACACACCGACTGCCCTGGCAATGCCCTCTTCCAGGAGATCCAGAGCTGGCCTGGCTTCCAGGGGACACCGGTAGCCCTGGGGCTTGGGGTGAGTGGCCTGGTGCGGTTGATGGGAGGGCATTTAGGGTCATCTTGTAACTGACCGTGGGTCTTGTCCACTCTGCAGTGAGGAACGGCCTTGGCTGGGAAGCCGGGGATGGATGAGGGCAGGAGGTTGGACACTGGTCCAGATCGACACCAAAGCCATGGATCCCATTCTGGATGGACACTGGTCCAGCAGATGGTCTGATGGAGCCCAACTGGACATTGGTCTCCAGCCCCCCAGCCTGGACAGCCCCCAGCCCAGATGACCACCAGCTAGCCACACCCTGGCCTACCGCACTGGCCCACCAACACATCCCAGTAGCCCCAACCCCAAAACACCCCTAAATAAATCCAATTCCAGGACATCAGCTCCGGGTGGTCCCTGCAGAGCAAGGGGGCAACTGAGGCACAGTCTGGGGATGACTTCGGAGTGGTGGGAGGGGACTTCAGAAGCCACCCTGGAGACCCCGAAGTTCCCCGTCCCCCTCCCTCCCAAAACGAGTGCCCACCCCCCAAACTGGTACCCACAGTATCCCGGGACCTCCAGCTGCCATTTCAGAGGGACGCCAGGAGTCACCGTGACCCCGCAATCCCTTAGAGGGGTGACCCGCGGTGTTCCCCGGGTGTCGCCAGTCCATCCCCAGTGGGAGCAGCGGCATCACCTCCCGGGGCAGAGGCAGAGGAGGAGGAGAAGGAGGAGGTGAGGGTGTGACTGAACCTCCTGCCGGGTCACATAGGAAATCCGACAGGATCCGGGGCCGAGCGCGGGCTCAGCAGCGGAGGTACGGCTGGGACGGGGGGGCGGGGACGCAGGAGCAGTCCCCAGAGTCCCCAAGGCCCCTCGGGGATGCTGCGGCTGGGACAGTGCGGGGGATGTGGGGTCGCGCAGCATCCTCGGGGGGATGCCGGGGGATGGAAGTGGCAGGGGGGGGACCCCAAAACTGCTGTCACTCCCTCTTGTGGCATGTGAGCCACCCCCCCGCTTTGGGGCTCCAGTGACAAATTGGCAGGTAGTGGTGACAAAAAGCTCAGGTGCCACCTAGGGGATGTCACAGAAGGGATCCTGCGGAGCCACCGCACCCCCTACACTGAGCGGATGACAGAGGGGACATCAGAGGGTCCCGAGGGTGCAGGGGGGTGTGCAGGGGAAGAGCAGCCGGGGCACGACAGAAACTCCTCTGGTCCCCCCTGCGCCCGGGGCACGGGAGTGGTGGGGCACCTAGCACCCTGGCGCCCTGGCACTGGCAGAAGGGGGGCTGCGAGGGGCTGGCATGGGCACCCACTGGGGGGACAGGAGAACCCAAAAATCAGGGACCCCTGAGTGGGCAGAGGTATCCCAGGGAGGTGGGACCCTGCAAATTGGGGACCACTCATTGGGAAGTTGTGCGAGACATAGCCAAGAAGCTTTCTCTTCAAATTTGGACGAAAGGAAGGCCGAATGTGGTGGTACGTGGATGGGAAATCCGATGAGGATGATGACGCTGGCAGCCATGATAGACACAGTGACCAACATCACCTTGAGATTCCAGCCGGATTCTGGCTCTGGGAAGCACGGGATGGTGAGGAGGGGGAGGAGTGCAGGTGCTCCACAGTTCCCAATTCCTCTCCCAGATTCCCACAATACACATTCCCAGCCTCACCCCAGGAAATGCAGAGAGTAGGGAATTGGGGGAACACAGGGACTTAGGAGGTCTGGGGGTCCCAGATCCAATAAAAGGGGAGGCTGGGGTGTGGAGAGGTTGAATGGTTGGGAAAGAGGGTGCAGGAGGGGATTGGTGCAGGATGTGGGGTGCATGGTATACACATGGCTGGGGAAGACAGTTTCAAGGGGTGCAGAGTCTTGCAGAGGAGATTCCAGGGGCTTCCTGTGTCCAGGAAACGGAGTCCAGTGCTCCCCAGTTTCAGGGAAAGGGGAGTCACAGGCAGGAAGACCCAGGAATGGATGACCTGCAGGCTCTCAGTGTGAAAGAACAGGGCGTCTGGAGGTTGGGAAAGGAGGGAACAAGGATTCAGGTCCCAGAGTCAAGGAAAAGCTGAAGGCTAGGGTTTATAGTGATGATGGAATGACCAGGAAAGGGAGTGTGGGGGTATTAGTGGAGGACAAGAGGTGTAGGTTAAGAGGTTTCAGTGTCATATGAGGGGTTCAGGGGGTCCCAGTGTGGAGAAGTTGGTGAAGGGGGTGTCAGTACCGGGGTTGGGTGTTGTAATGCATTAATTGGGTTTATATTTGTAATGTTCTTTTCTGTCGGTCCCTGCCCAGCAGTGCACATCCCCCTCACTGAGATGTAATCTAATCCTGTTTCTTCCACCGGGAACACTGATTGGGTGATGCCTCTGGGTCTCGCCTATGGGCCCTGCCCCCTGGGGGGAAAAATCCACGGCGGGGGAGGGGCCAGCATTCTGGCATCGGCTTTCTATCGGATAGGGTCTCAAGGCTGAGCAGGATGTAAGAATAAAAGCAGAACTATCCCACTGAAGTCAGAGAGTCAAGACTCTTCCTTTACCTTCGGCGGCCGTCGAGTCTCGTGGGGAAGACTACAGTTGGGGGTGCAGGATGGGAGGTTCAAAGGGTCCCCAGTGTTGAGTACAGGTGAGTCACAGGTTAGGGAGAGCCAGGACAGCTGAGGATGGGGGCTAAAGAGGTCCCCAGTGTTAAGGAAAAGGGAAAGGCAGGAATGGGAGTACAGGGGGTCTCAGGAGAAATGAAAAGGAGCATCTGGAGGCTGGAGAGGCGGGGTGGTCGAGAAAGGGAGTTCAGGGTCATTCTGTGCCAGAAATGGTGGATCAGGCAGTCCTGGTGCTCTTGAGTTGCGGTTCAGGGTTCCCGGTGCTGGGAATTGCAGTTCAGGAGGGTCCCAGGGTAAGGAAAGGCAGTGATAAGGGTGGGGAGAGGTGAGATGTCTAGGAAGGAGGATTCAGGGCATCGCCAGTGTTGAAGAAGGGAAGATTTGGGGACTGGAAGAAGCAGGAATGGGTTTGAGGACTGGCAAAGGCAGGAATGGGCACCAAGTGCCAAGTTCAAGGGAAAGGGAGAGGCTGGGGGCTGGGAGAGGCGGCATGGCTGCGAAAGAGGATGGAGGGTTGTGCCAGGGACAGGGAACGGCATGCAGGGGGGGTTCGGCACACAGCAGTGTGGGGTTCAGGGGGGTCACGGATTCAGACAATGGCAGTTCCAAGGTTCCAGTTCCCGGGAATGGCAGCTCAGGGGTGTCCTGGTGCCAAGGGTCCCACTCACCCCTTGCCACCCCCCAGGACCACCCCTCGCCCCAGCACTACAGCCATCGATGGCACTGCTCCGCTGTGGCCCTGCCCCCAGAGGCACCTCTGGGCCCACGATTTGCACCACTCTTTCCTGCCAGCCAATGGCAGCTGGGGATGCTCATTATGGAGGAGACCCTGGGCTGGGGCACATGAAGCTCCTGGCCAGTGGTGAATGCCCCTCCTTTGGCTCAGGCCACCCCTGGGGCCATCGTTTGGGTCATGTCCCCATAGCCATCTCCGGGACCATTTCTTGGGTAATGTCCCCAAAACCACCCCCAGGGCCATCGCTTGGGTAATGTCCACACAGCCATCCCCAGGCCCATTGCTTGGGTAATGTCCCCAGAGCCATAGTTTGGGTAATGTCCTCACAGCCACCCTCAGGGCCATTGCTTGGGTAATGTCCCCAGAGCCATCGCTTGGGTAATGTCTGCACAGCCACCCCCAGGCCCATTGCTTGGGTAATGTCCCCAGAGCCATAGTTTGGGTAATGTCCTCACAGCCACCCTCAGGGCCATTGCTTGGGTAATGTCCCCAGAGCCATCGGTTGGGTAATGTCCGCACAGCCACCCCCAGGCCCATTGCTTGGGTAATGTCCCCAGAGCCATAGTTTGGGTAATGTCCTCACAGCCACCCTCAGGGCCATTGCTTGGGTAATGTCCCCATGGCCACATCAGTTGAGATCAGATGTACTGGTAGCAGTGATCTGATAACACCTCCCTGAGGAGGAAGGACCCATCACATGCTCACACAACGGTCATGAGGGTTGCGACACCCAAATCACCCAAAACAGCAGGTTTGCACACCACAGCCCCTCACTCTTCTCTGAAGGCATCTCCAGGACATCACTGTAGCTTGTCATGGCTGTCTACAAGGTGACAGTAGCAACCGGTGACATGGCAGAAGCTGGGACCACCAACTCCATCTCCATCACCTTGGTGGGCAGCTATGGCGAGAGCTGCCAGACCACTGTCTCCTTCTTGTTCCTGCCAGGGAAGGTGGGGATGAGGATAGGGTCACAAGGGGTGGTGGGCCTGTCCTGGGGACATGAGGGGCGGCACAAGCTGCCCCAGGGATGTGAGGGGCTGCATGGACTGTCCTAGGGATACAAGAGGATGGTGGGAAGGGAATTGAGAGAGATGGAGGAAAGGGGTTCCTGGGTCTGGAGGAAAAAAATTTGGGGAGGGTGGTGGGTAGTGCTCCTGGGGGGATTGGAGGAATGGTGTTCTGGGAAGATGGAGGAAAAGGACTTTGAGGGGATGGTAGAGGATAAGGATCCTGGATGCAATGGAAGCAAGTGGGGATGCTTTGAGCCCCTTCTCTGCTGGTGTCCCTAGTGCCACCACAGGGCATCTGCCCATCCCCCCAGAAGTCATTTCGTCCTCTCCAGGAGAGGAGCCTGTCTGTGCACTGCGGGCAGGACTTGGGCCCTATTGTCCTCATCCGTCTGCATAAGTGGCGGCTCTTCCTGGAGGATGCCTGGTTCTGCAAGGACATCCGGGTGACAGCCCCCAACGGCACCCTGTATCGCTTCCCCTGCTACCAATGGCTGGAGGGGGTCACCACGGTGGAGGTGCGGGAGGGCTCAGGTAGGACCCACCCTGCCCCTGTCCTCCTCTGATGGCCAGTGGTCCAACTTTTGACAACCCCCTTCTTTCCAGGGAAGAAGCTGGTGGATGACAAGCTGCAGATCCTCAAGGAACATCGTTTTCAGGAGCTGGCAGCACGGCAGGAAGCTTACCGGTGACAGCAGGGAAACAGGGACAAAGGCCCTACTTTGGCCAGGTGGGCTGGTCAGCAGCGATGCTGATGTCTGCTCCCATTTTCCCCCCCACTCAGGTGGAAGAACTTTGCCCAGGGCTGGCCCCGTTGCCTCAACGTGGACTCCATCATCGAGCTGGACTCCAGCATCCAGTTCTCCCGCATCAGGGCCAACAACTTCACTGGTTTCCTCATCTTCCAGTAAGCAGTGCCCTGAGACCATGGATGACCTGGGTGATGGCAGGGAAAGGGGCCAGAGAAGGCAAGGGTTGTGCTGACGTCACCCCTCTGCCCTGTAGAGGGGCCTCCCACTTTCTGTCAGGGTTCCTACTGAGACGCACCTCCTGGAAAAGCCTGGATGAGATGCGCACCATCTTCTCCCGGACACAGGGCAGGGACATTGGTGGGTGCCTTGTGTGTAGTCCCCTGCCCTTCCCCCTGCATCACTCAGGGCTTCACAAGATGTGCCTGGAGGGTGGGTAAGTGGGTGCTGATGTGTGACCATCCCCTTAGTCCCTGAGTACGTGGCCAAGCACTGGCAAGAAGATGACTTCTTCGGTTCCCAGTTCCTCAATGGCAACAACCCCATCGTCATCCATCGCTGCACCACACTGCCGCTCAACTTCCCAGTGACATCAGAGATGGTCGCTGGCTCACTGGGAGCTGGTACTGACCTGGGCAAGGAGCTGCAGGAAGGTCGGATTTTCCTTGTGGACTACAAGGTGCTGGAGGACATCCCAACCGACACCATTTATGGGCGCCAGCAGTACATAGCAGCCCCACTCTGCCTGCTTCACCAGGGCACCGATGGGCTCCTGCGCCCCATCGCCATCCAGGTAAGGATGTCCCACCTCAAACCTTGCCATCAGGAGAGTGGCAATGGTCCTAGACCACAGGGTGGTGTCCCACAGCTCAGCCAAACGCCAGGACCCTGCAGCCCCATCTTCCTGCCGAGTGATGATGAATGGGATTGGCTGTTGGCCAAGACCTGGGTGCGCAATGCTGACTTCTACAGCCACCAGCTCCTCACCCACCTGCTGAGGACCCACCTCTTTGGGGAGGTCTTTGCCATCGCCACACTGCGCCACCTTCCCACCTGTCACCCCCTCTTCAAGGTAGGGTCTCCCTTCAGGGCCATCCGCTGCTCCCCACCCCTGGATCTGAGGACAGTTATGCCCCACCTGAAAGCCCCCCCAGCTCCATGAAGGGGTCCGTGGTCATCTGCCTGGTGTTTGTTCCCCCCTCAGCTCCTCATACCCCACTTCCGCTTCACACTGCACATCAACACCTTGGCTCGCAGTGTCCTCATCAACCCAGGTGGCCTCATTGACAAGGTAAGCCCTGGGGACTGAGAGCAATGGATTCTGCTGGGGCACTGGGGCCTGTTGGCACTGAGGGCCACTGAATGCTCAGGGAGCATTGGGAGGCATGGGGGTGTACTGGGGACACTGGGGGTCTACTGGAATCCACTGGGGCACTGGAGGGCACTGAAGTCTTGACAGCGCTGGGGTCTACTAGGGACACTAGAAGTACCGGATTCTGCTGGGGGCAGTGGGGTCTTCTGAGATCCTTGGGGTCTACTGGAAACACTGGAGGGTACTGGGGTGCTACTGGGACCAATGCGGAGTATGTACTGGGAATACTGGGTGTACTGGAATTCCTGGGGAGCACCGTAGTGTACTTAAGGCACTAGGGGGCACTGGAAACCACGAGAGACCTGGGAGACACTAGAGAACATGGGGTGGAGAGCACTGGAGAGTGCTGGGGTATGTGGGAGTACCGGGTGTGTACTTGGAGGACTTGTACCCTGGGAGCAGTGCAGGGTACTGGGGTATACATGGAGCACTGGGGGACACTGAAGTCTGGCACATCCTGCCCTCCCCAACAATGGGTGGCCCTCCTCCCAGGGCTCAGGGGCGACCTATGAGGGGCTGCTGCTGGTGGTACAGCGAGGCCTGGAGCAGGTGACCTACAAGTCCCTGTGCCTGCCCTGATGACATCCGCCACCGTGGCATGTCCCATGTCCCCAACTATCTCTACCGAGATGATGGGATGAGCCTCTGGGAAGCCATTGAGAGGTAAGACTGGTTTTGGGGGGGGGGGGGGGGGGGGGGGTGTGTGTTTGTGTGAAGGGTGGTCCTGGCATGCCCCAGGATCTCAAAATCACTTTGTCTCTATGGCAGCTTTGTCACTGGCATTGTGACATTCTACTATGGTGGGGATGCAGCAGTGAGTGGGGACACTGAACTACAGGCCTGGGTGATGGACATCTTCACCAATGGCTTCCTGGGCAGGACCTCCTCAGGTAGCGTATCTGTGGCTGCCACAGGATGTCCCCAGGGGAAGCAAGGGACAAGCAGGTCCCTGAGGCTCTTGACTGTCCCCACCCCTACCCAGGTGTTCCCTCCTCGCTGCAGACAGTGGCGGAGCTCATCAAGTTCCTCACCATGGTGATGTTCACCTGCTCAGCTCAGCACGCAGCTGTCAACAATGGGCAGGTGGGACACTGGCCAGGGACCCAAAGGATATCCCTAACTGTCCTCCAGCCATGCTGGGGACATGTCCCCTTCCCACTCCTCTGTGTGCAGGAAGGATGCCCCCATGCTGAACCAATGTCCATATCATACCTCTCTATATGCCAGAAGGATGTCCCCATCCATCCTATCTCCATGTCAGAAGAATGTCCTCACCCTCCATCCCCATCCAATGGGTCCCCATGACAGAAAGATGTCCCCATCTATTCCCTCTTCATACTGGAGGAGATGTCCCCATCCATCTCCCTTGCCATGCTGAGGTCTTCCCACCTGCCCACTCTCTGTGCCAAAGAATGTCCCCATCTATCTCCTTGCTGTTTCGGGGGGGTGTCCCCACCCATTCCATCACTGTTTTGGGGGGATGTTCTCAGCAGTGACCTATCCTCCTGCAGTATGATCTGGGGGCCTTCATCCCCAACGCCCCGTCCTCCATGCGCCACCCACCACCCTGTGAGAAGGGCCGGGCCTTCCTCCAGCACTTCCTCGACACCATCCCTGAGGTCGCCACCACTGCCAACATCCTGGTGGCTCTCATTCTCCTCAGCTCCCAACTTAAGGACAGGGTGAGTCTGGCCCCACAGCCCCCATGTGCCCCCCCAAACAGCTCTGTGGGCCTGGGAAACTGCAAGAGGTATCTACTAAGGTGGATGTCACCACCTTTGGTGTCACCAAGCTTGTGGGACAGCCACCATTGCTCCACACCTACCAGGGTGCCAGAGAACCCCTGAACAGCACCAAGGGGTTGAAGCTGTCTCTGTCCTTCCCCAGAGGCTCCTGGGACAGTACCCAGAGGAGTGGTTCACGGAGGCGGAACCCCGGCGGCTCATCCGGGCCTTCCAAGGGCAGTTGCAGGAGATCCGGGACCGGATTGAGGAGAGGAACCACCAGGCTAAGCTGAGATACAACTACCTGAACCCACTGGAGACGGAGAACAGCATCTCCATCTGAGCACAGGAGCTGCACCGGCTCAGCACCCCCAGCATTCCCAGCACCCTGCATCTGGGCATCCCCGGCACACTCAGAACCCCACATATGGTCACTCCCAATATCCAACAACCCCAGTATCTGGACACCCAGTGCATCCAGCACCTCCAGAACACCCAGCATCCTGCATCTGGACACCCCCAACACACAACCACCAGCATCCGGACATCCAGTACACCCAGCACTCCCAGCACCCCTTACATGGCCATCCCCATCACCCTTGTCACCCAGCATCCCCAGCAACCCCATGACCCCACACCTAGGAGATCCTCAGCATCTACCCCTCAGCACCCTCAGGACCCCCTCTCCATTTTCCTCTCCCCAATAAATGCCAGCTTGTCAATCATACCCTTGCTGCTTGTTGGCATACCCTAAAACCACACAGCCCTCCATCAAAGCAGGAAGCTGGACTGAGGCAACTGGGAGACATGACGGGGTTTCCAGCGCCAGCTCCCCGTGCTTTCTCACAGTGCTCTCAGTGCTCATCACTGGTCCCCAGTGACCCCAGTGCCCCTCTGCAGTGCTCCCCTTTCGTGGGCAGAATGGGAACTTCAAACAAAGTTTATTAGATAAGCTCTATTTGATATATAAAGTACAGAAAGGACCCCAAACACCCCCAGAACCTACCCACAACCCCCTGGCTTTCTAAACTTCTCAGAAGGGAATGTGGGAATGGATGGATCTAATCCAAGTCCAGCTTTCTCAGCCTCCTCACAGGCAAGGTGCTCCAGCCCCACCTTGGAGGCCCTTTAACTAAATCTGCTTAGGCTTCCAGACATCTTTCCTGTGTTGAGGAACCAAAACCAAGGCACAAGAACCTGGATAATCCACATCCTTAATCTCCTGGTCACACAGCCCAGGGTGCTCCTGGCCTTCCTTGCTGCCAGGGCACATGGCTGCTGCCTGCTCAACTCCCTATCCACCCAGACCTTTCCCACAGGGATACTCCCAGCCAGGCAGCTCCAGCAGGTGCCACTGCAGGGACTGACATCAGCATTTGTCCCTCTGGGATTTCATGAGTGTGTGAACTGAATATATGCAGGTAACCAAGACATCCCAAATCCACAGCTGAAGTGTAAAGAGCAGATTTATTCTATCGCCATGCTAGCAAAATGGGGACACATACAATCTTAGGTTTATTCCATCTTAACAAGGGCAAAAGCACACACACCGAGCCTGTTCCCCTGCCATAACATACTACAGGGCCTATCACAGGCACATTCCTTCACAATGCTGGGCTTTTGCAATCGCCAAGATTCTGATCTCTCTTCCTTCTCACCAGGAGACCTAGGCTTGTGCAAAACTGCTTTTTAGGACTTTTTTGCAACATCCTGTTATCTTCTGCAGAAATTCCATTTCTCAAAGCAGGCAGAAAACAACCCAAAGCAAAAGCAACCATAATATTTGAAATTTCCCCCACTGAATATTAGCCTCTTTCAGCTGCAAGGTCATCTTTGAATGAAAATATTACTTTTTCTTATTTTTTTTCCTTCCTTGCCAAATCTTCTGCTTTTAACCTCTTCCTCCCCTCATTGAGGTCCCTGCCAATACATGCTTTCCTCTGTCAGAGTCCAGGGCATTCCTTTGGTTGCCCTGGAAGGTCAGAGACCTGGGCAGAGGGGTCTGGGACCTGGACAGGGGGTGTGGTGGTGCAGAACGGGACAGAACCAGACACAAGAGGGGTCTGGGACCCTGGCACAGAGAAGACACTGGCTTTGATCTCAGTCCATGGGAAAGGCTTCCTACACTGCAAGGTGAATTACAGGCCACAAGAGTGAGAAAGATAGTAGTTTAGCTTATCACAAGGTGAAAAACAGTGGTTTTGGGTTTTTAGTATGGAAGTAGATGGGAGCAAGATGGAGGATTTTGGGCGTTGTCTCTTGATTCTTCTTTCTTCTTCCTTCACTCCATTTTCTGTAGTGACAATGATGGCACAAAGTAGTTTAAGGAGATTGTGTCAAAGTAGAGATGACCTGTTTAGTATAAGGGATAGGTATTGGCAAATAATGATAAATAAAGAGTATGTAACAATTAGTGTAAGAGGCAGCGATAGCCCAGTGCAGGGGGTGTCGTCGGATGCTCGACCAGCTGCACAGATCTCAGTTAGGCATTGAAAGAACTGTAAGATAAGAAACAATAAACAAAGCACGCAACCTTGAAAATCAGAACCTGAAAACTCTGTCTCTTTCTTGCGTCCTGCTCAGGGCTTCTCAGAAGGCAAAAAGACTCTAAAATCATCTGAATCTCGGGAAGCCAAACCCGAAACTCCTCCTCCTTGCTGCCCTTCACTGAGAGACCTGAGAGATCTTTCCAGTAAAGACTCAGGCAAAGAAGCCATTGCATCCCTCAACATCAATACTAGTGTCTGGTATTAAATCCCCCTCCCTGTTCTGAAGCAGCCCTGCACAGCACAAACAATGCACAGAAATGGCCTTGCTGTTATCTCCTGTCAGTGTCTTCATGGCTCCTGTTTGTAACCTGCCCTGTGATATCCCAGCCCTGCTCCCTTCACATGTCCTCACAGCCCCTGTGCAGGCGCAGGGCAGGACAGGAGCACTGCGGGTGGGAACGGCCCCTGTGCCGTGGTGCCCACAGCAGCCTTGGGGCTCTGTGCCCCATGGCCTCCCTGCTGGGCAGCCTCTGCCAGCTCCTGCACAGCCCGTGGCACCTGTGGGGCTGCACAGACAGCCCTGCCCCGGGCTCTGCCGGGCTCTGGGCCAGCAGAGAGGCCGGGCAGGGCTGGCCATGGCCGGGAACAGGCCCTGAGCCCCGCAGGAGGATGGAGCTGGGCCACAGCCAAACTGCCCCGCAAACCTGGGCTCAGCAGCCAGGGCTGGCGATGGCTGGGGACAGAGGCTGGCACTGACAAATGTCCTGGGCCGTGTTCCTGCTCTGTCCATGCCACCAAGGGCACAGAGCAGCCTCCTCTCTGGGCCACTTGCCTGTTTTCAATGCCTTCCACAGGCGCTGGCCCTGCCCCACAAGGCCTGGGCTGAGTCCTGCCCCTGCACGCTCACACAGGCTGAGATGGACACTGATGGTTTCTGTGGCAGGCTCTCTCAGCCCAGCCCAGCTCCCTCCAAGCTCTGCCAGCTGCCCTGAGCTCTCGGCAGCACCAAGGGCCTCTCCCCAGCACAGCCCAGCTGGCTCTGTCCCCACAGCTCTGCTCAGGGCAGGCTGCTCTGGGCAGGGGCCCCATGGCCTCAGCCCCTCGGAAGGGCACAGCAGAGGCTGGAGCTCAGAGAGGGCTCAGCCCTACAATGAGATAAGGTGCTTGGCCAAGGGAAAAGGAGGCTCTCTGTGTGCCCTGCTCCCCTCCTCCTGAGGTCCTGAGAGCTCTGCAGCCCCTCCTGCCATCCCATCTCCACAGGCCAGCACAACAGCCACAGCCCTTGTGGTCCTGAAGAGCTCGTCCTGCTGCAGGCACAGGGCCCATTCCAAGGCTGGTGCAACCATAAAGTTGTTCTCATTTCCTGTTCATTCCTGCTCTGATAAGGATGAATCTCAAGACCAAAAAAAAAAAAAAAAAAAGCTGCAGGTTAATTTCTTTCATTATTCTTTCATTTATAATTTCTTTCATTTAAATACAATGTGAGTCTCCCTATTTACACAAAATCTCCATTTCACACAAGCTTGGTGGATGCTGAAGGAGGAGAGGATGAGTAATGACATTTCTTCTTAAAGAAAATAACATAACAAGTGGAGAAGAAAAGATATGTAAATAAGGAAAGACAGACTTGATCTGTCATGACATGCACTAGGAGTCACTGACAGAGGACAACAGGCAGGCTGTGGCTGTTCAAATGCATCCAGTCCTAAGTTTCTTCAGGGCATCCTTGAGCTCCTGGTTCCTCAGGCTGTAGATGAGGGGGTTCAGTGCTGGAGGTACCACTGAATACAGAATTGACACCACCAGATGTAACAGTGGGGAGGAGGTGAAGAGGGGCTTCAGGTAAACAAACATGGAAGTGCTGATTTTACAGGGAGACTAGACAGGTGAGGGAAGCATATAGCTTTGTGCTGTCCCTGCTCAGAGGAATGGAGACGGTTCGGGGATAAGCTGTGGGAACTCACGTTAGATGATGATAAGCAGCGAAAAAGATGAGCAAACTTTGGAGAGTAGTTCACAACGAGTTACTTTTGTGTCAGGCAGAGAAAAGGGCAGCACGGGAAGTAGTTACGGCTCAGGAAAAGAATCAAAAGTATGATCCCCAGTGGGGCACTGACACCCCTAATCCCCCTGTATTCACGACAGTTCATTTGCCAGCTGCAGCACCCGTTTCACCTTCAGCTCCTCCAGTAGCAGAAGAGCCTGTCCGGGAGAGGAGTAATAAGGGGAGGCCTCCTTACAGCCCTGAGAACAGTGTCCCTATCCCTCAGTCGGCCAGCTCCCCAAGCAGCCAAGAGCCTATCCCTGGGGCAGAGTCTGACCTTGCGGGGGCCATGGCAAGGGAGCGCCGGGAGGTTTGGGCAGCCCTAGCACGGCAAGGTGCCGAACAGGGTGATCAGGACATATTAGAGGCAGCCTCCGGGTGTCTTGCCTTCCCGGTTACTTTTGCCCCTAATCCTGCTGGAGGACTGCAAGCCACAGTAACAGTTTTAGATTGGAAAAGGTATTCAAGCATCTGCTTTGTGGGCTCACTAGTGACCCCATATTGCCCCACACAGAGGGGATCCTCGGCATGGCCCTGAAGATCCGCACAGCATTGGAAAATATTAGTACAAACCACCCAAATCCTATACACAAGAATCCCAACTTTGGCCAGTTATTTTCAGAGGTGCTCCAGTCTACAGATTCTCAGAGACTTGAACTTTTGTTGTCATGGAGACTCAGAACCCTGCAAGGTCAAGGGCCTGATGAAGATGAAGGCTGGAAGAGAGTCATTGCAGGCACAAGGAAGGAGGTTCCTCATCCTTCTGAAAACCTGACAAGTAGGACAGGTACCTTCTACAACAATTAAGAGGCCCTGGAACTAGCTGGCCAGACAGCTGATGAGGTGGGTGAAGGTGCTTCTGGGATAGAGGAGCCTCCTAAAGCAACACTACCTGTATGCTGCATCACAATCTCCCCTGTTAAGAGGAAAAGAAAGGCAGTTTAACAGGAGACTCCCTTCTGAGGAGAACGGAGGACCTGATTTGAAGACAGGACCCAACTCACAGGGAAGTCTGCAGTCTCCCAGGGACTCAGGTAAGGGACATTACTGGAAAACTCTCCAGTCTAGTATAGCCTTCTGATTACTTTCTGTTTTTTCAGGCTGGCAATGACAAAAAAATAAAGAGATGTCTGGGCAATCAAAAGAGATTTCAAAGCCTTGAGACAATTGGTCGCAGGATCAGGAGCACAGGTAGTGATTTCCTCAATCCTTCTGGTAACAAAAAATAATATTGACGGGAACAGCAAGATCCATCATGTCAATGCATGGGTCCAAGGCTAATGCAATTGGAAAAAATTGGGTTATTTGACCATGGGATGATCTATTCAACACCTGGTCTACTGAGACCTGAGGGGATTCACCTTTAAGAGGGAAAGGGACAAAACCAGGCTCAACAGTGATGAAGTGTCAGAACTTGAGGAAAGGAGCACTAATAGCATCCCTCAATCCTGCTACAACTTGTCATTACACCTGAAATGTTTCTACAGTAATGCATGCAGCATGAGTAACAAACAAGAGGAGCTGGAAGCTGTGGCTCACTGCCAGAGACTTGACATCACTGGCATAAGTGAAACCTGATGGGATGAGACAACTCTGTGATGGGAGTGCCCCGTTGGATGGTTAAATGCTCTTTCAGAAGCGTAAGCAGGGCAGGAGAGGTGTGGGGTGTCATTGGATATAATGGAAGGGCTGGAATGTCTGGAGCTCACAGCTGGCAATGGCAGAGAGTGTCTGGGCACGAATCAAGGGGCAAACAAATAATGCAGATGTCGCCACAGGAGTCCACCATAGACCACCCAGCCAGGCCCAGGATAGTGAAGAGTTATTATCTGAGGAAGTAAGAGACACTTCCAAGGAAAGATGCTCTCCTGGATCTGCTGCTTGTCAACAGAGAGGATCTTGTGAGCAAAATGGAGACTGGTGGCCATCTCATCCACAGAGACCACAGAGCAGTCAAGTTTAAAATCTCTGTTGACAGGAGCAAAAGTGCCAGAAAAACATCAACTTTGGCCATGAGAGTACACCTCAGGCTGTTCAGGGAACAAATGAGTACCCTAGGAAAATGTTTCTGCAGGTGCTGGGGTCCATCCATCACTGCATCACCTTCTAAGGGCACAGGAGCAGCAACTCCTAAATGCTGGAAGTCAGGCAAGGTAGAAGGCCGGCATGGCTGAACAGGGATTCTCCCTTGGATATAAGGAAAAAAGGAAGGTGTGTGCCCAGTGGAAGAAAGGTCAGGAAGAATACAGAGACGCTGCTCAACACTGTAGGGATAAAATTTGTGTGGCCAAAGCTCAGTTGGAATTGAAGCTGCCAGAAATGTGGGGAACAAAAAAAGTTTTTCAAATATATTAATGACAAAACAAAGGGTAGAAATAACATTGTCCCATTTCAGGATGAGGATGGCCACCTCACGAACAGGGACATGCACAAGGCAAATGTGTTTAATACACTCTTTGCCACTGTCTTCAACACAGATGATAGACCTAGGGAATCTCAGCATAGATCAAGAATGATCAACTCCCAGCTGACTGTGAACTTGTGTGGAATTTTCTAATCTAACTGGATCCCTACAAATCTATGGGGTCAGCTGGGATTCATACAACAATACTCAAAGAGCTGCTGATGTCATTGCAAAGCCTCTCTTGATGATTTTTGAGTATTCTTGAGAAACCAGAGAGGTCCCAACTGACTGGAAACTGGCAAATGTTGTCCCAGTTTTCAGGAAGGGTAAGAAGGAGGACTCTGGAAACTACAGGCCTGTCACTGTCACTTTAGTGTCCAATGATATAACAGAAAAGATTAGTCTGGGAGGTATTGAAAAATACCTGGAGGACACAGCAGTTATTGGTCACAGCCAGCACAGCTTCATGAGGGGAAAGTCCTGCTTGTTGAACCTGATTTCTTTCTCAGACAGGGTAACCCATGTGGTTGATCCAGGAAAGCCAGGAGATGGAATGTTTTCTGGACCTCAGCAAAGGTCCTGATACTGTCTCTCCTAGGACCCTTCTGGACAAACTGTCCAGCCCACAGCTGAATAACTGTGTTACGGCTTGGGCACAAAGGGTGGTAGTGACAGGCGAAATCAGGCTGGCACCAGTCACTAGTGGGGTTCCACAGGGACCCATCATCAGCCCAGTTTTCTTCAGCCTCTTCATAAATGACTTGAAGGCAGGACTCAAATACTAAGAAAGTTTACCAACAACATTAAATTGGGAGAAGCTATCAACTTCTGCAAAGACAGAAAGGCCTTGCAAAAAGCCTTGATAAATCAGAAATGTGGGCAATCACCAACTGTGTGAAGTTTAACAAGGGCAAGTGTAGGATTCTGCATTCTGCACCTGCGTCATGCATGGGTTGGCACAGGTTTTTAGCTATGGAGAAATGTGGAATGTAATTCCCTGTCAGGACCTGGGAATTGCTTTAGAAATGACAGGGACCTATCAGAATGCTAGTTTGAGATGTTAACATCTGTTTTAGCCCCTGAGAATGTTGAATGTGACTTTGGGCAGTACCCATATAAAAACCCTCATCCCCGGCAGGTCAGCCTCTTCCGTCTAGGATAGCCATGAGGTAACATCGTGGGCAGTAGTGGGGCTCGGCTTAGGCCCCAGTGCCCTCTGGGTGGCTGGGCTGGGCCGGGCCCCGCCAGGCCTCCAGGAGCCGCTGCCCGCACTGAGAGCGGTCCGGGCCGGCTGAGGCCCCTTCTCCCCGGCTGCCAGCGGGGGAGAGGGCGGCTGCAGCTCGGCAGTGCCGGCAACGTGCTCGGGCCACAGCAGTGGGGGCTAAGCCATGGCCCAGCTTAATCGCTGCTGGCAGCAGAGAAAGAAAAGCCTGCAGCTTTATAACAACTCTGAGCCGGGAGCCCTGAATAAGACCTGAGGGGTGGAAAGGAGGACATCAGGACATCCAACAGCCTCCCTCATCAGACTTTGTGTCTCTACAGCCCTGTAGCCTGGGGCAAGAGATCACATGGCTATTGCAGGTCTGGGCAGATTTAACCCTTTCCTGGCAACATGAAGCTTCTAAAGCATAACCTATCCCTGAGAGAGAGAAGAAAGAGACAGAGGGTAGGTAGAAAAGACACCGCATGAAGTCAGTGGATTAAGAGTAAAAGAAATAATAATATTATTGGAATGGGATTGAAGAAGTGGACATTTTTAACCGGACTTCTCTGGAGTAAACTATGGAGAAATGGACTGTTCTTTGTAACATCTTAATGTTGTTGGGGGAATGCTGGTTCTAATCACAACTGGGGACTGATGTGATTGAGATTTAATTAAGAACTTTAAAGCCCTTGCTCCTGGGTTAAAAGGAGGCCTCAGCCTTTGAGACGAAGATGATTTTAGACTAGAGGAAGCATTCTTAAACAGTATCCCAGATACACCGGGAGGCCCATAAGTAGCCAAGGGAAAGGCTGCTAGTGGATGGAACAGCACAATCTGCAAAAGCTCCATGCGGTTGCAGATTTGTGACATTAAGAGCCACTAGACTATTTTGTCTTGTGGCGAGTGTCTCCATAAGACACTAGAGAGACTTCTCCCAAAGTAATGAAAGATTATGTTTAAATGGTGAAACTAGCTGAAAATCACAAGTTGTGTCTTTCTATGTTGTTTTGTAAGAAAGTTAACAGTTTGTAGGGGGAGGGAAGAGTATTTTTGAAGTTTCATTCTATTTTAGTTTTGGTTTTCTTTTCCCCACTTTTTTTTTTTTTCATTCTTTTAGCATGTGTTAATAAAACTGTTTATTTTTAAGTCCAAGCCTGCTTTACTTTTCTCCTAATCTTTCTCACACAAAAAGAGAATAAACACTAAAACCACTGCACTAAATTTAGCAACCAAAATTTAGTAAATATGAAACCACTACATTAATTGGTGTTTCTGCCTGGTTTTATTAAATTAAAACCATTACAACCTGAGACAGGGTGCACCTGGTTGTGTGTCTGGACTGGAGAATGAGATGCTGGAAGGAAGGAACCTGGAGGTCCTGGTCAGTGTGAAGCTGGATCTAAATCAGCAGTGCTCTGGCAGCCAGGAGGGCCATCCATGTCCTAGGGTCATCAGGCCCAGCATCACTGGCCTGGCCAGGGAACAGATTGTCTTGAGCTTTGCACTAGGGCAGCCTTCACCTCAAGTCCTGGGGGCAGTTTTGGGCACCAAAACACAAAAAGGACATTTAGCCGTTGGAGAGCATCCAAAAGGAGGCCACAAGGATGGGAAGGGTCAGGAGGGGAAGCTTTATGAGTGGCTGAGGTCGCTTTATCTGCTCAGTTGGAGGAGTCTAAGGGGAGATCCCATTGAGCTCTTCAACATGCTCCCAGGGGGCAGCACAGGAGCAGGTACTGACCTCTTCACTCTTGTGACCAGTGGCAGGACTCAAGGAAACAGCTGGAGCTGAGTCACAGAGGTTTAGGTGAGATATCAGGAAAAGTTTTTTACACCAGAGGTTGGTCAGGCACTGGAACAAGCTGCCCATTAAAGTGGTCACAGCTCCAAACCTGTCTGAGCTCAAGGAGTGTGGGAGCTCAGGACTTCTGAACCACAGAACCAATATGATTTCAGCCGAAGTTTTTTATTGTTTACATTAAGCTACAATTACAGATTCTAAGGCTGCTTGTTCACGCATTCATCATTATTTGACTACTTCCTCCATCTTGTCCACACATTGCACAAACTCTCCAGGAAACATGATTGGTCCTAGGTTATTGCTCTGTGGGCCTCCTTTATCTTGCATTCCTGGTATTCTGTTTCTCAGGCTCTTCTTTTCTTATTTTAGCCCTGTTTTTCTCAGTAACCTTGACGAATTCCTGAGGGTTCTGATATCAATAACTGCAAGTGGCTTGGCTGGGACACATTCTGGACAAATACATTGCAACAAAGGAGCATTTGGACAATGTTCTCAGTCCATGGTGGGATTGTTGGAGCATCCTGTGCAAGGCCCAGAGTTGGACTTGATGATCCTGATGGGTCCCTTCCAGCTCAGCCTACTCTGTAATTCTATGAACTCTCTGCCCTGCCCCAAGACTCATGCTCAACCCCCATGTCTCACCCACTGGAGAAGGACAGCTCTGCCCACAGGAACAAAACCTACCAAGTCTGGTTTACACAAGAGGCTGCACCAGGTGAACTGGAAAAGGGAGCAAGTCAGACTCCCTCATTCTTTTTTCTCTGTTTTCTCTGCCTCTCTATTTTCCCTCTCTCCCCTCTCTGTTTTTCCTCTGCCCAGCTCCAGCCCATCCACACAGCAGCACCAACACACGATTGAAGCACTGGAAATATTCTTCGTTTTCTTCCCTGGCTGTGCCTGGGCAAAGCACACCTCTCCTGTTCTATCTCATTCTCCAAACTGTGTGGAGACATTGTGGAGCTGTGCTGTGCCTTGTAAGCCAGCACCTTGGAGGAGTTTGTGGTTGCAGCAGAGAATTCATGGAAGCATTGGGTACAACAAAACAAAGGAGTTCCTCAGATGTGCCTGGGTCTTTGTTCAGCTTGATGGGAATTTATAACAAACATCACTCCCCTACTGGTGGATCATGACAGGGGTCCTGGGACTCCCTGCTTTCCATACTCCCTCCCCTCTCCAGGCTGCTGGGGATCCCCCCCTCTGTAGGCCTACTGTTTCAGAATCCCAGGGCTCCCTGCTCTCTGGGCAGCTCAGGGGATTCCCCCTCTCTGAGGTTCCCCCTCTCTGAGCTGTTAGTGGTTCTGAGGGTCTCCTCATGAGAGACTGGAATGTTCTGGGTTAACGGCTCAAACAACTGGCCATTTGTAAAAGCAGAAGGGACTTTGCTGACTATGTGCAAGAGAACAGCCCAGGTGCAGAGGGTGTGAGCCCCAGAGGATGATCACGACAAATCAACCTTTGTTTAGCAGAAAGCTGGGTTTTGAGACAATTAAGGGAAGAGGCCTATAAGCAGCTGATCCAACAAGGTGGGACAGTGGCTTTTGATCAGGGCAATTTCATCCTTTACACAACTGACTCAGTTGTAAAAACAACCCCCTCCCTGAGGAACGTACTGGGACATTCAGAGAGGGGGCTGAAGGTTTTCATCCCTTCTGATGGGGCATAATTAGCCCAACTACTGTGGCTGAGAGACAGATGTCATGGTGTAGCAGATGTCATAAAACATCAAAGATTCTTGAAGTGCCCCAGACTAATTTCTGGGGCTTTCCAACAGAGGACTGCATATGATCCACAGTGTTGCAATAAATCCACACTGTTGTTACAGACAGTGCAAACTCCCCCTTCCAGTGGAAGTACATGGACTTTCCTACATAAACCCAAGTGTTTATTAACTCATTGAAGTTTGTGTTTCATGGTGTAGTGGTTTTACATTCACTAAATTTTGGTCTTGGTACTTACTCTTTCTGTGGGAGAGAGACTAGGAGAAAAACAGAGCAGGCTCAACCTTAAAATTAACAAATAGTTTATTAACATACACTAAAAGAATAGAAAAGAAAAAAAAGTTGGAAAAAAAAACCTAAAAGAGAATGAAACTTCAAAACCACTCTTCTCTCCCCTTACAAACTGTTCACTTTCTTACAAAACAACATAAAGAGACAAAACCTGTAATTTTCAGTCAGTTTCACTATCTGATTTTTATCTCTGTTCAAGCATCTTATAGGATATTACTTAGTTCACCTTTGCTTAAGTCTACACACAAATTAAAACAATCATCTCCCCAAATGCATATCTTTCCCATGATTTAAAGGAATGGCTTAAATATAGAGTTCATTTCCATGGCTTAAGTAAGAATAGAACAACCAACTCTTCAACTCTCTGTCTTAATAGTCTTTTCACTCTTGCTACTGACTTCATGCTGTTGTTCTTTATGTTCACTCTGTCTTTCCTTACTCTCTCAGAGAAGGGCTAAGCTCTGGAAGCTTCATGTTGCTAAGAAAGAGTTAAATCAGCTCGGAGTCTTTGTCTCTCTCTCTCTGTAGCTCATAGTGTTAGATGTTCAAGGCCGCGCCGATGAGGGAGGAAGAACTCAGAAACATCAGAGATCGGAGCACTCCGGCAGTCCAGACTCTCAAAAAAAACCCAGGCAGGATCATAAATGCCTTCTCAGCGCACCTCTCAGTGTAAATTGGGGTGGCCTCAGCCTAAATGGTGCCCATAGCTCTTATCAGGGCCTAGCAGAGATCTCTCCCTTCTCCAGGGAAGTCTGAAAAAAGTAGCTGTTACAAAACAGCAACTTCTCCTTCCCCCCGCCCCACCCTTCACCTGGGAGCCGATGGAATCCAGCCAGGCCTCAGGCCAGCTCCCCCTAAAAGGGGGGAGCAGCAGGCCCAGCTCGATGTTACCTGTCTCTCTCTGGCCAAAGGAAAGAAGGAAAAAGGACTCACCTACAAGAAATTCAGAGGGTTTTATATGGTACTTCCCAAAGTCGCAGCCAACAATTTCAGTGGTCAGAACAGATGTCAATATTCTAAATAACTCTCTGATAGGTCTCTGTCTCTTCCAAAGCAATTCTCAGGTCCTGACCTGGAGAATTATTTTACATTCTTCTATAACTAAAAAACCAAACTGTACTAACCCATGACACATTGGTTTCACCCACCCCCAACAAATCAAGACTGTGACCAACTGACATCAAAATTGCAACAATCAAGTCCCATGTCTGGATCCACAGATGGTTATCCCTTTCTACTCTTATCCTTTCTCTTTCTTTCTTTTCCTTATGTTTGCTTATGTGTTATTTTTGTGGTTTTATATTGTTGCATTTCTATAGATAGTAATATCCAAAATGGTTGCCTACCTCTTTTCCATCGCATCCAAATTGGGGGGTTCTAAAAATAAACCTGCATAAAGATAGGTAGGTAGGAAGGTGGGTAGACAGATAGATACATGAACACAAGTATAATCTTCAGAGGCTGGTCATAACCACCTCTCTCCAGGGTCCCCACTCTCTAGCACCCTGGGGGTCCCCTGTCTTTAGGGTTCCCTTTTCAGCATCCCGAGAATCCAACGGCTCCCCACCTCTCCAGGCTCCTTCCTTCTCCGGGGTCCCCTCTCTCAGGGCTACAAGGCGATCCCCCATCTCCAGTCTCCTGGGGGTCCCCTGTCTCCGTGCTCCCCTCTTTCAGGCTCCTCCCTCCCCTCCAGGCTCCTAGGGGTTTCCCCTCTTCAAGTTCCCTACTTCAGGGTCCCGGAGGGTCCCGAGACTCCCACCTTTTCAGGATCCCTCCTCTCCATTCTTCCTCCGCCTCCAGGCTGCTACGGATCCTCAAGTTACCGAATGGCCCCTCTCCACTGTCCCCATTTTGGGGGTCCCAGAGCTCCCACACCCTATCCGGCTCTCCCGGGAGGGTCCCCAAAACCGGTGTCATACCTCCCCCCCATCCCCCATCGGCAGCAGCGACCGCCACGTAGTTCTGCGCTGGCACTGGAGGCAGGCGGTGCCAGACGCGGGAAGGCGCAGCCCCACCACGCGGTTGATCCCCCGCCCACCGCTGCGCTTCTGCCGACAGGGGACACTGGGGCCATCCTCCCAAACAAACACCTCCCGGGGCCCCCGCAATATCTCCCCAGGGGGCATTTGCGGTTCAGCTTTGGAATCCTGCAAGGACGTAACATTCCCCGCCTCCCCCCCCCCCCAAGAAAACAAAATAGAGACCCACCCCAAGATATTTGGGGTGAACGTGAAATATCTCCACCCCCACACACAACAAAGTCCCAGGGACAACCCCCCCTTCCCCTCCCCTCCCCCCCCAGGATATTTGGGGCGAGCTCCCCATCCCCGGTCACCTGCAGGATGTAAGGGTGGAGGCGATGCTACCGAGGGGACGCCCCGGTGGGGCTGCGGATACACCGAGCGCTGGCGCCATGAGCTTCTTCCTTTTCCTCTTCCTGCTCCTCCTTCTCCCCTACGCTTCTCCTCCTCCTCCCCGCTTCTCCTCCTCCTCCTTGTCCTCCGTAATCCCACCTCCTCTTCCTCTTACCGCCATCCCTTCTCTCGCTCTTTCTTCATTCTTCCTCCTCCATTCCTTCTCCTCCTCCCCCCACAACCAGCGCCCACCCTTCCTCCCAAAACCCCTTCTATCCCGCAGGAGGAGCAGGGATGGAACTGGGGCCGGTCGGGATGGGGAGTGCTGGGCTCTTGGCTGCTCCCACCCGCTGTGGCACAACACGGAAGGGGAAAACTAGAGGAAAAGAGAAAACTGGTGAACAGAGATAAAATCTGGGGATTTGTGGCCTCCCTAGTCGGGGACTTCCACTCCTTTGGGCTTATCTCAGAAGCCTGGAGATCTTGGAGGAGGGAATGCAGAGATAGATGAGGGATCCCAAGGGATTTTGGAGGTAGGATGAGGGGCTGTGTGAGCCCCTTCCTCGGGCTCAGCAGAGTCTAGCTGCTCCTTGGGGCCCTCGGCTTAAGACTTACCACCATCTTCTACTTCAGGTGGTAGTTCTGGCAGGACCTTGACTCCTTTTGACTCTTTCTGGAGCCAGAGAACTTGCAGGGACCTCTTTCAGATGAGTCCTAGAGATGTTCCAGGAGCTTTGGGCTCACAGTGAAGCCCATCCCATAGTTTTGGCATCCAGAGGATCTCCTCAGTATGGATCAACTGGTGCTTGATGAGGTTGGAGCTTCTTCCAAAGCTTTTCCTGCAGTCCTGGACCATGTAGGATCTGCTGGTGGGTTGACCTTGGCTGGGTGCTTAGTGCCACCAAACCCACTCTGTCCTTGCTCTCTGCATTTGGACACAGGAGAGAAAATACAACGAAAGGCCTAGGAGTTGAGATAAGGACCAGAAGAGATCCCTCACTGACCACAGTCACAGTCAAAACAGACTCAGGCTGGAACTAGGAACTGAATTTATTACCAACCAAATCAGAGCAAGATAATGAGAAATAAAATAAATCCTAAAAGCACCTCTCTATCCCACCCTCCTTCCTCCAGCAGTGTGCAGAGATGGGAATGGGAGTCATGGTCAGTTCATCACATCTTGTTCCTGCTGCTGTTTAGGAAAAGAGTCAGAGTCCTTCCCCTGCCCCAGCATGGGTCCCCCATAGGGCCTCAAGTCCTTCCGCCAAAGCTGCCACAGCATGGCCTCTTCTCTCTGCAGGTTTGTAGGTCCTTGCAGGGTGTCTGCTCTAGCATACCAAGTCATCACATCCTTTTTAAGCATCCACCTGCTCCAGTATGGACTTCCCACAGGTTCACAGCCCTCTTTTGGGCATCCAATCTCAAAGGAATCTCTGTTTCAGTGCCTCAAGCACTTCCTGACTCTCCTTCTCCACTGCCCTTGGTGTCTGCACAGCTGTTCCTCTCACATACTCTCATTCTGCTCTTCTCTGCACCCAATTCCATCTGTACAAGAAGGTTTTTTTCCTTCTTAAATATATTATCACTGCCATCTCTGATGGGCTCAGCCTTAGCCAGCAGCAGGTCCATCCTGGAGTTGGCTGGCATTAGCTCTACTGGACGTGGGAGAAGATTCTGGCAGCTCCTCACATTAGCCACTCCTGTAGCCCCCCGCCCCCACTACTAAAAGCTGGCCATGAAAACCCAATACAGTCCCCTTGTTTCCATGAGGCCCTGCAATGTCACAATGTCCCCTGGGCACAAGGAGACTCTGCAGGGTTGTCAACACACCTGGTGCAGGTGGCTCAGGGGCAGCTGCAGTGGAGCTGCAAGTTGAACTCTGGGGGGAGTCTAGAGAGACAAGTGGCCATGAATTGTCAACCCTTTGTACAATAAAGGGCTCAGGGCCTGTGGTTCAGCCCAGGGAGGAACATTGAGAGACAATGCCGGAGCCGAGGACTCTGGATCAAGAGCTGAGACTGGGGCATGCTTAGACTGTGAGGGAATAAAGCCAAGGGGTTCCTTTGTTAGGAGTCCCTCCTGGGAGGCACCTGCTGGAGCTGTTTCTGTGTTACCGCACTGTGAATCAACCGCTTTATGGATTGAGACATCTGAGACTGCCATGGGGTGGAACCAGTGGGGAAACCTGGTCTGACTAAGAGACTAGGGGTAGTGGGGACTCCTGCAGGGCCTGATCAGGACATTTCAGCCACCACTGTGAAGGGGCTCTGGTCCCAGGAGTGAAAGTCTCTGGAAGTGGGAGTATGATGTCCAGAGAGTCTCAGAATTAGGAAGACCCATTTCCCAGACCTTGAAGTTTCCTTAATACATAGATGATGCAGAGGAACTTGTAAAGTCATCCAGTGTTAAACCCTACACTGCTTGACACCAACACTGTCCTTTCTCATGTATCTTTTGAGAAGAAAAAGGGGGTTGTCTTCTAAATTAGTAATCAGTAACTTGAAAAGACCTGTTTATTCATTGATAGCAAAATCACAAAGAAGCAACTTCTGGCTGGTGTGGTACCTGAGTCCCATCCTTACATTTGAGCTGGCTGATGAATGGCCTTACTGGAGAATAGCCAAGCCAGTTTAATACAAGTTTAAAAAAGGAAAAATAAAAGCCCTCTAAATGCAGAACTGAAGCCAAGCTCACTCCTCTACTGAGTGAGCTTTCCCCCATCAAGACATAATGATGTCTCCTCCTGCCAGTTGTAACTCCCACTACTAGAGTGGCAGCCACTCTAGAAGTCAGCCACTTCTAGAGAAACTTAATCTTTGGTATGTGTTGTAGATGTGCCTTCATTAGATATCACGCTACAAATCTTATCCCTTGTTTTTTCCTACTGGAAATGATGGAGCTGTTTATTAGGAAGGGTTTTTTTGATGCTGATCACAGCACAGCAGAAGATTTCAGCTCCCTTGGGCTACTGAAATTCTTCTCAGATGATCATTAAAATACTGGTTCTCACCTGAGCATTGCTTGAGCATTTAACTTCTGAGTAATCACCTTTTTCTTCTCTACCCTGACATGCTGGCTGCATTATCAGTTTATCTGATCCATTGTACACAATAATAAATACCTTATAAATTCTCCAGTCTGGATTAAAACCTTGTTTAAAAGTTCTATGTCCCAATTAGTCCATAGTATGGAGGGAAACGATGGAATACAGGATCACTGTATCTACTGATCAGTCATTCATTGACATGAACAAACAGGAGAGATTCATGAATTTCATAGGCCACTCTGTTTCAGCCATCCATGACACCCTGATATTTTTAAATCTTTTCTGATGACAAGCTTCCAGCTATATCATAGTGCTCACCGGCAGGACACCATGTGAATGAGATGCAGATTATGAACGAAAATTCCTTCTCATCTCCAGCTAGGAGTTTGATCTCAGGAAGGAGAAATGATACATTTATGCAAATTATCTAAAGCATTTTCACTGCTTAGTCCTGTAAACCATGGGCCTTTGCAAGGGCATCACTTGCCAAAATATGTAGAATGGATTTTCCACATGCCTGGAAGGTGAAGGCCCACAGTCCTCTCCACTTCCCATTTCTTTCTTATTCAGAAGGAATGATCTCTGAAGTCCATCCCAAGCAGACATTTGCCATCTACTGCTTAACACTTGTAGTATTTCTCAGTAAAAAAACACCTTGGACAGTGTTGTGATTTAACCCCATCCAGCTCCCAAACCCCTCATAGTTGCTTGCTCTTTCTTCCCCCAGCAGGACTGGGGAGAGAATTGGAAGGGTAAAAGCTGGAAAACTTGTCTGTTGAGATTAAGACAGTTTAATATAGAAAGCAAAAACCATCACACAAGCAAGGCAAAACAAGGAATTCATTCACTGCTTCCCAAAGGCAGTCAGGTGTTCAGCACCTCCAGGACAGCACAACCCCATCCCACAGAATGGCGGCTTGGAAAGATAAATGCTACCACTGCAATCATCTCCCTCTTCCTCCATCTTCCTCCCCCATCTTCCTCCATCTTCCTCCCCCTTTATGTCCTGAACATGATGCCATAAGGTCCAGAATATACAGCTTGGGTCAGTTGGTGTCACCTATCCTGGTTGTGACCCCTCCCAACTTCCCATGCACTGCCACTCCCTCCCCACTGTGGCCATATGAGGGAAAGGCCTCAGCTCTGGCTGAGCTCAGCAAGGACAAACCCATGTCTGTGTTCTCAGCCCTGTGTTCAGCACAACCCCAAATACAGCTCCACCACTGCCCATGCAAAGGAAATTGACGCCACCCCAGCCAGAGCTAGCACATGTGCCCTGCGGTCTCCACATGTCCTTGCCTTCTCCAGGCTAAACAGTCCCTGTGTCTCAGTCTATCTCCGCAGAGAAGGTGCTCCAGTCCTCTTATCAACTTCATGACCTCTTCTGCATTTTCTCTGACAGTTCTAAGTTCTTCTCATGCTGGGGACACCAAACCTATGCTCAGGACTCCAAGTGGGGTCTCACATAGCAGAGTAGAGGGGCAGAGTCACGTCTCTGAATCTGCTGGCCACACTCCTTTGGGTGGAACCCAAGACTTCATGGGTTTCTGGGCTGGGAGTGCTCATTGCCAGGACCTGGCGAGTTTTGCATCTACCATCACCCCAAAGTCTCTCCACAGGGCCACTCTTGATCATTTCTCTACCCACCCTATTGGTTTTTGGTGTTTGGGATTGCCATGACTGGTGTAGGGTCTTGCACTTCACCTTGTTGAACTTCATGGGGTTTTCATCAGCCCCACCTCTCAAGTTTGTCAAGGTCCCTCTGGATGGCCCATCCCTTCCCTCCAGTGTGTGATGCACCACACAGCTCAGTGCCATGAGCAAACATGCTGCAGGTGCCTCAATCCCTCTGTCCATGTCACTGATATAGATGCTGAACAGTATTGGCCCCAGTATGGACTCCACTGGTCACGCTGGTCTCCACATGGACAATGAGCCATTGACCAAAACTCTTTGCATGCAGCCATTCAGACAGTTATCAATCAAGTGCTCCATTCATCAAATACATGTCTCTGCTTTGGAGACAAGGATCTTGTCAGCTTTGCACAAGTTTAGACAGAAAACATCAGTTGCTCTGCCCTATCCAGCAATGCCGTAGGCCTGCCATAAAAGGTCACCAAATTTGACAGGCATGATTTCCCCTTTGTAAAGCCATGTTGGCTGTCACCAATCACCTCTTTGTTTTCCATGTCCTGGGAGCTGGGGCTGTACGTGGTACTGGTGGTACTGGTGGTACTGGGAGCACATCCAGGTGTGGGTGAGGAGCTCTTAGGTGAGTTCAGACCCACAGTGTTGGGAATGGGAGGGTTTAAGGCTGGGACCTCAAACAGAGTTCAGGGGGCAGCTGGGGATTGGAGGTACTGTGGAAAAGGCATAGGAGAAGGGTGGAAAAGAGGGAATGAGATAGTGTAAAGGGGAGTCCCATGACATCTTCCCTTACCTCTACCAACAGTTCCCTGGGGTACTCAGGGTGCAGCTGCAGTCACACGGCAACAGGGGTGGGGAGATTAATGCTAGGGCTCATCATCCTTCTTTTACCTGCACAAGGTGAGCAGGAGGCACAGGAATGAGGGGCATTTCTGGAGTGTCTCTTGTGCATGGGAACTGCCCCAGCTCTGAGGGTGACCCATGAGCTGGGCTCCAAATTTTGATGGTAGGTTATTGAGATTGCTCTTACCTTCTGCTGAGCCCATCTCCCAAAACTGAGTAAGCCCAGGGATTGCTCCCACACAAAAGGTGTCAGAACAGAAAGCTGTTGGTGGCCTTTCCCTCCCCTGGGCAGCCGTCACCTGCACAGCAACAATGGGCACAGGTGTTGTACTTCCCAACAAAAGGCACTGACATCCACTTCAGGAGCCCAACAGCAGAATTTGTGCCACCAGGTTCCCATCTATGCAAAAAGCAGAGCATGCAGTAAACATACATACCACTCTCCAATTCTCTGTCTTTCTTGCCAACCTGGTGTATCTCCCCATCCCTCTCTTGTTCCCAGGATCCCATTTTCTGGCTCTTTCTCTACCTCTTTCTCTCCTACCTCCTGCTTTTCTCTTCCCTCTTTCCTTTCTGTCCTGCTAGACAAATGGAGCCGGCCAGGTGGGACATATGACATGAGGAGTGGCCTGACCAATAATTCCCAAAGACAAAACAAGAGGCTTCCAGGGTTCTTTCATTAGTGTCTGTGTTGGGTTTGTGTGGCCAGGTTTTGGTGGTGGGGGGGTGTCTAAGTTTGAAAGACAGGTGTATGCTAGGGAAGGCAGGAGCCTCCCTTGGAATGGAGAATGTAAACCCCTTCCCTCCAAATTATTATAATTTTGAAATTAAGTTCTTTACTACTATGTCTAACGAGGCAAACAACTGCTGTGATGCACCCTACATCCCTGAGTAGGTATTTCTGTATAAGGAAAAGGGTTTCAGCCTACCTGAAACATATAAGGAAACCAAATTAGAAAGTTCTGTCTCTTTCTTTTTGTAATTGACTCAATGCCAGGAGAGAAGCACCTGTCTGTACCTTTCCTTATTGGCAATTTGCCAGTGGAACCCACCTAGACTATTAAGTACTATTAAGTACTAAAGGGACAACACAAAAGAACCCAAGAGGTTTTTGGGACTGCCATAACAGTGCCAGGATGCTCTTTGCACTGTGTTCGACCTGCATTTTCTTCATCTGTTTAAGTTCATTATTTTCCTTGTAATTAAACCTTTTATTTTACAAAGCATGTCCGGGGAAGTTGTCTTGCTACATAATTTAAGCCATTTACCTGAACAGGGCTGGACCCTGGGAGGTGTTGGAAACCTCAATAAACAACAATAACTATGGCATTAACAACAAACAGAACTAGGAACCTCGTGACAACTTTCTCGGCTGAGATGGAAAGGGATGGAGGAGATGCTCTGCTTCACAAAACCCTGGGGCAGTCTGATCTCAGTGCCCCTGCAGGACCCTGACGAGCACCAGGCTGGAACGGCAGGAATGAGCAGAAATCCAGCCTGCTGGACGAGATGTATCAGACGCTCTGCGGCAGCAGCTGGAAGGGCCGGAACAAGTAGAAATCCCCGGCTGGTGGACAAGATATATCCGAAGCTCTGAGGTGATAGCTGGAACTGGAGGGAAGCATCCCCGCAGGGCAGGGGCTGCAGGACTACAACGTAGCAAAGATCCAGAGCAGTGTCGAAGAAGTGGCGGGGGTGGGACAGCAGCAGCCCAGCTCCCAGCAGGGCAGTAGAAGGCAAACACAGGACTCCTGGGCACATGAACAGATAGATGGTGATAGGTCCCTAGGACTAGACTCTGGAGAGAATAGTGAATTCTCCCTGCAGTAAGCAACAGCTTGACCATCCTCCTTCTGAGAAGCCGAGAGCAAGTGAGAACCCACAACTGCCCCAGCTCCCATCCTTTACTTGCCACATGAAGTATCTCTGTCTCTCCGAGAGAAACTTCCAAAAACCAGGAGTGCCACCAGACACCCTCCTTGAGGCCTGGCCACCCCCCACCACACCCAACCCCCCCATCTCAAGCACCCAGCCATCACTGCGTCTTAGCAAGTCAATGAGAAAAAATTTCACAAGTAAAAAGGAAAGAAAGAGGAAAGGAAAGAAAACCCAACCCCCAAGGGGGGCTACAGCGATGGCTTCTGTGAAAAGTTGACAGAAGCTTCCCTGTGTCCAGCACAGCCAGCAGCAGCTGACTCCATGACAGACACAACGCTGCCAAGGGTGAGTCAAACAGAGATGGCAGTGACAGCTTAGGAATAATGGCTTCAAGAAGGTAAAAGTTCTTGTGCAGGTGGAATTGGGTCAAGAGAAGAGAACATGTGAGGAACAGCTCTGCAGACACCCAGGACAGTGTAGAAGGAGGGGCAGGAGCTGCTTCAGGTGCCAGAGCTGAGGTTCCCCTGCAGCCCCTAGAGGAGCCCCCACGCTGGAGCAGGGGGATGCCTGAAAAGAAGGATGTGAGCCCGTGGGAAGCCTGTGCTGGGATCCCTGTGGATCACCGGGGAGAAGAGCCCACGCTGGGAGTAGCTTTGCTGGAAGGACTTGAGGTCCCGTAGGGACCCACACCGAGGCAGGGGAAGGACTCCTAACTTCTCTCCCTGAGCAGCAGAAGGAGCAAGCTGCGATGAACTGTGACCCCCATTCCTATCTCCCTGTGCCACTGGAAGGAGGAGGGAGAGCCTCCTCCCTCCTCCTTCCAAAGGAAGAAAGGAGAGGGTCGGGGAAGGTGTTTGTAGACTCTATTTTACTTTTGCTTATCCTGCTATTATTTTGATAGGTAATTCATTCAATTCCTAGCCCCAACAGCATGTTTTGTCTGTGAATGCCATTCCTGGCCCGGCCGGCTGTGCTGGGCCTAATGCACCCAGCACACGGATGGCACTCCTGGCTGTGAGGGCACTCCTGACTCAGATCCACATAGATGTGGATCAGGACCCCCAGGTCCCTTCCCGCAGCTGCTCTCCATCCTCTCCTTTCCCAGTCTATACACACAGCCAGTGTTATAAATAAATTCTATTCAAATAATCTATGTTTTAGTTACTTAATTGTTAAGTAATTCCATTAAGATTGTTAATGCTAGCTTCTGTAAAAAGAATTTGCCTTATTCCTGTTTTAATACTGACATTACCTTATTTGCTTGTTTGTTAATTATGAATTCACCTTGTTACCTGTATCTCTGCTCCCATCCGCCAGATAGTGTCTGAATATGCAAATAAAAAGAACACTGGAATTCTGGGAACAACCCAAGAACAAGAGACTCTGAAAAGCAGGGAACCAAAGTAAAATCCAGGACTGTAGTCGCATTTTAGACTAGTGCAAGAAGTACGGGGGTCCGCCGAAGCAGCTTCATTTAGTCGCTGTGACCTGAGAAGGAGTCCCCCATTGCTGGATGACCCCTGATCAGCGACGTGAAACGGACTCCCCGGCAAGGGAAAAAGCCCGTGAGGGGGGGTGGGAGTCCCCAGCTTTGCTGTGAAGCAAAGCTGTGTGTACCTCCTCCTCCACGTTGCCAAGGGAGCAAGCAAGCTCTCCCCCAAGGCCAAGCTTGATAATAAAGAAACATACAAAACCAGCAAGTCTCTGACTCTCTTATTTTTTTCCAGAACAATTTTTTGGGGGTCGTCCACGGGATTTGGCCACGCCTGAAGAGGGACCGAGGACGGGACGGCCGCTCGCCCTTCGGACCTCCGGGACAGCTGGACAAGCGGGAGCAGCCTGGGACCGGCAACGAGGAGGAGCGCCGGAGGGTGAGCATTCCGGCGGCGGGTAAAGGAGACGTGCGAGTGCGAGTGTGAAAGAGTCGGGGGCCGGCAGCTCGGACCCCCGGAATTGAGTGTGGACCCCTCGGTACTGCAGTTTCGGACCCCCGCGAGGGGGCCGGCCAGGAAAAGGGGGAAGCGAGAGAATAATGAGTGAGGCGTCTCTTTAGGGGCAGAAAGACCCCCCCCTGGGCGTGCAGGGGAAAATAGAGTGTGAGTGGCACGCATTAGGGGCAGAAAGACCCCCCCCTGGGCGTGCAGGGGAAAACAGAGTGTGAGTGGCACGCATTGGGGGCAGGTCCCCCCTCTTAAAGGCTAGAGTAGCCTAGGAGGGTTTAGAGTCCCTGGAGGGGCGGGAAAACCGTACCAGGGTTGACGGGGTGTCCCCAAACACTGCAGGTGCCGAGAGCTCATGAGAGTCCCTGCTTCCCAGGACTGAGCCAGACGCACCGGAGAGGGTGTGCTGCCGCGGTCTCAGGGAGGAGGCCGTAAACCCATAGCCTGAGGACACCGGGGTGGGGACTCAGCTTGGAGGCAAGGCGGTCATCCTGCACACACACACTCATCCCTCTTGCCGAGGCTGCTTCGTTGGGGAGAAGTAGTCAAGCCAGTCCTGGTGGAAGGCAAAGGGGTCGGGCCCTGCTGGGGTTGATCCTTGGAAACAAGGAAGGGATACCCCCCCAGGTAACCCGTGCGGAGTCTTGACCTCTTACCTCCGTTTCAAAAAGTGAAGAGGGGGACTGTACTAGTGACAGGGCAGTCTAGTCCGGGGTTCGGACTGAAGGTGTCCGGCCCGGCGGGAGCTCAGGCGTGGGAAGGCCCTGAGGCCCGGAAGGGGATGCCAGTACTAGGGACCCTGTCGTGCGCCGCAAAGCGTGTCCAGAGTCTCAGGGGTGAGGCAAGGCGTGGGGGTACAGAGGGGGTGAGGTCATTAGGACTCACCTCAAAGGGGTCAGAAGAGAGTCTGAGCCCCTGGTGTGAGTAAAGTGTGAGCGTCCAAGGAAGTGAAGAAGGTTAGAGAAAGTGAGTAGAAAGAGGGAGAATTTGTTCCCTAATGAAAGCAAAAGTGTAGGAAAGAGTAGAAAAGCATAAAGTTTAGGAGTTTTATGTTGAAGTGTTCAAGAATTAAGTCAGGAGATTTGAAGTAAAGGGAGAAAAGCTGAAGAAATTTTTTTTGCTTAAAAAAAAAAAAAAACCAAACCAAAAAAACCTGTGTTGTCAGTCAGTAAAGGGTACCTTTGAAATTTTTTTTTCAGTTTAAAGAAAATGGGACAATGTACTAGTAAGAAAAAGAAATCCCAAAAGGAGAATAACAAAGTAAAGAGTATTCCACCCGGTAGTCCCTTAGAACAACTTTTAACTAAATGGGATTCTTTAGAGGCCACAAAAGGACTAGATCAGGTTAAAATGGTGTTTTATTGCACAGAAGTCTGGCCAAAATTAAAATTACCAGGAGAGTGGCCATGGTTTGGAACACATGATGAGTGGATGTGCTGTCAGTTAAATCAGTACCTAAGAACTCAGGAAGATCCAGACGTAAACCAGTTAGCTTATGCTGCTTGTTGGCAAAAGAGAGCCACGAGTAAAGAGAATATAAAAGTCTGCAAATTAAAAGAAAAAGAAAAGTGTGAAAGAAAAGAACAGAAAGAGGAAAGAACAGAAACTAATCAAAGATGGGACCCTTTAGACCTATTTACCCCCTCCAATTTACCCAGAGGTGCCCCAAGTCCCTCAAAATCCTGTCCCAGTTCCCCTACTAACTTCCCCGAATCAAACTCAAACTCCTTCAGAACCCTCTCTTCCTCTTCCCCGAGTGGTTCCATCATCACCCCTCCTTAACACCGCTCCTCCCCAGTCCTTAGTACCTTCTCCCCCTTCTCTCCCAACAGCCCCTTTGCCACCTCCTTCCAATAGTCAAAATTCTTTAGCCCCAGTTATAACCCCTGCAGTTTCCCAAAACACAACCTCTTCCCTAGCCCCCCCTTTCTCCCACAGTACCATCCTCTGTTTCTCCCCCTACAGATTTTACTACCTCCCCCTCACCTACAGTAATTCCCCTGCCACCTCCTAATTGGGAGTTAACCAAAACCCCTACAGACTCCTGTGAGTCATCCCATTCTCCTGGAATTCCCCAGGAATTTGTAACTCAGCCAGTGTTATCAGTTAATAATGTAAGTGAAGGACCCTATTGTAACACAAGGTCAAAAGCCTTAAAGCCAGAAAAACTTTTTCCCCTCAGGGAAGTGCCTATGGGAGGGGTAATTGGAGGAGTGGGATTTGTAAATGCCCCATTAACAGCCTCTGAAGTAAGAGGATTTAAAAAAAGAGCTAGGAAATTTAGTTGAAGATCCCATAGGTATTGCCACACAGGTTGACCAATTCCTTGGGCCCAATGTTTATACATGGGGAGAGTTAAATTCTATATTAAACATCTTGTTCTCCCCTGAGGAAATACGAATGAATCAGTATCAAGTATCAGCAAGTATCAGCAAGTATCAGCAAGTATCAGCAAGTATCAGAATCTGGGAAAGGGAAAATAGGTTGGGGCCACCTGGAGATCATAAATTACCGATAACTGACTCAGGGTGGGACCCAAATCGAGAAGAGGAAAGACAAAATATGAGAGACTATAGGTCCTTGATAGTAAGAGGTATAAGAGAATCTGTCCCCAGAGGGAATAATACTAAATTAGCTTTTGATGGGTCCCAAGAAAAAGATGAGACTCCTGCCACTTGGCTAAATCGATTAAAAAGAAATTTTCAATTATATTCAAGCATAGACCCTGATAGTCCTGAGGGACAAGTAATTCTAAAAGTGCAGTTTGTAACAAAGTCATGGCCAGATATACGGAGAAAATTAGAAAAAATTGAAGATTGGCAGGAGAAAAGTATTAATGAATTATTAAAAGAAGCCTTAAGAGTTTACCTGAGGAGAGAAGAAGAAAAAGCTAAAGCCAAGGCTCGCATTATGGTAGCTGTAGCAAGAGAAAGTACTGGAGTAGCAGAAAACCAGAGAAACTCCTCCTTGAAATCTAGTGAGGGAGGACCAAGACCCTCATTTAAAGAACCAAAGTCACCCATAGTACCACCGTGGGTAAATTTAAAAAGAAGTAACCCAGGAGAGAATAGAACTTGTTATTACTGTGGTGAAATAGGGCATTTAAAAAGGGATTGTAAGAAATTATCACTTGATGAGGCTATTGCAAGGGAGCAAGATGCCCTGGAGAGGGTGCTGAAAGGGGAGGATTAGGGGTGTCAGAGGCTCTATAAAATAGGGGACCCAATAGAACAACAAGATGAGCCTCTAGTAAACTTTGATGTGGGTCCCCAAAGTGAAGAATATGAATTCTTAGTAGACACAGGAGCTGATAGATCGAGTTTAAGGAAATTACCAACAGGGGTGACAATCGGGACAAAAACTTGTGAAGTGTTAGGGGCTGAAGGGAGGCCCTTTCGAGCATTCATAATTGAAGGAGTAGAGATTAAAGGGAACTCAAAGCACTGTGTAGCTGATTTTCTTTATTTACCACATACAGAAACCAATTTACTAGGCAGAGACTTACAAGTGCAGCTCGGGGTAGGAGTTATCCCAAAAGATGGAAAAATGGTTGTGCATATCATGAAACTGACCCAAGGGGATATACAAGAGATAAATCCAGAAGTGTGGGCTACAGAGGGAAAATATGGGTGTTTAGATATCCCTCCCATTAAGATAGAAATGCAAAAAGATACCCCTGCCATCAGAGTTAAGCAATACCCAATGTCACCAGAAGGAAAGAAAGGGCTAGCTTCAGTAATTGAGCATCTTTTAAAAGAAAATATCTTAGAACCATGTATGTCCCCTCATAACACCCCTATATTAGCCATAATGAAAGATGAGGGAAAGTTTAGATTAGTCCAGGATTTGAGAGAAATAAATAAAAGAACTATTGCTCGACACCCAGTAGTACCTAACCCCTATACCTTGCTGAGTAAAATTCCAAGAGAGCATACCTGGTTCACAGTGATAGACTTAAAGGATGCTTTTTGGGCATGTCCCCTAGCAGAAGAGTGTAGGGATTGGTTCGCCTTTGAATGGGAACATCCAGACAGGGGAAGGAAACAACAGCTAAGGTGGACCCGGTTACCACAGGGATATACGGAATCGCCAAATATCTTCAGACAAGCCCTAGAAACATTATTAGAACAGTTTAGTCCCAAAGAAGGAGTTCAAATTTTGCAATACGTAGATGATTTATTAATATCAGGGGAAACAGAAAAAGAAGTTAAAGATGTAAGTATACAACTTCTAAACTTTCTTGGAGAAAAGGGGTTAAAAGTATCTCAGAGTAAACTACAGTTTGTAGAAAATGAAGTCACTTATTTAGGACACATAATCGGAAAGGGGAGTAAAAGGTTAAGCCCTGCAAGAATTTCAGGAATAGTGTCTATATCACCTCCAAAAACTAAGAGAGACATAAGGAAACTTCTAAGCCTGTTCGGATACTGCAAGCACTGGATAGATAAGTACACTCAAGGGGTCAAATTTCTTTATGATAAATTAATAGACCAGGAACCAATGAATTGGACAGAGAGTGACGAGAGGCAGCTGCAAGATCTAAAAGAGAAATTATCCTCAGCACCAGTTTTAAGCTTACCAGATCTTAAAAAGGAGTTTGATTTATTTGTAAACACTGAAGAAGGGATAGCATACGGAGTTTTAACCCAAGAATGGGGAGGATACCGAAAACCTGTAGCATTTTTATCAAAACTGTTAGATCCAGTTGCTAGGGGATAGCCGGCTTGTCTCCAAGCAGTTGCAGCTGCAGCTATTTTAATAGAAGAAGCTCAAAAGTTAACATTACAGGGAAAGATAAAGATACATACTCCACATGATTTGAAAGCAATTTTAAGTCAAAGAGCTCAAAAGTGGCTCACAGATTCTAGAATCCTAAAATATGAAATTATACTAATAAATTCAAATAACCTAGAACTAACAACATCCAAAAGCTTAAATCCAGCTCAATTTCTCTCTGGTGAGCCCACTGAAGAAATAGAACACCATTGCCTAGAACTCATTGATATGCAGAAAAAAGTAAGGGAAGATTTAGAGGATACACCCCTTCCATATGGGAGAGTGTTGTTCACAGATGGGTCATCCCGAGTGGTGGAAGGGAAAAGAACATCAGGATACTCTGTGATTGAGGGAGAGAAAATGAAAGTTTTAGAAAAGGGGAAGTTACCAAGTAATTGGTCAGCACAGTGCTGTGAAATATATGCACTAAAGAGAGGGCTAGACTTACTTAAAGATGACCGAGGGACCATTTACACAGACTCTAGATATGCCTTTGGTATCGTGCACACATTTGGGAAAATTTGGGAAGGACGGGGATATTTAAATTCAAAAGGGAAAAACTTAATACACACAGAATTAATAAAGTCAGTGTTAAAATCTTTACAAAAACCAGTAGAAATTGCAGTAGTTCACATAAAAGGACATCAAAAGGGAGATATGCCCGAGATAAGGGGAAACCAGTTAGCTGATAAAACAGCCAGAGAAGCAGCTTTAGAACCAGGAGAACCAGTAAAAATCCTCAAATTGGAGAAAATACCAAGAAAAGAAGAAGAAAGGATAGAGCAAGTGTTTAGTAAAAAAGAGCAGAAAGCAATAAAAGAATTAGGATTACACCAGGGGGAACACAGAGTGTGGTTAACAGCTGACGGACGGAAATTCTTAAATAAAGCCCTAGCCAGAAAAATACTTACAGAAATACATAATTTAACCCACTGGGGAACCCAGGGGTTATGTGACCATTTCCTAAGGGAAAACCTATGTATTGGAGTACACGGATTAGCAAAAGCAGTTACTCAAGGATGTATAATAAGTCAGAAAATAAATCAAAAAGTTATGAGAAAAACTGAGCCTGGAGGGAGTTAGCCTTAAGGCCCTTCCAGAACGTGCAAATTGATTTTACTGAGATGCCCCCTGTTCAAGGGTACAAACACTTGTTAGTGATCATAGATCACCTTACCCATTGGGTAGAGGCATTTCCTACAAAAAGAGAAACAGCAGAAGTAGTAACAAAAATCATATTAGAAGATATCCTCCCTCAGTATGGGCTGATAAATAATATTGATTCAGACAGAGGGCCACATTTCACAGCACAAATTCTACAACAGGTAACACAAGCCTTGGGGATAAAATGGAGGTTACACACCCCATGGCATCCCAAAGCTCAGGCAGAGTAGAAAGGATGAACAAAACCATTAAAAATGTACTGACTAAACTAATAGCAGAAACTCAACTAAATTGGCTTAAATGCTTACCCCTAGCATTACTACGAATCAGAACACAGCCACGAGCAGATCTAGGAGTGTCACCATATTAAATGCTATTTGGGCTTCCCTTTTTGTTATCTCCTTATAGTTCTAAAGACTACCTGGAAGGAGAGGAAATCACTAGAAAATATCTAAAAACCATTGGACAAACCTTAGAAAATCTCAGAAAGAAAGGCTATCTTCCTCAAACTTCCCCTTTGGATGCAAATGTGCATAATATCAATCCTGGAGACTGGGTATTGATCAAAACGTGGACTAATACCCCGCTGACCCCGAAGTTTGAAGGTCCCTACCAAGTACTGTTAACAACTCACACAGCAGTGCGCACTAAGGAAAAAGGATGGACCCACATCACCAGAGTTAAAGGGCCAGTACCCCCTCCTGGAGAGAACCCGAGTTCAGCACCCTCACCGGATGAAACCGAGTGGACAGTAACACCCCACCCGAAAGACTTGAAATTAACCTTTAAAAAGAAATAAGAGATAACAGAGACTGTGAAAACCTTTTGTTTCAGTTGCCTCTCCCATATTCAACGAACTCAAAAAAGGGGGGGGGGGCACAATAAGGGTTAATTTCTGTAAACCTAAGACAGTTTTTGTAAATAGCCATTTTAGATATGTTTAAGTAATAGATATATTAAAAAGGGGTATAAGTTCTTTTTTGTATTAATTTTACATATAGTTTAAATCTTTTTTTATAAGTAAAAATTTAAGTAAGTTTAAGGGGGTTTTCTTAATAATAATTTTTAAATTGTAAGTTTTATGAATAGCAATTTAAATAAGTTTAAGTAATAGAAAAAAGAATAAGAGGTTTTTTTTATTAAGTTTAAATATTGTTTGGGTTTTATAAATAGTGATTTAAATAAGTTTAAGATTTTTTCTTTGTTAATTTTAAAAGTTATTAAGTTCTATAAGTAGCAGTTTGAACAAATTTAGGTAATAGAAAAATTAAAAGAGTGTAAAGTTTTTTTTAAGAAAAAAAAAAGAGAGTAAATCTCCTACAGAACATTGTCTAAGGGCAACTAAATTAATAGGGAAGGGAAGTGGAAGCATGTAAGTGGCTTCTTTAGGAGACCTCTCCACTCCAAGAGGCAAGGCCGGGTGGAGCAAGAGATCCAGGAAGAAGAAGGATGGCCCATACCGGACTCTTGGGAGGGATCGTACTGGTGATGTTCATAGAGCACACCTACGAAACAAAAGCCTGTACTAACTGCTACCATCCAGTGTACGATGGAGAGGATCTCAGATCCTTATTCAGGGTCCATACTAACGTGAACCCAAACTGCTTTGACCACTCCCAGTTGAATACTTGCCAAGAGGATGGAAAAGTTTATTAGACCACAAAAAACACAGCTAGTTATGCACAGCGCCTGTTTGGGGAATGTCCTATAGGAGACACTTAGTTATGCTTTGAAGCAGATCACAAAGGATTGAGGGATATAATAAAAGAAAAAGTGTTGACAACAAAATTTGAAAAAAGCCTAGACATCCCATCAGGAAAAAAACCTGTTCATTGACTTAGTAGAAAGGATCAGTCGGGAATTAAATTTAACTGAGTGCTGGATATGTGGAGGTACACAAATGTCTGAAATATGGCCCTGGGAAGGAATTAGCTTAAGCCCTCTAGAAATTCTAAAATGGAAACAGACTGAACAGAATACACAAAGTTTAAGAACAAGGGGAAGAGAGAAGTGGGATCTCAAATCTAAAATCATTGGGGAAGAATGTATCATGAGGACAGGAACCAGGTACAAAACCCGTGTGGGAAAATTAATGTGTAAAAGGTATATAATAGTGATAAACTTAAGTGCTAAATGGGTTCCCAAAGGGCCTAACAAGTATTGGTCAACTGAGAACACGGAAAAATGTATCTATAATGAGAGGTATGAATTATATGAATGTATTGACAAAGCTATAAATCCTTTTTGGGGGATAAAAGAACTGTCTCGGTTTTGGCAACAACCTTTTGAAACTAGGGAAGATTACTGGGAAGCTCCAAATCACCTGTTCTGGATCTGTGGGGATACTGCCTATACAAAATTGCCTGGGGATTGGTCGGGAAGCTGTACAATAGGGATCATAAAGCCAGCTTTCTTCCTATTACCCAAGAGATTAGGAGCACACCTAGGAGTCCCAGTATATGACAATCTGGGAAAAGTCGAACGAAAAAAAAGAGATACTCTAACAATTGGTGGAGACCAAAAATGGAAAGGAAAAATATGGACCCCAGAAGAGATCATTAAAACCTATGGACCAGCTACATGGGCACAGGACGGGTCCTGGGGGTATCGCACTCCAATCTACATGTTAAATAGGATCATTAGGCTCCAAGCTGTGCTAGAAATGGTATCTAACCGAACAGCTCTTGCATTAGACCACATCACTGACCAACTAACACAAACAAGAGCTGTAATATACCAAATACGTCTTGCTGTAGACTACCTTTTAGCAGATGAAGGAGGAATCTGTGGTAAGTTTAATTCGTCTGAATGTTGTTTAGAAATTGATGATAAAAGCGCAGTAATTAAAAACATCTCAAAAGAAATCCGAAAGCTAGCTTATGTGGGAAATCAGGAGTGGACTCCTCTAATGGATACCAACTGGTGGAATAGTTTTTGGTCATTTAGGGGGGATTGGTGGAAGAAAGCTGGGTTTATGATAATTTGCTCAATCACCGGGTTAATGTTTTTACCTTGTCTAATCCCATGTCTAATTCGAACGATTACCTCCACAGTCCAAGCCAGTATCCAGATCCCTAAAGCAACCAGTCAAACACAGACCAAAATGATGGTAATAAAGAGTCAAGACCCCGAACATGAGAATGCCAAAGAAATATATGAAAAGTTCCAAAAATGTAGAAAAATTTATTTTCAAGAAGAGGAGGTAACAAATTGATGCGAGCTAAAGCTCGATCAAAGAAATAGAGGGGGGAGTTGTTATAAATAAATTCTATTCAAATGATCTATGTTTTAGTTACTTAATTGTTAAGTAATTCCATTAAGATTGTTAATGCTAGCTTCTGTATAAAGAATTTGCCTTATTCCTGTTTTAATACTGACTTATTACCTTATTTGCTTGTTTGTTAATTATGAATTCACCTTATTACCTGTATCTCTGCTCCCATTCGCCAGATAGTGTCTGAATATGCAAATAAAAAGAACACTGGAATTCTGGGAACAACCCAAGAACAAGAGACTCTAAAAAGCAGGGAACCAAAGTAAAATCCAGGACTGTAGTCGCATTTTAGACTAGTGCAAGAAATACGGGGGTCCGCCAAAGCAGCTTCATTTAGTCGCTGTGACCTGAGAAGGAGTCCCCATCACTGGATGACCCCTGATCAGCGACGCGAAACGGACTCCCCGGCAAGGGAAAAAGCCCGTGAGGGGGGGTGGGAGTCCCCAGCTTTGCTGTGAAGCGAAGCTGTGTGTACCTCCTCCTCCACGTTGCCAAGGGAGCAAGCAAGCTCTCCCCCAAGGCCAAGCTTGATAATAAAGAAACATACAAAACCAGCAAGTCTCTGACTCTCTTATTTTTTTCCAGAACAGCCAGGGTGCATGGAACAGGAGGAGGAAGAGGAGAAGAAGGGATGAAGAAGGAGAAGCAGGGGGAGACGGATGAAGGATGACGAGGAGGAGTAAAGACTAAGAAGAAAAAGGTGCCAGAGGTGGAGGAGGGGAAGAGGAGAGAAAGAACCAGGGCCAGGGGCAGGAAAAGGAGGAGCCACAAGTCCGGAGCTCATTGTAACTGCAGCACCCTCGCTCTGGGAGCATCGGTCCTCCCCTCCGCATCCCGCAGGTGACGGGGGAGGGGGAACTCGCCACAAATATCATGGGGGGTTCCTGGTAGATTTTTTCTGGGAGGGGGGATCTTTGGATCTTCCGTGACTCCAAAGCTGAGCCGGAAATGCCCCTTGGGGGGATATTGAAGGGTCACCGGGAGGTGGGGGTTTTTTTGGGGTGGTCCCGGTGGCGGCTGGCCGCAGAGCCCCAGCGGTGGGCGGGGGGATGCCGCTGTGCGGGTTGGTCTTCCCGCCGCCTCCATTGTTAGCCCGCCCTCGTGGCGATCCCCCCGGTACTGGCGGGGGTTGAGACACCAGTTTTGGGCGCCCTTCGGAAGAGCCGAGCTGCGGCGGGGGGATGGGGGGGGCGCAGCCCCGGAGAGGGGAGACCGGAGCTGGGGGATCCCCAGCAGCCTGGAGGGGGGTCGAGCACGAAGAGGGAGAAGCCTGGAGAGGGGGTACCCTTGGGACCCAGAAACGGAGGAGCCAGAGAGGGGGGACCGCCGTCAGCCAGGGGAAGGGATAGGTTGGAGGGGGCTCTCCCATGGAACGCCGAAGTGGGAAACCCAAGCGGGGCAGAGGCGGTGGGGGGAAACTCTGGAATGCTCAAGCATCTTGAAACAGACAGTCAGGGGAGAAAAACACCTGTGAAAAACGACAATCACTTGTTTTTAAAATTCTGAAAGTTTAATAGTAAATAAGATGGTTATAAAAATAGAGTAAAAAAATTGAACAATTAGGGTTAGGACAATACGAGACAATAAAAACGAAGTTACAGATGTCTGGGTGCCTCCCCGAGCAAAAAAGCTCCGGAGAAGGACCCCTTTTAACAAAGGATTATCTCTTAAAAGCAATAGCCTGTTGAATATTCATACATTTCATACATGATGCTTAAATTCTATTCAAACAAAGAATTGTCTCTGGTTAGTATCACTTTTTTTCCTTTAATCTCTATGGCGTCTTCAGGGCTGAGCAAGGCAGGAGAAGTTGGTCTCTTCTGATAAGGAAGTAGTAAATTCTTTCTTCTCTGAAAGATTTACGTTTTCCTGTGGTTGGTACATAAAAACTACATTTTAACTACAAAACTATATTTACCATACTATCAAAATATTAATACAACATTAACAATCAATACAACATAATACATATAGTAAATATCTTGCGTAGAGCCGTATAAAATGCACTTTTCACAATCCTCCCTCTTTCTTTTTATAATTAATTTGGCTCAAGCAATATTCATTGTTTTCTAGCCTTCATTATTCGCTCATTTTTTTCACAAATCAATCTTGCTTCTTTGAAGGGGTCTTCTATATTATTTTGTTTCTTTAACACCATAATCCTTTGTGGTATTGTTGTTGTAGGCAACTTTTGGTCCATGTTCACTAATTGCATGCCTTGTACCACACTGGTGATGAGCCGAATGAAACAGGGAATCAAACAAGGAAGAAATATTAGACCAGCTGTAGCGCATAAAAGGAAGAAACCTAACTTCTTCCACCATTCTACTCCCAACACATTATCCCACGAGCTAGTATTTAGCATTGATTCCCACTTTTGAACTGGTATGTGGGCGATTTTTCTGGTATCATTGACTATGTCCAGGACGGCATCTCCATTGTCATCTATTTTTAAACAACAATCTGATGTATTGAACTTTCCACAAACACCCCCTTCTTCAGCTAATAGATAGTCTAAAGCCAACCTATTCTGATACACAGCTGCTCTTGTTTGGGTTTGTTGCCTTGATATTAATTCCATTGCCTGACCAGTTTTGTTCGTTATTATCTCTACAGCGGCTTGAAGCCTTATAATACGATTTAGTGTATAAATTGGGGTTCGATATCCCCAACTCCCATCTTGTGCCCAGGTGGCTGGCCCATATGTTTCCAGTATGCGTTCAGGGGGCCATTCCTCATCTCCCCATTTTTGGAATCCTCCAATCAATTCTCTTTTGTTTCTCTTTAGATCCTCATAAACTGGTATCCCTAATTGATCCCCATCAGGTCTTGGTAAAAGAAAATATCCTGGCAGTATAATTCCTAGAGTACAGCTCCCTTTCCACTGAGAGGGGAGTTTTGGGTATGCTCTTTTTCCACATATCCAAAATAAGCCATTGGAGCTTTCCAACAGTTAAATTTTTGTTGTTCTATATTTTCCCAAAATTTGGAAATTTCCAGGATGCCATAGTAAGGATTTTTATCTGTATCATTACATTGAAAAATTTTTATTTTGTTATCATACTTACAATTCACTTTTTTTGCTTTTTCTTGGGTCCAATACACGGTTGGTTCTTCTGGGACCCACCATACAGAAGTTCCATTACTAACTTTATATCTTTTACAGGGTGTTTTTCCTACTTCATGAATGAACCTTTTCCCAGTGCACCATAGACATTCTTCCCCTATCACTGTTGAGCTTTAAATCCACCCTTCTGGTCTGTTTTCTCCACTTGTACTTGCTTGGTTCCATTTTAGAAGCTCAATTGGGCCTAAGCTGCTGCCTTTCCATGGCCATTCTTCTGACATCAAAGCCCGTCCACAGACCCAACAGTTAAGTTCCTTACTTATTCTTTCCCCCAATTCTGCAAACTGATTTTTACCCATCCTTGAGATATCTGTTTCTTTTTCTAATTGCTGTTCAAGTTTGGTATACAAATCGTTGATTGAAATTGGCACAGGTTTAGGTGGTTGTACTGACTTAGCCTTTTTGCTTATCAATTGCTCTTTTACTAAATCTTGTGCTTTGTGCCCAATCATGTAGGTAAAACAAATCCATCTCTCCTCTTTTGGGCACTGACTTCCCATCCTGCTACCACTTGTTCCTAAGTTCTCTGCAATCCAGTACTTCTTCCCTTTATGTATGCAATTGCCTAATTTGGAGGGGTTATAACAGTGGCTGTTGACATGAGTGTGAGAAATGAAAAAAGAACCTCGGTGTCTTTCCACGTACAGCTTTTGGTAACACCTGTAGCATGGCCTTGTCGATATCCCAAAAGGGAGAAGACAAAAACTGAGTGACAGAAAAAGGAGTAACAGAGGTCCAGTATGGTTTATATTCCCACCTCCCATGCCTATGGGGTTGCAAGCCACAGCACGTGTATTTGATCTTCTTGGTGGCGAATACAGAGGCCAATCTGGTCTTGCTCTCTATTTCCTTGTCACTTCCTCTTAGCTAATTTCCAGACAAATCATTTTTGACGCTCCCTAACTGTCGTTTCCCACCGTTCTTCAGGTATCTCCCATTCAACAGGCACTAATAATTCCCATCCACAAAACAAAGTTATTATTTCAGTTTCTTCGAATTCTACCTGGATAGGAGATCGATTTGGCCCTTGACACTTCCTGCAACGAGAGCGTTACTGGTGTGAACTACAATACCAATTCTTCCCACAATCTAAACATTTACATTTAACCCAGTTAGCATGTCTGGTATTTTGGATCAAACAGGGTATTTGGTCTGGCACTGATGGAAGTTGCAACTCCTCTTCCTCTTTGCATAAATCACAGGCTAAGGTGTGAATACAAGAGTTCTCTGTCCGAAACAGTCCTGATCCTCCTGTTTGGAGTGGAAGTATTCCTCCCCAAGGAGGGTATTGGAGGCGTCTCAAAGCTTGTCCAGGCGGTACTTGAAACTACTGATATAAGCTTGGCCTTATCTCCCAATTAGGTGTGATCCTGGGTATGTTTCTTGGATCATTTGGGACTTCCCAGTTCATTACCACCCAGTCCCTGTTTAAGAGTCAGTTTTGTATCACCCGGTTCAGATGCAATCGTCCACTCCTTAGGTTCTTCCACAGGTCCTTTGATTCTGCTGGCGTGGATCCACCCTCGTTCCTTGGTCCGGATCGCAGCCTCGGTCGTCAGCAATACCTGAAAAGGACCTTCCCATTGAGGAGTTAAAGATTGTTCTTTCTAGGTTTTTAGTAGTACCCATTCCCCTGGATGAACATTATGGATTTTAAAGTCTAAAGGTGTGGTTTGAGGGATTATTCCTTTCGACTGTAGGTTTTCAATAGTTTTCGCAATGGTGTTAACGTATCTTTTAACGCTTATTTCCCCTACCTCATAGGTAGCATTTTCATGTTGGGTGGTTAAAAAAGGGTAACCCAAACATCATTTCATAGGGTGACACTCCCAGGTCTGACCTGGGTTGTGTTCGGATCCTCAATAAGGCCAAAGGTAGGCATTGTACCCATGACATTTGGGTTTCAACTATTAATTTGGTCAAAGTTCTCTTTAAAGTCTGGTTCATCCTTCCTACACGACCAGAACTCTGTGGATGCCATGGGGTATGCAGCTCCCATTTTATCCCTAAAGATTGAATTATTTGTTGTGATTGAATTATTTGTTGTAACACTTTTGATGTAAAATGCGTTCCTCTGTCTGAATCTATTCTATTAACCATTCCATATCTGGGAATAATCTGCTCTAAAAGGGTCTTACTTACCATGTTGGCTGAGGCCTTGGTAGTGGGAACTGCTTCTACCCAATGAGTTAGATGTTCTGTCATTACTAATAAGTACTTCCATCTTTGTACTTGAGGAAGTTCAGTAAAATCTACTTGGATACTTTGAAATGGTCGAAGAGCTAACTCACGACCTCCTAATGTTATTTTTCTCATCACGTTTTTGTTTATCCTTTGGCAAGTTATACAGTTTTCAGTTACTTGCTTTGCTTCTCCAAAAATCCCAATGCATCCATAGTTCCTTAAAAAATGATCACACAAGGCCTGAGTACCCCAGTGGGTTTTCTGATGCATATCTTGTAATATTTTTCTAGCCAGTATTTTATTAAGTAATTGTCTTCCATCAGGAAGTTTCCATTTCCCTGATTCAGACTGTTCTCATCCTATCTTGTTTAATTCTTTTTTCTCTGCTTTACTAAACTCTGGGATTTCCAATTTTTCCTCATTTGGAGTTAATATTAACATAACTCTTTCAGCTCCATTTTCTGCTGCATCCTTAGCTTCCTGATCTGCTAAATTATTTCCTCTTATTTCTGGGGTCACTCCTCTTTGGTGTCATTTAATGTGTTCTATAATTATTTCTTCAGGTAGTTTTAATGCCTCTAAAATCTCAAAAATGAGTCCCACATGTACTAATCCTTTTCCTCTTAAGTAATCCTCTTTCTTCCCAATTTTTTCCAAAGGTATGTACTTCTCCAAGGGCATACCTTGAATCAGTATACATAGTTCCTTTCTTGTGTGCTAAATATTCTAGTGCCTTTTTTAAAGCATATAATTCACAGGTTTGAGCTGACCAGTTTGAAGGTAATTTTCCTTTTTCAACAGTTTGCATGTTTTTTCCATCAACTACTGCATACCCTGACATTCTTTTTCCTTGTAGACATCTGGAGGAACCATCTACGTAGATTATTTCCCCTTCTGAAAGGGCTTGTTCTTCAAGATCCCCTCAAACTTTTGTTTGGTATTGGATAATTTCTAAACAATTATGTATTAGGTTATCTGCTGGTTTTCCGTATAAGAATTGAGCTGGATTTAAACTTCTTTTTACTTCTAATGTCAGATCATCACTATCTATCAAGATCGCTTCGTATTTTAACATTCTAGAGTCTGTCAACCATTTCTCAGCTTTCTGATTTAGCACATTTCGAACTGCATGAGGTGTGCACACAATTAGTTTACCTCCAAAAGTAAGTTTACGACTTTCTTCTACCAGGATTGCAGTAGCAGCTATAGCTTGAATACATACTGGCCAGCCGTGGCTCACTGGGTCCAACATCTTTGATAAATAAGCTACTGGTCTCTTTACTCCTCCCCACTCCTGGACCAGAACTCCATGAGCTACCTCCTTTTCTACATTCACATACAGATGAAAGGGTTTTTCTAGTGAAGGTAAGCTTAAAGCTGGTATTGAGGCCAGTTTTAACTTCAATTTTTCTAATTTATCATCATCTTCCTTGGTCCATTTTATATTATCTCCCTCTGTCAACTTTTCATACAAAAATTTTACTGCCCGTGTGTACCCCTCAATCTATAATCTACAATATCCCAATAATCTGAGTAGTTTTCTGATTTCCCTCTTTGAAGAAGGAGGTGGAAGGGATAAAATTCCTGCAATTCTCTCTGGACTGAGCCTTTGACTACCCTTACTTATCAAGTGTCCAAGATATTTTACCTCTGGTTCTACAAATTGCAGTTTCCCTTTTGATACCCTTAATCCTTTTTCTCCAAGAAAATTTAAAAGTTTTATTGTAGCTTCTCTAACTTCAACTTCATCTTCCCCAGATGTAAAAGATCATCCACATATTGGATAATTTGTATTCTAGGAGGAGTGAAGAAGGCTTGCAGTATTTTTTCTAAAGCTTGCCCAAACAAGTTTGGAGACTCCGTGAACCCCTGCGGTAATTTCGTCCATCTTAATTGCTTTCTTCTAGTTTTTGGATCCTCTAATTCAAAGGCAAAGATATCTCGGCTCTCCTTGGCTAGTGGACAGGCCCAAAAAGCATCTTTAAGATCCACTACACTAAACCACTCATGCTGGGGTGGAACTTTACTTAGAAGTGTATAGGGATTGGGTACTACTGGGTAACGAGACCGAGTTCTTTTGTTAACCTCCCTTAAATCTTGAACTAGTCTGTAAATCCCATCAGGTTTTTTACTGAGAGAATAGGGGTATTATGGGGAGACATGCAAGGTTCTAATGTCCCATCCTTTATTAGTCCTTCTATTACTGGCTTCAAACCTTCCTGTCCTTCTAAAGATACGGGGTATTGATGTACACATGGGACAATCTTCTCTCTCTATTGTAACACTTACAGGGTCAATATTTAATCCTCCCCTATTTCCTTCCCCAGCCCAAACTTCCTTGTTAATTTTTTCTTCATCCTCTTGGCCTAATTTTAAAACTTTAGCTGTCCTTTTCCCATTTTCTGGTATAACCCCTATTCCTAATTTCACTTGTAAGTCTCTTCCTAGTAAGTTGCTACCTGTCTTTGGGACCAATAAGACATCTCCCATCCAAATTTTAGTTTCCCCTTCAATTACTACATCTTTAATGACTGGAACTGTAAAAGTTTCTCCTTTTGCCCCTGTTACTTTTGCAGTATCTTTACTCACACTATAACCTTTTGGCACATTTAGCAGGCAGGTTCTTTCTGCCCCTGTATCTACCACAAATTCTAATTCTTCTTCTTGGGGACCCACTTTTAGAGTTATCACAGGCTCTAGGTGGTATTTGTCCTTTAAAAAAATAGAGCCTTTGACCTCCCTATTCCTCCTCTGTGCTCATTTCTTTGAAGATTTTCAGATCTATTACCTGCTTAGGACAATTTCTCCTATAATGTCCCTCGCCCCCACAGTAAAAGCAGACATTCCTGGAATGCTGCTGAGACTTGGTTTGTATTGGGATTCTATTCTTTTCCTTTCCCCTGTCTCTACTAATTTTATATCTAGAAGTAGTGCCTGTATGTTTTTGATTTTTTTGGAAATTGTTTTCTTGCATGGTGACTGCCATAAGTTTTGCTTTCAGTTTAGCTTTCTCTTCATCTCTTCGGACATAAACTTTCTGAGCCTCCTTTAATAGGTCATCTAATGATTTATTATGCCAATCCTCAATTTTTTCTAATTTTTTTCTAATATCTGGCCAGGCATTTGTAACAAAGTTAATCCTTAACAAAGCTTTTCCCACATCAGTTTCAGGGTCTATTCCGGAATATTGTTTCATATTTCTCCTAAGTCTGTCCAACCATTCAGTTGGAGATTCTTCTTTTTCTTGCTGTGCCTCAAAAACTTTTTTAGTGTTTTGCCCTTGGGGTGCTGCCTCTTTTATTCCCTTGATTATTAAATTACAATATTCATTCATGTGTTTCCTCCCTTCCTCATTATTTTGACCCCACTCAGGAGGCGCAGTTGGCATTTTGTCTTCTCCAGGGGGCCCCTGTGGGTTCTCTTTTTCCCAAACTTTTATTCCAGCTGCTCTGATCAATTGCCTTTCTTCCTGAGAAAATATTATTTTCATTATAGACTCCATCTCTTCCCAAGTATAAATATTCGGACCTAAAAATTGGTCTAATTGTTCAGCTGTGCCTATGGGATCTTCTAAAATTCCTTTGATTTATTTTTTAAAATTTTGACCTCAGAAGAAGTCAAAGGGGCATTTACAAACCCTGTTCCACCCCCTCCCATTGGGACTTCTCTTAGTGGAAATAGACTAATTTCTTTATCCCATTTTTGGTTTTTATCCTCCGTTGTCTTTTTCCCACGTTTTGAGAAAGAATCCAGAGAGGGCTGTCTTTTAAGTGAACTTCTAGTGATTCGGTAAGGCATTTCTAGAGATAAATCGTTCCTCTGAGCAGTCGCTGCGGTTACCGAGGGCACGGAGCTCAGGGCAGGAAGGGCGGTGAGGGGAGGACACAGCGCCGAGGCTTGGTCCTCCAAGGGCGGAGCGTAGGCGGGGTTTGCTGCCGGGACCGGCAGAGGAGGGGGCAGTTCTGGGGATAGCAGAGGGGAGCGTGGGCAGCCCGCACGGGGCTGGTGGCGGCTGAGTCAGCGGCTCCCGGCAGAGACAAAGCAGCAGCGGCAGCGCCCAGCGCAGCCGGCACAGGCAGGGCAGCCGGGGATCGGGCAGTGGGGGAAGCGATTGGAGATAGGACGGCTGGGACTGACGGGACCCCCGGCACGGTCGGGGCGGTGGTCTTAGACCACGCGTTAGGAGGGAACCCTGGCACAGCCCTTAGGGCAGCCACAGACCAGCCGGCCGGGGCAGATGAATTCACCGGCGGGGCCGGGGTTGGGGTGTATGCGGGGACCTGTGCAGCTGCTGCTGGCTGAGAGCCAGAGCTCGGGATGGGAACCAGGGCAGGCGGGGCTGTAGCAGGACCCGGGACAGGGGGCTCAGCCGCAAACGGCGCGAGCGGAAACGGAGGGGGCAAAGCCTGCAAAGGATCCCTCTCTTTTTCCTTCTTTTCTTCTTGTTCCCCTCCCTTTTCTTTCCCCTTTTTCTTTTCTCGTTTCGAGGGTTTCTGATATGTGAAAGATTTTTATTCTCCTAAAATCTCCTGTCCAACATGTGGCATATTCTCTTTCTTCGGGATTAAATGGTTCTTTTGAATTTACAAATACATTTAGAGCCTGACAAATCCAGTTCTCAAAAGAGCCATATCTGGGCCAATAAACGTGGTCAGATCTTATTTCCTTCTCTGTCCATTCTATCATGCAAAATTGTATCATCTTTATCTTTTCCTTTCTTCTTTTACAAGGGTTTTTATCCCAGTTAGCTAACATAATGCTGAGAGGGCTATCTTGAGGTATGTCCATTGGTAATTTTTTACACCCTTTTTTCTTCCTTGTATCCAACTTACTGTTTTTCTGTCCCATTCTTCAAGATTTTATCTATTCGTCCCCCACCTCTGTTTTTCACTTTCTGTTACAACCTAAAGACCACTTACTTCTATCTATGCACACACACAAAAAAATCCCTTCTTTCTCACACAACTATTCAATACAATACACCTCCCTCCAAGGAGATATAACAATCAACATTACATGTGCTTTCTTCCATCTACTCTTACTTCATTTCTCCTTTACTTTTACACATTCTTTCACACCCTTAGGACATGAAGCCAATCCCTGTCGCCAGAGAATCGCAGCTCTGTGTGGCCCCCCCCTCGCCTTGGGTTTGGTCTCTGGGTTCCAGTATAGCTGGGCCTCTGAGGAGGGCTCAGAATCTGGTCGCCTCTGGTGCCGGTCCACCTATGAGGCTGATTTGCGTGTCACTTACACTTTTACCACGGTCACCCCTCCACACGCCCAGAGGGAAAAGGGCTGAATCGCAGGTCACACACACATTCTGCCATAGCCCCCACCCGCCCAGGGGAACAATGGCCGATTTGCGGGTCACTTTACACCTCCTGCCACAGTCCCACCCATCCGGGAAGCTGAGGCAGATTTTGTGTGTGACTCACTCTCACACAACAAAACAACAATAAGGTACCTTTTACTTCCAAATCACTTATTACAATTTTAGGTGTTACTGGCCAGTCACAGCGCTCTTGGATATCCCCTCAATCTAGCTGTGTTGTCCAACCCTAGATGCTCTTGGGCATAACCTCAGTCCGGCAGAACCCTGGGTGCTCTTGGGATATTAATCCCTCAACCCAGCAAAAGTTTTAGTCCTGGATGCCCTTGGGCACTCACCCCTCAATCCAGCAGACTTTTTGCTTCCTAGGAGTCCCACCCTTTCTCTAAGACTCAGTCCCAGTTTCCCTGGGGGGATTCTCTCGCTCTTCTTATCACTCACTTCGTTTCTTCACTGGCCGTTTTTCTCGCGAAAGAACGGAAACGCAGCATGGGAGACTCCGCACTCGCTTAGCAGCTCTGGGATAACCAGCTGCCTCTCATTCACACACATTCATCCCCCCCCCTTAACTGCCCCGTCCAAACCAGTACTTACCTGTCCTTTTGTCCTTGGGTCTTGGTCTTCGTGTACACTTTAATCTTAGGGGCTAACTACCGCGGTTTTAGGGAATCTTTTCCCTTTTCTTTGTTTTATTGCCTCCTTTTGTCCATTGATCGTAACCTGCATCTGCTGGTCACAGCAGGGGAACACAGAGCGAGGCTGCCAACTGGGCAGGGCATGCCGTCCTCACCCTGATTCCACTGAGGCACCGGCAGTGAGGTGTTTTAACCATCCTCTGCTACCATAATTGTGAAAAACGCCAATCACTTGTTTTTAAAATTTTGAAAGTTTAATAGGAAATATAAAAATAGAATTAGAGTAAAAAAATTGAACAATTTCAGAGATAGGACAATACGAGACAATAAAAACAAAGTTACAGACATCTGGGTGCCTCCCCTAGCAAAAAAGCTCTGGAGAAGGACCCCTGTTAACAAAGGATTATCTCTTAAAAGCAATAACCTGTTGATTATTCATACATTTCATACATGATGCATAAATTCCATTCAAACAAAGAATTGTCTCTGGTTAGTATCACTTTTTTTCCTTTAATCTCTATGGCGTCTTCAGGGCTGAGCAAGGCAGGAGAAGTTGGTCTCTTCTGATAAGGAAGTAAATTCTTTTTTCTCTGAAAGATTTACGTTTTCCTTTGGTTGGTACATAAAAACTACATTTTAACTACAAAACTATATTTACCATACTATCAAAATATTAATACAACATTAACAATCAGTACAACATAATACATATAGTAAATATCTTGTGTAGAGCCGTATAATATCCACTTTTCACAACACTCAAAGAATTTTTCTCCAAAACCCTCCATATCCCTAAGTAGGGGGACCATGGAGGAGGCAGGGGACACAACCCACGGAAGCCCCAGCAGCCCAGAAAAGAGCCACCACCAGAACTTCAAAGTGGAGAGACCTCTGGTATTCTCGGGACCCCCGGCATCCCAGAGTGAGGATCCCCAATACACATGAACCCCAGGAGCCTGGACAAGGGGGACCACTGAAACACCAAAGTGGAGAGACGAAAGAAGGGGAACTCCTGGGAGATTTTTCTTTGGCATAATCTTGATCTTTTGAAGTGGTTTTGGGGGTGAATTTTGGTATTTTTCTTGGTTTTGGGGCTAAATCTTGGCCATTTGTAGTTTTTGGGGCTGAATTTCCTATTTTAGAGGGAGTTTTGTCTGAATGGTGGGGTTTGGGGGGCTGTTTTGTAGTGCTTTGGAGGCTTTTATAGAGACAAGATGCCCAGTGACTTCTACAGATGGACAATCCAATCCAGCACATGCACATCTTGTTTTTTCCACCAAAACCAGGATTTCTCATTCCCAGCTTTAGCCAGATAGAGGAGGAGACTGCGTGGAAGATGCCCTGGGACACCCAGGCAGGTGAGGAGGAAATCATTGCCCCTTTCCCCTTCTTTTCTGCCTCATCTCCCAACATTGCCCCTGGCTGCAGGACAACCCCGCTGCCAGTGCTGTCCTGCTGGGTATGAATTTGGGGGGGATGTCCTTCCCCTTCCCTCTGGCACAGAGGCAAGTTTCCTTCTTCTCTTTCTTTCTTTCTCCTTCCTTCTCCCTTCTCCTTGTTTCTCCCTCCCTTCTGCTTTTTCCTTGCTCTCTTCAGTTCCTTCTTCCTTCTTGTTTCTTCTCTTTCCTGTCTCTCCTTCCTCCTTTTTCTTCATGCTCCTTCCTCTTACTTCCTTTCCCTCATTCCTTCCTCTCCTTTCTCCTTCTTCCCCTTCTTCTTTCTTTGTTCCTCCTTCTTATTCCTCCTCCTTTTACATTCCTCCCCTACTTCCTTCTTCTGCCTTCCTCACTTCCTTCTTCTCCCTGTTCTTGCTCCTTCTTCCTTCCTCTCTCTCCTTGATCCCTCCTCTCCTTCTTCCTTTTGACTCACTCATTCCTTCTTCTGTCTCCTTCTTCCTTCGTCTCCTTGTTCCCTCCTCCCCCAGGGAATGAGCTGCACACAGAGACCAGGGTAGACAAATCCTCATATCACAACCTCGTGGAAGAGGCCGTTTTAAGCAGCTCCAAAGCACAGGAAGTCAACAAGGACAAAAAGCCCCAGAGATCCCCCATGAGGCATGCCTGCAAACCCGGCTCAGGGAGCTTTCAGGAGGAAAGACCCACCCCGTGCCAGGAAGACAGCCAGAGCTTCAGCCAGAGCTCTGACCTGGTGATCCATGAGCAGTTTCATGACAGGGAGAAGCCCTACAAATGCTTGGAATGTGGGAAAAGCTTCAGCTGGAGCTCCCACCTGATCCGCCACCAGAAGATACACACCGGGGAACGGCCCTACACATGTGGAGAATGTGGGAAGAGCTTCAGCCAGAGCTCTGATCTGGTGGTCCACCAGCGCCTTCACACAGGGGAACGCCCCTACAAGTGCTTGGAATGTAGAAAGAGCTTTCAGCAAGAGGTCCAGCCTCACTTACCACCTGCGCTTCCACACTGGGGAACGGCCACACATTTGCTTGGAATGTGGGAAGGGCTTTATCCAGAGCTCCCACCTCATCAGCCACTGCCGGCTGCACACAGGGGAAAGGCCATATAACTGCTTGGAATGTGGGAAGAGCTTTAACCGCAGCTTCAGCCTTGTCATCCACCAGCGTGTCCACACTGGGGAACGGCCCTATGAGTGTCACGAGTGTGGGAAGCGGTTTCAGACCAGCTCTGATCTCCTCATGCATCAGCGGATGCACATGGAGGAGAAACCTTTCCATTGCACTGATTGTGGGAAGGGCTTCATCCGTAGCCCTGACCTAGTCAAGCATTGGCGTGTCCACACTGGGGAGAGGCCCTACAGGTGCTCGAAGTGTGGGAAGAGCTTCACCCAGAGTTCTGCCTTGACCTCACACCAACGGACCCACTGGTAAGAGAAGCCCTACAAGTGCCCCAACTGCAGGAAGAGCATTGGAGGATCCATGTTGGGCAGAGGCCTGGTGACCCATGTTCCTGGTGATCCACATTGGAAGACACCTGGCTTGTGGTCTCCACATCCTCCTGATTCCCCATAGGCACCTCAATGAACACAGGGCAGAAACAGTCTTTGGGACACAGACTGACATTGGAAATTCGTTGGGAAGAGCGGATTTGTTGACTTTAGACCCCAAAAAATCTCACCTGCTCTGTCCAATCATTTCTTCCTCTGGCATCAAGCAACACTGGATGATCTTCAGGGTCTTTTCCAACCTAAATAATTCCATGATTCTAATTCTCTTTGGCCTATGGGTGTCTTGCACAGCCAAATGGTGACAGACTGGAGCAAAGACCTAAATTTTGAAGACAGTGGGGTGGAGAGTCCTCTAAAGAAGCCCCTTCCACCCTCCCAAGCTAACCCCATGGACACTTACATGATGTTGACATGTAAATCTTATTATTTTGGCCTTCATTTTCTTTTGATTCCTGTTTATTCCTTAAAAACACCCAAGGCTGGGATAAGGAAATTGAATAAAACCTCTAAACCCCCACCATTTTACTGGGATTTAGGAGTTCTGGGGGATATTTGGAGAAATGTGGGAGAGTTTTCTCCATTGCTTTGCAGCCTAAATCCAAGAGGAATCAATCTGCTACATCAAAATGACTCAATTCCCACTGAAAATGTCTCCATCCTAACCTAAAACAGCTCAATCCCATCCCATAAAGGGCATGATTCCACCTCAAAATGGCTCAATTCCATCCCCAAAATTATGTGATCTCGCAGCACCCTCAAAAGCTCCAGGAGGGGTGGGATGGGGTGTGATGCAGATTGGGAAAGGTGAGATGCAAATTGGGAGGGTTGGGATGGGGTTTGGTGTGAGGTGGGATGTAGATTGGGAGGAGTGGGATGGAGTTTGGAAGAGAGGAATGGGGTTTGGGAGGGATGGGATGGGATGGGATGGGATGGGATGGGATGGGATGGGATGGGATGGGATGGGATGGGATGGGATGGGATGGGATGGGATGGGATGGGATGGGATGGGATGGGACGGGATGGAGGAAATAAGGATGGGATGGGTTTGGAAAGGGAACTTTCATATCCAGGAGGGGTGGGATTGGGAGTGGTGGGATATGGGTTAGGGGCTGGAATGGATTTTGGGAGGGGTGGTAAGGGATCTGGAATAAGACAGCAAAAGATAGGTGATGTTAAGGTTAGGGGGGACCGTGTATCTGCCATTCCTGAAGAGATTTTGGGATATTCCCCATTTCTGAGGGGATTTTTTGGATGCCTCCCCATCCTGAGTGAGTTTTTGGGGGTACCCAGACCCTGCATGGGGGAGAAGGGAGACAAATACAGCTCCATACAGAGTGATACAGGGGGCCCATTTGGGGGAGTATCCTGCTGCTTTCTGCTAGTTTTGGGGCATTATAAACACCTTTTGGGAATATACTGCTCTTTTTCAGGGCTGAGGTCACTTCCTTCTATTCTCAGGGGCTGCAGGGATGCCCCCTCATTATGGGAGGATGAGGTGACCCCATTTTGGAGAGGGTCTTGCTGCTTTCCGCCAATTTTCAGGGTCATATATAGCTTGTGGAGGCCCCCTGCCCTCATTTTGTGGGGTTGGGGTGACCCCATGGTTCCTCCGATGGCTGAGGGACTATAACTGGTTTGTGGGCCCTCCGATTGCCGGACCCGGGAGCACGGTGTGTCCCCTTCCTGCAGTCCCAGCCCTAAAGCAGCGCTCAGCCGAGCAGAATGCACAGCGCTGATGGCCCACCAGTGTCGAGGCACATCCGGAGCGTCCAGCGCTTCCCCGTCGCCCCCAGCACTCGCCGCCAGGGGAACTTGGGGAGGGAGGCGGGGAGCGCCCAGGCCGGGCACGGCTGATGCCGCCCGCCCACAATCCGCACGGGTCCGGACTGGTGCTCCCCACGGCACAGCGCGGCTGCTTTGGGGCCGGCGGCACCGCCCGGCGCCGGGGATGGGACAGCTCGGGCCGTACTGGTGGCACCGGTGGTGCTGGGAGCCCATCTGCGGGCGCGGAGCTCTCGTGTGAACGGGGTGTGGAGCGGGGGGAAGGAGGGAGGGGCTGCCATGGGAAGCACCGCGGGCAGGACGGGAAAAGGTGGGGTAGGACCTCCCCAAACCAAGAGCGGGGTATAGGGGGCTGGGGATCTGGGGACGATGGGAAAGAGGTGGAAGGTTTCCTCTGAGACCCATAAACGGAGTGGAACGGAGTATGGAATCCACAAGACTTAGTGAAAGGGGCACAACAAACCCCCACATTTAGTGGGAGGTGGGTGGCAGCCCCAAACCAAGTTCTGGGTAACCCTGGAGATTAGTGGTTTGATGGGAAGGGGGTGTGAGACGATGGAGAAGAGGGTCTTTTGACTTCCAAACGGAGTGTGAGGGGGCTGAGTTCCCAATACCGAGCAGGAGGGGTTGAGAACTCCCTGAAACTAAGCTGTAGGGAAAACTGGAGATTGCAGGAACGATGGGAAATGTATGAGAGAATGAGGAAAACTGGGGGGGGGAGACACAGTGGGTGGGGACATCCCGTGGGAGGCCTGTACCCGGATGCTCTGTCTGGAATGGGGTCAAACAACACGAACAATGTCCTGTTTGCAAACATGCCGTCGGTAAAGGAAGAAGGGGGTTTCCACTGCTTTTGGCGCTGAATGACAGTGGGATAAGATACAGGAGATCTGTTAAAATAAAGGAGCAACCAAGTGATTCTGCTGGTAACTTATCCAATGCTGTTGAGCTGGCACAGCTGCCTAGGCACGTCTGACTGACAATGCAGGCCTTCAGACTATTGATGCCTTGGGAATGCTGACCTGGCAAGAGACTGGACAGAGCTAGAGAATAAAGTAGATATTTATGGAAAGGCCTTTCTTGCACAAGAGACTAACCAGGGCTACATCCAAAGTGGACTTAAAATGGTCACAAAATGGACAACTGAGTCACAAGGTCTTGCACTTTTATAACTTTTGTTCCATTTGCATATTGGGGTTCAATTGTCCAATTACAGCTTCAGGTTATGAAGTCCTGTGAAAAACAAGGTTCACTTTCTTAGAAAAATTTATATGTTTATTAAAAATTAAAAAATAGTTAGGAGAGACAAAAGCAAAATGCAGTTTCTTGGTGGAGGATGCTTGGCACCTAGCTAGCCAGCATACCTGCTAACAAAAAGTTTGTTCCTTAAAAGTATCAGCCTTTTGCATATTTATAAATTCACATGCATGATTCAAACATTCCTTTTGACTGTGAATTTCTTTGTTCAGTTTCAAGCCTCTCCCCACCCCCAATCATTTTATCTGGTTGATCCATCTGCAGGTGGCTCCATTCCATCTGATAGCACAGATCCTGTAAATTCTTCTCCCAGGGTTTTGGTCATCTTCATTTGGATAAGATGCTTGATAACAGAAGTTCAATAGCTTTTTGGTCAGCAATCTTCATGCAGGAATGAAGGATGACTCCCCTTACCTTCTGATTTGGCCAGTTTAGGTGTTAGAAAAAAAAAAACCCAGTCTTTTACTTTTAACACTATGTTAAATAAAAAAAAATGTTAATAAAAAAAAATTCATTCATCACATTTCTAAACTCTATTAATAAAAGAAAATACAGTACAATCTTCCCACATTATACATACAGTATTCATTTTAATATTTGCGAAAATCCAACTATATAATATGCATTTATAACAGTCCCATCCTTGTTTTCTCTCTTCAGCCCACCATTTTATATGCTTTTGGGCCTGAAACTTGAACTTGCTGTCCTTGGTCTTCAGCAGGAAAAGAATTTGTTTTGTGTACTCTCTGTGAAGAGAGCTTACTAACACTTAATATGAGGCTCAGAACTACACCCCTAGGCAGCACAGAATCTGAAAAACATGAAAGCTAAAACTTAAAGCATCACTATAACTGCCCCATCCCAAAATTTAAATGCAGAGTCTCCTGACACATCCATTCTTAGGAGGGGAGGGATGTGGAGATTCTTCCCTGGAATAAGGATACCCCTCAAGAACTGGAGCTCCCAGGGCTGTGCAAGGTGGGGCCCCAGGGACATCCCCGCCCCCTTCTACCACACAGCACGGGCTGGCTGCTTTTGGAGTGTCAGCACCTGTTTGGCACTGGGGATTGTGTGGGGGTGAGGCTGGGTAACAAGAAAATGTCACTGAAAACAGGAACTAAACTCTTTAACTCTGTAATTTCACTATTAGAAAGCAGCTTCACTTTATTTTGGTGCTGAGTGTATGCAGGGTAGGTCTCCCCCTATCAAACACACTCAGCTACTCCGCTATCTCTCATATTTGTATGTATTTATATAACTAATACATATTAATTCATTTCCCAAAGTCATATATAAATGCTAAATGTTCCCCTCAAATTCTTTTACATGTTTCAATCACTTCTTGGAGCTCATTTACATCAGAATAGGGGTCATTTAAGGGTCTCTGGTGGTCACTTGGGGAACATCCCATTCTCAAATAATCTCTGTTCATCACAGGCCTCAAAAAAACAGCTTCTTCTTGAATGTATCCCATCTCTGCATATGGATCACCAGCTCTCTGCACAATGTGGGTCACTGTGGATCATCCAATGTGGGTCCTCCAATGGGTGAAGAAGTTGGAGCAATAAATAAAGCTCTTCCCCCAGCTGGGGAACTCACAGGGCTTCCTTTATTAGTGAGTGCATTTATGTGAGGTCAAGACAGAGCTGCAGAAGCTCCTCCCACACTCCCAACACTCAGAAGGTTTCTTCTAAAAGTGGATGTCTTGGTGGGTGATGATATTGGAGCTACAGTTGAAGCTCCTCCTACAGCTGGTACAGTGGAAGGGCCTCTACTCTGCATCCTGATGCCTGATGAGATCTGAGCTATTCTGAAACCTCTTCCCACATTCAGGATACTTGTAAGGCTGTTCCCCAGTGTGGATCTTCGGGTGGCAGATCAGGTAGTACCTGATGCTAAGGCTCTTCCCACATTCCTGACACTTGTAGGAATTCCCCAGTGTGCAGGCACTGATGAGGTTGGAGAAATCAGTGAAACTCTTCCTGCATTCCCCATACTGGTAGGGCAGTTCTCTTGTGTGGATCATCTGGTATCGAATAATCTAAAGCTCTTCCCCACAGCTGTGTAGGGCTGTTCCTGAGTGTGCAGATGCTGGTGGGTGATGAGGCTGGAACCCAGCTGAAGCTCTTCCCACATTCCAAGCACTTGTATGGCTTCTCCCGAGTATGCAGGTGCTGGTGGGTGATGAGCTCAGAGTTTCAACTCCAGCTCTTCCTGCAGTCATGGCACTTCCCTTACTGGTGGTCTGTTGGTGTCTGGTCAAGGAAAAGCTCTGGTTGAATCTCTTCCCACATTCAGGTCACTCATATGGCCTCTCCCTGGTGTGTGTCCCTTGATGCCTGATGAGATGTGAACTATTCTGAAACCTCTTGCCACAGTCAGGACACTTTTAAGGTCTCTCCTCTGTGTGTGTCTGCTGATGCCTGATGAGAATTGTTAGGAAAATTAATCCACAAACACCAGAGGTTTATGTCCAAAAAAGGAGACAGAGGAGTCCTTTTACTTTATTTGAATAAAGGGAGAGGCCATGGGGCATTTCCCCTGGGGTCTCTCAGTTTTTCGGAGGACGCAGCCTCCTTTTTATCCTAATGTCCCGGCCGCATTTCCCTCTCTCTTTCCCCGTTGGCTGAGGTACTTGAGAGGTACAGAAATGCCTAAGACCTAAGATTACCCTTTTAATGCATAACCCCCCTAATTTTTGATTCTTATGGGATTTATGAAAGTAACAATGGGGAAAATGCATTTTTCAATATCCAAATTCATTTACAAACAAACCTATGGTAAAGGCAAATTTCTTCTTTTCCATTCATCAATCAGCAGAATCCTTCCCATTGTTTCTCTTCTCTCTCAGTGCTAGTTTTATCTACCAGCAGACCCAGGGCTTGTTTGTAAAGACAAATCTTGTCATTCCTCTCAGAACTGAGCTGCTCCAAAACCTCTTCCCACACTCAGGACACTCATAAGGCTTCTCCCCGCTGTGGACGTGTCAGTGGATGACAAGGTCGGGCCTGTGGACAAAGCTCTTTCCACAGTCAGGGCACTTGAAGGGCCATTCCCCCATATGCAGGCGCTGCTGGGTAAGGAGATTGGAGGTCTGGCTGAAACTCTTCCCACATTGCCCACACATGCAGGGATGTTCCCCAGTGTGTACCTGCTGGTGGGCAGCAAAGGTGGAGACATCACTGAAGGTCTTCCCATGTTGGAGTCCAGGGCATTCCTTTGGTTGCCCTGGAGGGTCAGAGACCTGGGCAGGGGGATCTGGGACCCCAGCCCAGAGCTCAGAGAGACACTGGCTTTGATCTCAATCCGTGGGAAAGGCTTCTTGCATTGCAGGAAGGGTTGCAGGCCACAAGAGTGTGAAAGATTGTAGTTTAGTATATCACCGGGTGAAAAAACAGTAATATTAGATTTCTAGCATTGAAGTGAATGGGGGCAAGATGGAGAATTTGGGGCGTTGTCTCCTTCTTCTTAATTCTCCTTCCCTCACTCCATTTCAGCAGTGACGTGGCACAAAGTAGTTAGTAAGGATTGGGTCAGAGTAAAGATGACCTTTTTAGTAATAGTGATAGACATTGGTAAGAAATATTAAATAAAAAATACGTAGCAGATTAGTATAAAAGATAAGGATAGCCCTGAGATGGGAGGAGTCGTCAGATGTCCGAGCCGTGGCAAACATCTTGTTGGACACTGAGAAAATTGTAAGATAAGAAACAATAAACGAAGCATGCAACCTTGAAGACTCCATCTTTTTCTGCGGTTGGCTCAGAGCTTTGCAGAGGGCCAGGACTCTAAAACCACCTGAATGCCGGGGAATTAAACCCGTCAACTGGCGTCCCTGGATGCGCGACAATCCCACATTCCCTACACATGTAGGCCCCTTCCCCTGTGGATGTTCTGGTGGTGGATCAGGTGGGAGAGCTCTGGCTGAAGCTCTTCCCACATTTGAAGCACTTGTAGGGCTTCTCTGTATTGTGAAGCTGCTGCTGGACCATCAGGTCAGAGCTCTGGCTGTATCTCTGGCTGCCTTCCTGGCACAGGGAGGGTCTTTCCTCCTCAGAGCACCCTGGGTTGGGTTTTCAGCCTCTCCTCAGGTGGGATCTCTGGGGCTTTTCCTCCCTGTTGAATTCCTGAGCCATGAAGCCACTCAAAACAGTCTCTTCCATGAGGTTCTGCTGGGGGAATTTATCCTCTTTGGACTCTGTCCACAGCTAATTGTCTGGGGAAGGAAGGAAGAAGGAGAGGAAAGGACAAAAAGAAGGAAAAAAGAGAGGACGGAGAAAAGGAAAAAAGAGAGGATGGAGAAAAGGAAAAAAGAGAGGATGGAGAAAAGGAAAAAGGAAAAAATTAGCAAGGAGAAGGAGGAAGGAGAGAGAAGAATGAGAGGAAGAAAGGTAAAAAAAGTAGTGAGGGGAGGAACTAGGAGAGGGATAAAAAGGAGAAAGGAGGAGGAGAAAAAGGAACAAAGAGAAGGAAGAAACACAAAGGAACAGGAGGAAGAAGAGAAAGGAAGGAGAGGAAGGAAGAAAACAAGAAGAAGGAAAAAGCAGAAGGAAGGGGAGGGAGGAAAAGGGAGAGGAAGAAAAGGAGAACAAGGAGAGGATGGGATTTGATTCTGAGCCAGAGGGAAGGGGAAGGAGATCCCCCAAATCCGTCCCCAGCAGGATAGTGTCGGCAGTGGGGTTGTCCGGCAGCCAGGGCCCATGCTGGGCTGGGAGATGGAGCAGGAGAGAGGGGGAAAGGGACACTGACTTCCTCATCACCTGCTTGAGTGTTCTTGGACATCTACATCTTCCTCTTCCTTGTATCTTCCTCTTCCATCCAGGTAAGGGTAGCAAATGAGAAATCCTGTTTTGGGGGATAAACAAGATATGGGGGGGTTCCTTCTGCCCAGCTCCATCTCTAGAAGTCATTGGGCATCCTGTATTTGTAAAAACCTCTAAACCACCAAGATTCAGACCAAAAAAACCCCAAACCCCAAAGATTAGGCCCCCCAAAACTCCAAGACATCAAGACAGCCCCCAAACCCCCCAAACATCATGTTTCAACCAAAAAAAACCCCCTCCCAAATATAAAGATTCATCCCCCAAAACCTGAACCACCAAGATTCAGCCCAAAAAAAACCTCTTAGGAGCTCCCTCTCTCTGGGTTTCTGGGAGTCCTGCTTCTCTGTGCTGCTGGGGGTCCTGCGGGTCCCCCTCTCCAGAAGCCCCCACTTATGGATGCCCAGGGTTTGGAGAGTTCTAGGGGTCTCTTCTCCCCCAGCTCTCTGTTTCAGACTGACAAGTTCCCAGGGGTCTCCTCTCATAAATCCCCCTCAACTCTGGTTTCCCTCCAAGCTCTCATGAGGCCCCCTTCTGTAGCCGGATGCTCTACCTGGAATGGGCTCACACAGCTCTAACAAGGCTGTCTTGGTTTGAAAAAGACAGGTGTCTGCTAAGGAGAGGCAGGCCTCTCCAGGAAATAAGGAATTCAAATCTTTCCCTCCGTGTTATTATAATTTAGAAGATTAAAAAAAACCTTTCGGTCAGAGCTATGGGGAAAAGGAATAACAGTCCTTTACTAGTAAATATAACAGGACAGACAAACAACAACAGCACTTATAATAACAGTAAAACAGAACCAAGAACCCTGAGGGCAAACGGTGGAAAAGTCCGTCGCTGATGGCTGCAAGCTGGAAGCGATGGATTGTCCTCGGCAGGCAGGGGGGTGCCCTGGCAGGCAAAGTGGGCAGTGCCGGAGAACCCGCAGCGGCTGGACCCCGGGCTGACCCAAAATCCAGCAGGGTAACGAAGAAACTCCGAATTCCTGGGCGCTCCAACAGATGATAGAATTCCCAGGACTAAACTCCTCCGTTAGCTGTGGACTCCAGGCAGCTACTCCGTAGCCCGACCGTCCTCCCCGGGAAAACCGAGAGAAGTGAGGCCACACCTTAGTTCTCCCAGGAGCCTCCTCCCTCCCCCAAAACCAAGTGATCAACTTCTTTTGTCAGGTTAAGCACCGCTTAACTACCCCTACTTAAAAATCTAGCAACTCATGGGGGGGAAAAATTCTACAGGAGAACTTAACCCTCAACAAAGGCACAGTTTGCAAAGCCCACAGTGGGAAATGAAGGAGGGGGAGTCGTGCTGTTTTAATGCTGAAATCAGCCTGACTCCTCCATCCCAAAGTTCAACATCCTGAGAGGGAGCTGAAGCTGTGGCAGAGCTGGAAAAGTCCCCAGAGAAAGGTACAACAAAATAATACCACTGAGAGCTTCTGCAGAGCTGCTGAGCTGGCACAGCCTGGGCACATCTGACTGACAGGGCAGCACTTCAGACTAGAAAAATCCCATCCCAAATTTGAACAGCAATGTCTCCTGACATTTCTCTTCTGGAGGGGGTGTGGAGATTCCTCCCTGGAGTAGGGATGCCCCTTAAGACACACCTGAAGGCTGAGAGAAATTTGCCTCCAGTCATTGGTATGAGGGAACAACATGAATCTCTACTTAATAAATGGTTTTGCTTTAATACAATTGCTTCAGTATTGCACTAAGAATAGTGCACTACATTATAATAGATTTTTATAGCTCCTATTATGTGTAGTAAATAATTTTGATTAAGATCTTTTGTCTAATCGTTATCATAATAATATATCTGGTTTGCCATCCTTAATCTTGCAGCACAAAGTTACATAAAGGTTCAACTACACTATGTAGTTCTTTGCACATAAACCGTTGACAGAGTCTGGTACTGAGATTGATTTTAGCCACTCCTAAGCTCCTCTCTGTGAGAAAGGATTTAGAAAGCTGGGGGAGGGGACTTTTGGGTTTATGTGGGGTGTTGAGGGTACTTTCTGCACCTAGTTACTCAAAGGGAGCTTCTCTAATGAGAGGCTTCTGACTGAAGCTCCCTCTCTGCCCACGACACTCTCTCTGGGCCCCCAATTCCACCTCCGGCCCCCTCCTCTCTCCAGACTGCTGGGATTCCCCAGCTCTTGTATCAACCCTCTTCACCCCCCCCCAACTCTGGGGGTCCCAGAGCTTCTCCTCCCTACCCACCCCCGCTCTCCCCTGTACCTACTAAGAACCCCAAACCCCATCCCATGAGGGGAGCAACCGGCGTCCTCCCAACCACCGCCAGGGCTCTGTGGGCAGCCACCATAGGGGACCCCCACACCCTCCAAAAAAAAAAAAACAACCCACTTCCCAGGGACACCCCAACGCCCTCCAAGGGGCATTTGCGGCTCAGCTTTGGAGTCCTTCAAGATCCAAGCATCCCCCACAAAGATAACCAAAACAAGGACCCCTCAAGATATCTGGGGCGAGCCGCTCCCCTTCTCCAGTCACCTGCAGGACGGGGGGTGATACTCCCGCGGGCTAAGGGGCTGTGGATACAGGAAGAGACGGACCTCAGTGTTTTTTTTCTTCTTTCTCCCTTTCCTGCTCATCCCTCCTCTTCCTCCTGCTTCTTCTGCTCTTCCTGCTGCGTCCCTCCTCGTCTTCCCTCTCGTCCTCTTCCTCTTTCCCTCCTCATTCTGTTTATCCTCCTCTTTCTGCATCTCTTCTTTCCCTTTGTCCTCCATTGCTCCTCCTCTTCCCTAATCCCACCCCCATTCCCTTCTGCTTCCAGCCCTTCTCCGGCGTCTTCTTCATCCCTTCTCTGCCTCCATCCCTTCTCCTCCTCCACCCAGGACCAATGCCCACCTTTTGTCCAACCTTCCCCCCAAGCTCATCACCAGGTCTCTGCTCAACAGGGGTCACCCAGACCATGCGTCTCCAGGACTACCCATGTGGATCACCAGAAATGTGTTTCTGGGTCTCTATTTGTCTGGTTTAAACCCAGCCAGCCCACGAGTCCCTCACAGCTGATCACTCATTATCCTACCAGCAAGACTGAGGAGAGGATTGAAGGGATAAAAGCTGGAAAACTGATGGGTTGAGATAAAGACAGTTTAATAGGCATAGCTGTGCACATAAGCAATGCCAAACCAGGGAATTCATTCTCTGGTTCCCGTGGCCAAGCAAGTGCTCAGCAGCTCCAGGAGAGCAGAACGGTTCACTGCAGAATGGTGACTTGGGAAGACAAATGGCATCACTGCAAAACATCCCCCCTTTCTGCCCTCTTCCCCTTACTTTCTACCCTGAACATGATGCCATAAGGTCTGGAATATCCCTGGAGTCAGTCAGGGTCACCTGTCTCAGCTGTGTCCCCTCCCAGCCTCCTCAGTACCCCCAGCCCATCCCCAGCGTGGTAGCACAGGGGTAGGAAAGGCCTTGGCTGTGGCTGAGCTCAGCAAGAACCAAACCCAAGTCTGTGTTCTCAGCCCCATGTTCAGCACAGCCCCAAACATGGCCCTGCACAGAGCAATGATCAAGTCCATGCTCTGGCCAAAGCTCTTCCCACAGATCAGTCCCTTGCCATGATGAATCCACAGGTGGGAGCTGACGTTGGAGCTATCACTGAAGCTCCTTCAAAACTCAGGGCAGGTGTGAGGTCACTTATGGGTGGGTGATGAATCAGGCTGTGTAAGAACTTGAGGAGCAGAGTTGCCCATCTTAAACACTGTCAAGGCCACCAAAGGACTTTGCCATGAGATAAGCACAGAAGGGAGTAACACAAAGGTGCTGACTCCAGGCCTGGCAGAGGGAAGATCTGGGTGGCACATGCTGGGAAATGCATGCCCACAAAACATCCCACTGTGGCAAAGTGTGTAAAGAAGCAACTGCTCATATGCACATCACCGGTCAAACGAAGCTCACCCCAAGTTGTGGGTACACTGGCAGCTGCCACCACCGATGACCACTGAATCCTCCTTCCCCTCTCCCTTCCTGTCCTCACCCTCCCCTGATATTCCTCAGTGGATACCTGGCACTTGGACTGTACATAAGATCAATGTGGGACAATTGTCCAGCTGTTATCTCAGGCCTGGGGGAGGTTAACAAAGCTGGGGGAGGAGAATGGATTGCTGAGAAAGGACACAAAGAAAGTAGAACTTATGGGCCACAAAGAAAACAAATCCAGCAACTGTGTGATATCAGCTCTGACTGGGTCAAAGGGAATTCCAGTCAAATGGAATTCAGGCAGAGGCAGCTAGTGACCACTGCCTCACAGCCACCAACCCCAGTGTCTTGGTTTTGAAAGACAGTTGTCCGCCAAGGAAAGCTAGAGCCTCCCTTGGAATGGAGAATGTAAACCCTCTTCCCTCCAAATTATTCTAATTTTGGAATTAGGGGCTTTCAGGCAAAGATACGGGAGTAGGAGTAACAGTTCTTTACTAGGAATATTAAAGAAAAAAAAAAAAATCCTGTAAAAAACCCTGACTCTGTCAGGGATGCAACCTTACACCCTGTTGGTCAGGATGTTGGAAGCAGTCCAAGTAAATCCTCCTGGAGTAACAGATGTAGTTCTGTGGAGTAGAGATGGTCCTTTAGAAAGTCCAGTGGTGATGAGATGGGTCTAGTCTTCCTCCAGGAATCTAGTGGAAAAAACCAGATACCTTGTGTCTTTCAGTCTCAGTTTTTATCTAGCTGGAAACAGTTGGTTTCCTCCCCTACTGGGTGGAGCATCTCACAATGGGATGATGGAATGTGTCATGCCATTGGTGGGCCCTAAAGGCCCATTATTAGAAGATGTCCCCCTGGAGGACGGAGGGGTGGTGAAAGAGATAAGAAACACTGCTCCACCTGGTTTTAATAGCTGGGCCACTATCAGAAGGCATCTGCCCCCCTCCTCCCTGGAGTTAGATGGATAAAGCACCTCCCAAGAAAGAATTTTCAACAGATGAAATAGAATACACATGTTTAGGTTACATAATCCAAGACACCCAGAAACAACCAACTTAAAAGTAAAGAAAGACTGAGCATACTAACTAACAAATCTGCTCCTCCCAAAGAATTTCTGGCATCAGTCTGCATGGTGATGAATGTTCCCCCCACTGCTTTCATCCAGGTGCCTCCAGGTAACCAAGAGATCGTGGAGGCTATCAGACAGGTGTCTTGCCACCATGGATTCCTAGGAACTGGCAGGACCAGGTCTGTTGTCAAAGTGGGTCACCAAAAATGTTGGGCAATAGCTTTTTACCCTGGGTATAAGAATTGAATTTATTACCAACCAAATCAGAGCAGGATAATAAGAAATAAAATAAATCTTGAAACAAGAAGCATTGAAACATAGTTATACTTGAAACTGATTTACAGAGATTGGAAGCAGTCTTGTAGTTTAGAAAGTCATCCAGTTATCATTCTCCACAGGGCAACTTGGAGCTCCTTGTTCCTCAGGATGTAGATGAGGGGGTTCAGTGCTGGAGGCACCACTGAATACAGAGCTTCCACCACCAGAGCTGCCACAAAGATGAGGAGATGATAGAGTAGGGCTTCAGGTAGGCAAATGTTACATATAAACAGGGAAAAGGTGGCCAGGTGAGGGAGGCTCATGGAAAATGCTTTGTGCTATCCCTGCTCAGAGAGGATCCTCAGCATGGCCCTGAATATCTACACAGAGGAGAAAAGAATGAAAACAAAACAATAAAAGGGAAAAGAGCCACTGAATGCAAGAAGCCTGACTTCTCTGAGGAAGGAGTAAGAACACGAGAGCTTGAGAATGTCAGTAATTTCACAGAACTGGCTCACTTCCCTGTAGGACACCAGAACCATCTCCTACCTAGGGTGTGCTGCACAGGTTTTTTTCTTTGTCTTCTTCATTTCAGCAGAGGTTTATCTCCTCACTGTCATGTCCTAGGACAGCTCTGTGTCCATCTGCAAACCCCTGCACTACAGGACCTCCTGGGCAGCAGAGCTTGTGCCCACATGGCAGCAGCTGTCTGGGCCAGTGGCTTTCTCAATGCTCTGCTGCACACAACGAGTACATTTTCCCCGCCCCTGTGCCAGGGCAATGCCCTGGGCCAGTTCTTCTGTGAAATCCCACACATCCTCAAAGCTCTGCTCCTCACACTCCATGTACCTCAGGGAACTTTTGATATTACATTCTTTTGTAGATTTTGGCTATATTGTTTTCATTCTTACCTCTTTCATTCTCATGTGTAGATCTTCAGGGCTGTCCTGAGGATCCCCTCTGAGCAGGCATGGCACAAAGCCTTTTCCATGAGCCTCCCTCACCCGGTTCAGCTGCTCAAAGCTGAGGTCAAATGAGCATTTCTCAGATCAAAGTGCAGTGGGGGCAGGGTGCACCACCACAATCCACCACAAAGTCAACTTCTCTTGCTCCCCAGAGTAGCCACGTGATCACGTCTTGCCTCTGTACCCATAAATAGATTTATTATGTTTCAATTATAAACTGAAAGAAATATTTGATCAGATTAGGGTTTTTTTGGTTTTTTTTGTTTTTTTTTGTTTTTTAAGACTTTGTTAAACATGCTGGAAAAATATGAGAGACTGTGTGATAGTGTTACCTTTCTATATGGTATCCACACCCTAAGATATGGAACAATATTCAACAATAATCATAATACCACAGAAGTCAGAAAAATTACAATGTGTTACAACACTAGAATCTAGAATTCCAACTCCTAGAGTTCTGCAGTCAGGGATACAAGGAATCCAAGCCTTGTTACACTCTGACTGAAAAAGAAAGATTATGAGGCGATCCAAGCTGCCTCAAAAGTGATTGGCAAAGAAGCACAGCTGCTTCTGGCACCCTGACTGCCAGTGCTGGGCTGAATGTTTAAAGGACAAGTCCCTACAACACATCATGCCATCAATGCTACCTGCAATAAGTGGATCACTCTGATCACACAGTGAGCTTCAACAGGAAATCCAAATCACCCTGGGATCTTGGAAATCATCACAAAGTGGCCCAAAGGTGAGGGTACTTTGATTATTATCAAATAAGAAAGAAAAGCAGGTGTATGTGCTGAGGAGGCCCCATCATACAATCAGCTACTGGAGAGTGAGACGCAACACAGTTCTTTCCCAGACAGATTGTGCTGGACTGTAGGGACCAGTAGGAAATGGGAAGCAGCTGTATGGAGCCCTACATGGAAGCTGTGAAGGGACATTTGCTGCAGGTGTCTGTAACCATACTGGGGGTGGCTGGGACCACACTGGGTGTGGTGGGGACCGTGGTGGGGTAACTGGGACCATGGTAGAGGCAACTGGGAGAAATTAGGGATGACCTAGTCTACACTAGACTGGGACCATGCTATATCATGGGACTATACTGGATTCTTAGTGATGTTTGAGGTGTCAGGGGTAGTCCACAATACATGGAGCTCGCTGCAAGCTTCAGAGGAATGATGCTGAGAGACAAGGCATCACCTGGAGCAACTCCTCTCTGTCTTGTATGTTCATGAGCCCTCATTCCACATTCCTGAATTGCAGGGAATGAAGTGGATTGCAGTGGCCTCTAGAGAAGCAGATCAGTAGACAAACACCAAGTATCTGAGGGTGTTGGTGGCCCCCACTGGGGCCATCACGGCAGACGCCATGGAGGGGATAAACAGATAAGGTTGCCATCCATTAGGGCTGGTGGAGCAGGAAGTCAGAGGCTGTGGGCCTGATATTTCTAAGTCTGAAGAGACTTTGGCCTGTTAGCAGCTGCTAACTGTTTCCCAAGGGAAAAGTTCTCAAGAAAGCTTATTCTCAAAACAATCTTGGCAAAACAACTATCCTTTCTCAAAACAATCTTTCTCCAGGTGGTGTTTTGCTGTTTCTCTAGTTTAACCAATAGGATTAGAGAGGTGTTGTTCCTATTCACCAATTATGTTGGGTCTGTGTCAGAGCACCTTATGGTGGCAAGAATTAGACAATAAAGCCTCCTATACTATTTGCCTTCTGAAATACTTGGAGTCTTTCGTCTTTCTTTCGTGTCCTAGAGCAACAAGAGGCCACTGATTATAGGTTGAAGACCAGACATGGAAGTTCCTGTCAGAACACAGGTTATGTTTCAAGAAGCAGGATGTTCACACTCTGAAGCCCATCCCCATGGAATGGGGACCTTTTTCCCCATAGGATGCTCAAGGCTCTTTCTGGGAGCAGGGAGGCGTAGGGGCAGGGTATGCTGACTGCAGGACAGCAGTAAGACTCCTGCCAGGCTCTTTGAAGGGTGGGTAAGGACATAAAGTGCTGAGGCTATAAGGAGCTGGTGTGTTCTCGCAAGAACTACAGCAGACAGAGCTGACAGAAGAAGGATTTCAATTCTGTTATAAGGTCCCAACATCCACAGAGTGGCTATCTCTACCACTGTCCCATGCCTGTGCCTCTATCTCTGCAGATTTTAACCATCACCCTGCTCCCTCGCCTCACTGTGATCCCATGGTTTCTCAGGCATTACTGCTTTTTATCCACATTTTTTCTTCAAACATAAAGCTCTGCTTTCTGAGGTTTTTCAATTAGCTGTGAGTTCCCTACAACTTGTGCACCTTCTTCTGAAACCACTCTAATGCACCTCAAACACTTAAGATGCCCTAACCCACAAAGTCACTTGAATCCTCTATGTAGCTCCATGTCCAAACACTGAACTGCACATCCTCCTCTACTGGTGCACTAAAATCAAAACTCAACCTATTTCACCTCAGCCAGGAGGTTTGCCCATCCTCCAGGTTCACAAATGCTTTCTGAGGTGTAGGCAAGCACAGGGAAGGAAGGAAGGAAGGAAGGAAGGAAGGAAGGAAGGAAGGAAGGAAGGAAGGAAGGAAGGAAGGAAGGAAGGAAGGAAGGAAGGAAGGAAGGAAGGAAGGAAGGAAGGAAGGAAGGAAGGAAGGAAGGAAGGAAGGAAGGAAGGAAGGAAGGAAGGAAGGAAGGAAAGGAAGGAAAGGAAGGAAGGAGACCAACCACAGCTGATGGGGCATGACTGAGCACAGTGTGACCCCAGCAGTGCTAAAACCAGTCATGGACTATAACATAAAATGGCAAAGTGCACTATATTAAAGCAATTATGTTAAAGCAATTATATAGCAAAGGTAGCAAAAGAAACACTAAGTAGAGGTTGATCTATCTCTCTACACCCTATTTCATGGGGCACTTCTTCCTCTTTCTCTCAATCCCTGGGAAGTAACTGTGAAGAGATGTCCAAACCCATGGGAGAAATTCCATATACTTGAAATATATGGAAGAATCTAACAGTATTGAAAATGGGCTGGATTTTTATAGTATGAAGGACTTGGCTGTCTGTCACATGCCTCCAGGTCAGTTTAGCAGCCAGGTTGTCAAGTCTTACTTCAAAGGGACAGATACGTGTTTGAAGATAGTGGGCCAGAAGGGCTTTTTAGCATATCCAACACCAAAAATAATACTGACACGTCCAGTAACTCATCACAAATAGTTTGCATTGTTTGTATCTTCTGACCAGATTCTTGGCCAAGCAGACAAGTTTGATCAGGTGTAGTGGTTTTATGTTCGCTAAATTCTGGCAGCTAAATTTAGTGTTTATTCTTTTTTCTGTGGGAGAGAGATTAGGAGAAAAAACAAAGAAGCCTCAAGCTTAAGAATGAACAAAATAGTTTTTTTAACACACACTAAAAGAATGAAAAAAAGAAAGAAAGTTGGGAAAAAGAAAACCCAAACTAAAACAGAATGAAACTTTCAAAACACTCTTCCCTTCCCCTACAAACTATTAACTTTCTTATGAAACAACATAGAATGACACAACTTGTGATTTTCAGTCAGTTTCACCATTTAAACATAATCATTCACTACTTTAAGAGAAGGGTCTCTCTAGAGTTTCATGGAGATATTTGCTACAAGACAAAACAGTCCAGTGACTCTTAACGTCACACATCTGCAACTGCCCAGAGTTTTTGCAGACTGTGCTGTTCTATCTATTAGCAGCCTTCTTCTTTGACTACCTATAGGCCTCTCAGTGTATTTGGGGTACTGTTTATGAATACTTCTTCTAGTCTAAAATCATCTTTGTCTCAAAGGCTGAGACCTCCTTTTAACCCACAAGCGAGGGCTTTAAAGTTCTCAATTAAATCTCAATCACATCAGTCCTCAATTTTGATTAGAATTAGCATTCTCCCCAACAATACCAATATGCTACAAAGAACAGTCCATTTCTCCATAGTTTGCCTTAGAGAAGTCCAGTTAAAAATGTCCACTTCTTCAATCCCCTTCTAATAATAGTATCAGTTCTTTCACTTCTAATCCACTGACTTCATGTGGTATCTGTTCTACGTACCCTCCGTTTTCTTTCCTCTCTCTCTCAAGGAAGGGTTGTGCTTTAGAAGCTCCAGGAAAGGGTTAAATCTGTTAAATCTGTTGCTAGGAAAGGGTTAAATCTGCCCAAGGCCTGCAGTGGCCATGTGCTCTCCGCTCAGGGCTGCAGGGCTGTAAAGATACAAAGCTGTGCCAATAAGGGAAACTGGTGGAAGTCCGTTCTTCCACCGTTCGGTCTCATCTAGAGTGGCCCAGCTCAGAATTGCCACAAAGCTGTAAGCACCTGGCATTGCTAAGCTGCTCTCCCCTCTCTCCTCCTAGTAGCTGGGAAAAAGAAGCCCAACCTGGGCCACTCCTATGCAGGCAGCAGCCCCTGGAGGCCTGGCTGGGCCAGGTCCGGCCACCTGGAGAGCAGCAGGGCCTGACCCGGGCCCGCCTGCCACCCACAATGTTAGGTCATGGTTATCTTAGAAGAAAGAGAGTGATCGGACAGAGATGGGGGTTTTAAATGTGTGCTTCCCAAAGTCACATTGGCATCTTTATTGGTTAAATTAGCTGCCAATATCTTGGCTACCTTTCTGATAGGTCTCTGTCCTTCCCCCCCCCGCCCCCCCACCCCGAAGCAACTCTAAGGTCCTGGCAGGGAAAAACATTCCACATTTCTCTATAACTAGAAACAAAATTGTGCCAACCCATGATATCAGGGACAAATACTTCTGCCATACTGCCTCCAGCGCTTGTGGTGTGTTGGAATCCTAGAAACTTAGAATTTGGGGGTTTGGTGTATAGTGGTACATGTGAGTCAAGATTTTGGGTGTTGTCTACATCCTTCTTCACCTTCTTCCTTCTTCTTCATGGGTTTAGTTGTTTTTCTGTAATTGGGTGAAAAAGGTCCGCATTGCAGGCCTTGGATGGTCATTATTGGGTCAAAAGTATAAATAATGTAGGTATCATCTCGTTATTGGGGGATTATTGCTTAAGTGACCTTGGGAAGAGTTAGAAGCGCTCCATTTTACTTTCATTTTCTAAGAGCTCACTATGTGTGAGCCCATAAATACTGTATATAGATAAGATATAATGAACATTCCAGTCCGAACTGGAGCTTGGTGATTGTTATAAACAAGTTCTATTCAAATGATCTATGTTTTAGTTACTTCATTGTTAAGTAATTCCATTAAGATTGTTAATGCTAGTTCTGTTTAAAGAATTTGCCTTATTCCTGTTTTAATATTGATTAATCACCTTATTTACTTGTTTGTTAATTAAGAATTCACCTTATTACCTGTATCTGTGCTCCCATTTGTCGGATAGAGTCTGAATATGCAAATAAAAAGAAGACTGGTATTCTGGGAACGACTCAAGAACGACAGACTCTGAAAAGCAGGGAACCAAAGTAGAATCCAGGACTGAAGTTGCACTTTAAACTAGTGCAAGAGGTACGAGGGTCCGCCGAAGCAGCTTTATTTAGTCGCCGTGACCTGAGGAGGGATCCCCCATCGCTGGATGACCCCTGATCAGCAAAGTGAAAGAGAATTCCGGCAAGGGGAAAAAGCCTACGAGGGGTGTGGGAGTCCCCAGCTTTGCTGTGAAGCGAAGCTGTGTGTACCTCCTCCTCCGCGTTGCCAAGGGAGCAAGCAGGCTTCCCCAGGGCTAAGCTTGATAATAAAAACATTAAAAAGAGCAAGTCTCTCAGTCTCCTGGCTCTGGCTCTCTCTCTTTTTTTTTTCCAGAACAGTGATTCCCAAATATTATTCATCCTGACTTTTGGAAGAGAAGAAAAGAAGCCAAAACCTTTACAAATGGTGCCTCTCACGTGATGAAAAAAACTTGCTAGTGCCAGGTCAAGACCTCTCTGAAGGAAGAAAACAGTGGAAAGCTGGGAAGAAATCAGCGGTGTAAGCAGTAGCAGCAGCATTAAGTTGGAAAGTGGCAGCGAAAAGCTGGGGGGAAAAAAAATATATATATATAGTGGCAACGAAAAGCTGGGGAAAAAAATAAAAAAGTCCCCGGGGAGAAGAACAGTTCGGATTCGAAGCTCATGTCTGCTGGCCAGAGGCGAGACCATGAGACCAAGGTTATCAGCTGACCTTCGAGTCAGGTAGGAATTCTTTTATATCTTCCTTCATGTCAGAAAGCAGTATAAAAATGAGAAATGTAACTTCCAAAACACAAAGAGAAGTAATGGAAAAGTTAGAATTCATGGTTAAAAATCATCCTATCCCTGTCTCAAGGGACGAATTACGAGACCTGTAAATTTGGGTCCGAGAAAAGTTTCCAACCGCAGATATAGAATGACTTTTTAGTACGTCCTTATGGGACCCCGTCAGTTTAAAATTATATGATGAAGCCATGCTTAAAAACATCACGGCTGCAAAGTTTCTCCTAAGCAGGTTATGAGTCCGTAATCAATATTAATGATATAGGGAACACCTCCAGCGACACCTAACTCCGCTCAGAGAAAATACGTGTGCAGGAAGGGGGAGTGGCTCCGTCTGCTCCGTCAGTGTCCACAGCTTCACTGCCTACTTGAAAAATCGCTAATAGCTACCCAGATGGAGGTGGGGACAGCCCAGGCAGTCCAAAGACGCCCCCAGCCTTGCAGAGATATTGCCCACAGACCGGGCACCCCATGGAATATTTGGGATCAGAGAGGGGGGCGGTGCAAAACCCGCCCGTTCTCAGAAAACAGCACCGCAGATCGTAACAGGCAGACAAGCCCCACGGCCTGAGATGGGACATGTATGCCCCTCGCATGAAGCAAACGGGATGGCGCAGCCGTGCAGTGTGGGTGGCTCAGCCCCCCCTCACGGGGTGTCCTGCGTGCCTCCGCCTGGACTGAGCGGAGCAGGCGGATCGACCCTCCCCGAATGCACAAGCGCTGCGAGGAGCGAGGGTAGCCGCAGTGACACCTCCGCAACCAGTATTAAAACCACAAAACGGCTGTGGCTTCATGCATTCAACAAATCCCGGCAGGGACACACCAGAGGTCGCACGGAGAAAGAGAGGGGGAGTATGAGCTAAATTTAAACTCAGAAGTTGCCAGCAGCGGTTCGCTGATGCCTACAGCTGCGGCGCGGGGCTGCACGCAGCTACCCACTCTCACTCAAATACAGGCAAATTCCCCGGGCACGGCGCCAGGGCTCCCAGGGCTCTGGGCTCCCCCAGGGGTTTCGGCAGCTCCGACAGCCATCCCCTTCAGGCATTCTGTCCCACACCAGAGTGCTATCCCGCGGCAGCTTTTTAAAACCTTATCACTCCAGCGCAGAGACTGTGCGCATGAGCCCTATGCTCAGCAAAATGGTGGCACTCTGCATGAGTCTGCCGTAGAAGAAAATGGCGGTGTCAGCAGTGTTTCTTCCGTACAGGAAAATGGCGGCGCGCAGCCTCCTGCTACAGCGCCCCCTCTGGCCGCTTCTGTTATTACAACCTCCAATAATTACAATGTACAGCATGTTCTACCGCCGGCTCTCTTCACACAGGAGGAGGAATGAACGCAACAGTGACGCCTGGAACAAGGAATTCTGACATGGCAGCGACATAATTGATGGCCATGCCAGTGAGATACTTGGAGGCAAATATATATGCCAGATGGCTACCATTGACACGTGAAAAATGCATATTATATGGCTCTACGCAAGATATTTACTATATGTATTATGCTGTATTGATTGTTAGTGTTGTATTAATAGTTTGATAGTATGGTAAATGTAGTTTTGTAGTTAAAATGTGGTTTTTGTATGCCAGCCACAGGAAAATGTAAATCTTTCAGGGAAAGGGAATTTACTGCTTTCTGATCAGTAGAGACCAAACTCTTCTTGCAGCTTTTTAGACTGGTAGACGCCATAGAGATTAAGGAAGAGAAGTGATACTGAACAGAAACAACACCTTGTTTAAATGGAATGTATGCATAATGTATGAAATGTATGAGTATTCAACAGGCTATTGCTTTTAAGAGATAATCCTTTGTAAAGGGGGGTCCTTCTCCGAAGCTTTTCGCTCGGGGAGGCATCCAGACGTCTGAAACTTTGTTTTTATTGTCTCGTATTGTCGTATCTCTAAAATTGTTCAATTTTTTTACTCTAATTCTATTTTTATAACCATCTTATTTACTATTAAACTTTTAAAATTTTAAAACAAGTGATTGGCGTTTATCACAACACACAACATGATTAAAGATTTGAGACAAGCACTTAAAGAGGGCAGCTTAGGCTCTCCCTATTTCAAACAACTATTGAAAGGCATGTTTGAAGTTTATGATTTGATACCTTATGATTGCAAGTATATTGCTACCACAATGTTGAGGGTTAAGTTCTCCTGTAGAATTTTTCCCCCCCATGAGTTGCTAGATTTTAAGTAGGGGTAGTTAAGCGGTGCTTAACCTGACAAAAGAAGTTGATCACTTGGTTTTGGGGAAGGGAGGAGACTCCCGGGAGAACTAAGGTGTGGGCTCACTTCTCTCGGTTTTCCCGGGGAGGACGGTCGGGCTACGGAGTAGCTGCCTGGAGTCCACAGCTAACGGAGGAGTTTGGTCCTGGGAATTCTATCATCTGTTGGAGTGCCCAGGAATTTGGAGTTTCTTCGTTACCCTGCTGGATTTTAGGTCAGCCCGGGGTCCAGCCGCTGCGGGTTCTCCGGCACTGCCCACTTCATCTGCCGGGGCACCCCCCTGCCTGCCTGCTGAGGACAATCCATCGCTTCCAGCTTGCAGCCATCAGCGACGGACTTTTCCACCGTTTGCCCTCAGGGTTCTTGGTTCTGTTTTACTGTTATTATAAGTGCTGTTGTTGTTTGTCTGTCCTGTTATATTTACTAGTAAAGGACTGTTATTCCTTTTCCCCATAGCTCTGACAGAAAGTTTTTTTTTAATCTTCTGAATTATAATAACATGGAGGGAAAGATTTGAATTCCTTATTTCCTGGAGAGGCCTGCCTACCCTTAGCAGACAACTGTCTTTTTCAAACCAAGACATAATTTGGCGCCCAATTCGTGGGGCACAGGGGCATTGAGAGAAAAAGGAATAACAGTTCTTAAGTGCCTACATTGTTGTGTACTGGATATCATGTGGTCTGCCTTTGTCTGGTTCGGGTGGCATGTGGGTGTGGCCGTATTCCTCCCATTTGCAGGCCCTTTTCTAAACATGGGCCCTGTAACTAAGGTTACTGTGGCTGTCATCCAGTTTGCTATATGGGTTAACGAAGTGAGGAAATAGTGGATTTTTAATTTCCTCTGGAAGGCAGGCACATGGATTCAGGGCTACCATATACTGATTGTGTGTTTCTGGGGTTACTTTAACAACGGTACTTACTGTGAGGAAATGACACCAGGGGAAACCTTTTCCCAACCCTTCACCCAGCTCTTTGGGCCTACCCCACCAGTCTTTGAAGGGTTCAAATCTCTGAATGTTAATGACATCATACAGTGGCTGGTGTTTCTGGTATGCCTGTTCAGTTTAACATTTAGAGATAAGGGGAGACTGACCTGGATAACCACCCTGATACCTCCCCTAGAGAATAAGGATACTGCCCCACAGCCTGACCCCGTCCCGCAGCCTGAGCCTGCCCCACAGCCTGACCCTGCCCCACAGCCTGACCCTGCCCCACAGCCTGCCTCAGGAATAAACCACTCAGATTGGGTGAAGGAGATAGGTGAGATGCTGAGGGAGTACCTTTCCCCTGTAGTAGCCTCATTAGCCCCAGCTGTTGGGAAACCCTCCCCCTGCCCCAACAAAGGAGAGTCTGATGGTGCAGCAGCGGAACCCACAGACGTTACAACCATCCAGGTTCCAGCTGAACCACAGGGGCAGCCACAGCCAGCAGCAGTGGCCCCTGTGGAAACAAAGAAGTATAAGGTGAAATCAGAGCACCCAGGCAACAAGGATAAGAAAGGAGAGCCCTCACAACCCGCGGGGGAGTCAGAGTTTGAGATCATCACCGAGTCCCTGACATATGAAAGTCTCCGTAATCTGCAAAAAGATCTTGCACGACGGGGACGTGAGGCTTATACAGCCTGGTTAGTTCGGGTCTGGGACCTTATAAGTACAGGCGTGCAGCTAGATAGTAGTGAGGCAAGGAATTTGGGACCCTTGACCCAGGACTCAGGTGTGAATCAGGTATTTGTAAGGGAGCCAGGGCCCCTTTCCCTTTGGGAGCGGCTTTTAATGAGTGTAAGGGAGAGGTTTGTCCACAGAGACAGAATGCAGGAGCACCATCATAGAATGCGCTGGAAGACCCTTGAGGAAGGGATCCAACAGCTGAGAGAAGTGGCAGTATTGGAGGTACTCTTTGGGAGGGGTGGACAGCATGATAATGACCCCAACAAAGTCAGGTGCACAGGGAAAATGCTGTGGAATCTGGCAATTCTAGGACCATCTCAATATGCCACATTCATTGCAACAATTAATGCCGATAACAACCGAGAGACAGTGGGTTCTGTAGCCAACAAGCTTAGAAATTATGAGAGCATGATCAGTGGCCCAATGCAGGCTCAGGTCTCTGCCGTGGCTAAGGAACTCAGGGAGAAGATGGAGGAGGTGACAGAGGAGATAAGGGAGGTGAGGGAGGAGATGAGGAGGAACAGTTCCCATGTGGCACCAGTGCAAGTTACAGGCCCCAGAGTCAGAGCTCAACGGCCCCCAGCTAGAGAGAGAGGCTACACCCCACGAGCTGACCTGTGGTTCTTTCTAAGTGACCATGGGGAAGACATGGGAAAGTGGGATGGGAAACCCACTTCTGCCCTGGCAGCAAGGGTGTGTGAGCTCAAGGAGAGAAACACTAACTGAGGTGTCCTAGGGTAACTTTATGATGCTTATATCCCCAATCGTCTGTTCTGTTTGAACTCTGTATATTGAGTCCTGTGCCTTTAAGACTGGTTCTAAGAGCAAGGAGAAGCGCGGAGTTTGTTTTGAGAAAACTGCCTGACTCCTACACATTCTTCTCCGGACGGTGTTCAGCGGAGGCTTGGAGAGACTGCAGGACAGAGATCTTTTTGCTTTTAGTTAGTTTCAGCTAGCTAGGGCAGAGAAGTTCCCTGGACTGTTTTTTTTCTTTCTTTTTTCTTGGAACTGTTTAAACCTGCTCTGGACTGAAAACCCAGGGGAGCACTGGGGGCTGCACCTGCGGCCCACCGGGGCCTGGACCTCGGCATTTTCCAGCAGCGCCGGAGGGACTGGGACTGAGGAGAGACTGAGAGAGAGCCGAGCTCCACCCACGGCAAGGACTTTCTCAATTTGCCATCTCACTTCAGAAGGAGAGGTTTTATTGTTTCATATTATTCATTCTTTATACTTGTATGCACTTTATTTGTTTAGTAAAATAGTTTTTTCCACTTTTCTCCACAAAGGTTTTTTTTTCGGACTGGTTGGAGGGAGGGGCCACTTGGGTTTGCTTCCCAGAGGGATCCTATACAGGGGATTTCCCCCAAATTTGTCTCCAAACCAGGACACGAGGGGGTTCCACTAAGATGAAGGTAGCCTCGACATCGCATGACCAAGCTGCCAGGTATTATAGAAGTGAGGATATGTCAGATCCCTGTGAAGGAACCTGTACCATGTATGCCCAGGAAGGGAATAATGACCGGTGCTAGAGGGGCCCTGCCTCTAGCCAGGGAGAGGCACGGGAAAACCGGGTCTATTGGACGGTGTGGATCCGATGGCCTGGCACATCAGAGCCACAGAAATATGAAGCTTTAGTTGATACTGGTTCGCAGTGTACACTGATACCATCGGAATATGGGGGGACAGAACCTATTTCCATTGCCGGGGTGACGGGGGGATCACAGGAACTGACTCTGTTAGAAGCGGAGGTGAGCCTGACCAGGAAGGAGTGGCAGAAACATCCAATTGTGACTGGCTCAGGCGCCCCATGTATTTTGGGCATAGACTTCCTCCGGAATGGTTATTACAAAGACTCTAAAGGACTCAGGTGGGCTTTTGGAATAGCAGCTGTGGAGGCAGAGGGCATTAAGAAATTGAATAGCTTGCCTGGACAGTTGGAGAACCCATCTGCAGTAGGACTCCTAAAGGTAGAAGAGCAACGAGTTCCAGTTGCCACCTCGACGGTGCACCGCCGACAGTATCGGACAAATCGAGATGCCGTGATCCCCATCCACAAGATGATCCGTGAGCTGGAGAGCCAAGGGGTGGTCAGCAAAACCCACTCACCCTTCAACAGCCCCATCTGGCCTGTGCGCAAGTCTGACGGAGAATGGAGATTGACCGTGGACTACCGTGCCTTGAACGAAGTGACTCCACCATTGAGCGCTGCTGTGCCAGACATGCTGGAACTCCAGTACGAGCTGGAGTCCAAGGCAGCAAAATGGTATGCCACCATTGACATTGCTAATGCATTTTTCTCCATTCCTCTGGCTGCAAAATGCAGGCCTCAGTTTGCTTTCACCTGGAGGGGCGTGCAGTACACCTGGAACCGACAGCCCCAGGGGTGGAAACACAGCCCCACCATCTGCCATAGACTGATCCAGGCTGCACTGGAAAAGGGTGAGGCTCTGGAGCACCTACAGTATATCGATGACATCATTGTGTAGGGGAACATGGCAATGGAAGTGTTTGAGAAAGGAGAGAAGATCATCCAAATTCTCCTGAAAGCTGGTTTTGCCATCATGCAGAGCAAGGTCAAGGGACCTGCCCGAGAGATCCAGTTCCTGGGAGTAAAGTGGCAAGATGGACGGCGGCAGATTCCCACTGAGGTCATCAATAAGATCACTGCAATGTCTCCACCGACCAGCAAGAAGGAAACACAAGCTTTCCTAGGCGCCATAGGTTTCTGAAGAATGCACATTCCTGAGTACAGCCAGATTGTGAGCCCTCTCTACCTGGTCACCCGCAAGAAGAATGATTTCCACTGGGGCCCTGAACAGCAACAAGCCTTTGCCCAGATCAAGCAGGAGATCGCTCATGCAGTAGCCCTTGGCCCAGTCAGGACAGGACCAGATGTGAAGAATGTGCTCTACTCATCAGCCGGGAACAATGGCCTGTCCTGGAGCCTTTGGCAGAAGGTGCCTGGGGAGACTTGAGGCCGACCACTGGGATTCTGGAGCTGAAGCTACAGAGGGTCCGAAGCCAACTACACTCCAGCAGAGAAGGAAATCTTAGCCGCCTATGAAAGAGTTCAAGCTGCCTCAGAGGTGATTAGCACAGAAGCATAACTCCTGCTGGCACCTCGACTACCTGTGCTGAGGTGGATGTTTAAAGGAAAAGTTCCCTCCACTCATCACGCCACCGACACCACGTGAAGCAAATGGATTGCCCTCATCACTCAGCGCACCCACAATGGAAACCCAAATCGCCCTGGGATTTTAGAGATAATTAGAAACTGGCCGGAAGGTGAAAACTTTGGTCTCACAGATGAAGAGGAGCAGGAACAAGTGACACGTGCCAAAGAGGGTCCACCATACAACCAACTGCCAGCAGAAGAAACACGCTATGCTCTTTTCACTGATGGTTCCTGCCACATCGTAAGGATGAACTGGAAATGGAAAGCAGCTGTGTGGAGCCCCACACGACAGGTTGCAGAAGCCACTGAAGGAGAAGGTGGGTCAAGCCAACTTGCTGAACTCAAAGCTGTTCAACTGGCCCTGGACATTGCTGAAAGAGAGAAGCGGCCAAAGCTCTACCTCTACACTGATTCGTGGATAGTGGCCAATGCTCTGTGGGGTTGGCTGGACAGGTGGAAAAAGGCCAATTGGCAGCGTAGGGGAAAGCCAATCTGGGCTGCAGGTGAGTGGAAGGACATTGCCACTCGGGTAGAGAAGCTGCCTGTCAAAGTCCGTCATGTAGATGCCCATGTCCCCAAGAGTCGGGCTAATGAGGAACACCGAAACAACGAGCAGGTAGATCAAGCTGCAAAGATAGAGGTGTCAAAGAGAGACTTAGATTGGCAACACAAGGGAGAGTTGTTCCTAGCTCGATGGGCCCATGATGCCTCAGGCCATCAGGGCAGAGATGCCACCTATAAGTGGGCACGAGACCGAGGGGTGGATCTAACCATGGGCAGTATTTCTCAGGTTATCCACGACTGTGAGACGTGTGCTACCATCAAACAAGCCAAGCGGGTGAAGCCCCTATGGTATGGTGGGCGATGGTCCAAATATAAGTACGGGGAAGCCTGGCAGATTGACTACATCACCCTTCCCCAAACCCGCCAAGGCAAGCGCTATGTGCTGACCATGGTGGAAGACACCACTGGATGGTTGGAGACCTACCCTGTGCCTCACGCTACTGCCCGGAACACCATCCTGGGCCTTGAAAAGCAAATCCTGTGGAGACATGGTACCCCTGAGAGGATTGAATCTGACAACGGGACCCATTTCAAGAACAGCCTTATAAACACCTGGGCTAGAGAACATGGTATTGAGTGGGTGTACCATATTTCTTATCATGCGCCAGCAGCCGGGAAAGTTGAACGGTGCAATGGCCTGCTTAAAACCACTTTGAAGGCACTGGGTGGGGGGACTTTCAAGAACTGGGAGATTAATTTAGCAAAGGCCACCTGGTTAGTGAACACTCGAGGTTCTACCAACCGAGTAGGCCCCACCCAATCTGAGCCCCTGAGAACAAGAGATGGAGATAAGGTTCCAGTAGTACACATGAGAGGAATGCTGGGAAAAACTGTTTGGATTAATTCTGCCTCCAGTAAAGACAATCCCGCTCCTGGGGTTGTTTTTGCTCAGGGACCTGGCTGCACATGGTGGGTGATGCAAAAGGATGGAGAGACCCGCTGCATACCTCAACGGGACCTTGTTTTTCGGTGAACACTGTGACTGTGTCTGTATTTATATTCACATGTATATATATGTGTATATTATTTAAAGGTTTAAATTCAATATAATATGTTGGTGTGGGAAAAATTCGGGGTGGATAATGTTGAGGGTTAAGTTCTCCTGTAGAATTTTCCCCCCCCCCCCCATGAGTTGATAGGAGATTTTAAGTAGTGAACACTGACACCAAGGAGATGTCCCACAAGTGGCCTGAGTGTGGGAAGCGCTTCTACAGTTTTGCCTTGACCAAAACACAATGCACCCTCTGGTAAGGGAAGAACCACGAAATCCCTGACTGTGGGAAGATCTTCATCCACTGCTCAGCTTCATGACCCATCAGAAGACCCATGTTGGATTATCTACTGTGATACGTTTTTGTTGAGGGTTAAGTTCTCCTGTAGAATTTTTTCCCCCCCCATGAGTTGCTAGGAGACTTTAAGTACTAATAGTTAAGCGATGCTTAACCTGACAAAAGAAGTTGATCTCTTAGTTTTGGGGAAGGGAGGAGGCTCGCGGGAGAGCTGAGGTGTGGACTCACGGCTCTCAGTCTTCCGGGGAGTGCGGATCGGGTGACTGCTGGCTGCCTGGAGTCCACGGTTAACGGAGGAGTTTGGTCCTGGGAATTCTACCATCTGTTGGAGTGCCCAGGAATTCGGAGTTTCTTCGCTGTCCTGCTGGATTTTGGGTCAGCCCGGGTCCAGCCGCTGCGGGTTCTCCGGCACTGCCCACTTCATCTGCCAGGGCACCCTCCCTGCCTGCTGAGGACAATCCACCGCTTCCAGCTTCCAGCCATCAGCGCCGGAGTTTCCACTGTATGCCCTCGGGGTTCTTGGTTCTGTTTTACTGTTATTATAATTGCTGTTGTTGTTTGTCTGTCCTGTTATATTTACTAGTAAAGGACTGTTATTCCTTTTCCCCATAGCTCTGACCAAAAAGTTTTTGGGTTTTTTTTAATCTTCCAAATTATAATAACACAGAGGGAAGGATTTGAATTCCTCATTTCCTAGAGAGGCCTGCCTCTCCTTAGCAGACACCTGTCTTTTTTTCAAACCAAGACAGTTTTGTAGAAATCTGGTGACCAGTATTCTAGGTGATACATGTTGGGTGGAGACCTTGTGATTCATGTTGACTAAAGACCTGTTGAGGAGCATTTTTAATTATCAAAGTTGTGAAGACACCTGGCTGGTGGTCTCCACATCCTCCATTCCCTACAGGCAACTGGATAAATGCAAGAGGAAGAACATCCATCAGGACACAGGCTGACACCATAAATTCATTGGGAAGAGCAGATTTGTTGATTTTAGATCCCAGAATTCTTAGGTGCTCCATCCAGTCTTTCCCTCTGGTGGCATCAAGTAACACCGGATGGTCTTCGAGGTCTTTTCCAACCAAAATAATTCTCCATGGCCCACAGGTGCCTTGCACAGCCAAATGATGATGGACTGGGGCAAAGACATACATTTTCAAGACTATGGGCTGGAAACCTCTCCAAGAAAGGCTCTTCCACACACCATGTCAGACCAATGGATACTCACATGATGTCAACATGTAAATCGTTTTATTTTTATGTTGATTTTCTTTTGATTCCTGTTCATCCCTTAAAAACACCTGGGGTTGGGGTAAAAATACAGACATTGAACAAAGATATTTAGAATTACTAAGATTTGTGGGAAAATATGGAGTTCAGGAGAATATTCAGGAGGATTTAGAGGTTCTGGGGAAAACTGAGGGAGTTTTCTCCATTCCTTTGCAAACCAAAAGCCAAGAGGGGTCAATTTCTTGCCTCATAATTACTCAATCTCCCTGAAAATGGCACAATTCTGCCTCAAAATGGCTCAGTCCCATTCTGATCTGATTGAGAGATACCTCTGTTCAAATTAAGGTGCAAACACCACCACGTGGTGAAATCAATAATACAGATTATATTGAACAATAAAATGTGTAGTAGAGAGAAAGAAAGGAGAAGAGAGAAGAGAGAAGAGAGAAGGAGAAGGAGAAGGAGACGGAGAAGGAGAAGGAGAAGGAGAAGGAGAAGGAGAAGGAGAAGGAGAAGGAGAAGGAGAAGGAGAAGGAGAAGGAGAAGGAGAAGGAGAAGGAGAAGGAGGGAAGATCATCACCACCTGTGGATCCAGTGGTGTCCTGTTGGCACTTCTTCAGGCTGGCCTTCTCAGTGGGTGGGTGTTCCAAGCCCACAGAAGACTTTTCACTTTTTTTTTTTTTTTTTTTTTCTTTAATCCCTAGCAAACATCAGGATTACTGTTCACTGCCTACACAAATTGCTAATGCTAATTAGTTCCAGCTCAGAGTTTCTTTTCTTTTGAGTGGGTGGTTTCTGGGGTTAGTGGCCATGAGTCAGTGATCACTGTCTGCCCCTGCAAGAATTCCCTTTGACACACTCAGGGCTGCTTTCACACCATTGCTGGATTGCCTTTCTTTTTGGCCTATAAGTTCTACTTTCTTTGTGTCCTTTCTCAGCAATCCATTCTCCTCCCCCAGCTTTGTTAACCTCCCCCAGGCCTGAGATAACAGCTGGACAATTGTCCCACATTGATCTTATGTACAGTCCAAGTGCCAGGTATCCACTGAGGAATATCAGGGGAGGGTGAGGACAGGAAGGGAGAGGGGAAGGAGGATTCAGTGGTCATCGGTGGTGGCAGCTGCCAGTGTACCCACACTTGGGGTGAGCTTCGTTTGACCGGTGATGTGCATATGAGCAGTTGCTTCTTTACACACTTTGCCACAGTGGGACTAGACCCTATGTTAACAGTGGGCTCCATGCAGCTAGGAGTCACCTGACCATCCTCTCCAATGCCAAGAGCAGGAGGAGGGCACCCTCAGCTCCCGGAGCCCCTGAGCCCTTCCCTCCCCCAAACTTAAGTGATCCTCCCCCACCCTCTACACTTCTTTTGTGTGGGTCAAGTACCCTTTAAGCATCAGTATTTAGTCTCTTAGCAACTTATGGGGGGAAAAATTCTATAGGGAAAGAAAAAAAAAAACCCAAAACTAAACCTAACCCCCAACAATCCCATCTCGTTTGATGACTGCAAGAAAAAGGAAGTAATTTAGAATGACAAATTTGCATTTCTGTGGCACTGCAAGGTGATCAGTTGCATATAAAATCTTTTCCAACTGACTATGCTGGGTTTCTCCAGGCATTCCCCCTTTTTTAGTTTAAACAGAACACACTTTAGGATGCTATGAGCGTGTTCAACAATGGCTTAACCAGTTGGAGAATGCAGAATGACAAATTCATGCGACATTCCCCAAACATATGGAAACTGCCACGTCTTGTACGAGACATAGGTGAGATCATTATCAGTTTCACAGAAGAAGGTATACCTAAGATTGCAAAAACCATCTCCCAATGGGCAATAACATTACAACCCCTTTTCTCCAATATGATCAGATGCCCATGTGGCAGAGGAGAAAATTTCAATAAAACACGTGCACAGACTTAAGTCAGCCAAATTCAGCAATATGAGTGACATCTGTTTGCCAACGCTGCAGGGCTTTCAGGCCCCCGGGGTTTACCCCCACTGGTAAAGGTGCAGGAAGGCCGTGACAGTCAGCGCAAAAACTGACAATGTCACAAGCCTTAGCTGGCGTTAACTGAAACAGTTTCTGCAGAGTATGTGCACTTAGATGGGAAATCATGCAACGCTTTGACTTGCACAATTTTATCAGGCTGAGGTGCTACCCATGTAGGATTAGCTAACTTGTCAGCCCTGGGATTGCGTTCTATTATGAAACCTGGTAAATTGGAGTGACTTCGAATGTGCAGGATGTAATATAGATAAATTTAGACTTGAATTGCAAACCACAAAATTTTCAGTAATTGAAACAAACTTGCATTATTGACCTCTTTCAGAAGTGAACAATCCCAGCATTTGGTTATGTCTGCTACATAAGTAGATTCAATGACCAAATTCAGGGGTACTTGAAGAAATTATTGGAATGCCATGGCAACAGCCCTCAATTCAGGCAATTGGGCTGAGCCTGATTTGTGACTCTCTAGCATTTGCTTCATCCTTCCAAGTAACAATGCTTTTTCCTGTTTTTCTGAATTATCAGTAAAAGACGGTGGTCCTTGCACCGGCACCTGCAATGACAAATCATCGATTTTATCAATTTCAATAATTTGTGACTGGGTAGGTGATAAGCAGTCTGCCCTGAAAATTTGTAGTACATTTTATAAAGGAGCACTGTTCACACTTTACAAGGCTCCATTAAAGGTCTTCCTGCTGTACTGGAACAATTATTGCAGGATCAGGTGCCATTAATAGCAAACACTGTTAATGACATTTAATTATCAAATGAACCAATTATTCAGACAACATGTTTGCTGGGGTGGGTTTTGTTCGTTTGTTTGTTTGTTTTAAAGCAAAAGCATGTGAAAATGTGTGTCAGGACCGAAATGTCAGCCCGTGGCCATGCTATGGATGAGAAGACTGTTTAGGCATCAGCCTGATGAGATGACCTACTTCCCCAAGGAGCAGAAGGTCTACTCTGATAAAGGCTGCAAGATTATACAGGCCAAGTCTTGTATTTCTACTTCAACTTTCCAAAGCACTTTTAGAGCTTTTGGAAATCTCTGTATATGCAGTTATACTTTTTTACTGTTGCAGGAAGTGCTAAAAATACCAGAGTGACCTGTATGGGCTTTGTAGCTTATATATATATATATTTTTTTTTTTTAATTTTTTTTTTTTTTTAATAGGGCCATTGCAGCATGTGCAGGATTGGACCATTGTTCATCCAGTTGGCCAATGACACCTGTAGGATGCAAATCTGAATTAATTATGAAAACAGTGATATCAATAGAGGGATTTGCTTGATGGATCTGGTTCCTAAAGATCTGCATAATCCCAATCACCACAAAGTAAAACCACAGTATCTGGTAACTGCAAGGCACACCAGAGGCATGTGAGATATTACATGAGGTACAATTACATCCTTTTAGGAAAATTAAGATTAAAAAATTTTGCTTTAGATTCCAAATAATTGAATCTCGGGGAAAAGTCCATCAATGCCAGGGTGTTGATCTTTGGCATTGCTGGATGTCTTCTTGAATCCCAGAACAGGGAATAACTGGGGAAAGTTAGTGGAAACACAGTACCATGATGGTGACACAGGGCTTTTTTTGTCAAATTGTCTGTATGATTTTCGGACACATGATTGTTTCTCTTGCAGTCACTCTTCTGTTGTTGTTCTAGCCACAAAAGCTATGCAATATGTCCCTTTTCACTCCTCAAAGGTGATGGGTGTCTGATGTGAGTGCTTGAACCTACTGATGATAAAACACAGGTATCTCTTCTCCTTAAATTAATTAGACTTTACTGTTGTTACTCAATTGAAATTCTGATTTGATAAGTCCTTTTTCAAATTTCCAATATAAATGCTGCTTTGTTCAAATTCATCTGTTGTCTAAAAAGCTTTTAGTAAACAGAAATTATTTAGATGATAAACACAAACAGTAGCAAACATAAAATTAAATAATTATCAAGTACTAAAACTGCACCATCAGCCCAGAAACTGCAAACAGCAGATAAATCTGTTTCCAGTGAAGGCCTGGACACCTTTCCCAGGCAAGAGTGTGAGATTAATTCCAAAATTCGGTTCAGCTGTTTTATTTATAGGTCAAATTGCCGAGTCAAATAACTTGTATGTAGTTTTTGCTGCAGAAACATCTGGGCCTATTGGCAAATTTTCTCATCCAGGAAGAGCTAAGGCCTGACCACTGCCTGAGCTTTAACTGGAAGGGAATACCCGTAACATGGTATAAAACAGGGTTGTTAAGAATCTCAGGATGAAGACTAAATGAACCCCTAATAACTGGTCTCCTCTGAAATTCTGTCAGGATAAGGGTGCCTTGAGCTCAGCAAACTCTCGGAGTAGTCTGTGACCAGAACTGGAACTGCGTCTTAATCCCACACTGTAGAGGAGACTTCTTACAAAGCTCAGATAACATAAGACCTTCAGACTGGATATGAGATAGGCTGGCTGGAAGGGCAAAGGCAGGGGAGGACAGGAATGGCGAGAATGACGAGCCTGGCACCGTCCTCGCTGACAGGGAGGGCAGTGTGCAGACGCTTGCTCTGATGCCACAGATGGAAGCAGAGAGAGCCAGGGGAGGAAAAAGGAGCTGTCTGCAGCAGAGAATCTTTTGCAGCCACTCACAGTGCAGAGAAATCCCAGTTGCCAGTCAGTTGGTGAGGGAAGACCTTCACAGAAGGCACAGTCTGTCCTCTCTAGAGGGCCAGTTCCTCAGTGGAACTTTGGTTTCTCCTTTTAGAAAAAACCTGTGCCCCAACGGCCCACATATGCAGAGTTGCAGTTACGCAGTGGTTCGTCCCAGGATCCGAACTCTAGCTATATCAGGGTGCCATCCCAGACCTGGTCTACTTGGCTGGGTCCTTTACCCCATGGTTGAAGGGACTAGCCTCCTCCAGGAAGCCATGGGCTTGTGGAGGGCAACTTCTGTTCTTCAGCTCTTGGCTGGAACAAACATTGAGGTCACCATGTATCATTACCATTCAGGACGGCTCAAATAATGATACGTAGAACTCTGGTTTCTTCAGAGGGCATTATAGCAAGAGTTTATTGAAAGACAAGCTCTTTTATCCAGTGTTCCGGTACAAGGAATATTATTGGTTGTTTCAGACCAACACCCCTCTGTAAACATCTTCACCAGTAAACAACGTGGAAAACCACCATGTGTCAGGGAGAAGATATGTACAAAGATTTTTTTGGGTTCTTCCTTATGAATTTCCCAGGCCCAAGTGAGAGAGCTATGTACTTGGCTTTTCCCACAGGCTTCAAGCTACTGCCTGGAGCCTAAAAAAAATCTATTTTCTGACCACTGTCAGTTCCTACAGGAGCAGCCTTCCCCCTCACATCCCTCTGGTGACTGGGGAGGGGGATCTTGCCTCAAATATCTGGGGGGAGGGTGTCTCAGTGTCTGTTCTTTATGAGGTGATAGCTGGATTTTGCAGGACTCCAAAGCTGATCTGCAAATGCCCCTGTGGAAGATATTGAGGGCATTCCAGAGGTGATATTTCTCTGGGGACTCCTGGTGGCTGCTGTCATCCTAGCCCTGGTGGTTGGCAGGGTATGTGGAATCCCTGGAGCCACCTGTCGATCAGCCAGTACCAGGGTGGGCAGGCCAGGAACACCATTTCTGGGGACCCCTCAGGAGAGCCAGGGTTGGGGGAAGACCAGGACCCCTGGAGAGGGGAAAAACAGAAAGAGGCAATACTGGAACTGAGGGACCCCTGACAGCCCAGAGAGGGGCAAAGCTCAGTGAAGGGTTATCTGGGAGAAGGAGAGACCCTGGAGGGGGTTGAACCCAGGGATTCCTAGGACCCCTAGCAGCCTTGAAAGTGGGGAATCCCCAGTATACCTGAGACCCCTAGAAGGCCAGAGAGGGGGAAACCAAAGTGGAGACACCAGACAGGGGTACCCAGGCAGGTGAGGAGGAAGTCACTGCCCCTTTCCCGCTCTCCTCTGCTCCATCTCCCAGCCCAGCATCACTCCTGGCTGCAGGATAACCCTGCTGCCAACACTGTCCTGCTGGGGATGGATTTGGGGGATGCCCTTCCCCTTCTCTCTGGCATGGAGGCAAATCTCATCCTTCCTCTTCCCCCCTCTCCTTCTCTCTTGCCCCATGTTCCTCCCTTCCCTTCCTTCCCCAGGCACTGACAGAGACTAGGGAGGTTCTTCTGCATCAGAACCTCATGAAAGGGGCTATTTTGAGTGACTCCATGGCAGAGGAATCCAATAGGGAGGAAAAGCCTCAGAGATACCCACAAGGAAGGGCTCCAAATGCAGCTCAGGGAGCTCCAAGGAGGAAAAACCAACCCTTTGTCAGGATGGCGGCCAAAGTTTCATCCGGAGCTCTGACCTGGTGGTCCTTGAGTGGTCTCACACTGGGGAGGTGTGCTACAGGTACTTGGAATGTGGCAAGAGCTTCAGATGGAGCTGCCTGCTTTACATGGCAAATGAATGGTTCTAAAATAAACCCTACAGAGATATATTTATAAATACAGATAAATCACTGTTGCTTCACTATAATCTGTCCCAGGGGATCCATAAACCAGAACCTGAGTTACTCTCACCTTCAGAGGCAGATCAGAACAGGAGCTGGAACATGAAGGAAGCTTCTGGAAGCTGCTCACAGAAGCCACCCCTGGAGCACCCCCATTTCCAAAACCTGACCACACAAACCCAATACACTGCCCCACATGGATCACAGGTCACCAGGTCTCTGCCCCACAGGGCTCACTGTGAATGATCCAGTGCTGGTCCTCCAATGGTTAATGGAGTTGGAGCAGTGGATGAAGCTCTTCCCACACCCAGGGCACTCACAGAGGTTCCCTTCCTGTTGAATCTCTTGGTGTAAGGTCAAGGCAGAGCTCTAGGTGAAGCTTTTCCCACAGTCAGGATACTTCCAGGGCCATTTCCCAGTGTGGATATTCTGGTGGTGAATCAGGTGGGAGCTCTGGCTGAAGTTTTCACGGCACTCCCAAAACTGGTAGGGCCACTTCCAGGAGTGAAGGAGCTGGTTACTGAGAAAGTTAGAGTGGTCATTGAAGCTCTTCACACATTCCCTGCACCTGTAGGGCTATTTTTCCATGTGAATTATCTGATGGCAGATCAGACAGGAGATCTGGCTGAAGCTCTTCCCACATTCCAAGCACTTCTAGGGCTGTTCCCCTGTGTGAAGCTTCTGGTGCTGGATCAGGGAGCAGCTCCATCTGAAGCTCTTCCCACATTCCAAGCACCTGTAGCACATCTCACCAGTGTGAAACCACTCAAGGACCACCACATCAGAGCTCCAGATGAAGCTTTTGGAACCCTTTTGGTTACCATCTCTAGCAATATAGAAGCATTAAAATAACACTTATGAAAACCTATAAAGGAAAAGAAAGAAAGTATAAGAGTAGAAAAATTCACAGTCACCAGCCCTGGATCCAGCAGCAAAACTTTTGGGTTTGATTGCTACAATGTCCTTCCCCTCAGACTAAGTGATGGTCCCAGGCTACATCACTTGAGGTTTGCAGAAGCCTCATGTCTTTGTTTTGAAAGACAGTTGTCTGCCAAGGAAAGCTAGAGCCTCCCTTGGAATGGAGAATGTAAACCCCCTTCCTTACAAATTACTATAGTTTTGCAGTTAGGGGCTTTCAGGCAAAGATACAGGAATAGGAGTAATAGTTCTTTACTAGGACTATTTAAAAAAAAAAAAAAGTTACAAATACAGTAGTACAAAAAAACAAAACAACAATAAAAAAGGAAATTACAAATATAGTAGTAAAAAAGACAAACAAACCAAAAAACCAACAAAAACAACAACAAAACAAACAAAAACCACAAAAGAAACAAAACAAACAAAACTAACAACAACAGAAAAACAAGCAAGGAAGCAAACCAAAATCCTGGAAAAAACCCTGACAGAGTCAGGGATATGACCTTGCACCCTGTTGGATAGGGTGTTGGAAGCAGTCCAGGTAAGTTCTCCTGGAGTAACAGATGTGGTTTTGTGGAGTAGAGATGGTCCTGTAGAAAGTCCAGCGGTAATGAGATGGGTCTGGTCTTCCTCTGGGAATCCAGTGAAAACAAACCAGATGCCTTTGTCTTTCAGTCTCAGTTTTTATCTAGCTAGGAACAGTTGGCTCCTCCCCTACTGGGTGGAGCATCTCACAATGGGATGATGGAATGTGTCATGCCATTGGTGGGCCCTAATGGCCCCTTATCAGAAGATGTCCCCCTGGAGGATGAAGGAGTGGTTAAAGAGATAAGAAACATTGCCCCCACCTGGTTTTAGTGGCTGGGCCATTATCAGAAGGCATCCACCCTCCTCCCCCCTGGAGTTAAAAGAGAAGGATATAACATCTCCCAAAAAAACAGCTTTCAACAGATGAACTAGAGTACACGTCTTTAGGTTACATAATCCAATACACCCCAGAAACACCACGTTCCAATGGTTAAAGCAGGTTTAGGTTTGGGTGAACGCCCAGGTACCTCCCCTGGGGGGAGTTTTACAGTTTCTGATGTCACACTGTGGGTCCCGGGGCACTTTAGGGGACTCTGATGGTTTATGGCCCCTTTTAAGAGATGTCCCTGCCTCTCCCAGCAGTGCAGTTGAACCAGGTATGGCCCATGCAAAGAGATGAAAACCTCCAGCCCTCTGTGTGAGTGTCCTGGGCCTTCCCCAGGAGAGTTTCCAGAGCTGAGCCTGTTGTGTAAGGGAGGGCATTGCCCTGGCCCAAAGCCCTTTCCCATCTGGTAGCATCTGCTTCTGGATCAGCCTCTTCCCTTGCCTGGCTCCTAGCACAGCTTATCCCCTCTGGGGCTCTGTGTTCACCTGCTCTGCCCCTGGGCACTTCCTGTGCCCATGGCCAGTAAAGGCCCCACTCATTTTGCCAATGGCTTGTGCCATTTCAGTCCCTCACAGCTCTGGACCCCAAAAGCCAAGAGGGATTGATGGTGCCTCAAAACTACTCCATCCCACTGAACATGGCTCAATTTGACCTCAAAACAATTCAATCCCTCCTCAAAATTTTGGGGTATCCCCTGTGCCCAAATTGCTCCTAGCTGTGGATGTTCCTGTCTATGAACTTCACACAGTTGTTGCCACCTAGGAAGTGACAGTAGGCTTTTCCCCAAAAATGGAACACACCTGTGTGGGAAAGGAAACAGGTGAGAGGGTGCCACCCCTCACCCCCTAAGAGCCCCCAGCACCCCACAACAGGTTGGGGCACTCAAGGGACCACTGGGCCCCGTTCCCAGTCCCCTCTGCCCCATGGCCACCACAGCAGTGGCTGTTGGTGGGGAGGCATCTCCAGTGTGAAGCCCCCAAGGAGGGACAGCAGGGGTTGGGGATCCCCAGCAAGGTTTTGCCTACCCCCCAGGCCCCAGCTCAAGAGATCGACTGATGGGGACGCAGAGGGACTCCCAGGGGAACCCCTTCCCCTCTCTCAAACACCTTTCCCATCTTCCCTGCATTGCTCCTGTTCTCACCCAAAAGTTCCTCACCCGTGCCCAAGGGGGCTCCCAGCACCCAGAGCAGGGTGACACGGTGTCAGGATACACTAATACAAGCGGGGGATGTGATGGTTCATTTAGTGATCTCTGAGCAAAGAGACACAGCAGGGGACAACAACAGTTTACTCAACAACAGTGCACTTTTATGAGTGCAATCACAGTATGTGGTAGAGGGAGAGGAAAAAGGAGAGGGGGTGGGGGGTTTATAGCAATGCCAATAGACACATCTTCCCCTGGGGTGATCACACGTTGGTTAACTTAGGGAGTCTTCTTTATAGTCTTTTCCAAAGTGACAGGCAGTTGGCCAAAGGGTGGGGAAATCCTTTGAGAGAACAGGTACAGGACAGACCAGTTCTTCTGCAGCAAGCACAGCCAGTCCACTGTGACCTGCCCATTGTTCCTGATCAGTTTTTTGGTCCAGCGAACACTCTTGCAGGCAACACTTGGCAGACATCCCACCTCAGCCAGGCCAGAACTCCTGTGCTGGGGTTTCAGGGTTTCAATCTCTGTCCTTGGCAATGGTTGTCAGGCAGATGAAGGATCTTTGGACTGTCTTTTACACATGGGCAGGACACACGGGGGTCCCCATTCTCAATCCACACCAGGGCCAGTTCTGCCCCCTCCCATCACAGTATCCCTGCAGGACCCCTCAGATCTCTCCCCACTGCCCCCCAATAAACAGGACCGGGGCGAAACTGGGAAGTTTTATTGGGACACTGGGAGCAGCTGAGCAGGGGCAGAGTGACAGCAGGGCTGGGGGGGACACACGAACCCCCCCCAAAACAGTGCAGGGATAGACCGGGGGGTCCCAGCTGGGCCTGAGGCCATGGGGAGGGGCTGTGGCCGCCAGCGGCTCAGGAGCTCTCTAGGCAGAGAAAAAGGGGTGACACCGGGCTGGGGTGTCCCAAAGGAGCATGCATGCTCCAGGGGAGGGGGAACACGACCCCCTAGACCCCACCCTCACCTTCTTGCACAGGTAGAAGCCAAACCCCAGCACCAGGAAGACAAAGCCCAACAGGAAGCCCTCAATCCCTGTCAGCATCTTGCTGCGGGTGGCATCCCACAGTATGTCTGGGGGGTCTGCAGGGCTCAGGACCCCCAAAAACTTCTCACAGACACCCCAAACCCCTCCAAGCACCCTTGCACCCCTCCAGCCCACCCAAGACCCCATGAGACCTCTTTCCTATCCCTATCCAACCTGCCTAGTACCATCCAAGTTCCCTCTCCCTCCTTCCAATACACCAAACCCCTTCCCAGTTGACACTCATCTCCCAATGATCCTCCAAGCCTTTTCCCGATCCCTTCCCAGTCTCACCAGGCCTCACCAACAACACTGCCAGTAGATCGAAGCATACTTGACTTCTCACCCATCCCCGCTTTTAAATCCCCAACTTGCTTCCAGCCCCTCCAGCTCCATCAGACTTCCTTCCAGTTACACTTGGCACCCTCAGTTCCCTCCCAGTAACCACCAGGAAATCCGTAACTGACTTCTCATCATCCTCCAAACTTTTTCTCTGCCCTCCCAGTCCAACCAAACTTCTCACAGTTACCCTCTGGCTCCCTCAGACTCTCTCCCAATCAATCCCAGCTATTACCAACTCCTCTCCCAGTCCCACCCCCTCCTCCCCCAGCGCTGTGGGGCCGGGCCATACCCCACTGCCGGCTCAGGTGCTGCTCCAGGCTGATGTGCTCCACCTGGCAGGTATAGCTGACTCCATGGTGCAGGGGGGTTTCCAGCAGCACCAGGAGCTGGTAGGTCCAGTCCCCATTGGGTACCACGTCAGTGGCCACGACGTGCTCCGAGAGCTCCTGCTGGCCCTGGAACCACCTCATCTGGATCTCAGCAGGGTAGAAATCCATCACGGAGCAGAGCAGGAGGCCGAGGCTGGGCTGGGAGCTCGAGGGCACCAGTGAGATGGACACACTGGGGGGCACTGGGAGAGAGCAGGGAGACTCTGGGATGAGATGCGGGTAAAATGGGAGACACGGGGGAGAGCTCCAGTAACAACGAAAAGGACCGGGGAGGGACTGGGAGGGCACTGAAAGAGATGGGACTGGACTGGGGACCACTAGAACACTGCGAGAGAGAATGGAGGTCTGGGAGTGGACTGAGAAGGACTGGGAATGGAAAGGGAATGAACTGAGAGGGCCTGGGAATGAAGCGCGCGGCACTGGGAGGCAGAGTCCAGCTCGGGGCACTCGGCGCTGCGGGTCTACCTGGCAACTGATGAGTCATCAGACTGACGCACTCTGATTGGCTGAGGGGCGTCAGCTCCACGCGCGGCCGAGAGGGGCACGGGAGTCACTGGGAGGCGGAAAGAGGCCACGGGCACGGGCACGGGCACAAGGAGAGCTGAGAGGTCTGCGGTGATTCCCAGCGAAGTTTTATGGGGCTCCAGAGTCATACCCAGGGCCCGAGGGGGCACACTCTGCCCCACGCTCACCTCTGCGCTCCATGAGGAACGGGGTGGACAACTCGTAGTTGTGCCGGCAAGTGCCTGTCCACCGCATCCCGTCTATACGCCATCCATTCCGGGTCGCTGTTCCAGTACCTGGCAACCTTCTCCCCATATGGGGTGTCCCCCATGTACAGCCCCACATCGCTGTCGAAGTGCACGTACTGCTCCCGGTTGTAGATGAACCTCTTCACGAACTTCACCCGGTCTGTGCCGTTAATAAAGTGACACTCGGACTTAACCATCTCCTGGAACACAGCTGTGTGCGCATAAGACAGGTCAGGGAGTGCCCCACCACCAGCCCACAGCACCCCACAGCAAGCCAAGTGCTCAGAGGGCTACCGCAGATCCCCACTCTGCACCCTTTGTGCCCTACATGCCAACTCTTGTAGGATCCTTCTTCCCACAGTCCCACTTCCTCTTTTCCACCCTTATCCATACTTTCCTCCCTCTTTCCCATAACTCTTCAGTCGCCAGCACCACCACCACCCCTCCCCCCCCATCAATATGAGGGTCCCACTTCCCCCTTTTCCTTCTACGCTCCACCATTCCCTCTCTCCCACCACTTCCCTTCCCCCCCCTCCCCCCCCTCACCCGAGAGCTCCGCGCCCGCAGCCGGGGGTGCCCCCAGCGCCACCAGTGCCACCAGTACGGCCCCAGCTGCCGCCACTCGCCCCATGGCCAGCGCCGGGCAGGTTCTGACACCTCCCCAAATTCCCCTGGCAGGGGGTGCTGGGAACGAGGGAGGGCTCAGTTGGAGTCCAGGTGAGGAGCGTGGGGCGCTGGGGGTCTGCCTGGCAAATGGGGTTACCACGGGTTCTGATTGACTCAATATTGTTTGTACCTCTCTGATGGGCTGAGAAGAGGCCCGGGGTTGAAGGAAGGATCGGGACAGATCCTGCCCCGAGCACCAGCACGGGAAAAACAGACCCAGCCTGGGTACAGGGAGGGAATTTATTACCAACCGAATCACAGCAGCACAAGGAGAAGGGAAATAAATCTCTCCAACACCTTCCCCACACCCAACACGGATCACCAGGACCACGGATCAGCAGGGCTCTGCCCAACGGGGGTCACTGGGGATCATCCAAGGCCGATCCTCCCACGGGGGATGGAGCTGGAGCTGGAGCAGCGCACGAAGCTCTTCCCGCTCTCGGGGCACTCACAGCGCTTCCCTTACCGGTTGCTCTGTTAGGTCAAGTGGGAGATCTGGGTGAATCTCTTCCCACACTTGGGACATTCATAGGGCCTCTCCCCGATGTGGATCTTGTGGTCCTTGATGCGGTGGAAGTTCTTTCTGAAGCTCTTCCCACATTCCAAGCAGCAGCAGGGATGTTCCTTATTTTGGATCTGGTGCAGGATCAGGTGGCAGCTCTAACAGATGTCAGCTGGAGTTCATTCCGCATTCCAAACTCTCAGTTTGAAAGACGATTTTAAAAGTACACTCTGGAGTGAGTGTCCTATCTTCTACAGCGTTCCAATAGTCCCTTTCCACCAATAGGAAATAAATGTTGATAGACGAAAGTGCAAAAAACTCCAACAGTTTATGAACAAACAGTACGCTAACAAGGCAAGAAAAAAATAGTCAATAAGTGGTAGATATTAAATTGCCAGAGCTTAACCCCCACACAAACCCTGGGACAAAATACCCAAAATGCTAGAGAAATCGCCGCTGACGACACTCGGCACAGGCGGCGACAGCTTCTCTCCCAGGGGAAAAACCAGTCAGGGGCTATCCCGAAGGAGATGAAAGCCCGAGGCTCTCCTGGCGTTTAACTCCTCCCCAGCTGTGCTCCGCGGGCACGGTCCCAGCAGGCGAAGCAGCGGGGCTGAAGCCTCGGGGTGTTTTCTCTCCCGGCTCAGCCCGGCTCGCAGCGGCTTTGGGCTGCAGCGACGCCGCTCCGCTCCTGCTGGCGCGGAGTCCTGGAGCTCCGACAAAGCAGCTGCTCAGCTCGCCTCCAGGCACGCCAAGGAACCAAGGAAAGGGAAAAAATGCTTTGCCTCCCTGGGCCAAAAAAAGCTTTTCAGCCAAACAGAAAACCGCGGTGCATAGAGAGAGCCGCGGAAAATTCGAGCAGCAAGGCTTCAAAACGCCCGTGCAGCGTACGAGGAGCCTCTGCCCACCCCGGCTCCACACACGTCCAGTCCCGGGCTCCTGGGGTTTAAAGACGCAATAACTATTATTTGGGTACAAAGCAGAGGATCATGGAATGTACCATCACAATAACTCAGTCTTGTATATCACATGTATCTCTCTATCTATAAAAGCACGTACTGAACTCTGGATACAGCAATGTGCACGTAGGACAGCAGTGGAGAGGCTGAACGGACACCAGGGGAGATGAGGAATGTATGGACAGAGCAAACCCTCCAAGGGCTTCAACCTGATTCCCAGCTTTTCCGTGTTCCAAGGTTTTTGACTGCTGGATTCGAAAGAACTGAGATCTCACCGTGAAAAGCGGAGCAGTCTGGAACCAGGCACTGCTGTTGGAGTCAAATTCTGGTCTTGTGACATCTCAGATTTAAAAATATATTGAATAGAAAATGCCCACAATGTTTCTCAGCCATTCCTCCTCCCGCATAACAAAAAGCGATTTAACTTTTCAAGGGGAAAAAAAAAAAAAAAAAAAAAAAAAAAAAAAAAAAAAAAAGTAAAATGAACATTAAAGATGTTCCCTCACAAAAACTCAGGTTGAGAAACTACAGAATAATGATATGGTCCTAGAGAAACATGCTGTCATTTCTCCTGTATTTGGCTCGGTGTCAGCTCAGAGCCGGGCTGTGTCTGGCAGGTGCCCAAGTGCCCGGGCCAGCTCTGAGCAGCCTCTGGCGGCTTTCCAGCGCGGCTTTCCCCCGGCTGTGCCCCGGGCAGGCCCTCGGTGTTTCCGTGGTGCCCCTGCCCCGCTCAGCTCCCCGTGCCCTGCAAAGGTGCCCAGGCTGCGCTGGGTGCCCCTGGGTGTCCCTGAGGCAGGCAGTGCCCAGCCCCGGGGCCCAGGCAGAGCCCTGAGGGACACCCCTCGTCCCCGGCCTCCCGCGGGACACGGAGCCGCTGCCCACAAGGCCCTGGCACGGCCGGCCGGCCAATTCCCCGTGCCCCGAACAGCCCGGGCTGCAGCCCCAGGGCTCTGCAGGCCGGGGCTGGGGCTGTCGGCTGGCACCGTGGCCAAAGCCTTCCAGGGCTCTGGGCACGGCAGGGGCTACAAGGCCACAAGTGCGGGGCTGCTCCGTGCCGCTTCCAGCCTGTCCCTCTCTTGTTGGGTGCTGGCTGTGGCCCTTGCTGACACGGGCGCTGTCAGGCTCTCGGTGATGCAGGACATGGTGCTGCTGTCATCAGTGACAGTCTTTGAGATTGCTTCAAAATCAGTGGCAGGGGCATGAGCAAAAGTCAGGTTTAAGATTTAGCCACAAAGCACAACAACTTGGTTGGTGGGATTCACTCTACTGCCTACAGGTCAGCTAAAGCACAACAAGGGAAAACCAGCAACAACCAAAACAAACAAAATCCAGGGAACCAAACCAGCAATGGACTAAGAACTCTCTAGGGGGTGTGGGTGGGTGTGTGTTGTGTTTGGGTGCATGGGATAAAAGACAGTGTGGGCAAGGATTAAAAGAAACATGGCCCAAAAGCTTAACAATGAGCAGCACTTCAACTTCGACCTTAATTTATAACTTAACTTAAAGCTCTGGCCTAGCAATTCAACAGAGAAACAACACTGAACTTATACCTAACTTCTTGTAACTTAATCTTAACAATTCAGCAGAAGAATAACACTTAACAGCATTTAACCTAACTTATAGCTATAACGTCCAATCTCTACTTAGCAACTTAACGGAAAAACAACATTTAGCAACACTTAACTCAGCTTATAACTTCTGTTTAACAACTTAGCAAAGGAACAACACTTAGCTGCATTTCAGTACGTTCATAACTATAACTGAACCTTGCTTACAGGCTTAACTTAGATATCCAAGGTACTTCCACATCTAAGAAAGCAGTCTTTCTCTCAGATTTGCTATTGCATATGCACAGGGGCACACACACAGTCAGAAACAGTCAGTGCAAGCAAGGTACCTGTGAAAAATTTCCTTCAGAGGTCAGTGAAATCCTCACTTCAGATATTTTTGCACCTCCTGCTGGGTGAAGGATCAGACCTTGAGGAGTGAGGGTATCGGCCCAGGACACATCGTGTTTCAGCAACCCTCCAGGCCTCTGAGAGGCCCCCTCAGAGGGAGATTGCTGGTCACAGCCCACAGTGGCCCAGGAGAGCTCAAAGGGTTTCCTTCTGGACCACTATTGATAGGGTCACAAGAGAGTCGGCTTCAGTCATAGCAATGTTTCATCCCAGCCACTAGTTTGGGTCGACCCTTTCTCTAGAACTGTGAGATCAGGAATGTTGACCATTCAGGCAAGAGGAATATTTTCCAAGGCTGGTCATAAGGACAACAGGAGCATTTTAGCAATTCCTGGCAGCAGACATTATTTCTGATAAGCTTGGAAGAAGCTGAGCCCCGGTGCTGTTTCCAAGGACAAGACCTAACAAGCATTTCTCAGATCACACTGCGGCCTGGAAAGGAGGAGAGGGGAATGCAGCATCACACTGGGATCTCAGGGGTGCTCATGGCATGGGGTTGGTGTCTAGGGGTGATTTTATGATGATACTCTATTCCCTAATTATCTGCTTAATGCCCAGAAAGGCTGTTGTAGCTTGAAGATGTACTGGTGGTGTGGTGTCAGAGCCTTCACTTACAGCAAACAAATGCACTTATTTTGCTAAGTTTATTCATTTAAATTTTATTCATTCTTCTATAAATACTTTTTCAAGCACTTTATTTGCATCTTATCACACCAAAGAAACAACAGAAGATGTCTGTCATCATTTTACCAGTGCTTTCACTGTCTTAAGTGTTTCCTTAAAAATTAAAACACACTATAAACATATACTTCCCAAATAGTTGCAAAAGTTTTTTGCCCTCTGGGAGGTAACACATTGTCTTGGTTTGAAAGACAGGTATCTGCTAGGGAGGGGTAGGGCCTTTCTAGGAATGGGGAATTCCAATCCCCTCCCTCTAAGTTATTTTAATTTAGAAGATTAAAGAGGCTTTTTTCAGGCAGAGCTATGGGGAAAGGAATAACAGTTCTTTACTAGTAAATATAACAGGACAAACAAACAACAGCTAAAGTATTAATAATAAACAGAACCAGGAACCTCAAGGGGTTTTGTTTCACAAAGCCCAGGGCAGTCTGATCTCTTGGGACCCTGAGAGCACCAAGCTGGAGTGGTGGAAGCTCTGGGGCTGGTGACTGGAATGGCAGGATGTCCCAGCAGGCGGGGGGGAAATGTCCCAGCAGGCAGGGGGGTGTCCGGGCAAAGTGAGCAGTGCTGAAGAAGCTGTGACAGCTGGATGGGGCTGGCCCAGCTCCAGCAGGGCAGGTGAAGAGGGCTCCGAATTCCTGGGTACACAAGCAGATGATGGATGATGGTAGAATTCCCAGGAGCAGACTTTCGGTTGACAGTGGACTCCTCTTGCAGCAAGCAGCAGCCTGACTGTCCTCTCTGATGCCGAGAGCATGAAGAGAACCCTCAGCTCCCCCAACCCTGTCCTCTTCCCTGCCCCAAAACTTTTGTCATCTTCCCCCTCCCTCGGCCATTTCTTTTGTGTGGGTCAAGCACCCTCTAAGCATCAGTACTTAGTCTCTTATCAACTTATGGGGGAAAAATTCTATAGAAAAAAAACCCAACCAACCAACCAAAGAAAACCCCACAAAAACAAACAAACAAAAAAACCCCCAGACCCTACCAAACCTAACTCCCAACACACATAAAACTAAAACTCCTCATTCCTCCATGGATCAATCCATAATTAAACGAGCTCATAGCTCACTCAAGGGTCTTTTGTTGCAACAAACAAACAAATGAACAAGCAGAAGAATAAAGGATGCCCAAACGCTTACAGAAAACATTGTGTTTTCTAAAACTGCTCCTTAATAAATTCTAATCCTCCAATTATCAAGCATTACAATAATAGTCTACAATTACAACCCAAACAAAACCCCCAGGGTTAGTAAAAATCCAAAACCAAGTAAAATTGGTAAACCTTATCCTTTTATTACATAAATTATGTAATAATTTAATGTTTATTATAAATGTTTATTATAAAAATATTATAATGTTTATTATAAAAAAAATTATGCTTGTGTTTCCACAAAAGCTAGAACAAAGCAGATTCAAGTGAGAAATATTAAAAGTTACCTAAAAATGTTTGTCATCAAAATTAAGTCATCCACTTTAAAAAAACCCAGTGAACCACACACCTAAAAGCAGTCAATACAGTACTCAGTTTCCTTTTAAAAGATCTACCCTTACTTTAAATTAAGAACATATTAATCCTAACCAAATAGTCACTACTTTTAAGCTAGAACTTTGTGCAAAACTGCTATTTTCTTTTCCCTGCTTAGTTTATTATACTAGACATCACCAAGCTTAAGTTAAATGTGAACATAAAGTATTATAGTATTGTACAACCCATAAAAAACAAACTGTCTATTATCAGTATAATCCCCTAAAAAATAACCAAAGTAAAGCACAAATTATACAGTTAGTGTGTAAGTATAAATTTAGTTTTTCTGAACAACTTAAGTTATTTCATGAGCAGTGGCTTGCTGCTACTAAATAGTTTTAAAAAACCCACAAAGTTAAACCAAATGTTATGCTTATTAACATTGCTTACTTTTACTAGTACAACATAGCCTATTAAACAACCCAAAATAAATGTTTAAGTAACCCTAGCAAATCTAACAAAACAAAATACTACTTAGCTACTACTATCTCCTAAAAATCCATTTTCAACCTGTCTGATCAAATTGCCTATAGATGTTTAGCCAATACCAAAAACTACTGCTTATACTATAAAGTGTGTAAAAAAATCCACTAAAGTGTGAGATCATTAAACCTCTTACCTTCCTAACACCCTTAGAGCCCCCAAAATTAGAACTTCTTACTTCTATAAAAATAATTTTTTGTGTTAAGTTCAACTATATGAGAAAAGAATCAATCAAAAGTGTAAGCTGTTTCTCCCTATCCTCCTGTGTATAAAAATCAAAGTTTTTAGAGCAATCGTACTGTGTTCAGTGTTTCCAAGTCCAGTAATTCTATCTTAAGATTGCCACCAAAAGTGTTTTTAATTTAAAAAGATCAAGCCTAGGCAGCTATCCCCTCATACATCAAAAGAAACCCCTGTAGTTTAAGACAAGTGTGCTATAATTTTTCAACACAAGTATCCCCATAGAGCAAAGCACAGTTTGCATGCATTCAACAAAAACTACGACTAGCTTAATTTTTACTCTAAAAAGCAGCACTAGACAATATCAGTTTTTACCCGCAAAATAGTTATAGAGATAGCTTGTCCTAGGTTACAATGTGTTGTAGTGCACTAAATAGTTCATTTTTGTTATTATAGTGCACTGGGTGTTTTGTCATATTTGCACACAAAAATAGTTACATTGTATTTTGCACATGGTATGTTCTGTACCCCCTCTGGGTTCTGATGTTGGTATCCTCTAGTCGATCTCTCCCTACACCCCACCCCCTAAGTTGTTTCTTACTGGTTGTGAGATTCCTCTCCCCGCCCTTTCCCCCAGGTTTAAAAATCCCCACCATGTGGGTTTTTCCTTCTTTCTGTTCCTCCTGGAGTTTGGGTTCTTCAATAAAGCTGTGAGACCATGGTCCTCAGGAAGAAAAGAGCACCTCTGTCTTTTACCTTCTATCCTTTATCAGGGTAACGCACCGGAGTGTGGAGCAAGCCAAGATTTGACCCCGGGAGTGGGGTACCCTGATAAGTTGTTATCCAACGTGGTGGCCTGCTGCTTTGGTTTGAGACCCCATGCTGTAGCTGGACTTCCACTCGTGGATATAACTTGTGGATTTTGCAAGCTTTTGGAAAGTTGACTACTCTGGTCGTGACTGTCGATTTTTGCATGGCACAGCAGCGAGGGACAGGACCGGCAACTCATCTGAGACCAAAACGAATCAGTTCCAGGATGAAGGACTCCTTTTACAAGACTGTTCCCAGCGGCCTCTGCCCTGGTACTTTGGAGCCCAGAGACACTGAGCAGTTCCACTAAAGGATTTTCTTCCTGTTTTGGAAAGAATCTCAAAGGAGTTCAGGGGGACCTGACACATGGCTGGTGTTAATGTGTGAGAGTTGGTTTGTGACACTGGAGAGGGACTTTTCACAATAGCAGGTGTCTTGGTTTGAAAGACAAATTGTCTGCCAAGAAAGGCGGTGTTGGGGGTTAAGTCTTCCTGTGGAATTCCCCCCCCCATAAGTTGCTAGGAGACTAAATACTGATAGTTAAAGGGTGCTCAACCCAGACAAAGGAAGTTGATCACTTAGTTTTGGGGGAGGGAAAAGGCTTCTAAGAACTGAAGGGTGGTGGGCTCACTGCTCTCAGTTTTTCCGGCGAGCATGGTCGGGCGATGGGTAGCTGCGTGGAGTCCACGGTTAATGGAGGAGTCTGGTCCTGGGAATTCTATCATCTGTTGGAGCACCCAGGAATTCGGAGTTTCTACCATGCCCTGCTGGATTTTGGGTCAGCCCGGGTCCAGCTGCTGCGGGTTCTCCAGCACTGCCCACTTTGCCTGCCAGCACACACCCCTGCCTGCCGAGGACAATCCACCGCTTCCAGCTTCCAGCCATCAGCGCCAGAGTTTCCACTGTTTGCCCCTCGGGATTCTTGGTTCTGTTTTACTGTTATTATAATTGCTGTTGTTTTTTGTCTGTCCTGTTATATTTACTAGTAAAGGACTGTTATTCCTTTCCCCATAGCTCTGACTGAAAAGTTGTTTTTTTTAATCTTCCAAATTATATTAACACGGAGGGAAGGATTTGAATTCCCCATTCCTAGAAAGGCCTGCCTCTCCCTAGCAGACATCTGTCTTTTCAAACCAGGACAGGTGGGAACCTTCCTGGAATAAAAGAAAACACCTTCCTCTAAATTATTATAGCTTTGATATTACAGAACTTTCAGGCAAAAACATAGGAAAAAGAGCAACAGTTCTTTACTACAAAACATATGTGTAACTGAACAGTACAAACAATAACACAATAACCAGAGTTTCCCATCTGCTGAGTGTGTTTCCTCTTTGGTGTAGTTACGTGCTGCACGACTGACAGACGGGACTTCAAAAGAGTGGGTGCGAAATTAATCTAAGTGGGGAGCTTTAAGTCAAAGCTTGAGCAAAAATAGATCGGAGTTTGAATTGAAGTTAAAGTGCTGATTCTCCTCCGTGGGCTCACCCTGTTCTGCAGTGGCCTGGCCCTGTGCCAGCACTTCCCAGTGTTAGCTGCTGCCTGTCACAACAGGGAGCTCGTCTGCAGCACTGTCGGGAGTTCAGGCTTTGTCTCGACTGAGGGGTGTGAGGGGGCAAGGTGGCATCCGGTGAGAGGGGAAAACAGTAAATTAAAGGACTGCTGTGGATCTGTTCCAACCTGCAGAGCACTGCTGTGTCCCTGCCTGGCTGCAGCTCGGCTGCCCGGCACCGGTGTTCTGGAAAAAATATAATAGAGAGTCAGAGACTTGCTCTTTTGTATGTTTCTTTATTATCAAGCTTGGCCTTGGGGGAGAGCTTGCTTGCTCCCTTGGCAACGTGGAGGAGGAGGTACACACAGCTTCGCTTCACAGCAAAGCTGGGGACTCCCACCCCCCCTCACGGGCTTTTTCCCCTTGCCGGGGAGTCCGTTTCGCGTCGCTGATCAGGGGTCATCCAGCGATGGGGGACTCCTTCTCAGGTCACAGCGACTAAATGAAGCTGCTTTGGCGGACCCCCGTATTTCTTGCACTAGTCTAAAATGCGACTACAGTCCTGGATTTTACTTTGGTTCCCTGCTTTTTAGAGTCTCTTGTTCTTGGGTTGTTCCCAGAATTCCAGTGTTATTTTTATTTGCATATTCAGACACTATCTGGCGAATGGGAGCAGAGATACAGGTAATAATGTGAATTCATAATTAACAAACAAGCAAATAAGGTAATAAGTCAGTATTAAAACAGGAATAAGGCAAATTCTTTATACAGAAGCTAGCATTAACAATCTTAATGGAATTACTTAACAATTAAGTAACTAAAACATAGATTATTTGAATAGAATTTATTTATAACAACTCCCCCCTCTATTTCTTTGATCGAGCTTTAGCTCGCATCAATTTGTTACCTCCTCTTCTTGAAAATAAATTTTTCTACATTTTTGGAACTTTTCATATATTTCTTTGGCATTCTCATGTTCGGGGTCTTGACTCTTTATTACCATCATTTTGGTCTGTGTTTGACTGGTTGCTTTAGGGATCTGGATACCGGCTTGGACTGTGGAGGTAATCGTTCGAATTAGACATGGGATTAGACAAGGTAAAAACATTAACCCGGTGATTGAGCAAATTATCATAAACCCAGCTTTCTTCCACCAATCCCCCCTAAATGACCAAAAACTATTCCACCAGTTGGTATCCATTAGAGGAGTCCACTCCTGATTTCCCACATAGGCTAGCTTTCGGATTTCTTTTGAGATGTTTTTAATTACTGCGCTTTTATCATCAATTTCTAAACAACATTCAGACAAATTAAACTTACCACAGATTCCTCCTTCATCTGCTAAAAGGTAGTCTACAGCAAGATGTATTTGGTATATTACAGCTCTTGTTTGTGTTAGTTGGTCAGTGATGTGGTCTAATGCAAGAGCTGTTCGGTTAGATACCATTTCTAGCACAGCTTGGAGCCTAATGATCCTATTTAACATGTAGATTGGAGTGCGATACCCCCAGGACCCGTCCTGTGCCCATGTAGCTGGTCCATAGGTTTTAATGATCTCTTCTGGGGTCCATATTTTTCCTTTCCATTTTTGGTCTCCACCAATTGTTAGAGTATCTCTTTTCTTTCGTTCGACTTTTCCCAGATTGTCATATACTGGGACTCCTAGGTGTGCTCCTAATCTCTTGGGTAATAGGAAGAAAGCTGGCTTTATGATCCCTATTGTACAGCTTCCCGACCAATCCCCAGGCAATTTTGTATAGGCAGTATCCCCACAGATCCAGAACAGGTGATTTGGAGCTTCCCAGTAATCTTCCCTAGTTTCAAAAGGTTGTTGCCAAAACCAAGACAGTTCTTTTATCCCCCAAAAAGGATTTATAGCTTTGTCAATACATTCATATAATTCATACCTCTCATTATAGATACATTTTTCCGTGTTCTCAGTTGACCAATACTTGTTAGGCCCTTTGGGAACCCATTTAGCACTTAAGTTTATCACTATTATATACCTTTTACACATTAATTTTCCCACACGGGTTTTGTACCTGGTTCCTGTCCTCATGATACATTCTTCCCCAATGATTTTAGATTTGAGATCCCACTTCTCTCTTCCCCTTGTTCTTAAACTTTGTGTATTCTGTTCAGTCTGTTTCCATTTTAGAATTTCTAGAGGGCTTAAGCTAATTCCTTCCCAGGGCCATATTTCAGACATTTGTGTACCTCCACATATCCAGCACTCAGTTAAATTTAATTCCCAACTGATCCTTTCTACTAAGTCAATGAACAGGTTTTTTCCTGATGGAATGTCTAGGCTTTTTTCAAATTTTGTTGTCAACACTTTTTCTTTTATTATGTCCCTCAATCCTTTGTGATCTGCTTCAAAGCATAACCAAGTGTCTCCTATAGGACATTCCCCAAACAGGCGCTGTGCATAACTAGCTGTGTTTTTTGTGGTCCAATAAACTTTTCCATCCTCTTGGCAAGTATTCAACTGGGAGTGGTCAAAGCAGTTTGGGTTCACGTTAGTATGGACCCTGAATAAGGATCTGAGATCCTCTCCATCGTACACTGGATGGTAGCAGTTAGTACAGGCTTTTGTTTCGTAGGTGTGCTCTATGAACATCACCAGTACGATCCCTCCCAAGAGTCCGGTATGGGCCATCCTTCTTCTTCCTGGATCTCTTGCTCCACCCGGCCTTGCCTCTTGGAGTGGAGAGGTCTCCTAAAGAACCCACTTAAATGCTTCAACTTCCCTTCCCTATTAATTTAGTTGCCCTTAGACAATGTTCTGTAGGAGATTTACTTGTTTTTTTTTTTTCCTTAAAAAAAAAACTTTACACTTTTTTAATTTTTCTATTACTTAAATTTGTTCAAACTGCTACTTATAGAACTTAACAACTTTTAAAATTAACAAAGAAAAAATCTTAAACTTATTTAAATCACTATTTATAAAACCCAAACAATATTTAAACTTAATAAAAAAACCCTGATTCTTTTTTTTTTCTATTACTTAAACTTATTTAAATTGCTATTCATAAAACTTACAATTTAAAAATTATTATTAAAAAAAAAACCGCTTAAACTTACTTAAATTCTTACAAAAAAAAGACTTAAACTATATGTAAAATTAATACAAAAAAGAACTTATACCCCTTTTTAATATATCTATTACTTAAACATATCTAAAATTGCTAATTACAAAAACTGACTTAGGTTTACAGAAATTAACCCTTATTGTGCCCCCCCCCCCCTTTTTTTTGAGTTCGTTGAATTATGGGAGAGGCAACTGAAACAAAAGGTTTTCACAGTCTCTGTTATCTCTTATTTCTTTTTAAAGGTTAATTTCAAGTCTTTCGGGTGGGGTGTTACTGTCCACTCGGTTTCATCCGGTGAGGGTGCTGAACTCGGGTTCTCTCCAGGAGGGGGTACTGGCCCTTTAACTCTGGTGATGTGGGTCCATCCTTTTTCCTTAGTGCGCACTGCTGTGTGAGTTGTTAACAGTACTTGGTAGGGACCTTCAAACTTCGGGGTCAGCGGGGTATTAGTCCACGTTTTGATCAATACCCAGTCTCCAGGATTGATATTATGCACATTTGCATCCAAAGGGGAAGTTTGAGGAAGATAGCCTTTCTTTCTGAGATTTTCTAAGGTTTGTCCAATGGTTTTTAGATATTTTCTAGTGATTTCCTCTCCTTCCAGGTAGTCTTTAGAACTATAAGGAGATAACAAAAAGGGAAGCCCAAATAGCATTTAATATGGTGACACTCCTAGATCTGCTCGTGGCTGTGTTCTGATTCGTAGTAATGCTAGGGGTAAGCATTTAAGCCAATTTAGTTGAGTTTCTGCTATTAGTTTAGTCAGTACATTTTTAATGGTTTTGTTCATCCTTTCTACTCTGCCTGAGCTTTGGGGATGCCATGGGGTGTGTAACCTCCATTTTATCCCCAAGGCTTGTGTTACTTGTTGTAGAATTTGTGCTGTGAAATGTGGCCCTCTGTCTGAATCAATATTATTTATTAGCCCATACCGAGGGAGGATATCTTCTAATATTATTTTTGTTACTACTTCTGCTGTTTCTCTTTTTGTAGGAAATGCCTCTACCCAATGGGTAAGGTGATCTATGATCACTAACAAGTGTTTGTACCCTTGAACAGGGGGCATCTCAGTAAAATCAATTTGCACGTTCTGGAAGGGCCTTAAGGCTAACTCCCTCCAGGCTCAGTTTTTCTCATAACTTTTTGATTTATTTTCTGACTTATTATACATCCTTGAGTAACTGCTTTTGCTAATTCGTGTACTCCAATACATAGGTTTTCCCTTAGAAAATGGTCACATAACCCCTGGGTTCCCCAGTGGGTTAAATTATGTATTTCTGTAAGTATTTTTCTGGCTAGGGCTTTATTTAAGAATTTCCGTCCGTCAGCTGTTAACCACACTCCGTGTTCCCCCTGGTGTAATCCTAATTCTTTTATTGCTTTCTGCTCTTTTTCACAAAACACTTGCTCTATCCTTTCTTCTTCTTTTCTTGGCGTTTTCTCTAATTTGAGGATTTTTACTGGTTCTCCTGGTTCTAAAGCTGCTTCTCTGGCTGTTTTATCAGCTAACTGCTTTCCCCTTATCTCGGGCATATCTCCCTTTTGATGCCCTTTTATGTGAACTACTGCAATTTCTACTGGTTTTTGTAAAGATTTTAACACTGACTTTATTAATTCTGTGTGTATTAAGTTTTTCCCTTTTGAATTTAAATTTCCCGGTCCTTCCCAAATTTTCCCAAATGTGTGCACGATACCAAAGGCATATCTAGAGTCTGTGTAAATGGTCCCTCGGTCATCTTTAAGTAAGTCTAGCCCTCTCTTTAGTGCATGTATTTCACAGCACTGTGCTGACCAATTACTTGGTAACTTTCCCTTTTCTAAAACTTCCATTTTCTCTCCCTCAATTACAGAGTATCCAGATGTTCTTTTCCCTTCCACCACTCGGGATGACCCATCTGTGAACAGCACTCTCCCATATGGAAGGGGTGTATCCTCTAAATCTTCCCTTACTTTTGTCTGCATATCAATGAGTTCTAGGCAATGGTGTTCTATCTCTTCAGTGGGCTCACCAGAGAGAAATTGAGCTGGATTTAAGCTTTTGGATGTTGTTAGTTCTAGGTTATTTGAATTTATTAGTATAATTTCATATTTTAGGATTCTAGAATCTGTGAGCCACTTTTGAGCTCTTTGACTTAAGATTGTGTTCAAATCATGTGGAGTATGTATCTTTATCTTTCCCTGTAATGTTAACTTTTGAGCTTCTTCTATTAAAATAGCTGCAGCTGCAACTGCTTGGAGACAAGCTGGCCATCCCCTAGCAACTGGATCTAACAGTTTTGATAGAAATGCTACAGGTTTTCGGTATCCTCCCCATTCTTGGGTTAAAACTCCGTATGCTATCCCTTCCTCAGTGTTTACAAATAAATCAAACTCCTTTTTAAGATCTGGTAAGCTTAAAACTGGTGCTGAGGATAATTTCTCTTTTAGATCTTGCAGCTGCCTCTCGTCACTCTCTGTCCAATTCATTGGTTCCTGGTCTATTAATTTATCATAAAGAAATTTGACCCCTTGAGTGTACTTATCTATCCAGTGCTTGCAGTATCCAAACAGGCCTAGAAGTTTCCTTATGTCTCTCTTAGTTTTTGGAGGTGATATAGACACTATTCCTGAAATTCTTGCAGGGCTTAACCTTTTACTCCCTTTTACAATTATGTGTCCTAAATAAGTGACTTCATTTTCTACAAACTGTAGTTTACTCTGAGATACTTTTAACCCCTTTTCTCCAAGAAAGTTTAGAAGTTGTATACTTACATCTTTAACTTCTTTTTCTGTCTCCCCTGATATTAATAAATCATCTACGTATTGCAAAATTTGAACTCCTTCTTTGGGACTAAACTGTTCTAATAATGTTTCTAGGGCTTGTCTGAAGATATTTGGCGATTCCGTATATCCCTGTGGTAGCCGGGTCCACCTTAGCTGTTGTTTCCTTCCCCTGTCTGGATGTTCCCATTCAAAGGCGAACCAATCCCTACACTCTTCTGCTAGGGGACATGCCCAAAAAGCATCCTTTAAGTCTATCACTGTGAACCAGGTATGCTCTCTTGGAATTTTACTCAGCAAGGTATAGGGGTCAGGTACTACTGGGTGTCGAGCAATAGTTCTTTTATTTATTCCTCTCAAATCCTGGACTAATCTAAACTTTCCCTCATCTTTCATTATGGCTAATATAGGGGTGTTATGAGGGGACATACACGGTTCTAAGATATTTTCTTTTAAAAGATGCTCAATTACTGAAGCTAGCCCTTTCTTTCCTTCTGGTGACATTGGGTATTGCTTAACTCTGATGGCGGGGGTATCTTTTTGCATTTCTATCTTAATGGGAGGGATATCTAAACACCCATATTTTCCCTCTGTAGCCCACACTTCTGGATTTATTTCTTGTATATCCCCTTGGGTCAGTTTCATGATATGCACAACCATTTTTCCATCTTTTGGGATAACTCCTACCCCGAGCTGCACTTGTAAGTCTCTGCCTAGTAAATTGGTTTCTGTATGTGGTAAATAAAGAAAATCAGCTACACAGTGCTTTGAGTTCCCTTTAATCTCTACTCCTTCAATTATTAATGCTCGAAAGGGCCTCCCTTCAGCCCCTAACACTTCACAAGTTTTTGTCCCGATTGTCACCCCTGTTGGTAATTTCCTTAAACTCGATCTATCAGCTCCTGTGTCTACTAAGAATTCATATTCTTCACTTTGGGGCCCCACATCAAAGTTTACTAGAGGCTCATCTTGTTGTTCTATTGGGTCCCCTATTTTATAGAGCCTCTGACACCCCTAATCCTCCCCTTTCAGCACCCTCTCCAGGGCATCTTGCTCCCTTGCAATAGCCTCATCAAGTGATAATTTCTTACAATCCCTTTTTAAATGCCCTATTTCACCACAGTAATAACAAGTTCTATTCTCTCCGGGGTTACTTCTTTTTAAATTTACCCACGGTGGTACTATGGGTGACTTTGGTTCTTTAAATGAGGGTCTTGGTCCTCCCTCACTAGATTTCCAGGAGGAGTTTTTCTGGTTTTCTGCTACTCCAGTACTTTCCCTTGCTACAGCTACCATAATGCGAGCCTTGGCTTTAGCTTTTTCTTCTTCTCTCCTCAGGTAAACTCTTAAGGCTTCTTTTAATAATTCATTAATACTTTTCTCCTGCCAATCTTCAATTTTTTCTAATTTTCTCCGTATATCTGGCCATGACTTTGTTACAAACTGCACTTTTAGAATTACTTGTCCCTCAGGACTATCAGGGTCTATGCTTGAATATAATTGAAAATTTCTTTTTAATCGATTTAGCCAAGTGGCAGGAGTCTCATCTTTTTCTTGGGACCCATCAAAAGCTAATTTAGTATTATTTCCTCTGGGGACAGATTCTCTTATACCTCTTACTATCAAGGACCTATAGTCTCTCATATTTTGTCTTTCCTCATCTCGATTTGGGTCCCACCCTGGGTCAGTTATCGGTAATTTATGATCTCCAGGTGGCCCCAACCTATTTTCCCTTTCCCAGATTCTGATACTTGCTGTTCTGATTCATTCGTATTTCCTCAGGGGAGAACAAGATGTTTAATATAGAATTTAACTCTCCCCATGTATAAACATTGGGCCCAAGGAATTGTCTACCTGTGTGGCAATACCTATGGGATCTTCAACTAAATTTCCTAGCTCTTTCTTAAATCCTCTTACCTCAGAGGCTGTTAATGGGGCATTTACAAATCCCACTCCTCCAATTACTCCTCCCATAGGCACTTCCCTGAGGGGAAAAAGTTTTTCTGGCTTTAAGGCTATTGACCTTGTGTTACAATAGAGTCCTTCACTTACATTATTAACTGATAACACTGGCTGGGTTAGGAATTCCTGGGGAATTCCAGGAGAATGGGATGACTCAGAGGAGTCTGTAGGGGTTTTGGTTAACTCCCAATTAGGGGGTGGCAGGGGAATTACTGTAGGTGAGGGGGAGGTAGTAAAATCTGTAGGGGGAGAAACAGAGGATGGTACTGTGGGAGGAAGGGGGGCTAGGGAAGAGGTTGTGTTTTGGGAAACTGAAGGGGTTATAACTGGGGCTAAAGAATTTTGACTATTGGAAGGAGGTGGCAAAGGGGCTGTTGGGAGAGAAGGGGGAGAAGGTACTAAGGACTGGGGAGGAGCGGTGTTAAGGGGGGGTGATGATGGAACCACTGGGGGAAGAGGAGGAGAGGGTTCTGAAGGAGTTTGAGTTTGACTCAGGGAAGTTAGTAGGGGAACTGGGACAGGATTTTGAGGGACTTGGGGCACCTCTGGGTAAATTGGAGGGGGTAAATGGTCTAAAGGGTCCCATCTTTGATTAGTTTCTGTTCTTTCCTCTTTCTGTTCTTTTCTTTCACACTTTTCTTTTTCTTTTAATTTGCAGACTTTTATATTCTCTTTACTCGTGGCTCTCTTTTGCCAACAAGCAGCATAAGCTAACTGGTTTACGTCTGGATCTTCCTGAGTTCTTAGGTACTGATTTAACTGATAGCACATCCACTCATCATGTGTTCCAAACCATGGCCACTCTCCTGGTAATTTTAATTTTGGCCAGACTTCTGTGCAATAAAACACCATTTTAACCTGATCTAGTCCTTTTGTGGCCTCTAAAGAATCCCATTTAGTTAAAAGTTGTTCTAAGGGACTACCGGGTGGAATACTCTTTACTTTGTTATTCTCCTTTTGGGATTTCTTTTTCTTACTAGTACATTGTCCCATTTTCTTTAAACTGAAAAAAAATTTCAAAGGTGCCTTCTACTGACTGGCAACACAGGTTTTTTCAAGCAAAAAAAAAAAAAAAATTTCTTCAGCTTTTCTCCCTTTACTTCAAATCTCCTGACTTAATTCTTGAACACTTCAACATAAAACTCCTAAACTTTATGCTTTTCTACTTTTTCCTACACTTTTGCTTTCATTAAGAGAACAAACTATTTCTCTTTCTACTCACTTTCTCTAACCTTCCTCACTTTCTTGGACGCTCACACTTTACTCACACCAGGGGCTCAGACTCTCTTCTGACCCCTTTGAGGTGAGTCCTAATGACCTCACCCCCTCTGTACCCCCGCGCCTTGCCTCACCCCTGAGACTCTGGACACGCTTTGCGGCGCACGACAGGGTCCCTAATGCTGGCATCCCCTTCCGGGCCTCAGGGCCTTCCCACGCCTCAGCCCCCACCGGGCCGGACACCTTCAGTCCGAACCCCGGACTAGACTGCCCTGTCACTAGTACTGTTCCCCTCTTCACTTTTTGAAACGGAGGTAAGAGGTCAAGACTCCGTACGGGTTACCTGGGGGGGTATCCCTTCCTTGTTTCCAAGGATCAACCTGAGCAGGGCCTGACCCCTTTGCCTTCCACCAGGACTGGCTTGACTAATTCTCCCCAGCTAAGCAGCCTCGGCAAGAGGGATGAGTGTGTGTGTGCAGGATGCCCGCCTTGCCTCCAAGCTGACTCCCCACCCCGGTGTCCTCGGGCTATGGGTTTACGGCCTCCTCCCTGAGACCGCGGCAGCACACCCTCTCCGGTGCGTCTGGCTCAATCCTGGGAAGCAGGGACTCTCATGAGCTCTCGGCACCTGCAGTGTTTGGGGACACCCCGTCAACCCTGGTACGGTTTACCCGCCCCTCCAGGGACTCTAACCCCTCCTAGGCTACTCTAGCCCTTATGGGGGGGGACCTGCCCCCAATGTGTGCCACTCACACTCTGTTTTCCCCTGCACGCCCGGGGGGGGTCTTTCTGCCCCTAAGGAGACGCCTCACTCATTAGTTTCTCTCTTCCCCCTTTTCCTGGTTGGCCCCCTCGCGGGAGTCCTGAAACCGCAGTACCGAGGGGTCCACACTCGTTTCCGGGGGTCCAAGCTGCCGGCCCCCGACTCTCTCACACTCCCACTCGCACGTCTCCTTTACCCGCCACCGGGATGCTCACCCTCCGGCGATCCTCCTCGTTGCCGGTCCCAGGCTGCTCCCGCTTCGCCAGCTATCCTGGAGGTCCGAAGGGTGAGCGGCCGTCCCGTCCTCGGTCCCTCTTCAGGCGTGGCCAGATCCCGTGGACGAGCCCCCAAAATTGTTCTGGAAAAAAAGAGAGAGTCAGAGACTTGCTGGTTTTGTATGTTTCTTTATTATCAAGCTTGGCCTTGGGGGAGAGCTTGCTTGCTCCCTTGGCAACGTGGAGGAGGAGGTACACACAGCTTCGCTTCACAGCAAAGCTGGGGACTCCCACCCCCCCTCACGGGCTTTTTCCCCTTGCCGGGGAGTCCGTTTCGCGTCGCTGATCAGGGGTCGTCCAGCGATGGGGGACTCCTTCTCAGGTCGCAGCGACTAAATAAAGCTGCTTTGGCGGACCCCCGTACTTCTTGCACTAGTCTAAAATGTGACTACAGTCCTGGATTTTACTTTGGTTCCCTGCTTTTCAGAGTCTCTTGTTCTTGAGTTGTTCCCAGAATTCCAGCGTTCTTTTTATTTGCATATTCAGACACTATCCAGTGAATGGGAGCAGAGATACAGGTAATAAGGTGAATTCTTAAGTAACAAACAAGTAAATAAGGTGATAAATCACTATTAAAACAGGAATAAGGCAAATACTTTATACAGAACTAGCATTAACAATCTTAATGGAATTACTTAACAATTAAGTAACTAAAACATAGATTATTTGAATAGAATTTATTTATAACACACGGGCCCTAGGTCCAGCACTGGGCAGAGGCACAGCTGCCAAGCCCACACACCAAGCACCACAGTCAGGGGGCTTCTCTAGGCTGAGGCTTGTGCTTCCAAGCCGTTCTTACCAGGCACTTGCTGAACTTCCACAACTTGTTGTTCTTCACCAGTTTTTCAAGATCCCTCCTCTTCAGGAACTTGGCGGCACAAAGCAGCATTTCCAGAGAAGCCTGTGGGGAAGCAGAGACATGTAGATGGCATCACAGCCCACGGTACAGGAGCCGCGTCCCTGTGCCAAGTCTGGAGAGGCTGCAGCCCGCAAGGCGCCAGGGCAGGAGGCAGCCGAGCCCCCTCCCAGGGGGACACACCAGCAGCCCACGAGTCCTCACCTCTGCCACACGCTGGTTCTCATCATAACAGTGAAGAACGAGTGGGACCAGGCTCTGCCACACATGTAGCTTGAAAGGCTTCTTTGCCTCTTCCATTAAAAACTCCTGCATTTCTTGAAAGAGCATCATGGAGAGGAGCTGCACAACGCTATTGTCCTGTATGAAGGAAGAAAAATAGTCGTCTGCATCACCTGCTCAGAGCTCAGCTGGGTGTGGGCCGGAAATCTGCAGGGCACCAAGTGTCCAGGCAGCACCCAGTGGCTGTGGCTGGGGCTACAGAGCCTTACGTGGTGAAAGAGTGGCAGGAGCGCCTCAGCCAGCTGCAGGGCAAAGGGGCTGGGTATCAGCAGGTCCTTGTCCAAGACTATAAAGCTGAGTACCATGCCTGTCATCGCAACTATGTCCGCATCTTTGTCCTTCAGGAGCTCCACAAGACTTTCAGTCAGGCTCCACATTTTTTCAGTCTGTGCGGAACACAAGTCTGTGAAACGCCACCCTGGTGCTGAAGGGCCCAGAGGCCAAAGGCCTGTCCTGAAGCCCTTGGGCAGCTGAACCGGGAGGCAGGAGAGCTGGGAGCAGCTGCCTCAGTGCCCAAAACCCAGCCCAGCCCAAGCAACCGCGCTCCCCATCCCCACGCTGCCCGCACGGCTTCAGCTGCTGCTCCCTTCTCACCATCGAGGGATTGTCAGTGAGCACAAGGAGTGCCCTGAGCGCCAGGTGACGCCTGTCCCTACTCTCGCTCTGCAGATTCTTTGACAGGATCTCCATTATGCTGTCTCTGCATTCACTCAAGTCCAGGTACTCAAGGACCTGAAAGGCACAGGGCAGTGACAGGAGACCCGGCTGCCAGGAGCCCAGGAGCACACAGGGCCGGGCCCAGGCAGCAGCAGCAGCAGCAGCAGCGCAGAGGGTGGGCACCGTCCCAGGCAGCTGCGGCTACGAGAGGGCAGAGAGCTGGGAGGCAGCTCAGCCAGGCAGCGCTGGCCTTCAGGCTCACCTCCACAAGGAACGCCAGGGCAGGCAGATCCCAACGTGGCTGCCGTGTGCTCAGCAGGCGGAGCAGGTAGTGAGCGATCCGGGAACACAAGACGCAGGACATCTCCCTGGCAGGAGAAAAAGTAACCAAGACTGTGAGCCAGGGGACAAATCTCTCCCAGGTCTGACTCACAGAGGTCTGGTCTTTCACCACCGTCCTGCATGGGGACCTGAGCCATTTGAGAGGCGGCTCCTTCTGGGCAGCCTCCTCTCCCAGACTTTTCCAGCCTTTTTGGCAGACCCTCGGTGACCAGGCCATCTGGCCCACGACCACGGGGACTGTGCGGGCCACCCCAGGCAGAGGGAACAAATGCCTGAGGCAGTGGGGAGAAGGGGGTCTCACCTGGCCAGCAGACCCATGGCATAGGGGTGGCTGTCCGCACAGAGCAGCATGTCCCAGCCACCCTTGCGTTCCACTGCCACCACCACATGCTCACAGTGCATTTCACAGAGCAGGGACTTCAGGGTCTGCACTGCAAAGCTGTGTGCAGAGCAAAGCCCCGGTCACACTGGGAGCACTGGCTGCTGCCCTGGGGACGTGGCAGGCGCAGGAGAACGGGGCTGGAGCACCTGTTGGGGCTAGTGGCAAGGCCCTGTTGCTCCTGGCATGCCTTCCAGAAGGTATCGACCTCCTCTGGTATATCCAAAGTGCTGAAGAACACTTGGAAGAGCAGATGCACAAAGAGGCGGGCAAAATACACTGACACCATATGTGGGACACAGGGCGCCTGGAGGATCTTCCACATCACCACAGTTGCCTGCAAAGGACAAAGCATGCCGAGACAGCGCTCGCTGCCGAGGTGTCCGTGCGGCAGGGCCCGAGCGTGGCCGGGAGAGGCCAGGGGAGACGCAGGGGGAGCACCGGGCCTGGTGCCCCCTGAAGGTGCCCCTAGGCCAGGTTTCATCCCCGTGCCTGAGGCAGGGAGATGCAGCAGGGCAAGGAGCATGAAAAGCTGCTGGAGAGGCAGCCTTGGGCTGAGCAAAGGCCGGTTCCAGAAACTCACAGCCAGGGCAAAGACTCCCATTTTGTCCCCATCAGAGGTGCACGTGCTGTGCTCTGGCCAGTTCTCCAGCACATCGAGGAGTTTGAGCTGCACACGCTCCGCGGTCCTGGGCGAGCACAGGATCGTCTTCCACATGGACATAGCAGCTCTGTGGGGTCAGAACTCGGTCTCAGGGGGGTCTCAGACACAGCGCCATGGCCTGGGCAGCAGCGGGGAGCTGAGCTGGCTGTCAGCTCTGCCTCTGCCCACTGCCCCTCGCCAGCAGCAGCCAGGCAGCCAAGCCCTGTTGGGGCAGGCCCCTGAGGGGCAGGGAAGAAGCATGGCAGCAGGCTCGGGGCCTGACCTGCCAGGGCTGGGAAAGGGAGCAGCCAGAGGGCCGCAGAATTCTCCTTTGGTCACACACCTGGGGCAGGCTGTACAGGATGATGGCTGGGGTGCCCTGAGCCCTCTGGGCAGGTGGGCCCCATACCTGTCACACGATGGGGCCACACGCAGGAGAGTCATCACCACGTCATCGGGCTGTGCGTCGGTGAGATCCAGCAGGGTCCTGAACAGCTTGTGCTCAGAGTCCTCATTGGCTACGAGCCACTGGTGGATGTACCTCACCATGGCGGGCACCTATAGAAGGCACAGGGAGACTTGCAAAGCTGCCAGAGGGAGTCATGATTGCCCAGCTTCCCCAGAGGAGTGCTTCCCTTCCCACCACACTGCCATGGCCTCAAAGCCTCACAGGGACCAGCAGGCGTGGCTTGGGAGGCCAAGCAGTTCCTGGGAGGATCAAAGCCTGGGCACAGGCTGCTTACTTGCTTTGGGCTGGAAAAACCCTCCTCTACAAGCATATCCAGCAGGGCAGAGCTGGTCTTGGTTTTGAAGATGGGAGGGTATGCTCTGACCCCAGTGCCCATGGTGCTGGTCTCTTCCTCCCGAATTCTCTTGATGAATTTGCAGACCAGCTGGAGGAGAAGGGCAAGAAGCCAGGGATGTTCCATGGAGCGCTCCAAGCACGGTGCTCGGCTGAGCAGCGACGGCAGGCCCAGCCCAGGTCGGGGGAAAGGCTGCAGGTACCTGCGCTGTTGTGCGGAAGAGGCCACGGGCGGGGTCCTGCTCTTGTGTCCGGTCCAGGGCTGCATCTGGCAAAGAGCGAGCGCAGCTGCTTTGGCTGTGGGAGAGGCCGGAGAACAGAGCCCAGCCCTGCGCTCCCCAGGCAGGGAGAGCCCCAGGATGCCCCAGGGGATGGAGCAGGGCCGCTGCGGGGTTCAGCTCCAGCCCATCTTCCGTCCTGTGCAGGCGTATGTCCCCAGGGGACGGGATGCCATGCGATGCCATGCGGCCGAGCTGGCTGCAGGCACCGGCCCCGCGGCCCAGCTCTGCCACTCACCCTCCTGCAGTGGCTGGAACTGCTGCGCCTCTTGAGTCTCTGCGGCTACTCCAGGGCCGCCTTCCTCCTTGTCCACCCAGGCCTGCTTGGGCACTCTCGGGGGTCTCTGCTCCATGTCAGTGATTGGATTCATGGATACTTGCAGGAAAGTTGGCTTGGAAAACCTCCGAGTCAGCAAGTCCTGCAGTTGTGTCTGGAAGGCACCTGCAAGTCTCAAGTGCTGGGAAGAGTACCAGAATCTTGCAGTCGGGTCTCGAGGGCTCCTGCCACAATGACAGGAGACTCCTCGTTAAGAAATGTGCTCTGGTCTCAAAGGCACTGGCAGCAGGGATGGGAGATGCCTCGGAAAAGCTCCGGGGCACCAATTCCCACGGTCTGCCCTCAAGGGCACCTGCAGAAGAGAAGCCTCGGGAAGGCCACAGGTCAGCAAGCCCTGTGGTCTGGCCTCGAGGTCTCCTGCAGGAATAACGCCTCTGAAAAGCTCCGGGTCAGACAAAACGGAGTGTGCTGTGGGGGGGCTCCTCACAACACTGCTCTATCACGTCCAGTCCCGTCGCGTGCTCCGAGCACTGTGGTGTGGCTGCGTCGCCGCCAGCACCTATGTCACCACGTGTCACAAAGGGCCCGTTGACACCCTGTCCCATTCCTTTCCACGGTGACCATGCTGCCTTGTGTCAACAAAGGGCCCTTGCACATGCTGCCACCTGCACTGGGGCTGCCCTCAGCCCACCCAAAGTGGCCCAGGTTGAAAGGACTCCCTGGGCCCAGGTGTCCAAGACAGCCCAACAGGATCTTGAGGAGCGGCTCAAGCCAGCAGCAAACGCTGCCCTGCTCTGCGGGCTCAGGGCAGCAGAAGGAGCCCCCAGGGCTGCCGACGCAGCCGCCGTGGGAAGGGCACGGGGCCTTCCACAGAAGCTGGCACGGCCTCCTTGGGACATGTCCCGGCCGGTGGCCATCCTAAACCCGCAGGTGTGACACAGTCACGAGGAACGTGTGGGCAGAGGCAGGAATGCTGCTGGGACCCCTGGGGCCCGGGGAGCACTGAAATCGGTGCGTGTGGCAGAGTCCCCACCCAAGCAGACCTGCCACCCCCCCTGAGGACCAGCAGCACTGCTGTCATCTCCTGCCCCAGAGACCTGTGCCCTGGGGGGCTTCTGTGCCGGAGGGAGCCAAAGCCAAGGTGCACTGGGGGCTGTGCTCCTTCTCCTGGGGCTGTGGGCAGGAGCACCTGCAGCAACTGCTGGCAACTCTTGGTAGCTGTCAGATGATGTTGCTCCTTCCTGGAATGTTTGGGGTTTTTTTTTCCATAGAAGGGAGTGGCAGTAGCACCAGAGCACCATCAGCTGCTGAGTTTCCCAGGACGATTAGATTGTACAGAGACACTGTCATGTTTCAATGTGACCTTCTGTCCGTTCTGGGAAAAAACATTAGCTCAATCTCTGCTGTTCAACGCTCCAGTTGCTACGTTTCTGTCGGTGCTGTAGCTGATGCAAGGCAAAGATTACCTCCAGACCCAAAGAATCTTGCCTGAAATGTCACTGGCCTATGTAGAAAAAATACTTTCTTCCCTCCTAGCTGCTGAGGACTCCAGGATGGTGTATATGAATGTAGACGAGAGATCTCTGAAGTTGGGTTGTAGAAGAAGATGTTTATTATCTAGAGAGTGAGGCCTTGCTCAGAGCTGCCAGGTGCAGCTGTGGCATGGCCTTGGAAGGTGGGGGCAGTGAGAGATAAAGAAATTCCAAGAGCAAGGTGCATGAGGCAAGAGAGAAGAGCACAAAGAGACAAGAGAGAGAAGAAACAGAAGAAGCAGAAGAAGCGCGGACCACTCTCGCAGCCCTCCTGATAAGGGGGTCTCGAGGTGGGCTGTAACAAGCTTGTGCCAATGGGGTTACAGATACTTGCTACTTCAGGGGGGGTTACGTGTGTGGGATGAATCATTGGGGTTTGTTTTCTCAGGCATCTAGTAGCTAGGACATTTTAAACATCAAAACTTACTTTCAATTCTATCTCAGTTACAGGTTTCACATTCTCAGAGTCCAAGCAATAACATTCACAGGGCTTTCTGGCTTCATCCTTCCCGACATCTCCCCCGTTCTTATTAACAACTAAAACGCTAGACACTGTCTTACTCCTACTTTTTGCACACACTGAAGTATACAGGGAACTGCTACTAAAATTACAATTACTACTATTAGAACAATCAAACCTATCTTACAAAGTTCCTTTAGCCAAGGTGCAAAGCTCAAACCGTCAAACAAATTGTCCAGCCAAGATGGGTTGTAATTTGGCCAGCTAGATCTCTCAATTCTTGCAATTGTTTATGAATGGAAACAGAGTAATCAGATAAATTCATGCAGCACAAACCTTCAAAATCTTCACAACCATGTCCATGCGCCAGAAGAAGGTAGTCAATGGCAGCTCTGTTTTGTAAAGTGGCATGTCTGATTGCTTCTTCATCTGTTAGCAAGTCACTGATCATAGAGGTGGCATTTACTTCTTTGCTGAACCAGCATCCTAACTTGTTTAGTTGTTTTAGGGCAATTGAGGAGCTTAGCTGAGGCAGGAAAATGCTAGCAGCAATTGACTCTCCTGAGTTCCAAGGATGGAAATTACTATCACAGTTGCTCTCATATTCATGTCCCCAGGGGGATCTAATCCTCCTGCTTTTCTTTTTGACTGCTTTTTTGACACTTTGAGCAATTATTGTAAGTTGTCCCATGGCACAAGGACCACCATCTATTTTTGAAGGTATACCTTGCCAGGCCCTGTCTCCACAGATGAGCCAAATCCCTTTAGGAAATCGAATAGGAAGTTTGTTAAAGCGATCTGCGTGGGGCTCATCATACATGAGAAGCTTAGTTTGATTGCACCAAGAAGTCATGTTGCTATAAACTGGGTGATAAGCGGTAACGTTTAAATGAGGCCCATTTTCTCCTCGGAAATGAAAGAAGTAACAAGTGCTCATAGTTAATGAGCCTAGGATTTCTAGGCTCCTGGAGGTCAGATTTATCAACTTTAGAATTGTCAATATAAGCTTGGTGTTTTTGGCTGGGAGTTGGGGATATGTGATGATCATCATATGGCCAGTATTTGTCAAAAGTAACATTGTCAAAACCTTCTGGAAGAGGCACTCCAACTAAACAGGTGGAAAAAGGTTTGTCAGGGCTTGTGTTGGATAGACAGATGGTATCAGAGCCTGCAGACTTGGCTAAAGCAACCCAGACATTTGTCTTTGGTTGACTTACAGGTAAAGCTTGACTACAAGAACTAAAACAAAAGAACAAAAGTAACATGCACACGCGCAAATGATAAAACTTCAGTCTTTTCTTGGGCTGCTTTTGGTGGATCATCTTCTCCTGATGATTCTGCGCAGCTCAGGTCTGGGTGCTTGCTTCTTGGTTTGCAGCAGTACTGGCTGATGTGGGGGTCTCAGCGGGCTTCGATGCGTGGTACGGTTTCACGTTCTTTGCTGGAATCCACCGGAGTCCTTTTTCTGTGGAGACACACGCAAACCCCTTCCCCCATGTTATAAGATTGTATGGTCCTTCAATTTGTCCTGAATCTAGATTTTTAATTAAAACTGGGGGGTGCTCCTTTAGTTTTGCTTTCTTATTGTTTAAGAAATGTCTGTAAATGGGGGGGTCTGGCTCTTCTGCAGAGCTGTTCAGAAAATTATAAACATAGAGGGCTTTATTCAACCTCTTTTGAGGTACAGCCTGGTCTTCTCCCCCTTTCTGTTGATCTAAAATGTGTTTTAGAGTTTGATGTGTTCTTTCTATCATTCCTTGACTCGTGGGAGAGTAAGGAATGCCAAATGTATGGCGAACACCCCAATCATTCAGGAATGCAGCTAATTCTTGTGAGGTGTATGAAGGACCATTATCAGTTTTAATTTCTTGGGGGACACCTAAATAGGAGAAAGCTTGTGAAAAATGCTGGCAAACATGCTTAGCTGTTTCTCCTGCATGTACAGAAGCAAAAACTGCATTTGAAAATGTATCAATAGAGACATGGATATTTTTAAGTTTCCCAAAAGAGGGGTACTTAGTAACATCTGTTTGCCATTTCTGTAAACTTTCCAACCCCCTTGCATTGGTGGCTCCTGAAGAGGGGAGAGGTTGAACCTGCTGACAGTTTGGGCAAGCTCGTACAATATTTTGTGCTTGTTCTAGGGTAAGGTGAAAATCTCGTTTGATTGCTTGTGCATTTTGGTGAAAAAATGCATGACTCAGTTTGGCTTGTTCAACAGTGTTAGGCAAGGTGGTTGCAGCAAGCACTGAGGTAGAATTTTCAATGATTGCTGCACCTTCCTCATCAGATGCAGCTGATGCCAATGCATCAGCTCGTGCATTTCCCTCTGCCATAAATCCTGGAAGACCTGAATGAGCTCTAATGTGAGAAATAAAATAAGGATTAGTTCTGTGTGATAAAATTTGATAGAGACAGGTGAGCCAAAGGCACAACTTGTCGTTGTTCACATCCTTTAGAACAGATCCTTCAATTCTCTTAATAACATTAGCAACGTATGCTGAATCAGTGATCAGGTTGAAAGGTTCTGGAAAGAGCTGAAATGCTCTTACAACTGCTGCCAATTCAACAATTTGGGGAGAACCTTCAACTTTTTGAACATCTTGTTCCCAGGTTTTAGTATTTTTATTTTGCCATGTGACGACCGAATTGTGCGTTCTCCCTGACCCATCAGTGAAGATAGTGACTGCATCTAAAGGCTCTTCACTGATCAGGGGTTTTTCTTTGTAACATAATTTAGCTTTGATCATTTTGTGTGCTGGATAATGAATGGAACAAATGCCTGGGAAATCGAGCAAGGCATACAGCAAGTCTTCTGATTTTTGCATTGCCCAATCAAAATAGGTTTTCTTCATGGGCAGATAGATGATTGCAAATTCACGACCTGCTATTGAAAGAAGCCTTGTTCTACCTTTGATGATGATTTGAGACATCATTTCTAAAGGTGTGAGGATTGTCTTTGGCGACCTGTATGAGATAAAAACCCATTCAATTATTAATGGATGTTTGTGGGAAGAATCCCATTGAAAGATGAGACCACACAGTCTCAGCTTTTCTCCTAAGATTGCAAGGAAAAAGGGTTTGTCAGGGACACAGCGATGTGCTTGCCTGCTCTGCAGAGCACTAGTAATTTCCTCTAAGGCCTTGTGAGCCTTAGGAGTGAGGGATCTGGGGGATCTGATGTCATTGTCCCCCTTCAGCAAATCAAAAAGTGGAGCAAGTTCATCAGCTGTGATTCCTAGGACAGGCCTGACCCAGTTAATTTCTCCTAAAAGCTGCTGCAAGTCCTGCAAGGTGTGAACATCAGTTCGGATTTTTATCTTTTGAGGAGTGATGGACTGTTCTGTCAGTTTCCAACCTAAATATTTCCAGGGAGCAGTCTCTTGTATTTTTGATTCAGAGATCACCAGTCCACTCTTTTTGATTTCAGCAACAACACAATCACGAGTCATTTCCATTTGTTTTCGTGTTGGTGCTGCAATGAGCAAATCATCCATGTAGTGGAGGATAACTGATTGTGTGAACTGTTCACGGACTGGAGACAGTGCACGGGCTACAAAATGTTGGCAGATAGTTGGAGAATTTTTCATCCCTTGGGGTAAAACGAGCCAATGATATCTTTGGAGCGGTTCTTGCAGGTTTGTACTTGGAACAGAAAAGGCAAAACGAGGTGCGTCATCTGGATGCAGTGGGATATTGAAAAAACAGTCTTTTAGATCTATGATTACAAGTGGCCAGTCTCTCGGGATCATGGGAAGGTTGGGTAGACCAGGTTGGAGGGGACCCATGTTCTCAATCACTGCGTTGATCTTTCTGAGATCTTGTAACAATCGCCAGGTGTTGGAGGTTTTCTTATGGATTACAAACACAGGTGAGTTCCAGGGACTGTTAGTGGGCTTAATGTGGCCTTTTTGCAGTTGTTCAGCCACTAGATCTTTGAGGGCACTCAGCTTATTGTCTGGTAGGGGCCACTGGTCAACCCAGACAGGGGTGTCAGTTTTCCAGGTTAGCTTGAGAGTGCCGAGTGCTTCAGTGGCCCCTATGAAAAACCCAGTTCAATTTTTGCTCCCCACTGAGAAAGCAAGTCCCTTCCCCACACTGTGATGGGCTTTTGCACAACATAGGGACGAATTGATGCTTTCTTATTATCTGGTCCTGTAATGCTGATTACAGATTTGCTTTGCAAGCACGGAGTGACACCTCCGGTGCCTGTGAGGGTACCTGGGGGAGTTACTAACTTCCAATCTCTTGGCCAATAGTAAGAAGAGATCACAGAAACATCTGCGCCGGTATCGATCATCCCTTTGATGTTAACTTGAAGGCTACCATTTGACAACTCACAAGTTAGCATTGGTCTTTGTTCACTTATGTGTTGAACCCATAGAACTTCAGGATTTTCAGGAGTGACGGGGAAACAGCGTGGTGGCATTTGGTCCATAGTTCCCATAGGCAATGCTATGGCAATAGCTATGGGGGTTCTGGGAGGAATGTGCAATGGGGGATAGCAGGCATTGGCTAGCAGTAGTAATTCTTTGTTGCAGTTAACAGACATCACACAAGGCAAAACAAGCAGTCCCAGGATGCTATTTCTTTCTTTACCAACAACTAAAAAGTCTTGCCTATGTTGTGAAGGCCCAGTGATCCCTGTTGAGATATAATCGTAACCATCATCTTTTAGAAAGGTTGTTGGCTTGGAGGTTGCCAAGGTGCACCAGGTCCCTGGGGGTAGTAGGTTTGGGTCATTACTTGGGATTGTGCTGGTGATGAAGCGAAGAGCTTTTGGGTCGGGGTATTCACAATTTCTCCTCGGGCGCTTGGGGTGCCATTACTTGTTTCTTCACGCGATGGCGCTCCGCGCTCCCTTTGGGGTTTTTTTGATTGTATTTTCTGCTCATGTCCTGTCTGGCTGCACACTGCCAGGCAGGATACTTTCCCTTCTTACAGGTGGAGCTGCGATCTGGTGCCTGCACACCTCTTTTGATGTCTGGGCAGTTCTTCATGATATGTCCAGGTCACTTGCAGAAGTAGCAAGGTCGTGAAGTCACAGCAGCTTGCATAACAGCGTTGTCTTGTTGTTGTGAGCTTAGATGCAGGGCGGTTAAGATTTCAGTAGGTTTCTGGTCTCGTGTTTCAGCTTGTGCTGCTTGTACTGTGAGAGCCCTTTCAATTTTTTCTCCAATAGTTTTTCCAAGTTCATTTGCTTGAATTGTTGCGACGTGCTGTGGGCTTCCAATTTGGTTACAGGCATCAATCATTTCAGGCACTGTGGGTCTCTCTTTCCTAGGGCTTTGATTGCTCTTTTACATTCTGGACTTGCATTATTTTCAATGATGTCCCGTATCATGATTGGGCGAGCTATGTCATCACCGCATTGTCTTTCTGCTGCTTGAATCACTCGATCCACAAAAGAGGTAAATGGTTCAGATGAATCTTGACTGATTAAGTTGTAGGCTTTTTCAAAACTTCCTGCAAGCTGAATTTGTACAAAGGCTCTACGAGCCATCTTTTTGATGTCATCTAATGCTATTTTGGGTAAGTTCACTTGATTATCATTCTGGTCATCAGGAGGGTCACCAGTTAACTTTGACATAGTAAGGGTACGAAGGTCCGCATCAGTACTTTGTCTGTACATCTGCAGTACGTTTGTGAGCAACCTTCTCCATTTGAATTCCCACAGCATATATTGAGAATCTGTGAGAATCACAGCAGCAAGGTTTTTGCAGTCCTTTGGTGTAAGTGTATGTCCTTCCAGGGTGTTTTTTAGCATGGAGTATGTATGGAGAACAGATGCCACTGTCTTTTATCGCTTTTCTTAATTCTTTTATTTCGTGAGATGGGATCGCTGTCCATGTTCTGGGACCTCCGGCTTGCTGGCTGAATATCACAGGCATGGCTAGAGGATTTATATTTTCTTCTTTGCAAATTTGGCATGTGACTTCATGCCAGTCTGTCATTTGAACATCATCAGAACATTTCTGTGGACCTTCCAAAATTGGGATTGGTGGTGGTGGATGTTCAGCTTTGAGAGAGCTGCTTGCAAGGGCAAAACAGTTTTCTTTCTGTCCTGTATTTGTTAAAGTGTCTGCCACATTCCATCCTCTCCCTTCTCATTGCATGGTTTGTGTGTGAAGCTGTGGTCCAGTCATGCTTGGGCACGATGCAAGATGCGGTGGCACAGGCAGGCATGCAGGAGGCACAGGCAGGGATGCAGGAGGCACAGAGCCTGTCAGTGGAGACATGTGAGAAGAGCTTGGAGCCGCAGCAGGATTGGGCAGGCAGGAAGCTGTCACTGTAGCATGTAGGTTTGGGGGTGAAAGAGGAGTGGAAGGATACATATAAGTCGCTGTAGAATCATGTTGCTGTTGTGCTGTGTGCAGAGTCGTGGGTTGGTGAAAGATCACTGAAGGCTGTGGTTGTGCAGAAACTGCTGACGGCTGTAGCATCGGGGGCTGTGCAGCACGCGTGGCAGTGTGGACTATTTGCGATGGCACTGTAACAAGATCCGGCTGGGCGCAGGCCTCTGCATGGGGCGCGTAGGAACTCTCAGGCTGTATCGGTGATGCGGCTTGGCGGCTTGGTGCGAACTGCGCATGCGCGGGGTGCACAGCCTCGGTGTGGGGGGGTGTAATGGCGACTGCTCGCATTGGGGGTGCAGGAGGCGGCGGGGCCGTGGGAGGGAACGCAAAGAAATCTGCGGGGACAGGACACATCGGGGCAGCGGCAGGGATGGGAGGGCTGGCTGAGGCACGCCGTGGAGCAGGGACGGGGCTTGCACAGCCATCTGCCGTCTGTGCTGTGGCTTCAGCGGCTGGTAGCTAGCAAGTTGGGCAGGGGCCCGCCGCGGAGCCGGGACGGGAATGGGCTGCAGCGTCTGCCGCGGTGCGGGGCTGGGGCAGTCTGCAGGCGGCAGAACACGCTGGGGGATGGTGGGCATCTCCGTGTCTGTGTGTGCCAGGGTAATTGCAGGCACAGGCACTGGTGGCGCCGCAGCTGGCACCGCCGGCTCATTGAAAGGCAGCGGCGGCCAGGCAGCGGCAGGCACGGGAGAGAGCGGCGGCACAGCCAGCACCGCTTCTGCTGCGGCGAGGGGAGCCTGTGCTGCCTGCAGGAGGGTCGCAGCCTGCGTGTGAAGGAGACTGGCGACTGCAGCGGCCACAGCCGCAAATATGGTGGCTGGCGGAGTGGAGGGACCCATGCTGGGCAGGGGGGGCGATCCAGCCCGGGCCGCAGGGTGAGGAGGGGGCAGGGCTGCCACGGTGCCGGCAGCGAGAAGCATCACCGGGATGTCTTCAGTGGGCGGGCTTGCAGGGGCAGAGGCGGGGACGGGGCTCGGCGCACTGGAGCGGGGGGAGGGAGCCCCGGTAACAGGAATTCCAGCCATGAACGGGACCGAAGGGCGCGATGGGAGGGGCCGCAGGGTCCGGTGGGGGCCGAGGGGCCGAGGGGAAGGGTGCCGCAGGCACACGGGTGGGGGACGGAGCCGCGGCGCTCGGCGGGGCCGCAGATGCCAAAACAATGTGGCGCAATGGGGGGGAGGGGGGCGGTTTCTGCTGCAGACCCGCGGCCGTGCTGAGGGGATCTCCGGGACCAGCAGGACTAGATGCCGCGGCTGCAGCGGCGTTTTTTGCAGCAAAGAGCTCAACGAGAGCTCTGCAAGCAGGTACAAGTTCAGCAACAGCAAAATTCTTTTGTGAAATATCATTAAAGAGTTGATTTCCAACTGAGTCCCAAAAGTCTCTGGTAAAGACAGCTGAACTGTCAGCACTGGGAAAGTTAACTAGAGTCCATTCTAAAAGATCTTTTAGCTCTTGCTTAGGTAAAGTACTGTTGTTGTCGTGTAAAAGGTGCTTAAGTTGTTTATAGAGATCTCTATCAAGGGTAAAACGAGACAGACCCATACTGTTTAGACAAGTGTAGCTCACCTCGATGTCGCAGAAGCAGGTCCTCACTTGAGATCCGACGTGGGGGTTGGCCAGACACTCCAGTTGGCTCTCAGGACACTGCACGAGGTCCCCCTCAGAGCCACGGCTCCAGGCGCTGCTCAGGAACAGCTTTTCCGTGCTCGGGGATGCAAACCTCCACTCAGCGCCTAAATGCGGGCAGTGCAAAGCAGTGCCCACTTGCGCTCAATGCACGTGGAAACAAACCACGGCAAAAGTTCCCTCCGTGAGCCCCAGTGGCCACTGCTCAGCAGCAGCCGTCTGTGCTCGAGGGATCCGAGGCAAAACCTCCTCAGAGCTCGAAGTGTCCGCTGCGAAGTAACGGTTCTCATGCTCAAGGTTTTGCCCTCGGCAAGTTTAAAGAGCTGCAGCCTCACGCTGCTCAGCAGCGATGTGCTGTGCTCACCACACCAATCAGAGCACACTTAGCAATTTAGTTACCATCCATGATGAAGTCTCTCACAGCTTGAAAGGCTGGGTCCTGAGTCTTCCACATTGGGCGCCAAATTGTAGAAAAATGCCTGTTCCCTCCTGCTGTTGAGGACTCCAGGACGGTGTGTATGAATCTAGACTGAGAGATCTCTGAAGTTGGGTTGTAGCAGAAAAAGTTTATTGTGTAGAGAGAGAGGCTTTGCCCGGAGCTGCCAGGCGCAGCTGTGGCATGGCCTTGGAAGATGGGGCAGTGAGTGATAAAGAAATTCCAAGAGCAAGATGCAAGAGAGAAGAGCAAAGGAGGAGAGCACACAGAGACAAGAGAGAAGCAGAAGAAGCGCGGCCCACTCTCTCAGCCCTCTGATAAGGGGTCTCGAGGTGGGCTGTAACAGGCTTGTGCCAATGGGGTTACAGATACTTGCTACTTCAGGAAGGGTTACATGTGTGGGATGAATCATACATTGGGGGTTGTTTTCTCAGGTGTCTAGCAGCTAGGACATTTTAAACATCAAAACTTACTTTCAATTCTATCTCAGTTACAGGTTTCACATTCTCAGAGTCCAAGCAATCATATTTATAGGGCTTTCTGGCTTCATCCTTCCCAACAGGGGCTCAATTCCACAATATGTGATCCAAACACACCACAATTAAAAGATCCTCTCAGGCACTCCCCTGGTAGATTTGGGATGAGCTCCCCTCCCTGCTCACCTGCAGGATGCTGCGGGGGCAATGGTCCCCTGGCCAGGGGTGCTGCGGATACAGGGGGCCCTGCTCCTCCTGTTCCTGCTCCTCCTTTTCCTCTCTCCCTCCTCCTCATCCTGCTTCTCCTCCTTCCTAATCCTACCTCTTTCCCAGTTCCTGCCTTCTGTATATTTAGAGTGGAGAACTTTGCTTGTTTTTAGAAATAGACCAAAGATCCCAGATGGAATGAACCTTGTTGGTTTTAGTCAGGAGCATCAGTGACTAAAGGTCATGTTTCCTTTGGTTTTGTCCCATCCTTGTGCCTCCTCAGTGTTTAGGCTGGGCTATGGGGTGTCCTTATTGCTGCATTTTCAGAGTTCCTCTTGGATCCTTTGGGCAATAGGCTGAGCCCTGGGAGGAGTCCTTGTGCTCCTTTGTGACACAGGAGAACCTTCCAGGCTGCTGTGATGTCACAGGAACATTGCCACGTCCCTGTGGTGTTCCTGTTGCTTTGGGACACAGAGGCCTCAGTGTCCAGAGGGCTCTGGGTGCCTCCTTGTTGCTGGAGGATCCTCCTGCCTGAGTTATTCTCAGCAGCCAGCCCACCCCTGATGGGCATCCTTCTGTGCTTGCAGGGGTACAGTCTGCAGACGTGTGCAGTGCAGCCAAAATGATCCAGCACATGGTTGCTGCAGCTTGCACTCTGTACTCTGTGGCTTATTCAGGGTATTTTTTAACCCACTTGGCATGTAAGTTGAGGTTTTCCTTCGGTGCAGCATCTGTGGCTTTGGGCTTGCTGTGTGCTTTCTGTTCTTCCTCTGGAACTGAGTTGAACTCATAACCAAGTTGCCATGAGGACACCATTGGTTTGGGAGAGCTCCTGCCAGTAGCTGCAGCTGAAAAAGAGGGCAGTGGGGTGTGCACAACATTTGCAGTGAGGCCTGGGGGGGTCTCCCCCTCTCTCAAGGGGAGAATCTGTGGCAGCAGACCCACTCTGTGAGTGGATTCAGCATCTGAGTTTTTGGCAGTCTGGAATTCCCTCCGTTTGCTGGTCCAACCAAAAACTGACACAGTTGAGTATTTTGTGCTAATCTCTTGCTTGCTGTGTGAAGGGACTGTGGTTCCTGGAGGGATGCTGTGAAAGCAAAATGCTCTCTCGGGGTTGGCTTGCTCTGTGTAATTTCCCACCAAAGGCAGCTTTTTCCTAACAGCATCCGGTTCATGTTCCCTCTCCCACTGCAGGGCACCTTATGCGTGGATCCCAAGCAGCTCCTCCTTCGGTGAGTGGGAAAGGAACCTTTGGTATTCACAATTGTGCAGCAGGTTGTGAGCTCAGCGTGTGGCTACCGAGTCCACCATCTGGGAGGCTGAAGGAAAGTTCCTGTCAGAGTCTCTGTAGCAACAGCAGCAGCAGCTAAGGGATCCCCAGCAGTTTTTTCCTTTTCTGTTGAAGAGCTTTAAAAGAGCTGCAGGTCTGGTTTTGCAGGCAGATTGGCTTTTCCCCCAGTGGAATATCAAATTCCCAACAATAAGTGGCAATGTCAGCTTTAGCCCACTGCTAGTTTGAACAACTCGGAACCTTATTTCTGCTTAGTGCAGCTGGATGTGTAGCTGAGGATAAATAAGGTGATAACTGAAATAGAACTTCCTGTCCCTCACACCACCATCTGTCCACAGGGCACAAAGGCAGAATCAGCACCTCCTCTGGCTCCCTCTGCTTCCAAAGAGGAGGCCAAAGAGGAGGAAGACAGCAGTGAATTTCCTGCTGTTCTGGGGGACGATGGTGAACTTCCCTCTGTACCGGGAGATGATGGTGAACTTCCTGCTGTTCTGGGGGACAGTGGTGACCTTCCCTCTGTGACAGAAGATGGCAGTGAACTTCCCGCTGTTCTGGGAGGCAAGGGCGAACATCCCGTGGTTTGGGAATATGATGGCAAGGCTCCCGCGGTGTGGGACAAAGACAGTGGACATCTCCTGGCATGGGACGAGGATGGTGGAGGTCGCTTGACATTGGACGAGAATGACCAAGCTCCCATGGTGTGGGACAAGGATGACGGACATCTCCTGGCATGGGATGACAACAGAGGACATCCTGTGGCTTGGGAAGAGGAGAGTGAACATCTCCCAGCATGGGAAGTGGACAGTGAACGTCGTGTGGCTTGGAAAGATGACGGTGAACCTGCAGCATTCTGGGAAGAGAATGGAGAACCTGCAGCATTTTGGGAAGAGGATGGAGAACATCCCTCTGCTTGGGAAGAGGACACTGAACCTCCCTCTGCTGTGGGATCCTGGGCTGAACATTCTGACAGCAGCACAGCCCTGCAACCAGAGGGGAGAGAGGAGTGGTGCCTGATGCAGCTGAGTATGTCTGCTCTGTTCCTGTGTGCCAGAGCAGGGTGCTGTGTGTGTGTCTCAGCATCAGCTGCACCCAGTGTTGCTCTGCAGCTGAATGGCACAGAGTCATCTATTGTCCTTCCCCAGAGCTGAGACCAAGGGGCCCTAGGGAGTGGGGCTGCATTCTGGCAAGGTGGGGTCTCCATCTGGGAGGGAGTGTCTTCCATGTGTTTTCTTTCAGGGAACATCGTGAGCATGGGGGATCCTGCCGAGAAATACCTGGAACTGGAGCAGATTGGCCAAGGGTAAGTGCAAGGCAGTTTCTTCTGCACAAGCAGGGCCCAGGTATTCGGCTGGTGGAGGATCAAGTGAGGAGTCAGAAGAGCTCCAAGCACAGGGGTACAATCCTGCTGTCTCTCAGTCCTGATCAGAATTGATAACTGTGGTCAGAAGGCACCATCAAAGGCCCCTGATGTGGCAGTGTCCTGCCTGCAGCAAGGACCAGGACCTGGAAGATCTGTCCCTGGAATGGGATTGCCTAAAACAGCAACTCACCATCTGGTGACTATCAGAAAACAGTTCTCAAGAAGATTTCTTACAAATATTATGCTTTAAAAAAATATCCACTGGTCAGGATTATCAACATAATGGTTTAGAAATAGAAACCAGAGATGAACTATTCTCTATTCTATTCTATATAACTATGCTCTATTCTAGCACAGGTAGTAGACCACATACATTCACAGACACAGAGCTGCTGCGCTCGAGGGGAAAATGCATCACCTGCCTGATGGCAGGGCTCTTGTGGATCCTGCAGGTCTTAGGCAGGAAATGCAAAAGGATGAAATACATTATTTTCCAGTTCTCTTGACACCCACGACCCATCCTAGGTTTTGAACTAAAGGAATTCAGCGTGGACATTTGGGACTTGCTCCAGCCTTTTTCCTTTATGTTGGGTCTCAGTTTTCTCTTGCACACCTTGCATGGCAGAGGGCTGGTGGCTGCTGTGCTGTTGTTTGAAGGGTTGATGCACCCAGGTTATTTTGTGAATGCTGCAGGCAGCAGAGATCTCCTATTTGAGCTGGCTTTCAATCCCAAGGCCTAAAGTGCTGCTTCTTTCTTCTCTGCTGTTTTGTCTCCAGGGCTTTCGGAACCGTTTATAAAGGACTCGACAGGGCCACTGGAGGAGAGGTCAGTGTCAACACACCCAGCACGTCTGGCAGCTGTCAAGGGCTTTTCCTCTGCTGGGAGCTGTGGCTGGAGCTTTGGGGGCCCAGCACAGCTTTCCTGCACAGGCTGCACCTCTGAAGGCAGAGCAGTGTCAGCCTGCAGAGCACAGCTGGGACAGAGTTGGTCCTTCTGAAGTGCCCAAAGGAATGCAAGGAGGGCAGCGGTGTCTGTCAGAGCAGGACACGCTGTCTTGGTCTTCATATCTAAAATTGTGAGTGCATCAGCTGGTGGAGACTGAGGCCCAATTTATCTTCATCCCAGTCTCGGACAGGAACACTGTTTAGCAGTTTCTCCATGCTGAGTTTCATCTTCAAAGGGTACCTCAAGGCCTAATTAGGGAGAGATCCTGCTTGGGCTTAGTTTGGGGTTTTAGTCCTACTGCAGCTGTTCACAGAGAGAGAGGGAGAGCAATGAGAAGATGGATGTCCAGAGCAAAGCTCTCACCTAAGCAGGTGTGTTTGAGTCTGGTGTCAGTGACAGCCTGTGACAGGGATCATCTGAGCAAGGGATGTGTGTGCTTGCTTTGTTGTGCAATCCCAAACAGAACAGTTGCTTTTGAAATCACCCATACAAGTGCTAAAGGGCTCCCAGCTATTTTGCTCTGTTTTCACAGAACCAGAATTACCTCCTGTTTGCTAAATGTGTTTGAACAATAAGAAGAGTGTTGAGGCCATTTGAGAAGACTGCAGGTGCAGAGAATGCTGTTAGAGCTTTGAGGCTGACAGCTGAGGGACCATTTCTGCAGAGCTCACAAGGCCCAATGTCTCTGGCCATGTGTCCTGTCAGCAGCCCCCAGCGAGCAGAGGAGTGGGCTGTGGGAATGGCACTTGCTGAGCTCTGGTCCCATCCCAAGGCAGTTTGGCACAGCCCGGCTCCGTCACCCTGAAAAGACTCGCCCTGTGTTTGCTGTGGCCTCCTGCCACAGACTCCTCCAGTTAAAGGTCTGCAATGTCCCTTCAGGTGGCCATGAAGAAAATGAGTCTCAGAGAGCAGAACAGGGAACAAGCTGTGAATGAGATTCTGGTCCTGAAGGACAAGAGGAACCCCAACATTATCAACTCTTTGGATAGGTGAGTGCTTCAAGTCTCATCCTGTGCATGGGCCCTGCATTAATCTTTCCTGGCATCTGTAGTCTGTAGCCTGTTTTGAAAAAGCCTGACCTGGCCATATCTTCCCAAAAGAGCAGCCTGGCAGTCCACTCCCTCCATGTGCTTTTGTTGCTTTGGTTTGGTTTTTTTCTTGAAGTTGACCCTATTTTCAGTGTCTTACAACAAGTGCTGATAATCCATGGCAGAAATTATTTCCTTGGCTTCTTCTTCCCAGTTCTTTTCCATTGCTGAAGATGCCAGGAAGACCAGGTTCTTGTTTCCAGAAATGCCTCATTTGCCCAATTTTCAATAACCTTGCCTGTTTCTGAAGAGACTTACTGCAAGGTTTTCCAAACAGCTGACCACTTTTGCCCCAGGCGCTGCACTGCCTCCTTCCCTGGATAACTCTGAAAGTTGCGTTGTGTTGTTCTGGAAGGAATGGTGGAACTGATGAGTTCAGATGCTGAAGCACCTGGGGGCAAGTGTTGTGGTTCCACATTGATCCGGGCTGTTGCTAAACTGCATTTTTCACATGCTTGCCATCTAAGTCCTCTCCTTTTTCACAGGTGTCTCCTTTTCCTTTAGACTTTGCAGATTCCAGGGCCTGTGCACCCTGGCAGGAATGTCTCTCCATCTGATTCTGTCTTCATTGACAAGTGACCTGGAAACAAAACTCCACTCGAGCCTTTTCCATTACGGAATTGAGCAGTGCACATTCATCTCCATGCCATTGTTTTCCTCTTCCAGCTTCCTTGTTGATGGAGATCTATGGCTGGTGATGGAATACATGGATGGAGGAACTTTGCAGGACGTTGTCAGACAGACACGCATGGCTGAAGGAGAGATGGCAGCTGTCAGCCAGGAGGTGAGGGATCCTGCTTGTGCCTCCCATGGCTTGGTGTCTAGGTTTGAAAAGACAGGTATCTGCTAGGGAGAGGCGGGGCCCCTCTGGGGAATTCCAATCCCTTCCCTCCAAGTTGTTATAATTTGGAAGATTAAAAAGGCTTTTTCAGTCAGAGCTATGGGCAAAGGAATAACAGTCCTTTACTAGTAAACATAACAGGACAAACAAACAGTAATAATAATAATAATAATAATAATAATAATAATAATAATAATAATAATAATAATAAACAGAACCGAGGACTTCAAGGGGCTTTCTCTCACAAGTCCCAGGCAGTCTGATCTCTTGGGACCCTGAGAGCACCAAGCCAAAACGGTGGAGAAACTCCGGGGCTGATGACTGGAAAGGCTGGATTGTCCCAGCAGGCAGGGGGGTGTCCCGGCAGGCAAAGTGAGCAGTGCTGAAGAAGCCGCGACAGCTGGACTGGGGCTGACCCAGCTCCAGCAGGGCAGGCGAGGGGCTCCGAATTCCTAGGCACTCTGGCAGATGATAGAATTCCCAGGACCAAACCCTCTACTAACACTGGACTCCTCACGCAGCCAGCAGTCGTCCGACCATCCTCTCTGAGACCAAGGGCAGAAGAGCACACCCTCAGCTCCCAGAGCCCCTGAGCCTTTTCCTCCCCCTCAAACTAAGTGATCTACTACCTTTTATGTGGGTCAAGTACCCTTTAAGTATTTGTCAGTACCCTTGTCAGTATTTAGTCTCTTAGCAGCTTAGGGGGGGAAAAATTCCATAGGAAAACTTAACCCCCAACACTTGGACATGATGATCCTTCCAAACAGGGCGTGAGAGCAGGAGTGGCTCCATGCTCAGGGCTTTGTTTCTGTGTTGTTTTTATGAGCTGGAGAAGAAAGAACCTCTGAAGTGAATGGCCTGCCAGTATCACTGAGCTTCTACTCTGTTCTTGTCTTCCCTGCTGTTGTAGTAATCTCTGTCTTTTCTTGATTTGCTGTTCTCAGCTTTGCCTTGAACCATTTGCCTGGAGCTTGTCTGCATTGCACTCCTGGTCTGCCAAAGCAAAGTTGCTGCTGGAATAATTCTAAACTCTCCTTTCTTGTGTGATATATTCTGGCCACTGATTTTTACCCTTATGTTTATTCTCTCTCTCTCAGTGCCTGCAGGGCCTGGATTTCCTCCATTCAAACCAGGTGATCCACAGAGATCTGAAGAGCTCCAACATCCTTCTGGGAATGGATGGCTCTGTCAAGCTGGGTGGGTGTTCCTGGACAGGCACGGCACTCCTGGGGTGCGGGTGTGGGGCTGCTTCCCAGTGATGGGCAGAGCCCCACAAGTGCTGCTGGTGGCACTGCCCAGCCCCTGATGCCAGCTGAGAGTGATTGCCCCTGAAGAGGGCTCAGGAGAGAAGCAGGGTGTCAGGAGTGGTTTTGCTCTGGGTATGGTCCTACCAGAGGGGTGGGAGTTGGAATCTCAACTTCAAGGGAATCAGTAAAAGCCACTACATGAAAGCTAAGGGTTTCTTTAAGGATCCAGTTCAATCTTTACTGGGCTACAGCCCTGAGGACTTTTCACGCTACTTCCAGCTACAGGACTTCACTACTGCATTCTCAGACTGGGGGTGTGGAATCTTTGTGCTTGGATTCCTCATTCCAGCTGCCTTTGACAGTGTTTGTTTCTGTCCTCAGCTGATTTTGGCCTCTCTGCTCAGCTCAGCCCTGAGCAGGACCAGTGCAGCTCCATGGTGGGCACTGCTCACTGGATGGCCCCAGAAGTTGTGACCAATTCTCCTTATGGCCCCAAGGCGGACATCTGGTCTTTTGGCATTGTGACCATCGAGATGGTGGAAGGAGAACCGCCTTACTTCAAGCAAACGGGGGCCATGGTAAGAGACAAATTCTCCAATGTTTGCAGAGGCCTGTGAGCACAGGCGACCCTACACTGGGAGGCGCAGCTGGAGGTTTCTGCACATCCGGAAGGGAATTCCCAGAGGACTCAAGCCTGAACACAAATATTCTGCAGCAACAATTTGCACTGGGATTTAAGTTGTTACAGCTCTTCTCTCTGTGAGGATGACACGAAAACATGAAGCCAGTGTATCAGCTCTAATGTTATCTTGCAAAAAAAACCCCAAACCAACCCCAAAACACACACCCAAACCCAAGAAATTTATGAAGGAGTTTCTAAAAGAGGTTTTGCAAGACTAACTCCCCCCTGGGTCTTCTCACTGGGAAACTTGTGTAAAACGTGAAGATGATTATTTAACATCCCCAAAGTCTAACGTATTTCTTTCCTATCCCAAGCTCCTTTCTTCATGTCACCAAGCCTGAGCTTTCAGCAACATAAACCTCCTGTTTCTTTGGCAGTTTCTGTGATGGGGCATCATAAATTAAATTATTTGAGTGTCAGTGGCACTGTAGAGATGCAATGTAATGTAAGAATCTTTTGAAATAACACAGTCAGACCACACTGACTCTTGAAAATGGCCTGGTAAAGCTGATGTCCGTATTTGGAGAAGGAAGATGGGCTATTTCTGATGCAGGTTCCTACTAACAAAGTCAGCCAATGAAACTGGCTCTCAAGGCGAGATCATTTGGATGTTGCAATGGATGTGGCTGTATCAGGGCTTGGGATTTTTGGCTGTCATAGAAAAATGAGCTGTGAGCAGCATCTCTGCCAGGGAGAAAACTGCCCCTGGAGCTGGGGCTGAGAACCCGGGGTCAATGTGAGCATCCTGTGGGTGTGAAGGAAGCTGGCAGAGCACTGTGTTTGCTTTTCCTGCAGGCTCGCGCTCTGATCCGGCAGAACGGGACCCCGCAGCTGCAGGAGCCCAGGCGCCTGTCGGCTCTGCTGCGGGACTTCCTCGAGTGCAGCCTGGAGCTGGATGAGGAGCAGCGCTGGTCTGCCCAGGAGCTGCTGCAGGTGAATGTGAAGTGGCTGCAGGGGAAACACCAGGGTGAGGGAGGGGTTTTCTTGTGGGGCCCCCCTCCCATAATCTCATCTTGCTGCTTTTCACACACAAAGCAAGCAGAATCCTTGCCTGGTTTGGGTTGGCGGGGTCTTTTTGAGGTCATCTGGACCTGGTGCCCCACAAGGAGCAGGGACATCTTCAAGCAGATCAGGTGGCTCAGAGCCCTGCCTGACCTGAGCTTGGATGTTTCTGGGGAGGAGGCACCTCCCACATCTCTGGACTCCTTCTGTCAGTGTTTCCCCACTCTCCTGGTAAAAAAATTCTTCCTTAGATCTAATCTGACCCACCTCCCTCTCTTGGGTTTCAAACCATTCCCCTTTGTGCTGTTGCAACAGAGCCTGTGAGGAAATTGTCGCTGGAAAGTAACAGTTAATTTCTTTCTTTTTTATCCTTTGGGAAGCACCCTTTTTTATCATCAGCCAAACCTCTCTCCAGCCTGACCCCTCTGATCACTGCAGCAAAGCAACTGAAGGAGCAGCGGAGGAAATGAAGCATTTGAGGACAGCTTTTTGTTTCAGTAGTTAGGACAATTAGTTAGTTATGGTAGTTAGCACTGCTAGTTATGGTAGTTAGGACACCCTGTTTGTTATGGTTGTCATGACAGCCTGTTTGTTATGGTATTTTTTTGAATAAAACCCCTCTTAAACCTCAACACCATTGACATATCCCGTCCTTCTACCCCTATGACTCAGTGGCCCAGAGCAATGTGAGGGGAGAGCAGGCCCAGCCTTGCTCAGAGCTAAGCCCCAGCAGAGGGACAACACCGCAAAATATCATGAACTTCTAAAGAAGTTAAATGAAACTGCATAAAAAGCGAGCGTTTTGGTGGAAAAAGTTATGAGATAGTTTGGCCTGAGCAAAAGTGTTTGGTACAATACCTGGCATAACAGTGGTATCTGCATAATTATTACCTTCCACAATAGGGCTGGGCAGACCTGTGTGAGAGCAAATATGTAGCACATAAAAATCATGCTGTCAACTGTTACTCAAAATCCACAATGCCCATAACTCTGTAAATAAAAGGGGGCTATCGACATGTCATAAATAGGAGGATTCTAAACAAAAAATCACATTAGTGGCATATGAAGAATCAGTTACAATATCAAGCAGTTCCTGTGAAAATAATTGAAAGTCATATCAAATAGCAGCTAGCTCTAAAATCTGCACTGAGGCATCCTTTAATGAAATCCATCTTTTTATGCCACTGGGCAGAGTCATGCACCAAACTACTGCAACCTTGCTGGTTCTGCTGCATGCATCCGTAAAAACAGTCAGTCTGCTGGTGGGTGTTATACTGCAGTGATGTTTCACATCTAAGGGGAGGCTACCCTCCTCTGTCCAGAGGCAACGTGAAGGATAATATTCCCAGAGAGACAATTCCCCAGAAAAGTCTGCAAGTGAAATTTGAAAGTTAGTATCTTCTGACAACAGCCATGACAAATTGTCCTTACTCACAGGTATGTAGATAACATATGGGTCCTGGCTGTTGAGTGTTTGCAGCTGCTCCCTGCCTTTTACAATCAAGTGTGAAAACATGTCACTGATACACACAGTTCTCATCACAGTGTGAGATAAAAACAATCATTCTAACACATGCAAAGGATCCTTACTATTTACAACCCCCTGAAATAAAACAGCAAAAGGTTGAAATTTACTTGTTGGAGTCCAGGGCATTCCTTTGGTTGCCCTAGAGGGTCAGGGACCTGGGCAGGGGGCTCTGAGACCCCAGTCTAGAGCTTAGAGAGACACTGGCTTTGATCTCAGTCTATGGGAAAAACTTCCTAAACTGAGAGAGGGTTTGCAGGCCACGGGAGTGTGAAAAAATAGTAGTTTAGTTTATCATAGAGTGAAAAAATAGTAATTTTAGGTTCATAGCATTGGAGTGAATGGGGACAAAATGGAGAATCTGGAGCGTTGTCTCCTTCTTCTTCCTTCTCCTTCCCTCACTCCATTTCTGCTATGACGTTGGCACAAAGTAGTTAGTGAGGATTGGGTCAGTGTATAGATGACTTTTTTAGTAATAGTGATAGACATTGGTAAGAAATAGTAAATAACGAACACGTAGTAATTAGTATAAAAGATTAAGGACTGCCTAGCTCAAGGGGAGACGTGAGAAGTCCATGTAGCTGCAAACATCATGTTGGACTGTGAGAAATTTGTAAGATAAGAAACAATAAACGAAAAATGCAACCTTGAAAAAACTAAACCTGAAGAATCCGTATCTTCCTTCGGCTTAGCTTGGAGCTGTGCAGGGAGGAAAAGACCCTGAAACCACCTGAATGATGGGGAAGCCCCCCGACATTTACTAGCAACTATGGCAAGACAAATGGGCTTATCAGGATCCTATCTCCAGCCCTGGTGGTTCTCCAGTACCTGAACACAATACGCAAGGGCATTTTTGGCTTCTGCGGTTGGCATGAATTCTGATGAGGGTTTCCTTTGAGCAAATCATACAAGGTGTGTAAAAGTTCTGTGGATAAACCTAAAATAAGACATAACCAGTTCAAGGAACCCAGCAATTTCTGCAATTCATTTAAAGTCAAGGTATCCTTAACACAAAGCTATAGAGATAGAGGGCAAATTGTCTGCTGATTTCCCTAAATATTGCCATGAAGACTCACGCTGTGGCTTTTCAGGTGCAACCTGAAAATCAGTCCTGCAGCTTGAACTGCCTGAATAACATCCACCTGCACGGAACACAAAACAGATTGGTTGTGAGCTTCAAGCAAAATATCAACCATGCAGTAATATATGGCTGCAGTAGGAAATCTGCGGCAGACAGATCAACCTCTCTTTGTCAGTGTGGTCAAGCCTTCTGGCAACACTGTCCAATGAAATATTTTCATTTGTTCTGCATGTTTCAAGGTAGGTACTGAAAAGGTAAAACAAGGTGCATCATCACAGTGCAAAGATGTAGTAAAGAAACAATCCTTCAGGTTTATAATTACTAGAGCCAATCAAGGGGAACCATTGCAGGTAACGGAAGTTTAGGCTGTAAAGCACTCTCTTGGTTTGAAAGACAGGTGTCTGCTAGGGAGGGGCAGGGCCTCTCTAGGAATGGGGAATTCCAATCCCCTCCCTCCAAATTATTATAATTTAGAAGATTAAAGAGGCTTTTCAGGCAGGGCTATGGGGAAAGGAATAACACTTCCTTACTAGCGAGTATAACAAGGCAAACAAACAACAACAACTACAGCATTAATAATAAACAGAACCAGGAACCTTGAGGGGATTTGTTTCACAAAGCCTGGGGCAGTCTTGGCCCTTGGGACTCCGAGAGCACCAAGCTGGAATGGTGGAAACTCCAGGGCTGGTGGCTGGAAGGGCAGGATGTTCCCGGCAGACAGGGGGGAATGTCCTGGCAAAGTGAGCAGTGCTAAAGAAGCCCTGATTCCCAGGCAGGGCTGGCCGAGCTCCAGCAGGGCAGGCAAAGGGGCTCCAAATTCCTGGGCACACGAGCAGATAATGGTAAATTTCCCAGGACCGGACTTTCTGTTGACCATGGACCCCTCCCACAGCAAGCAGAAGCCTGACCATCCTCTCCAATGCCAAGAGCAAGAAGAAACCCCCAGCTCCCCCAGCCCTGTCCTTTTCCCTCCCCCAAAACTCGTGTGATCTTCCCCCTCCTGACTTTCAGCCACGTCTTTTGTGTTGGTCAAGCATCATCTAAGCACCAGCACTCAGTCTCTTAGCAACTTATGGGGAAAAATTCTCTAAGACAAAAAAAAAAAAAAAAAAAAAAAAAATTAACCCCTAACAAGCACCCATTGCTTCAACAACCATGTTTACTGCTTGCAGGTCATGCAACAACCTCCACTTGCTAATTTTCTTGGATATACAGGATACAGGTATGTTCCAAGGGCTAGAAGATGGGCAAATATGTCCCAAGGACAATTGTTCCTGTATGAACTGTTGTAGATTTTGCAGCTGTTCCTTTCATAGGGGCCATTGGTTGACCCACATAGGGTCCTCTGTCTGCTCTGTCTGCCACCTGAGCTTACATATGTCCAATATTTGATTCCAGCATGGCTGATCAATGGCCCCTTGAAAAAGATCTTTCCGTGTGACACCATTCAGTTTTTGCCTTTTTTCCTTTAATATGTTCCCTGTATTTGTTGTACATGTATTTGTGCTGTGTAGCCTGTTGTATTTGTAGCTAGTTTTCCCAGTACTTCTACATGGCCTTTCCCTAGGCAGAAAGACAAAACCAATTCCAGAGCTCCAAGCCCCAGGAGGTGCAGAGCCCCTCTGCTGTCTTGGTTCTTCCTGCGAAGCAAGGCCAAGAACAACCCTTTGCAATACATTTTCCTGGATAAAGTACAGCTAGTGCCAAGGGGGGTGACTCCAGAGAAGGGACTTGACCTGGGGGGAAATTGAATCACCACTTGCCCTCCTAATTAGTGCTTTTCATCAATTATGCTAATTTCCTAAAACCTATGAATATATACTCATGCCTGTAGGGGAGGGCTTTTGTGAACGTTTTTCCATAACTGCTTCTGAAGGCCTACAAATAAAGATCTGTGATCGCAGCACACGAAGCAATCACACAGAGACCAGAGATTTGCAGGGCAGAGTTGCTCCTCTGAGAGCGCCCAAGGCCAAGCCAAGGCTGAGAGCCCCTGCCTGTTTATTTCTTACTTTTTATACATTTGCGGGTCTGGTTGTGGATTGGCTTCTGGGGTTATCACCTCTCAGTCCCGTGGCCAGACCAGCTGTCAGTTACAATTGTTTTCAGGTTAGAAATATGTAAACAAAGGACAGGGAATGAAAAACAAAAGGTTTATGTTACCATGTGTGAGAAAAGGGAAAACTGCTCCTAATATTGTGCAGAAGCTAAAGGAACTGACTCCATTTTATAATAATCAGAAGGCTTTACAAAAACTCAGAAAAACCAGGGTGACAAAGATCCTCTTTTATATTACCTCCTTACTAAAATTATATCAATTTTCATTTCCAGGTTAGGGAAAAGACAACTGTTAAAGCTGAATCTCTTTGCATGGTGGCTGCAAATTGTTCTAAAACATCCCTTCCCCATAATGTACACGGTATAGAAGCAATAAATGGTGCAATTTGGGCAGTTTGCCCATCAGGGCCAAGAACAAACCAGAGGCCAGAACTCTACCTAGGGCGCTGCAATCGTCCCACTCCAATTAGGGTTGAGGTGGGGTTAATTGTGGGCCAATCCCTGGGCCATTTACTGTTTTTGATGATAGAGACATCAGCTCCAATATCAACACGCCCTTTAAATTTTTTGCCAACTATGCTGCATACCAGGCTTGGCTAAGCCATTGTGATAGATCTTGTCCAAAAAGCTTGTGGCTGCCCTGTGCTGACAAGGCCATCTGTGCCATGTTTTACCTTTACCATCAGAAGTTTTGTTGGAAAATGGAAAAAGTTGTGCTGAACGCTGACCTGCAAGAATAAAGCAAGATGGCACGGAGTCCACAGCACAATTTGTATTTCACCCTCATAGTCTGAATCAATAACACCCAGTAAAACAAAAAGCCCCAAATTAGTGGTGGAAGAACATCCAATTAACAATGCATACCATTTCCAAATGGTCCCCACACTCTTGTAGGAACTAAATGCATTGAGGAGGTCATGAGGATTACTGACTCTAACAGCAACCAGCAGCCCAAAGTTTTCCTTTTCCACAACGGGCACAATCCTTGGTAGGCATTTTTGACTCTTCCCCTTGTCAAGGACAATCCCTCTTGAAGTGGTCAGACAAACCACATTTAAAACAAACTCCTGCTACCACCTCTGAGACCTGGAGGTGTGTGGCTAAAGCCATGGCCAGAGAATTAGTGTGATGGTCAGTAGAACTCACATTTTGGCATGTCCTAACCATGTCTGCTATATCACAAGTATTCAGATTGCAAAGAGTGAGTAATACTTTTCTAAAATCCTCACCTGCATTTACAAAATCAAATCACTGCAATAGAATAGCTCAGGCATCATCATTGTCAACTTGCTGGGAAAGTGCAGCTTGCAGTCTATTGAGAAACAGCACAAACAATTCCACTGGACCCTGTAAAGTCTTAGCAAAAGACTTATTGGCATTGATGGCTGCCACGGGAGCCACCGCAGACACAAAAGGGCTAGGTGGGTGATAATGTCATGCACGTTGTGAGGGTAGCCTATCTGCACTGTAGGGGCTTCATACAGGCCCTCTCCTGCTAACTGAGTAACAACAGTAGGCAGATCTCTGTCTCACAGCGCTCCCGCCTGAGTAGTACATAGCTCACGGTAATTGGTATACCAAACAGTGAATTGTGTCAGGGATAAGATCATCTTCACTATGCTTCTCCAATCATTAGGTGTAAGAACGTATGCCATACTTATGGACTCCAAGTAACAAAACATGATAGGAAGATACATCACTGTAGTGGTTTCACGTTCAGTAAATTTTGGTCTTGGTACTTACTCTTTCTGTGGGAGAGAGACTAGGAGAAAAACAAAGCAGGCTCAACTTTAATAACAAACAGTTTTATTAACATACACTAAAAGAATAGAAAAACAGAAAGTTGGAAAAAACTAAAATGGAATGTGTGGTGGTTTCAGGCAGATTTTGGGAGAAATCCTCCCAAGGGGCCCCCCTCCCCTCCCCAAACCGGTTCGGGAAAAGACTTCCTCAGAGAGAAGTGGAAAAAACCTGTTTATTACACAGGCAAAGCACTCCTAGCACAATACCCGATGACAAGAGCTTCATGCCGCTTATGGAGGGATAACAAACTTAAAGAAAGTCTCTCCTCTTGAAGATTGTCACTGTGCTCCACCGCTCCGTCTCCACTGGCGTTGGGAGAAAAGGAGATGTACAGGGCTGGTCTTGGTGGGGTGGGTCCCCTGTGGAGGCCCCCGGTGCTTCCCCAGGTCCTTAGTCCGGAGAGGTTGGAACAGTTCTGAGGAGAGGGAAAAAAAAGAAAAAAAGGGAAAAAAAAGGAAAAAAAGAAAAAGAGAAAAAAGCAAAAAAAAGCTTCAGCTATTCTACAGCGTCTAACTACCCTAGCACTAAACTAACTAACTGCTGGGGAAAAACACAACAGAGCTTCTTCAGTCTTGCCGAGTTCCAGCTCCCCCACTTCAAGGTCACTCCGAGGAGCAGAGTTTTCCTGGGGAAAACCAAACCGCGCTTGCCCTCCCCCCTGCACCCAACAGACGATTGGGGATACACAGTCACCCCAGGACATAATGAAACTTCAAAAAACACTTTTCCCTCTCCTGACAAACTGTTTACTTTCTTACAAAACAACATAAAGAGACAAAACTTGTAATTTTCAGTCAGTTTCACTATCTGATAATAGTCTTTCATTAATTCATTAGGGGAAGAGTATCTTTTTGAGTCATGGATCCCACTCAACTTAGAACAGTTCTCTTGTGGGTTTTAAACTGTCACAAAAACAACAGCCCGGAGAAACTTGCCTTTGTGACCCTCCCAGGAGCAGTTTCCCAAGCTGCTGATGGGTCATGGGTCTTAGACTTTTGCATACTGGGGTGTCTGTCACTTTTTAAAGATGAATAACTCCAAAGCAAAGGATTCTTCACTTCAAGGTACAGAGATAACGTCTCACTTCTTCACTGGCGCAGGGGGCTTCTCATCTTTATCTCTGTTTAAGCATCTTATAGGATATTACTTAGTCCATTACAAACACTTTTGCTTAAATCTACACATAAATTAAAACAATTATCTCCTTAAATGCATACCTTTCCTATGATTTAAAGGAATGACTTAAATATAGAGTTTATTTCTATGGCTCAAGTAAGAATAGAACAACTAACTCTTCAACCTTCTGTCCCAACAGTCTTTTCACTCTTGCTTTACTGATTTCATCTTGCTGTTTTTCATGTTCACTTTGTCTTTTCTTACTCTCTCAGAGAAGGGCTGAGCTCTGGAAGCTTCATGCTGCTAAGAAAGAGTTAAATCTACTTGGAGTCTTTGTTTCTCTTTCTGTGGCTCCTGCTGTTAGATGTTCAAGGCTGAGCTGATGAAGGAGGAAGAACTCACAGAAACATCAGAGATCGGAGCACCCGGGCAGTCCAGAATCACAAAAAACAGGCAGGATCATAAATGCCTTCTCAGCCCACCCCTTGGTGTAAATTGGGGTGGCTTCAACCCGAATGGTGCCCATAGCTCTTATCAGGGCCCAGCACAGATCTCTCTCTGTTCTAAAGAAGTCTGAAGAAAGTAGCTGTTAAAAAACAGCAACTTCTCCTTCCCCCCGCCCCACCCTTCACCCGGGAGCCGATGGAATCCGGCCAGGCCTCAGGCCAGCTTCCCCCCCCAAAAAGGGAGGAGCAGCAGGAGCAGCTCGATGTTACCTGTCTCTCTCTGGCCCAAGGAAGAAGAAAAAGGACCTACCTACAGGAAATCGAGGGGTTTTATATGGTACTTCCCAAAGTCGCAGCTAACAATTTCAGTAATCAGAGCAGATGTTAATATTCTAACTCTCTGATAGGTCTCTGTCTCTTCCAAAGCAATTCCCAAGTCCTGACCTGGAAAATTATTTTTCATTCTTTTATAACTAAAAAACTAAACTGTACTAACCCATGACAACCACTTTCCTTTACCAGTGTCCTCTGTCCTCTGATAACTATAATCTAAATCTCTGTAAGCAGGGCCTTGATTTGGTGTATAAGTAACAGGGCAAGCAGTAACAACTGTGAAGTTGCTCTCTTTCATCATGGCCTCTCTACATTTCCACCAGCGTTGTGCCACAGCCTAATCATTCTGGGGAGGGTACAAATCCACCTCTTGTTTGTGGTCTGAGAGTCCAGGGTCAAAAGGACCAATCATGTAAGGATTTTCATCAAGGGCAGGCAGCAATGTAGGGGAGGGGCTGGCCTCTGAATAGCCCAGTATGTTGGAAGTGTGTTCAGGCAGAGCTGAGGGCTCCGAGGAATCAGTCTCTGAAGTCAGAAAATGGTGGACATCTGTGTGACTTTTTTTAAGAACCACCATGATAGCCCCCATGTGGCAAGGTGCCCACAAGCCTTGGCATTGCTGTTCCTGGCAATATCGAAAGGTTTGTGCCCTACTGCCTGCCAGGCTTCCACTTGAAAAGTCCCACTATAAGGGAAATCTTTTACATGCATGGATGCCCAGTTCAGCAAGGCATGCAACATCCGTACTTTGCCGATATAGGAGCTGCCATAAAAGGTCTAGGCTCCATCTTTGTTCCAGGGATATTTTTCTTTCCATGATTCTTCCACTGCTCACCTGACAGGTGATGGACACATGTTTGGGTTCCTTTGCTGAACTTTTCCTGGTCGACCCCAATTCCTGGTTCCTGGTCGACCTCAATTCCTGGTGCAGTCCATGTCTTTCACTGCCTGTGAAATGCCCAGTACAGGTGCCACTTGTAGCAATGGGGAACAAAGACACATGGAGCTCCTTGCTTGCTCCAAAGAAGATCATTTATTGTAACCAACTGAGCCTTTTTATACTCCAAACTTAAGCAAAACTTAACCCAAACAAGCATGCATCGGCTGCCTGCCACTGAGGTGTCACTGCTGACGCGCTCCTTAACCCAATCACCACTCTGATCCATGTGGGGTCCACGTGTCTCCCCAGACGATCACTGCCTCATGCACGAGGTGACCACCAACCACCCTTCGGCCATCTGACCTGCAGACGAACCCTTCCCAGAGTACTTTTTGGTGAACAGAAGTGAACAGGATTTAGTAAAGGTGGAAAAGGGCCTTTATTCTGTAAGGCTTTTCTTATTTTCCACAGTTATGGTCATCATCGTCATCTTATGGTCATGGTCATCTCATAGTCACCTCATGATCACAATCATCTGTAACGGTTTTAATTTAATAAAACCATGTGGAAACACCAATTAATGTAGGGGTTTTAGTATTTATTCTCTTTTTGTGGGAGGGAGAGATTAGGAGAAAAAAACAAAGCAGGCTTAAACTTAAAAATGAACAAAAATAGTTTTATTAACATACACTAAAAGAATAAAAGAAAAAAAGAAAGTTGAGAAAAAAACTTAAACAGAATGACACTTTAAAACACACTTCTCTCCTCTTACAAACTATTAACTTTCTTCTTAAACAACATAGAAAGACACAACTTGGGATCTTAAGTCAGTTTCACTATTTAGACATAATTACTCCTTACTTTTAGGAGAAGAGTCTCTCTAAGATGTTTTTATGAAGACGTTTGCCACAAGAAAAAATAGTCCAGTTCTCCCAATGTCACACATCTGCTGCCACCTGGAGTTTTCACAGACTGTGATGTTCTATCAGCAAAGCTTCTCAGTGTATCTGGGGTACTATTTACGAATACTTCTTCTAGTCTAAAATCATCTTTGTCTCAAACGCTGAGTCCAGCTCCATGGATTGCTCAGGCAACTCCTGCCAGGATGAGACAGGGTCATGTTGTCATCCTGTCCTCGTCACCATCCTGCAGGATAGATCTGGGTGGAGCCCATGGAGAGAGGGAGCTGCTCCAGGATCCTATCTGATCCCCTTCCATCCATCCTGCACCAATCCCCCTCTGGAATCCCACCCAATCCTGCCCCAGTCCTGCCACAATCCTGTTCCATCCATCCCACCTGATTCCGCCCCATTCATCCCACACAAATCCTGGTCCATCCATCCCAACTCATCCTGCTCTGGAATCCAGCCCAAATCCCACTCCATCCATCCCATTTGATCCCGCCCCATCCATCCCACACAAATCCTGTGTTTTGCTGTTTGGATTTTGTTTGGGCTGGATGTTAATATCTTGGAGGTTTTTATGAACACAGAATGCCCAGTGACTTCTAGAGATGGACTTGGGCAAGAGGAAACACCAAGCCATGGCAGTCACCTCTTGTTTTTCCCCCCTAACCAGGATTTATCATTCTGAAGCCTTGGCTGGATGGAGAAGGAGGGTGCAATGAAGAGGAAAATGCCCTGGGGCCCCCAGGAAATTGAGGAGGAAGTCACTGCTCCTTCCCCCCCTCTCTTCTGCTCCATTTCCCAGTCCATCATCGCCCCTGGCTACAGGACAACCCCGCTGCTGAGCCATCCTGCTGGGGATGGATTAGGGGGGATTCCATCCCCTTCCCTCTGACATGGAGGCAAATTTCTTCCCCTCCTTCCCTTTCTTTCCTCATTCCTTTCTTCCTCCTTCTCCTTCTTCCTCTTCTTCCTTCTGCTTTTCCCTTCTCCTTCCTTCCTTCCTTCCTTCCTTCCTTCCTTCCTTCCTTCCTTCCTGCCTTCCTGCCTGCCTGCCTTCCTGCCTTCCTGCCTGCCTTCCTGCCTGCCTTCCTGCTTTCCTCTTCTTGTTCCCTCTCCATATTAATTTTCTTCTTACGGCTTTCTATCATTCATTTGCCTTCTTCCTTCTTTTCTGTCTTCTGCTTTTCCTTTTTCCTTCCTCCTTCTACTTGTTCCTTTCTCCACTTTATTTTTCTTCTTGTTCCTTCCTCTCCTTCTTCCTTCTCCACCCTCCTTCTTCTCCTTGTTCTGTCCTTCTTTCATTGTTCCTTTCTCTGTTTCTCCTCCTTCGTTGTTCCTTCTTGTTCTTTCCTCTCCTTCTGTCTTTTCATTTTCCCTTCTTGCTGTCTTTGCCTCTCCTTGACCTTCCTCCCCCAGGCACTGAGCTATGGACAGAGACCAGGGAGAGCAAATGCCTGCCACAGAACCTCATGGAAGAGGCCGTTTTGAGCAGCTCCACTGCACAGGAATGCAATGGGGAGGAAAAGACCCTGAGATCCCCCAAGAGGAGAGGCTGCAAACCCAGCCCAGGGAGCTGCAAGGAGAAAAACCCTTCCTGTGCCGGGAAGGCAGCTGGAGATCCAGACAGAGCTTAGAGGTGGTGGAGAAGCCTCAGGCCAGGGAGAAGCCGCACAGGTACTTGGAATGTAGGAAGAGCTTCAGCTAGAGTTCCAACCTCAACAATCCCCATAAGATCCACACTAAGGAAAGGCCCTACGAGTGCGGGGGATGTGGAAAGAGCTTCAGGAAGAACTCCTACCTGATCTAGTACCAGGTGATCCATATAGGGGAATGGCCTTAATTGTGTGAGGAATGTAGGAAGAGTGGAGCTCTGACCTCATCAATCACTACAAGATCCACACTGGGGAGAAGCCCTACAAGTGCTTGGAATGTTGAAAGAGCTTCAGCAAGAGCTCCAGGCTTATCTGGCACTAGAGCACCCACAGAGTGGAAAAGACCTGTGAGCTTGGAGAATGTGGGAAGAGCTTCAGGGGGAGCTCCAGCCTGATCCAGCACCACAGGATCCACACTGGGGAAAAGCCCTACAAATGTGGGGAATGTGGTAAGGGCTTCAGCCAGAACTCCCAACTGAAGACACATGAGCACATCCAAAATCACTACACCAGGCTGGGTCTATTGGGCCTGTGCTGGTGCTTGGGGCAAGATCTCTTCTGATCCTTCTCTCAGTTCCTGGGCCTTTCCCTGTATTTCCTCTCCCTGTGCAGTTGCAGGGGGAAGGGACAGAACAGTTTTGGTGGCTCCCGGCATCCAGGCAGGGCCAGCCCATCCCGTGGGGTTCTGAGGGGCTTGTGGGGCTCCCCTGTTTGTGGGATATCCCTGCTGGAGGAGGGTGTCCCCCCTTTGCTGCAGCCCCAGCCCTCAGGCAGTTCTCAGCCAAGCAGAGAATGGCCTCAGCTTGGGCCTCATTTTTGGGTACACCTGCGTCCCTGGACATCTGGATCCCCATTTTGGACTGCACCAGAGCTTTTGGTTATCTGGGACCCCATTTTTTGGGATGTATTGTGTTGGCACAGCCTGATTTCAGTAGTGGCAGTGCTAGAGGGGTGGATTCTGAGAGAAGCTGCTGGAAGCTGCTCCATGTCTGGCAGATCAAATTGCTGGTAGCTCCAAAGATGGGGGTGCTGGATGCAGAGATCCATGGGGATACAGAGATCCACCTGCAGGCCCTGGAGGAGACGCACTGAAGCATGGGGATGCCTGAGAAGAAGCTGTGCTCCCTGGTGGGAGCAGCCTGTCCTTGAAGGACCAACCCCGTGTCAGAGTGACACGCATTGTAGCAGTTTAAGGGGGGTTGGTGCTTATGGGATGGACTCAGGGTGAAGCAAGTCCTGGAGAACTCTCCCTTGGGAGAGACCCCAGAGTGCAAGAGGGGAACAACTCCTGTCGGAGTAGCAGGAGAAGCCATGGGAGATGAACTGACCATGGCCCCAATTCCCAGTCTCCCTGAAATGCAAGGATAGGAGGTAGAGCTGGAAGGATTAGGAGAAAGGTGTTTTTAAGGGTCCTCTTTTATTCTTCATTATCCTGATCTGAGTTTGTTAGCAATAAATTCATTAATTACCTCCAATTTCGAGCCTATTTTGCCTGTAATCATGCTTGATGAGGGATCTCTCCTGGTCCTTATCTCACTGTATGAACCCTTGGTTAAATTTTCTCTCCCCCGTGCAGCTGTGGAGGGCAGTGAGAGTGGCTTTGGTGGGTGCCTGGAATTGGGCCAACATCATCCCATTATGTCTTTGTGTGGCCCTGTGCTATGGAGCCACAGTTGCTGTTGCTTTTGTCTTCTGTTATGAATGGGCTAGGAGACCAAGTCCAAAATGATTTCAGCTTTTATTAGAAAAATAAAACAGCCTTTATTAAAAGAACAGCCTGGGAAGGGGGGGACCTGGCACACACCGCTGCTGCTCCCTTGATGACTCAGAGGAGGAGGCAATCAGTTCCATCTCTGCAGGGCAGATCTGGGTCTTCTCGCCTCACAGTCTTCAGGAGGAGGTTGCTGGCTCTTTGTCTAGGGGTGCCATGCTGTTTGAGTGCAGTCTGGTCATGGCAATAAGGCGAAAAGCTTTGGTTGGTGGTCTGATGTTATTTTGTTTTCCCCATCTAAAGATGTTTAGAGATCCTTATTGGTACTAGTGAGGTGAATAAAATTCAAAAACTCCTGGTTATCTATTGAATGTTGCAGGGACTCATGGTTGTGCCCTATTAGTTGTGTTAAAAATGTTGAAGGTGTTAATTCCTAAATGGTTTGTACCCCATTTGTACCCCAAACCCCAGTTCCTCACCTCCTGAGTTGTAGGTTACATGTTTCTTCCCCAAAACCCCTAAAATACCTTACCTTCCCTCGGGTTAAGCCTCCGCTGCCCCCCCGCCTACTCTCCGCCTGCTCCTCTTTCCACTTCCTACTGACATCACAGCTGTCCGTCAAACTGCTGCCTCCACCTTTATGGAAAATGCCGAAACTCCCATGAGGCCTTGTTATAGCTGGAAGTATGATTAACATCAAAAATCCCTAATTAAAACAAGCCGATACAGGACACAGATATATGGAAGACAGCGTTGAATCGGCAAAGCACTCAGGAGCCCTCAGGTGTCGGTGGACCACTTCCCGGATTCTCACCATGACTTAGAAAGCACCCAGAGAAGGAGACTACCTTGGACCCAAAACAAGCCAAAAGAATTTCTATGAACTCCTATGTGGTAGGAATCCCGACTCTACAGCGTCAGTGGCAGGTTTAACTTGCACCTCCCCCTCAGTGGTGTCCTGAAGGAGCAGTGGTGGCATAGGTGACCCCTCAAGCCTTCCCTCTTTTTCAATAAAGGCATTTAAGGAGTTAATCTATTTCTTGCCCTGTTTATTTATACTGCCAGGTACTAGGCCTTATGGGAGTCTCACGTTTACATAGGAGGTGATGCAATCTTCTGTCATCATGGGTACAAAGGGAGCAGCAGGGCAGTACTCGACGGTAAGGGGGGATATGAACTAGGAACTGATTAACTTACATAACTTATGAGACATTTACAGAACATTTTAACAAACAACTGTATAACTTAACATTGAAACAGGTAATTAACCTTTAGAAACTATTTCCTACATCTTCCACATGATTTTATCTTTTGCAGTAAATGCTTGTGAAGTGCCGCTGGTGTCCCCCGTGTGCCCTTGGTGCAGGCAGCCCCATCCCTTGCCCCACTCCCCCTCCCACATTCCATCCTGGCTGCCAGACCCTTGGAGCTGCCCTGGTGTTATAAACAAGTTCTATTCAAATAATCTATGTTTTAGTTACTTGATTGTTAAGCAATTCCATTAAGATTGTTAATGCTAGTTCTAGAATGCTAGTTTAAAGAATTGGCCTTATTCTTGTTTTAATATTAATTTATCACCTTATTTACTTGTTTGTTAATTAAGAATTCAACTTATTACCTGCATCTCTGCTGCCATTTGTCAGATAGCATCTGAATATGCAAAATAAAAAGAACACTGGAATTCTGGGAACGACTCAAGAACGAGAGACTCTAAAAAGCAGAGAACCAAAGTAGAATCCAGGACTAAAGTCACACTTTAGAGTAGTGCAAGAGGTATGGGGGTCTGCCGAAACAGCTTTATTTAGTCGCTGTGACCTGATGAACGAAGCGAAATGGACTCCCCGGCAAGGGGAGAAAGCCCGCGAGAGATGTGAGTCCTCAGCTTTGCTGTGAAGCGAAGCTGTGTGTACCTCCTCCTCCGCGTTGCCAAGGGAGCAAGCAAGCAAGCTTCCCCCAGAGCGAAGCTAAATAATAAAAACATAAAAAAGAGCAAGTCTCCTGGCTCTGGTTCTCTCTCTCTTTCTTTCCAGAACACTGGGGGCCCTGGGGCTGCCGGGGCCAAGCCGGGGTCCCTTCCCAGCGCTCCCAGTCTGCCCATCCAGCCTGGAGCAGCCAGCGAGGGCTTCAGCTGGGAAGGCAGAGAGGCGGTTCTGGGAGGCCCCACCTCACTTCCTCACTTGGGTTTGGTTTGTTCTTCCCGACTCTGGGGGGGAAAAAAAATTCTGCCAGAAATCTCTCCTCTCCTGCACTCAGCCGAAAGGTTTTGGGGTGGCTTTCCCTTTTGGGGGGAAATCAAAGCCATGCTCATAATTAGGGGTAAGAGAAGCATAGCTCCAGGGTTTTCCTCTGAGCCGGTGGCAGCGAACACGCAGAACTTGGAAATGCGGGCCGGGAGCTCCAGAGAATTTTGTGTTTTCAGATTAATCCCACCTCGGGCTGGGCCCATCTCAGGGCTGTTCCTCATCTCCGCCTTTCCCCTCTGTCCTAGAGTGACTTTATGATGCTTGTTATCTCCAATCGTCTGTTCTGTTTATGTTGTATTATTAAGTTCTATGCCTTTAAGACTAGTTCTAAGAGCAAGGAGAAGCACAGAGTTTGTTTTAAGAAAACTGCCTGACTCCTACACATTCTTCTCAGGACGGGCTGTTAAGCGGAGGCTTAGGAAAACTGCAAGGCAAAGATTAGATATAGATATAGATATAGATATAGATATAGATATAGATATAGATATAGATATAGATATAGATATAGATATAGATATAGATATAGATAGATAGATACATACATACATACATACTTTTTTTTTTTTTTTCCTTTTAGTTTCAGCTAGCTAAGGCAAAGAAGTTCCCTGGACTGTTTTTTCTCCTTTTTATTAAACCTGATTAAACCTGTTTAAACCTGCTCTAAACTGAAAACCCAGGGGAGCACTGGGGGCTTCCACCTGCAGCCCACCAGAGCCTGGACCTCAGCATTTTCCAGCAGTGCCAGAGGGACTAGAACTAATAAAAGACTAAGAGAGAGCCGAGCTACACCTACAGCAAGAACTTTCTCAATTTGCCATCTCACTCCAGAACAAGAAGTTTTATTGTTTCATGTTATTCATTCTTTATACTGGTAAGCACTTTGTTTGTTAAGTAAAATAGTTTTTTCCTCTTTTCTCCAAAGAAGTTTTTTACCAGACCAGTTAGAAGAAAGGGCCATTTAAGTTTACTTCCCAGAAAGATCCTATTCAAAGGTTTTCTCCCAAATTTGTCCCTAAACCAAGACAATACATTTTTATTGGTGCCCAATACTCAAAATACTATCAAGTCCTTTTCCCTGAAGGACCTTCATAGCCTAAGAAAGGATTACACTCAACAACCTAATAAATCTGTAATTAGTTAGTTAGTCCATCTTTAAAATGCTACAGACAAAGCTACAATGCTAAAGAGCACTAAAGCAAAGCATTTAAGGTCCCTATCACATAATCCAGTTATTGACCAAAAAATAATAAAGGAAGCTCACCCTCACAGTCTCTAAAAATGGGTCCTTCAGCGCTTAAGAAAAATAGCACTAGCAGACTCCAAGCCACCTCAAAAGTAGTAAGCACTGAAACATAAGTCCTGCTAACACCTCAACTACGAGTACTAAAATAAATGTTCAAAGCAAAAGTTCCCTCTGCCCACCACGCCACCAATGCCACATAGGGCAAATAGATTACCCTCATTACATAGCATGCCCGTATTAAAAACCCAAATCACCCTAAAATTTTAAAAATAATTACAAACTAGCCTAAAAAAAACCCTTTAGTTTCACCGATAAACCGAGCAAGTGACACATACTAAAGTAGTTCCACCATACAACCAATTACCAGCAAAAAAACCACGCTCTGCTCTTTTCACTAACAGTTCCTGTCGTATTAATAAGATAAAACAAAAGCAAAAAGCAACTGTATAAAATCCCACACGACAAGTTACACAAACTACTGAAGGAAAAATTAGATCAAGCCAACTCACTGAGCTAAAAGGTGTTCAATTAGCCCTAAACATTTCTAAAAAAGAAAAGTGACCAAAGCTCTACCTCAACACTAATTCGTAAATAGCCAATACTCTATGGGGATGGCTAGAAAAAATTTAAAAATCCAGCTAACAGTGTAAAAGAAAACAAATTTAGGCTACTAATAAGTAGAAAAACAGTACCAATCAAGTAGAAAAACTACCTCTGAAAATCCGTCATATAAATACCCATGTCCCCAAGAGTCAAATTAATGAAGAGCACCAAAACAACAAACAAGTAGATCAGGCTGCAAAAAATAAAAGTGTCAAAGATAAACTTAAATTAGCAACACAAGGGAAACTTGTTCCTAGCTCAATAGGCCCATGATGCCTCAGGTCATCAGGGCAAAGATACCACCTATAAGTAAGCACAAGACCAAACAGTAAATCTAACCATAGACCGTATTTCTCAAGTTATCCATAACTATGAGACATATGCTGCAATCAAACAAACCAAGCAAGTAAAACCCCTATAGTATAGCAAGCAGTAATCCAAGCATATATACAAAGAAGCCTAACAGATTAATTATATTACACTGCCCCAGACACACCAAAGTAAACACTATGTACTCACAATGGTAGAAGCCAACATAGGATGGCTAGAAACCTACTCTGTGCCTCACGCTACAGCCCGTAACACCGTTCTAGACCTTAAAAAACAAGTTTTTAAAAGCACAGTACCCCTAAGAAAATTAAATCAAACAATAGAACTCATTTCAAGAACAACCTCATCAACAACTAGGCTAAGAAACATAGCATTGAGTAAGTGGGGGATCATTCAAAAATTAAGAACAGCATCTAACAAAAGCCACCTAGTTAATTAACCCCCAAAGTTCCACCAACAAAGCAGACCCAGCGCAATCTAAGCCCCTACATATAGTAAATAAAAAAAGAAGTCCCAGTAGTACATGTAAAAAGTTTATTATAGAAAACAATTTAGATCAATTCTACTTCAAGCATCAACAAACCCATCCATAAGACTGTCTTTACTCAAAGACCAAGTTACACATAGTAAGTAATGCAAAAAGATAAAACCACACAATGTGTACCTCAAAAAGATCTAATTGTTAAGTAAGAACCATAACTATAACTGCGTACTAAATGATACTACCACTATATGTATATATATATATTACATATTGTTTTATATAAATATATATGTGTGTAATTAGTTTTATATTAGTTTTAGTAAATTAACGATATGAGGATAAGGGATATAATGTCCGAGAGCGAATTTATGATGCTTATATCCCCAATTCTCTATTCTATTTATGCTGTATATTAAGTTCTGTGCCTTTAAAACTAGTTCTAAAAGCAAAGAAAAGCACAGTTTGTTTTAAGAAAACTGCCTGACTCCTACACATTCTTCTCTGGCCTGGGTGTTCAGCAGAGGCTTAAAGGAACTGCAAGACAAAGTGATTTTTTTTTTTTTTTTTTTTTCCCCTTTTAGTTAGTTTCAGCTAGCTAAGTCAAAGAAGTTCCCTAAACTGGTTTTTTTTTCCTTATTCTTAAAGCGGTTTAAATCTGCTCGAAACTGAAAATCCAAAAGAGCAATAAGGGCTGGCACCTGCAGCCCACCAGAGCCTGGACCTCAGCATTTTCCAGCAGTGTCGGAGGGACTGGGATTTTGAAAAGACTGAGAGAGAGCCGAGCTACACCTATGACAGGAACTTTCTCAATTTACCATCTCACTCCAGAACAATAAGTTTTATTATTTCATATTATTCATTCTTTATACTGGTAAGCATTTTGTTTATTAAGTAAAATAGTTTTTTCCACTTTTCTACAAAGAATTTTTTTACCAGACCAGTTAGAAGGAAAGGCCATTTAAGTTTATTTCCCAGAAAGATCCTATTCAAAAGTTTTTTCCCAAATTTGTCCCTAAACCAAAACACCCTCACACAGCCCGGGGGGCCCGGAGAGCGCGGGCCGAGGCTGGGCCGTGTGCACAGCCCGCCGCTGGCTGCGATTGGGCGATGGTGCCGTCACTCGTGGTTCTGGCGCGCTGATTGGGCAGAGCGGGGCCAAGCCCGGCCCCGGGGCCGCCCCCTCCCCGGGCGCCCCTGGCGCAGCAGAGCCGCCATTGGCGGAGCGTCTGTGCGGGCCCGGGAGCGGCGGCAGCGGCCGGAGCCCGCTGAGGCGGCGGCGGAGCTCGGAGGCGGCCCCAGCGCAGGTGGGAGCCGCGCTGGGTTCTGCCGGGGCTCGCGGCTGGCTGCGGGCCGAGGGGGCGTCGGGGGGCTCTGGCGGGTTCCTTGTGCCGTGTCCGCCCCGTGTTGCCCGTGGCCTGAGGGCGCTGCGGGAGCGGCTGCCCGCGGTCTCCTTGCCGCTGGGGCCTCGGCAGGAGCCGGTGCCGGAGCAGCGCTGCCTCGTCCCGCTTCCTGTGGGGAGCACGGAGGTGGCTGCCCTGTCCCCGGGAGTGTGCGGGAAAATTCCCATCTCCAGAGGTTTCTGTCCCCGAAGGAGACAGAGGAGTCCTGTAAAAGTGACTTTATTCCTGAACAAAGGGAGAGGCCATGCGGCATTTGCCATGGGGTCTCTCCGATTGTTATAGTACGCAGCCTCCTTTTTATCCAGATTTTGCCTTCTGCATCTCCCTCTCCCTTTGCCCAGTGGCGAAGGTACTTGGAAAGTTCAGACTTCCCGATCCATCTGCTTCAGTTTCCCTTTAATAGGCATCCCCCTTTTCTATAACATCCGATATTCGTGGCTCTGTTCAGTCTTTGTTCTTCTTCTCCATGTTCAGGAATTTAGCAGAATCTTGGCTGAGCAGCAGTCCGTGAGTAGCATTTTCTGAAACTGATTTTTTTTTTTCCCCATTACTTCCTTATCTCCAACTCCCTGACGCTATCTCCAAGCATATTCACTGTTTGACTCTGTTTTTCTTCCTGGGTCCTGTTTGGATTTGGGATTATTCTCAGTGACCTCCTTCCCTGTCCTTCTGGAGCCGTTTGTGGCTCAGGAGGCCTGGCTGCCAGCTGCATCCCCTTGCTCCCCTGCTGAATGAGCTGCACTCAGCAAGGTGTCTGTGCATGGTCAAAAGATGAGAGTTGCTGTAGCACAGAAGAGGAGAAAGAGCATTCGTTTAACCCATGGTGTACCAGGGAACAACAAAACCGTATCCCATTCCCATCCTTTCCACGTTTGGACTGGAACATGATCTGGTTTCTTATTACCTTTGTTATCTGTTTCACCAGTTTTCGGTTGTCATCGTTTTGCAAACAGCATCTTGGGTAATTTATCCACACTGTCCTCCTCCTTCTGTTATGCTAGTAGATAATCTGATCCCATCCTAAGGTGAAATGTCATATTCTTCATTTGAGTGGATTGATTGGCCAGACTCAGGTGCTGGATCTGTCCGGTTGGTTATTATTTCGAGGACATCTTGTAGTCTAATTATGCCATTGAAATGATAAATGGATTCTCTGGCTCCTGATATGAATTTGTTTGGGTTCCCAGGGACTGCTCCATGTTGTTGTAGGGTTTGTTGTGGTGGCCGTTCATCTTTTCTCCATTTTTGGGCACTCCCTCCAGCCAGGGCTGCATCAATTGATCTCTTTTTTCTAATTAAATCATCACATACTTGGATTCCCAGCTGATTTCTCTGAACTTGTGGTAGCAAGAACACCCCAGTTCTCTAATGCTCCCTATGTGACATAGACAGTGACAGCACATATTGGTAGTGGGGAGAGGGATGATTCCCCTCCAGTTCTTTTAGTGAAGTTTTCACAGCATTCTCCATTTGCTGTTTTCCTTTGCAGCTGCACCAGTTTCTGTTGCAGAGTCAGATATTCTGAGTGTGGGCTCTGCCTTTGGCTGTGCAAATTCCATCTGTGCAAGCAGGCAGAGCTTGGGGTGAGGGGCAGAGGGAATCAGCCCAATTCCTGCCCCAGGCAAGAAGACCCTGGTTCATTGTCCACACTTTTCCCCAGCAGTGTTGATTTGCATTTTTAAAGCTCCTCTCCTGGCTGCCTGGAATGAAGCTTCTCTTCCAGAGCAACCCTTGAATGACTCACATGTGGCCTTCCCACAATCTGCTTCTTTTTTCTTTTTTCTTTTTTTTTTTTTTTTTTTTCTGATGTGGAGGACATTTATGAATATGGGAGTACAGGAGTTTAGAAGCAGCTGTTGCTGATTTTTTAGAAGTAGAGAAACAGCTTATACTGAGAACACATAAAAGATTAGCTATTAAGCTTGGTTGTAAGGTAGTTACTAGTCAGAAGTCATATACGTAAGATGTATAATGTTGAAACTCAGCAAAGCAGCACCTAGGCATTTGTCAAAAATCGATAAAGCAGAACTTTGTGGCTTGAATCCGGTAAAATCAAGCTCCTCATCTTTGGCACTCCTTAGGCAGGACCCGATGTCCTGGTTGGATGTTGTGAACAGCAAAGTCCGAAGGTAGGTCTGTTCCAGCTGAGCTTCCGGTCAAAGGGATTTTAGAAGAGACAGGGTTCTGGCCACAGACTGCTTTAAATACCCATCCCTTACCTTCACCCTGTACTGGGTAGAGAATTACCAGGCTAAGGAATTCCAAAGGCCAGTTCCAAGGGAGATAATTCAGTATCTGCCATATGTCTAGCTCTAATTCTTGCCAAAGCCAATCTTTATTTCTATCACCAGCTGACAAAGGTGTTCCTTTATTTCCCCATTCATTCTTTCTACTGGACCTGGGCTCTGGGGGTGCCAGGGGTTGTGGAGGTCCCATTGTATTCCTAAAGCTGCCCTAACCCCCTGAAGGATCTTTTCCTGTAAAATGAGTTCTCCATCTGAGTCTGTTGCTTCCCCAATCCCTTATCTCTGAATTATTTATTTTAGTATTACCTTACTAAGTGATGCAGTGATTACTGAAGAAGTCAGAATTGCTTTTGGCACCCTGTTAGGTGACATAGTGTTAGCAGAAGAGATTTGAGCCTTCCTGCTCAGGGCATTTCAGTCCCAGGCTCTCAAAAGCACACACAGCTCTGCCGGTTGAGCTGACCATGTGGGCAGTAACATGCACTTTGTCTAATTCCCTTTCCTTAATAATCACCTGTCTTGTAACTCTTTTACCTTCTGTCATGGTTTAGGACAAATTTGGGAGAAAACCTCTGAATGGGGTCTTTCTGGGTAGCAAACTCAAATGGTCCCTCCCACTAACTGGTCTGGGGAAAGAATTTCTTCAGAGAGAAAAAGTCGAAAAAACCATTTTACTTAACAAGCAAAGTGCTTACAAGTACTAAGAATGAATAATATGAAACAATAAAACTTATTGGTTTTGGCGTTTTTCCCCCATAGGTTTAAGATTGAGAGTGGATGTAGAGGCCCGTGTGTCTATGGGGAAAGTCCTCCTCTGGATCCAGACCCACCCTGAATGTTCTCAAGGGCTCCAGTGTGGTGAGTCCCTGGTGTAATGGGAGCTCTGCCACCCCGAACAATCCATGTCCATGCAGGGGTGGACTTGCGCCTCCTGAGAGTGACCCTGTCTCTGCTTTCACTGCCCTACAGATGGATCCCTGATTCCTTCGCAGGGGCTGTTTGGGTCGGCTCTACCCTGCTGAGGAGGGCAATGCATCTCCCAGGTCCTTGTGGCCGAGCCTGGGTCCTGGTCCTGGGGCCCCCTTGTGCCCTGGGGTTGATCCCTCAGGGGCTGTAGAAACTCTGCCATGGCCTTTGGCTTCACCTTGGCCTTTTCCTCACCCCTTCTTGCATTCACCTGCTGTGCCTTTGTGACCAACTGCTCCAGGGGCTTCTTGTGCCACTGCTGCAGCCCCCCTGAGTGCCTGTGGGTGCTCATCCTCTGACAGCTGCTGAGCTCTCTGCAAGGGCATTCCTTTCTGCAGTGACCCAAACAAAATCCTTCAAAGATGATCTTGATCCTTGCAGGAATAACCCACATTTCCCAGCTGTTCCTTCCTGCTCCTGGTCCTTGTGCTCGCCCTGCCCTCCCCAGCCCGTATCCCAGAGGCAGTGCCTGTCCTGCCGCAGTGTCCAAAGGCGGCTCCCCCGGCGGGCAGGGCCGGCAGCTCCACGGGGCCGGGCAGCGGCCGGGGCGTCCCGCAGCCTCCTGGTGCCCACTTTCTGAGCAGCCACCTCCCTGCGCTGCTTCCAGGCGGTTTCAGGGTTTTCCCTGGGGTACCGTGGGCTTCCCTAGGGCTCAGCCCAGCAGGGTTTCAGCGAGAAGCTGTGGGAATAAGAACCTGGAGCTGAATAACAACTCCCTGGCCATGATGTAAGCGGGAGGAGGGAGCGGGACCCGCCTGCTCCCTGCTCTGGCTGCAGCTGGGATGGCTCCAGCCCAGCCATCCTCATGCGGAGCAGGTGCCTGCCACGTCCCAGGAGAGGAGGTGAAACCAGCATGCCCCGTTCCTGCTCTCCCGGGACGCCACGAGTTCTTCGGGGTGGCTCTGCCTGCACGGGCAAGCCCAGGACGAGGCAGAGGAGGCAACAATTCCCTTCCAGGAGACACCCCACCCTGCCTTGGATGCGCCTGGCTGCTCCTTGGCTCGGGATGCAGGAAGGGATGGAGCTCCAGACTCCGAGGCTTCCTCGTTCCGGCCTCTCGCCCTGAACAAGCGGCTCCCGGCTCGGCTCGTGTCCCATGCCATCTAGTGGCCAGTGCCACCGGGCCAAGACCTTCAGCCGCGATTTGGGGGCGGGTGAGGTCGTAAAACCATCAGCTCATGGAATGGTTTGGGTTGGAAGGGATTAATAGATCGTCCAGTTCCACACCTTGCACTGTCCCGGGTTGCTCCAAGCCCCATCCAACCCGGCCTTGGACGCTTCCAGGGATCCAGGGGCAGCCACAGCTTCTCTGGGAATTTCAGGCCAAACCCTCACCACCTTCACAGGGAGGAATTCCTTCCCAAAATCCCATCTAATCCTGCCCTCTCCGTCAGTTTGAAGCCATTTCCCCGTGTCCTGTCGCTCTATCCCGCATCCAAAGTTTCTCTCTGTGTTTTTTGTCAGCCCCTTCAGGCGCTGGAAAGTCACAATTAGGTGACCCCAAGGCTTCTCTTCTCCAGGCTGAGCAATCCCAATTCTCCCAGCCTTTTCCCACAGGAGAGTTGCTGCACCCCTCTGATCATCTTGGACTTGCTCCAGCATCCCTCCAGATCACCCAGAGGGAATAAAACCTGAGCTGCTGCTCTCGCCAGGCAGAGCACTGAGCTTTGGGAGCAAATTTCCAAGGAGAAGGGAATCATCACCCGTGTCCTGGGCAAGGCTTTGCTGTCAGCTCCTCCGAGTCCCCCACCCGCTAAATTCAATTCCTCGTCCCACCATGACCCAAGATCCAGCCACAAGTTCCAAAATTCCACCCCAAAATTCTCTCCCAAGCGTCACTCGGGGCGTCTCCTCTGTCACCCCAATGTGCTCCACCACCACCACTCCAAACTCCTGTTGTGGGGACAAACGGGACCTGGGGGGTTTGCGGGGGGAATTTTGGAAGAACGAGGATCCCTCCCAGCCTTTCCCGTGGAGCTCTGGCATTCCAGGGCTGGGAAAGCACAACAACAGCTGGAATTCCATCCATCTGTGCCTCCCACAGGGACAAGACCAGACATTTCTGATGGAGGTCAAAGCCCAAAGCACAGATCCCAATATCCTGGAGCAACTTTGGCCAAGGGCAAAGGTCCCAGACAGCCTCAGTGGGTGAACTCAGCAATCAAAGCCAGTTTATTACGCTAAACACTCATAGTTCTCTAAGTTGCATACAGAATTTTCCACTCAGACCCCTTTGCCTCTGTTCCTTTCCTAACACAATCTTTTCAGTTATCAAGTCCTCGTTGTATTCTTTTGCCAGCAATGTCCTTGTTACATCTTCTCTCCTCAGAGTGGTCAGAGTGACCAGCCATGAAGTCTTCGCTTTTGTTCTTGCCTTGAGTTTCTCTCTCCCACAGCTTCCACTGTCCCAGGGCCAAAAGGTCGGCAGTGTTACCCAGCTCAGCTTCTGTAGCCGTCTGATCTTCCACAGGGGATGGAGCGGGGGTCCCGGCCGGGCCCGAGGCCACAGGGAGGGGCTGCGGCCACTGCGGGCTCAGGAGCTCCGTGGGCAGAGAAAAGGGGGTGACACCGGGCTGGGGGTCCCCGGGGGGAGCACACACGTTCACCCGAGTCCCGCTGGCCCCCAGACAGGTGAGCTCCCAGCACCACCAGCACGGCCCCAGCTCCCCGGACACGCCCCATCCCGGCTCTGGGGCGGTGCTGTGCCTGCACACACTGTCTGTCCCCTGTCCCTGTGCCCTGCCCCTCCGGTGGGATGCTGTGGGTTTGGGGGGAAGAGGGAGCCGGCAGTGGCTGCTGGGCCTGGGGGCAGGAGGAGAAGGGAAGGAGAAGCAGGGTTGAAGAACAAAATGTTCAGAGGATGCATGTTGGAGGAGAAGGTGGGATTGTGCAGGAGAAGGATGAATAGTAGGAGGAAGAGTAGGGACACAGGATGAGGAGCAGGAAGAGGATGCACTACAAGGTTCCACCCCTGCAACCTCTGCAACCTCCCCCCAGCCAATTCCCCCCAGACAGTTCCCCCCCTCCCCTCACATGCAGCAGGTGACTGGGGAGGAGCATCCGCGATTTTTGTGGGAGTGAATCTTGGTGTTTCTGATCTTTATTGGGCTAAAGGTTGGTGCTTTGTGTTTTTGCAAGTGGCTAGAACTTTATGTTTTGTAAGAGGTTTTGGCTGAATCTTGATGTTAGGGGAGTATTTGATCTGTGTCTTACTGTTTGATTTCTGGGCTGAATCTTGGTGATTTGGAGGTTCTTCCAGACACAAGGTGCCTGTTGACTTCCTGAGATGAACTTGGGCGAGGAAGAACCCCCAGCCTAAGGCGCTCTCCTCTTGTTTTCTCCCTGAACCAGGATTTGTCGTTCCCAAGGCGTGGCTGGATGGAGGAGGAGGAAAAGCCCCAGAGGTCCTGCAGGAGGAGAGGCTGCAAACGAAGCCCAGGGAGCTTTGAGGCGGAAAGACCCCCCCTGTGCCAGGAGGGCGGCCGGAGATCCAGCCAGAGCTCAGAGCTGGTGGAGAAGCCTCATGGAGGGGAGAAGCCCCACAAGTGCTTGGAATGTGGGAAGGGTTTCAGCTACAGCTCTGACTTGATGCGGCATCAGGTGATCCACACTGGGGAACGGCCCTATGATTGTGGGGAATGTGGGAAGAGCTTCAGCCACACGTCCAGTCTGATGCAACACCAGAGGATCCACAGTGGGGGAAAGCCCTACGAGTGTGCCAAGTGTGGGAACAGCTTCAACCACAGCTCCAGTCTGATCCGACACCAGAGGATCCACACCGGGGAGAGGCCATATGAGTGTCCCAAGTGTGGGAAGAGCTTCAGCCAGAGCTCCAGCCTAATGAAACACCAGAGGATCCACACTGGGGAAAAGCCGTACGAGTGTGGGGAGTGTAGGAAGAGCTTCAGCCAGAGCTCTAGCCTGGTGCTACACCAGAGGATCCACACTGGGGAAAAGCCCTATGAGTGTGGGGAATGTGGGAAGAGGTTTGGAGGAAGCCATGACCTGATCCGGCACCAGGTGATCCACACTGGGGAAGGACACTACACCTGCTTGGAATGTGGGAAGAGCTTTGGATGGAGCTCCTGCCTGAAAAACCACCAACGCATTCACAATGGGGAGAGGCCCTACGAGTGTCCTGAGTGTGGGAAGAGGTTTAAGACCAGCGCGAGTCTCCTCGTACATCAGCGGATTCACACACAGGAGAGGCCCTTCCGCTGCCCCGACTGCGGGAAGGGCTTCAAGCACAGCTCACAGCTCACTGTCCACCGGCGCATCCGCACTGGGGAGAGGCCCTACAAGTGTCCTGAGTGTGGGAAGAGCTTCTCCAGTAGCTCAACCTTGACCAGACACCAACAAAGGCACCACTAAGGGAAGCCCTTGCAAGTGCCCTGAGAGTGGGAAGACGTTTGTGTGATGCTCCAACTCCATCCACCTTAGGAGGATCTGTGTTGGATGATCCCCAGTTGACCCCCATTGGGCAGAGCCCTGGTGATCTGTGATCCTGGTGGTCTGTGTTGAGAAGACACCTTACTATTGGGGCTCTACATCCTCCTGGCTCTCTGTGGGCACCTGGATGAACACAGGGGCAGGAACATCCATCAGGACCCAGACCGACATTGGGAATTCCTTGGGAGAGCAGATTTGTTGACTTTCAACCCCAGAAAATCTTTTGCATTCAGTCCTATCTTCTGGGGGCATCGAGGAATACTGGATGGTCTTGGAGGTCTTTCCAAACCTCAGGCAATCCATGATTTTGATTTCTTATTGTCCAAGGATGGATTCCGCAGCCAAATGGCAGAGGTGGCACAAAGACCAAGATTTTGGTGACAGTGGGGTGGAAACCCCTCCAGAAAAGGTTTTTCCCTCCCACCCAAGCATATGGACCCTGAGACAAGGAAAACTTTTTCTTTTGGCTTTGATTTACATTTCATTTCTCTTTATCTCTTTAAAATATCCAGCGTTGGGGTAAAAATAAAGACATTAAACTGAGACATCGGTAGGGACATGGTGGGACATAGACATGAAGAGTGACATGAGGACACATGGACAGGGACTTGGCCATTTGTGGGGACATAGGGGACACGGGCACAGATGAAGATGTGTGGGACAATGACAGGGATGGAAACATGGTGGGGAGACAGTCATGGGTGAGGAATGGTGGGACATAGCCATGGCTGGTGCCATGGGGAAAACTTGCAGGGGCTGTGTGGAGGATGCTGGGTTTGAGGGAGTTAAGGGTTCCTGGGAGGGACTTGGAGCATGCTGAGGGGTTGGGCTAGCTGCCCCAGGGTGTTGGGGGCTCCTGAGAGGCCACAACCAGGAGGTAAAGCCAGATGGAGCTGTTCCCTTATAAAACTACACCCCAAAAATCGCCAAACTCAGGGATTCCTCCCAGGAAAAAGCTGCCAGGAGCAGCCTGAATTAAGAGAAAGGGGGAATGGGACCTCCAGACTGAGCAAGAGGGGCCTGTAACCCCCAATACCAAGCATGTGGGACAGGAGTAGTGTATTAGGGGCGCAGTAGGGAAGGGGTGGTAGAGTGGGAGAAAAGAGGGGGCTGGAACACCCAAGGTGTGGGGGAGGGGACAGGGACCTCCAAATTGCATTGGGGAGAGGTCCTACTCCTCCATTCTAATCCCTGGATGGAGCTGGGGAGGCTTGGGCTGGGACCGGGCTGGGCTCTTGGCCTGGCCTGGGCGCCCTCCATGCGCTCTCTCCCCTAATTCCCCTGGCAGCTTAGGGGGGTCCCAGCACCTTTTGGGGTTCAGGTGCCTCCTAAGGAGTCCCCAGAGCAGGTTGACAGGAGGGGCGCACACGAGGATCCCCATTGTCAATCCATCCAGGGCCCATTCTACTTAATCATGGAGCCCCCATGGGGTCCCCCTAACTCTCCCCACCACCCCCCATAAACGAGACTGGGGCAAATTAGGAAGCTTTATTGGCAGCAATGGGAGAAGCTGGGTGGGGACAGAGTGACAGTGGGGCTGGGGGGACACACGACCCCCCCAAAATCAGCGCAGGGATGGAGCAGGGGGATCTGGGCCTGAGACTGAGAGTCTGCGGCTGCTGCCGGTTCAGGAGCTCTGTGGGCAGTGAAAAGGGGGTGACACCAGGCTGAGGGTCCCCGGGGGGAGCACACACATTCACCCGATTCCCACTGGCCCCCAGACAGGTGAGCTCCCAGCACCACCAGTACCACCAGTACCATCACTATGCCCCCAGCTCCCCCAACACGCCCCATCCCCAATGCCGGGTAGGTGCCGCCAGCCTCAAAAGAGCCGCACTGTGCAGTGGGGTGTCCACATCTGGACAAGTTCAAAGTGTAGGCGGGTGGCATCCTGTTGGGGGTTAGGTTTGTTCCTTTTTGTCTTAAAGATTTTTTCCCCGTAAGTTGCTAAGAAACAAAGTGCTGATACTTAGATGGTGCTTGACTAACACAAAGAAGGGGGAAGGTCACGGGAGTTTGGGGCAGGAAAAGGACCGGGCTGGGGGAGCTGGGCGAGGGAGGGCGCGGTTTTGCTCTGGGCATCGGAGAGGGCTGCCAGACTGCTTTTTGCTGCAGGAAATGCCCACTGTCAACAGGAAGTCCGGTCCTGGGAGATCTGCGATCATCTATCTGCTCATGGAATTCTGAGCTCCTTTACCTGCCCTGCTGGAGCTGGGCCAGCCCTGCCCGGGAATCAGGGCTTCTTCAGCACTGCTTTTTTTCTTTTTGCTACGCTGTAGCCCCGCACCACCCCCCCCACCCCCCCACCCCCCCCGCCTGCCAGGACATCCCGCCCTTGCCTTGCCGAGGATAATCCTGCCTTTCCAGTCACCAGCTCCAGAGTTTCCACCTTCCAGCTTGGTGTTCTCGGAGTCCCAAGAGATCAGACTGCCCCAGGCTTTGTGAAACAAAGCCCCTTGAGGTTCCTGTTTCTGTTTATTATTATTGCTGTAGTTGTTGTTGTTTGTTTGCCTTGTTATACTTACTAGTAAAGAACTGTTATTCCTTTCCACACAGTCCTGCCTGGAAAAGCTCCTTTAATTTTCTAAATTATAATAACTCGGAGGGAGGGGATTGGAATTCCCTACTCCTAGAGAGGCCCTGCCCCTCCCTAGCAGATGCCTGTTTTCCAAACCAAGACACATCTGAACCCACGAAAGTGGATCCTCTACAAGCCATTTAGAACCCCTGAAATTGGTTGAAAGCATCAGGATTCTCCAAAAAAAGGGTCACTTCCACCCATAAAATTACCAGGAAATTCCCCAAAGCCATTTATAACCTCCCAAACTGGCAGAAGGCAGCAGAATCTTCCCTAATATATGGGCTCCCTGCATCCTTCCCTGTGGGGCCCCAGTCCAATGTCAGAGCCAGGTGTCTCCTCCCCTCCCACTAACATCCCTCAGGACTGGAAGGTGCCCCAAATCCTCCTCAGTAACTGGATCGCCCCAAGCTTTTCATCCCAACATGTGGCTGTCTCATTACAGACCCCATGCCAACCATCATGCTTTTCTCAAACAGCCCCATTCTTGGGGGAGCAGAGCTTCTGCCAGGGACATCGGTGTGTGCAGGGCATCCATTATTCCCCTCGTGCAGCTCCAGGCTCCCAAGGGTAAAGTCCTGGGTTCTAGGGCTGTCCCCCTCCTCAAATTCGTTGTGTTTAATACCCAAGTGCAGCAAGCCCGTGCCCTGTGGCAGCAACCGGTGCTGGCACAGCTGCGGGAGCTGTGCTAATACCCCACAGTGCCTGGGAGGGAGTGAGGGGATGGGAATTCATAAGGACCCTCTGCGGCCCTCGCCGTGCACGAGAAGCCTTTTAGTGCCTGTGATCAATTTTCCTGGGTTTCTGAGCTCTGGGGCCCGAGGTGGAGGCAGCAGGACCCACGAGGCCCAGTCCTTGTGAGCAGCTGGGGTTGAAAAATGCACGGCAGCCCCAGCACGGGTGCCCAAGGACTGTGCGGAACTGGTTGGGAACAACCCCAGAACCCCCCCAGTGCCCGAGGGCTGAGCAGAGGTGGTTGGGAAGACCCCACTCGTTCCCTGCGCTCGAAGCTGCTTCCCCAGCTCCGGCTGCTGCCTCTGCCTGGCGCGGGCTCGTGGGGTCACCGCTCGTCATGCAGCTGGAGGGGTTTGATCTGGGCTGCCCTCCACCTGTCCCTTGCTGCGGCCAAGACCCCTCAGTGGTGCTAGAGAAGGGGGACAGGAGGAACCACAGGACCCCCATCGGCCCAGGGAAGGGAGACCCGTGAAACACCAAGGTGTGGAGATCAGAGAGGGGGAACTCCTGGGAGGGTTTTTTGGGCTGAATCTCGGTAGTTTGAAGAGTTTTAGGGACACAACACTCCTGGTGACTTCGTGAGATTGGCTTGGGCAGTAGAAAGCCCCATCCCAAGCCACTCACCCCTTTGGGTTTTTTCCCCAAACCAGGATTTGTCATTTGCAGCTCGTAGCCAGATGGAGAAGGAGGAAAAGCCCCAGAGATCCTGCACGAGGAGGGGCTGCAAACACAGCCCAGGGAGCAGCAGGGAGGAAAGACCCCCCCTTGTGCCAGGAGGGCAGCCAGAGCTCAAAGCTGGTGAAGCCTCATGGTGAAGAGAAGCCCTACAAGTGCTTGGAATGTGGGAAGAACTTCAGCCAGAGCTTCAACCTGATCCGGCACCAGGTGATCCATACTGGGAAACGGCCCTATGAGTGTGGGGAATGTGGGAAGAGCTTCCACCAGGGCTCCCACCTCTCTCAGCACCAGAAGATCCACACTGGGGAAAAGCCCTATGAGTGCCTGGAATGTGGGAAGAGCTTTAGATGGAAGTCTAACCTCAACAGCCACTGCAAGATCCACACTGGAGAATGGCCCTACGAGTGTGAAGAATGTGGGAGCAGCTTCAGACAGAGGTCTCACATCATCGGCCACCAGAAGATCCACAACAGCAAACGGGAACAGCCCTACAGATGTGGGGAATGTGGGAAGAGATTCAGACAGATGTCCCACCTCATCAACCACCAGAAGATCTACAAAGGCAAATGGGAATGGCCCTATGAGTGCTTGGAATGTGGGAAAAGCTTCAGACAAAGGTCTGACCTCATTAAGCACCAGAGGATCCATACTGGGGAGCGACCCTATGAATGTGGGGAATGTGGGAAGAGCTTTGGGCGGAGCTCCAACCTCATCCGCCACCAAACAACCCACACTGGGGAATGGCCCTACAGGTGCTTGGAATGTGGAAAGGGCTTTAACCGCAACTCCCACCTTATCAGGCACCAGCACATCCACACCAGGGACAAGTCCTATGAGTGTCCTGAGTGTGGGAAGAGCTTCTCTGGGAACTCTCACTTGATCCAACACCAACAGAGGCACCATTAAGGGATCCCCTGCAAATGACCAGAGTGCGGGAAGAACTTCATGCTTTGCTCCAGCCCCAACCCCCATGGGAGGATTGGCCTTGGATGATCTCCAGTGACCCCCACTGGGCAGAGCCCTGGTGATCTGTGGTCCTGGTCATCCTGTTGTATGGGAGGAAGATGTTGGAGAGATTTCTTTCCCTTCTCCTTGTCCTGCTGTAATTAGGTTTGTAATAAATTCCCTCCTTATGCCCAGGCTGGGTCTGTTGTGCCCATGCCAGTGTTTGGTGAGGGATGTCTCCCAGTCTTATCCCAACCCAAGAACACTTGGTTAAATTGTCTCTCCTCTGTGCAGCTGGATGGGACAGGGACAAAGTGGCTTTGGTGGGTGCCTGGCATCGGTCCAGTGTTACCCATGCCATGAGCACCCCTGAGATCCCAGTGTGATGCTGCATTCCCCCCTTCTCCTTTCCAGGCCACAGTGTGATCTGAGAAATGCTTTTTAGGTCTTGTCCTTGGAAACTGCAACTGGGCTCAGATTTTTCCAGGCTTATCAGAAATAATGTCTGCTGCCAGGAATTGCTAAAAGGCTCCTGTTGTCCTTATGACCAGCCTTGGAAAATATTCCTCTTGCCTGAATGGTCAACATTCCTGATTTCACAGTTCTAGAGAAAGGGCCGACCCAAACTGTGGCTGGGATGAAACATTGCTATGACTGAAGCCGACTCTCTTGTGACCCTATCAATAGGGGTCCAGAAGGAAACCCTTTGAGCTCTCCTGGGCCACTGTGGGCTGTGACCAGCAATCTCCCTCTGAGGGGGCCTCTCAGAGGCCTGGAGGATTGCCGAAACACGATGTGTCCTGGGCCGATACCCTCACTCCTCAAGGCCCAATCCTTTGCCCAGCAGGGGATGCAAAAATATCTGAAGTGAGGATTTCACTGACCTCTGAGGGAAATTTTTCACAGGTACCTTGCTTGCACTGACTGTTTCTGACTGTGTGTGTGCCCCTGTGCATATGCAATAGCAAATCTGAGAGAAAGACTGCTTTCTTAGATGTGGAAGTACCTTGGATATCTAAGTTAGACCTGTAAGCAAGGTTCAGTTATAGTTATGAACGTACTGAAATGCAGCTAAGTGCTGTTCTTTTGCTAAGTTGTTAAATCGAAGTTATAAGCTAAATTTAGTGTTGCTAAATGTTGTTTTTCCATTAAGTTGCTAAGTAGAACTTGGAATTTATAGCTATAAGTTAGGTTAAATGCTGTTAAGGGTTATTCTTCTGCTGAATTGTTAAGATTAAGTTACAAGAAGTTAGGTATAAGTTCAGTGTTGTTTCTCTGTTGAATTGCTAGGCCAGAGCTTTAAGTTAAGTTATAAATTAAGGTCGAAGTTGAAGTGCTGCTCATTGTTAAGCTTTTGGGCCATGTTTCTTTTAATCCTTGCCCACACTGTCTTTTATCCCATGCACCCAAACACAACACACACCCACCCACACCCCCTAGAGAGTTCTTAGTTCATTTCTGGTTTGGTTGTCTGGATTTTGTTTGCTTTGGTTGTTGCTGGTTTTCCCTTGTTGTGCCTTAGCTGTCCTGTAGGCAGTAGAGTGAATCCCACCAACCAAGTTGTTGTGCTTTGTGGCTAAATCTTAAACCTGACTTTTGCTCATGCCCCTGCCACTGATTTTGAAGCAATCTCAAAGACTGTCACTGATGACAGCAGCACCATGTCCTGCATCACCGAGAGCCTGACAGCGCCCGTGTCAGCAAGGGCCACAGCCAGCACCCAACAAGAGAGGGACAGGCTGGAAGCGGCACGGAGCAGCCCCGCACTTGTGGCCTTGTAGCCCCTGCCGTGCCCAGAGCCCTGGGAGGCTTTGGCCACGGTGCCAGCCGACAGCCCCAGCCCCGGCCTGCAGAGCCCTGGGGCTGCAGCCCGGGCTGTTCGGGGCACGGGGAATTGGCCGGCCGGCCGTGCCAGGGCCTTGTGGGCAGCGGCTCCGTGTCCCGCGGGAGGCCGGGGACGAGGGGTGTCCCTCAGGGCTCTGCCTGGGCCCCGGGGCTGGGCACTGCCTGCCTCAGGGACACCCAGGGGCACCCAGCGCAGCCTGGGCGCCTTTGCAGGGCACGGGGAGCTGAGCGGGGCAGGGGCACCACGGAAACACCGAGGGCCTGCCCGGGGCACAGCCGGGGGAAAGCCGCGCTGGAAAGCCGCCAGAGGCTGCTCAGAGCTGGCCCGGGCACTTGGGCACCTGCCAGACACAGCCCGGCTCTGAGCTGACACCGAGCCAAATACAGGAGAAATGACAGCACGTTTCTCTAGACACACACGATTATTCTGAAGTTTCTCAATGTGGCTTTTTATGAGGGAAGATTTTCAATGTTCATTTAACTTTATATTTTATCCTTTGGTAAGAATTCCATTGTATTTTGTTATGTGTGAGGAGGGATGGGCTGGGAAAGGTTATGGGTAATGGAGTTTTTTATTCAATGTATTTTCAAAACTGAGACATGGCAAAGTCCAAACAGACTCCAACAGCAGTGTCTGGTTCCAGACTGCTCTGCTTTTCATGGTGAGATCTCAGTTCTTTCAAATCCAGCAATCAAAGCCCTTGAAACACAGAAAAGCTGGGAATCAGGTTAAAGCCCTTGGAGGGTTTGCTCTGTCCGTACATTCCACATCTCCCCTGGTGTCCGTTCAGCCTCTCCACTGCTGTCCTACGTGCACATTGCTGTAGCCAGAGTTCAGTACGTGCTTTTATAGATAAAGAGATACATGTGATTATTATTATCATTCCAGGGTGTCCTTTTTTAAATCATCTCTCAAACTGAGACAGCCTAGAAGTGCTTGGAATGTGGAATGAGCTCCAGCCTGAGCTCCCACCTGATCCTGCACCAGGAGATCCAAACTAAGGGACATCGCTGCTGGTGCTTGGAATGAAGGAAGAGCTTCAGCAAGAACTCACAGCGCATCAAGGACCACAGGATTTACAGCGGGGAGAGGCCCTGCGAGTGTGGGCAGTGTGGGAAGAGGTTCACCCAGAGCTCTTACTTGACCCGACACCAACGGAGGCACCGCTAAGGGAAGCGCTGCGAGTGCCCCGAGAGCAGGAAGAGCTTCATGCGCTGCTCCAGCTCCATCCCCCGTGGGAGGATCGGCCTTGGCTGATCCCCAGTGACCCCCGTTGGGCAGAGCCCTGCTGATCCATGGTCCTGCTGATCCCCGCTGGCTGTGGGGAAGGTGTTGGAGACGTTTCTTGCCCTTCTCCTTGTTCTGCTGTGATTTGGTTGGTAATAAATTCCCTCCCTGTGCCCAGGCTGGCTCTGTTGTGGCTGCGCCGCTGCTCGGGGTGGGATCTCTCCCGATCCTTCTCTCCACTCCCGGGCCTCTCCTCAGCCCATCAGAGAAGGCACTAAAATAACTGACCCCATCAGAGCGCAGGGCGCTGAGGACTCCCCAGGTGCCAGGCAGCCCCACACCGCCCCGAGCTCCTCAGCAGGACTCCACCCGTGCCCGGCTTCATCGCCCCCCGCCAGGGGAATTTGGGGAGGGGGAGGTATCGGATTGAGATGAACTCCGACAATATATCCCATAACAGAGGTTTCTTCCCGTAATCCCGCTCCACCCTCCCTTCAGTGCCGCCGTGGGTTTCGGGGCGAAAGGTTTGCCTTACGCGTGCCTTATGCCTTTTAACATTTCCTGTAGTTGTTTTCATACTGGCTGCGTGTGATTCGTAGGTCGGGTTTTATGTGTTCTCTCTTTGTTTTTTCCCTCCGCGGGAGTTTGGGGCGGGGGGAGACGGAGATGCAGCCCGAGAGAAGCTGTGCCGAGCTGAGCGGGCCGCGGTGAGTTGGCGGAGCTCCCGATCGCCACCATGGGCCGGGCAATCCACAGCTGGAGGTCTAGTCTCTTCGGCCGCGGGTGTCGCGCAGTAGTTTTGTTTTCCTGCGGGGTGGCGGCGGCTGGAGCCTTCTCTCCGTGCTTGCCGCGGGCGGAGGCGCGGGTGCCGCTGTAGAAGCATCAGAAACAGTAGCGGCCAGGGACGGCTGTAGGGAGCCAGGGGGACGGCAGCTTGACATCCCGGGTTGTTAGGACCCCCTTCCCCCGTTTCTGCCGCCGCTCCTCGCCAAAGGACGGCGAGGCGACCAGACAGGGCAGGCAGGCCTGGCGCGGCCCCCGCTGCCCCCCATCCCTTGGGAGCGGCGGGGGGGACCAAGGGAACAGCCCTTAGGGTTTCGCTCGGCCGTGGGCCTGTGCCTGCCCCTCACTCCTTCCCCTCAAGACAGGTTTGTTTACATTTGTTAAAAGATGCTTGTTTTATCTATATTAAGTGCTGTTTCATTTGAAATTATTCTAAGTTTTAAATACCTGTTTGTAAATGCAAGAATGTGTAGCTTCTTGCACCTTTGCAGATAACATGGAAGAACTAGTAATAATTCTATTATTGGTTATTGGTTATAAGTTCTTTTAGTATTTTCCTGAGTTTCATTTTAAGGTTGTAAGCAAATGACTGTTAGACAAGTATTATCTCAGCTCTCCAAGATAATTATTACTGATATATATTGATTACATAACACGAATTTACTGATGTGATAACAGGTATTGTTCATAAGTTATTGTTTTAAAGCCAGCTTCTTCTCATATACTTTGCCATCACTTTGTGTGTAATTATCTGTAAGACACATGTTGTTCCAGGATTTTTTTTCCTTGTTTTCTAGTTGTTTATGCTAGTTTCTCCACTGGCTCAGTGGTTTGCCCAGTGCTGTCTCATGATTTTTAATTATTTTTCAGATTTTCAAGAAATGTTATCTGAGGTTTTTAGAAGGCCTCCTCTGATCTGAGGGATTGTGATGCAGCTCCAGTTCTGGTCATAGAACCACTCCAACAGTTTGCTGAGTTCAAAGCATCCTTATCCTGACAGAATTTCAGAGGAGTCCAGTTATTAAGGAATTCAGTTGGTCTTTCACCCCAAGACTCTTAAGAACCTTGTTTTAAGGTATGTTTAGGGGTTCTGTCCCAGTTAGAGCTTCGGCACTGGCCATGCCTTAGCTCTTCCTGCAAGGGAAAAATTGCCAACAGACTCAGATGTTTTTGCATCAAAAATTACATATGAGTTATTTAACTCGGCAATTTGACCTTATGGATATGACAGCTGAACCGATCTTTGGAGTAAACCTGAGACCATTGCCCAAGAAAGGTTGTTCCAGGATTTTTTTTCCTTGTTTTCTAGTTGTTTATGCTAGTTTCTCCACTGGCTCAGTGGTTTGCCCAGTGCTGTCTCATGATTTTTAATTATTTTTCAGATTTTCAAGAAATGTTATCTGAGGTTTTTAGAAGGCCTCCTCTGATCTGAGGGCTGGAAAGAGGCTTATCAGCTGTTTTCAGTTTCTGGGCTGATGGTACAATCAATTATTTCACATGTGCTACTGAGTTTTTATTATCTGCCTGTCTTGGTTTATGTAACCAAAAAAAAGGTGTATTCTATTTCATCTGTTAAAAGCTGTTGGGGAGATGTTTTTTCCTTATCTCTGGTAACCCCAGGGGGGAGGGGGGCAGATGCCTTCTGATAGTGGCCCAGCAATTAAAACCAGCTGGGGCAGTGTTTCTTGTCTCTTTCACCACCCCCCCATCCTCCAGGGGGACATCTGTTGTGTTCCTCTGAGGAATGGTTTTTCCCCTCAGAGTCCCCCTGAAACCTGTGTGTTGAGGGTTAAGTTCTCCTGTAGAATTCCTCCCCCCCCGCCCCCCCCCCGCCCCATGTGTTGCTAGGAGATTTTAAGTAGTGATAGTTAAGGGGTGCTTAACCTGACAAAAGAAGTTGATCACTTCATTTTGGGGGAGGGAGGAGGCTCTCGGGAGAGCTGAGGTGTGGGCTCACGGCTCTCAGTCTTGCGGGGAGCACAGTTCGGGCGACTGCTGGCTGCCTGGAGTCCACGGTTAACGGAGGAGTTTGGTCCTGGGAATTCTACCATCTGTTGGAGTGCCCAGGAATTCGGAGTTTCTTCGCTGTCCTGCTGGATTTTGAGTCAACCCTGGTACAGCCGCTGCGGCTTCTCCGGCACTGCCCACTCCATCTGCCAGGGCACCCCCCTGCCTGCTGAGGACAATCCACCGCTTCCAGCTTCCAGCCATCAGCGCCGGAGCTTTCCACCGTTTGCCCTCAGGGTTCTTGGTTCTGTTTTACTGTTATTATAATTGCTGTTGTTGTTTGTCTGTCCTGTTATATTTACTAGTAAAGGACTGTTATTCCTTTTCCCCATAGCTCTGACTGAAAAGTTTTGTTTTTAATCTTCCAAATTATAATAACACAGGAGGAAGGATTTGAATTCCTCATTTCCTAGAGAAGCCTGCCTCTCCTTAGCAGACACCTGTCTTTTTCAAACCGAGACACTGTGCTATGTAGTTCAATCCTTTTTCCCTATCATACCTACTCCTGACCCTATTGGCTCAGGGCCAATATCTTTCCTTGGCCCAAAACTAGATAAACCCCTGTTTCTTCCTGGTTCACTCTCTCTCTCCTCGGCCTCCTGGAACATCACATCGAGAATAAAGCTTGGACGGAAGCTGGGGGTGAGAGCCACTCGTTTGAAATCTCTAGTCTGTCTCTCTGAAATATATTTCCCTAAAACCCCTGAATAACTGAGCTAGTGAGAGCCAGGGGTGGCTAGAGGGAAGTATAGTTTCAGTTGGCCCCCAACGTCGGTTTGTTATGAAATATTAATAAGCCCACGCATGAAGAGGGACTCCCTATTTCAGGGGTTAATAAAGCTCTTTGGGAGGTGCAACTACCTGGCCACTATCGGCTGCTTTCGAGCAGCTCGGGGTGCCAGGAGAGGGTCGGGAGTTCGCTTTTACTACAAAAGTGAGTCGACCTTTAGACAGAAAACCCTGACATTGCAGCACGTGCCCCAGGGTCCGCTAAGATCCCTACAGTTTAACAGTGGAGGGCTTTAGGACCCTGCGCTGCAGTGCGTTGCGTAACGCGGTTAGAGATTTTTTTTTTCTCTGCGGAACGGCTGGAGTTCCGTGTACCGGGGAAAACCGCGCGTTTTTGGGGTGGGCTAGCTACGGGAGGGTCCCGGGACAGAAGCCGACACCGGGACACCCCCCTGCCCGTGTCCCCGCAGTCGGGAGAAGCGGCTACAGAGAGCCGCCCCGAGCCGCGGCCAGCCCGCCGTGCCTCTGATACCTCGGGAGCGAGCGGGACGCAGCGGTGTCTTTGTTTTTCACGTCAAGGGTTAAGATTTTTACAACAGTTTGCCTTTTAAAACATCAGAAACATGGGCATACGTTTATCGAGAAATCAAAAGAGTGCTTTTAAACAACTTAGAAACATTTCAACAGATCTAAAATTTCCTGATAAGCTCTTAATCAAATTTATTTCCTGGCTGTCAGCTGAGATTCCACACAGTACTTTACAAGATATAAATTCGGTTTCATTTTGGGATGATGTGGGAAAATTAATAACTTTAAAAGTTGAAAAAGGGGAAAACAAAATTTCTTTATTTATTCCAATACTCTTACAAGTACGCAAGAAGCTGTTAGAAGCAGAAAACAGCAGCCAGCCACGCAAAACCTCTCAGCAATTCCCTCTTCCCGAGAAGCAGGGATTCCCTGATTCCATACTGGATTCTGCTCCTCAAACCCACCCATTGTCCTTATACCCTCCTCTCCCACCTGTTTTCCCTCAGCAAGATGCACTTTTTTCCTCTCGGGGCTCTGGCCGCATGGATGAGACCCTGGGGGGCTCGCACCACGCCGTCAGCCCTGATGGCAGACGGCATTGTATTCCTCCTCCCCACTATCCCTTCTTCCCCTCAATTCCCACCCTGACCCCATCTCTCTCACCCAATCCCCCACCCCACCCTTCTCCCCAGTGCCTCCCCCTCCCTCCGAGCGGCCACGCCAAGGGGGAGCGGGGAGGGTCCCTTGCAGTCACCAGTGCCAGCGCGGATGGGGGATGGAGAATGAAGAGCGGCTGCCAGCCCGCAGCACCGGAGTCGGGGGGGAGTGTTCCCCCCACTGCAAGGGCTAAGGAGCAGCCTAGCCTGGGGCCCCGGGGGAGAAGGGAAGAGTTGGACCCCAGGGAGGGGGTGGGACAACACCCTCTGGCTGCCTGGGTAATAGAGAAGCAGCAGGATTTTTAGCAACTCAGAATAATGATCAAGAAAGCATACCATCTGTGGCTCCTGTTGTATATGTAGGCAAAAGACATGTGCGTAAAGAGTATCTGCCTTTTTCATACCAAGATAAAAAAGAGCTGTGTAAAATGCAGAAACAATTTGGGAGATTCGGTGAAATATTTAAGGGCATGATGAAAGCTACCTTCAAATGAGATGGTACCCAGTGACATTAAAGATTTATTCAGATGCCTATTAACTCCCTCAGAGTATGACCTATGGGAAGGATTATGGAAAAAAGCTTTGAAAACAGTATTGCAGGAAATTCAGCAAACTCCTGATGCTCAGGACAGCGATTACAATGACATCACACACGATCATTTGTGCAGTGAAGGTGATTTATCTAGTGCGAATGAGCAAATTCGCACGTTGTTATCCAAGTCAGTTTTAGATAAGATCTGTAATGCTGCAGAAAAGACTTTTTATCAGATTCCATCACCTGAGATAAAGACCAGTTATGTTAACATTAAACAGTTTCCTTCAGAGAATTTCTTGCAGTTTATGGACCGTCTGAGAAGTCAAGTGGAAAGACGAGTGCAAGACCCAGTGATACAGGCAGAATTGATTAAGGAGATGGCTCAGAGGAATGCTAATGAGACCTGTCGTGGAATCATTCTTAGCCTTCCCCTTGACCCATCGCCTAGTCTCGCACAGATGATAGAAGCCTGTACCAGGAGAGCAGAACTTTTCAGTGCACCTGAAAGGAATCCGGGACTGACACACCCAAAGCCTGTGACAGCTGCAGCACCAGGAGCAAGGAGGCAACCGATGTCATCAGACCAGCTGCAGCACATCATCTGCCACCACTGCAAAAGGCCAGGACACTTCGCCAAGGCCTGCCCGGAAAACCAGAAACGCAAGTCAAAAAATCAAAAAAACTGAATTCACAGCGCGGCCCAGATTTTATCTCCTTGACGCACCAAGAAAGAAATTTACAAGGCCATACCGTGGCAAATGTCTCTCTCTTAACAAAAAAGGGGGAGGGCAGGTCGCAGGGTGTGGGGGTACAGAAAAATAAAAATGTCAAATGTGCAACTAACAAGGTATGGCAGCCACAAGGCCGATATAGGCTTGTGACTACCAAAGGTTTTCATTTCAGATCTACTGATTGGACAGTAATTACAGTGGACCTGCAAAACATTTCACAGGACATGAAGGTTAACCACATGGAACTGAACAGTGAGTATTTTGTTATTGGGGACACAGCACACACACCCTTGGAGGTTGAGGTAGCTCCCATGACCATTAAGGGAAAGATAACAGGCCTCATGCTGTTGGCACGCTGCATGCACCCACCATTCTACCTGGTAGAGGGGCAAGTTCTTGCCCAGGCCATTCCTATTCCGGCTGAGGTCCTAGTGGATGGAAAATCACCGGAAGTCTACTGGGCGGAGGTGGTGGGGGAGATCAAACCTTCTCTGGCATGTAACTTAGCCCGTGGGTCAGACCGCCTCCATGTGGAGGGGGTGCTCGACTCCGGCGCAGACGGTACCGTTATACCTGAGAGCATGTGGCCATCACATTGGGAGCTGCAACCTGTGGCAGGCAAACTTCAGGGCATAGGAGGAATCACAATGGCAAAAATCTCAAAAAACATAGTGCAAATTGAGGGACCTGACGGGAAATTGGCAAATGTCCATCCATTCGTTGCTGATTATAAGGCTCCCTTTTGGGGGAGAGACACCATGTCGCAGTGGGGAGTCCAACTGGTCATTCCTAAGACACCCCAGGATTTTTAGAAATAGCCACTGTGGAGCGCCCTGCCCACAAACTAAAGTGGTTGGACAATAACCCAAGATGGGTAGCACAGTGGCCATCGAGTAAAGAGAAGCTCAATGCGCTTGAGGAGCTTGTGGAGGAGCAGGTGGCTCAAGGTCACCTAGAAGAGACAATAAGCCCCTGGAATTTCCCAGTCTTTGTAATAAAGAAACCGGGAAAGGACAAGTGGAGGTTGCTCCATGACCTCTGAGAAATAAACAAAATTATAGAGGACATGGGACCACCCCAACCAGGGATGCCTTCTCCAACAATGCTCCCTCGAGACTTGCAATTAGCTGTTTTAGATATCAAAGATTGTTTCTTCCAAATTCCTCTACACCCAGAAGATGCCCCACGGTTTGCATTCTCGGTTCCTACCATTAATCGAGAAGCCCCAGTGAAGAGATATCACTGGAAAGTACTTCCCCAAGGCCTTAAATCTAGTCCTTTCATATGCCAACAGTACGTAGCCTCATTACTGTCACCAGTACGTGCCAAGAGAAAGGATGCCATCATCCTTCACTACATGGATGATCTACTCGTGTGTGCCCCCAGTGACTCTATACTCCAACACACGCTTGACCTAGTGGTTAAGGTTTTAACCTCTGCTGGATTTCAATTGCAGGAAGATAAGGTTCAAAGGATGCTACCTTGGAAGTACCTAGGTCTATAAATAGCTGTAAGGACCATTGTTCCGCAGAAATTGGAAACTGAGTGTAATCCCAAAACCCTAGCAGATCTCCACTCCTTGTGTGGGTCTTTGAATTGGGTAAGACCTTGGCTAGGCCTCACAAATGCAGATTTAGACCCTCTCTTCAATTTATTGAAGGGGGAGAGGGAGCTGGTTTCTCCCAGGGAACTGACCCCAGAGGCAAAGACAGCAATCAAAAAGGTACAGAAAGCCTTATCAGAGAGGCAGGCTCATTGATGTGAGCCAAACATACCTTTCCAATTCATTGTTCTAGGAAAACTGCCACATTTGCATGGTTTGATTTTTCAATGGATCGAAGGGCAGAGAGATTCACTCTTGATCATAGAGTGGGTCTTCCTCTCTCACCAAAGATCCAAGACCATCACTGAGCCACAAGAGTTGATAGCTCAACTGATTCGGAAGGCAAGGGTGAGATTGTGTGAACTGGCTGCTTGTGACTTTACATGTACTCACCTTCCGGTCAAACTTTCTAAGGAGGGAAGGAACTCTCCCAAGAGATTGACCAAAGAGATGTTTGAGCATTTGCTCCAGGGCAATGCCAGTCTCCAGTTATCACTGGACAGCTACAGGGGACAAATATCAGTCCATGCCCCGTCTCACAAGTTGCTCAATGAGGAATTCCACCTCATTCCTCGTGAGAAGAGAAGTCAGAGACCACTCAAGTCTCTCACAGTGTTCACGGACGCATCCGGGGCTTCCCACGAGTCGGTGATGACTTGGAGAAATCCTCAGATTCAGCGTTGGAAAGCTGATGTTGAGTTTGTGGAGGGATCCCCCCAAGTGGCTGAACTAGCTGCAGTGGTAAGAGCCTTTGAGAAGTTCTCGGAACCAATTAATTTGGTAACAGACTCTGCTTACGTGGTGGGGGTAGTGTCCAGAGCGGAGCAGGCTGTGCTCAAAGAAATTGACAGTGAACATCTCTTCAGATTGCTTTCAAGGCTAATTTATTTAATTTCTCATCGGGAACATCCGTTCTATGTGATACATGTAAAATCACACACTGATTTGCCAGGTGAAATTGCAGAGGGGAATCGTCAGGCGGATTCCCTTGCTGCACCTGTTGAAAATGCACGTCTCCCTGATATCTTCCAACAGGCAAAGCTGAGTCACCAACAATACCATCAGAATGTGCCAGGCCTGATCCGTCAGTTCCAGCTAACACGGAGCCAGGCTCGAGCCATTGTGGCCACCTGTCCCAACTGCCAGGTCCAAGCGATGCCATCGATGGGTATGGGAGTTAACCCCCGGGGCCTTGGCTGTTGTGAGGTATGGCAGACAGACATCATACACATTCCTAGTTTTGGACACCTCAAATATGTTCATGTAAGCATTGACACACATTCAGGTGCAGTGTATGCCTCTGCCCATGCAGGGGAAAAGACTGAACATGCCAAGAAACACCTCGTGCAAGCTTTTTCAGTGTTGGGGATTCCAAAAGAAATCAAAACTGATAACGGCCCAGCGTACGCGTCCAAGGGGTTCCTGGAGTTTGTCCAGCAGTGGGGAGTGGAACATAAAACTGGCATCCCTCACTCCCCTACAGGTCAAGCTGTGGTTGAGCGAGCACATCAGACGCTCAAACAGGTCCTGGCTAGACAGAGCAGTACGACTGTGTGGATGTCTCCACATGAGAAACTCTGCAAAGCCATGTTTACCATCAATTTTCTGAACTGTTCATTTGAAAACATGAGTCCACCAGTGGTATGCCATTTTAAGAGTGGCAATCAGTTCAAATTGTCTCAGCGTCCACCGGTCATGATTAGGGATCCAGAAACTTGGGAAACCAAAGGTCCCTATGAGCTCGTGACCTGGGGTCGTGGCTATGCATGCGTGGCCACTCCCTCAGGCCCTCAGTGGATTCCCCAGAAGTGGGTGAAACCTTTTGTCCCTAAAAATCCAGCTCCAGCAGAAGGGGATAAGAGGCAAGTAGCCGTTGCATCCAAAGGAAGACGCCACCAGATGGAAGAAAAAGAATCTTCCTAGATGTGGACTCCTTCCGGCAGAAACAGAAACTTTTAACATGTTTTAAAAATGTTTGTTTTTCTTTTTAGAGAAAGCCTACCTCACACTCAACCCTGTGATGAACCCCATACAAGTTGTCATCTTGTTGTTGCTGAACAGTCTGGCAGCTGCATGGATCATCCCTCAGCCACGTCAAAATGTCTGGGTGACCCTGGCACAGACACTTCCGCAGGAAAACATATGTTTGTCCACTGCATCAACAGAGAATCCTATGTCCACCTGTCTGGTAGGAATTCCATCATGGGCAGGAATTCCGTCTCGGCTTTTAGGAGGGCCATGTACCATAGGGCGGTTGTCCATATTGACACCCAACCAAACTTTAATTGGTGAATGGACTCACAAAAACAAATCAGCAAACAAAATTCAAAAGAGAAGTGCTGACCAATTGGATCCAAATTGTAATTTAGAAATTTTTCATTGGGCCAAGTCAAAAAGAGTCGCTGTGTTCCTGTTCCTTCCATGGGTCGCAGCAGCCAAAGCTCTAGGTGAATTGGGCCATCTAGAGTGCTGGGTAGTCAAACAGGCAAATTTAACGTCCACCGCCATCAGCTCTCTCCTAGAAGATGAGGAAATTACCAGACAGGCCACTCTCCAGAACCGTGCTGCTATAGATTATCTCTTGTTACTTCATGGACATGAATGCCAGGAATTTGAAGGACTGTGTTGCCTAAACCTGACCTCAAAGGCTCCAAACATCCATGCTGCCCTTCGAAGCATGAACAGCTTGATTGGACAAGTGAAGCAAGAATCTGAGAATTGGATCAAAGAACTGTTGAAAGGCTGGGGACTTACAGGGTGGTGGATTTCTATAGTAAAACAATTTTGTTATTTCTTGTTATTCTTTTCCTTGTAACAATAGCGTTCAGGATCCTACGCTGTTTGATTTTCAAGGCTATCAATAGTCTCATACCTTCTACCTCAGAAGTCAACCACATAGAGTTGGCAAACCTAAAGCAGGTTGACTCCTCCACCAATTGTAATTGGTGGGAAAACCCGCATTCCGTGTAACCTAATGTTCTTCTTCTAATGTTCTTAAACAAAAAAGGGGGAGATGTTGTGTTCCTCTGAGGAATGGTTTTCCCCCTCAGAGTCCCCCTGAAACCTGTGCTATATAGTTCAACCCTTTTTCCCTATCATACCTACTCCTGACCCTGTTGGCTCAGGGCCAATATCTTTCCTTGGCCCAAAACTAGATAAACCCCTGTTTCTTCCTGGTTCAGTCTCTCTCTCCTCGGCCTCCTGGAACATCACATTGAGAATAAGGCTTGGACGGAAGCTGGGGGTGAGAGCCACTCATTTGAAATCTCTATTCTGTCTCTCTGAAATATATTTCCCTAAAACCCCTGAATAACTGAGCTAGCGAGAGCCGAGGGGTGGCTAGAGGGAAGTATAGTTTCAGACATCTTCTAATAATGGGCCTTTAGGGCCCACCAATGACATGGCACATTCCATCATCCCATTGTGAGATGCTCCACCCAGTGGGGGAGGAGCCAATTGTTCCTAGCTAGATAAAAACTGGGACTGAAAAACACAAGGTATCTGGTTTTTCCACTGGATGCCTGGAGGAAGACCGGACCCACCACTCCACCACTGGACTTTGTACAGGACCATCTCTACTCCACAAAACCACATCTGTTACTCCAGGAGAACTTATTTGGACTGCTTCCAATACCCTGACTAACAAGGTGACAGGTCGTATCCCTGACTGTCAGGGTTTTTCCAGGATTTTGGTTTGCTTGCTTGCTTGTTTTTTCTACTACTACATTTCTTTTTCTTTTTAAAAAATATTCCTAGTAAAGAACTGTTACTCCTATTCCCATATCTTTGCCTGAAAGCCCCTAATTGCAAAACTATAATAATTTGGAGGGAAGGGAGTTTACATTCTCCATTCCAAGGGAAGCTCTAGCTTTTCCTGGCAGACAAACTGTCTTTCAAAACCAAGACACTGCTTAATTTCTGAGTACTGTAAGGCTTTGTTTCCTACATGTGTTATTTTGCCTTGATGTTTCATCATATATTTATGTAGTTATTCATATAACTATATACATCTTATTTTTTAAGGGGAAAAAAAGGGGGAATTTAGTGCCCAAAGAATGTTTGAATAATGCAAGGTGTACATTAGAACCTTAGACAATAGATAATGCTGAATAATGCACCATTTATGTTAGAAATTTGGAAAAAGAATTATCAAATCTAAATTTCAGTTGATTTACAACAGTAAAACCTAATTGATTTATTACTTAAGGAGAAGAGATGTCTGTTGTTTTATCATCAACCGGTTCAAAGAGTCTCCTGTTCAAAATTCGTTCAGACACTGATCACCTCCAAGGAATGAGGCCCAGTGAAAAGGAAGATCATTGTATAGCCCTGTGGCCAGAACAACAACAGAAAAGTGACTGCCAAGATATAACCATGTGTCTGAAAATTATAGAGACCATTTGACAACAAAACCCCTATGTTAACATCATACTGTTAACTACTGTGTTTCTATTAATTTTCTTCAGTTGCTCCTTGTTTCAGGATTCAAGAAGACATCCAGTGATATCAAGGATCAACATCTTCAGCTGATGGACCTTTTCCTGAATTTCAATTAGGTGGAATTTAAAGCAAGAGTCATTGATCTTAATCTTCCTAAAAACGTGTAATGGTACCTCATGTAATATCTCACGTGCCTTTGGTGTGCCTTTGCAGTTACCAAAGGGCCGTGGTTTTAATTTGTGGTGACTGCGAGCATGCAGATCTTTGGGAATCTAATTCTATTATTTCTACATTCCTTTTAGCACCTGAGGTGATTGTAACACAATCTTTAATTGTACTAAATGAATTTAGTTATAACTTGGTAATCCAGATTTACATCCTGTAGGTATCATTGGCCAATTGACCGAACAATGGTCTGATCCTTTGCATATCTTGGACAAAACAAAAAACAACAACAAACCCCAAAATACCAACACCCATGTTGTTTGAATTGATCGCTCATTGGATAATCAAATGCCACCAACAGTGTTTGCAGTTCATGGCAGCTGATCCTGCAGGAATTATTCTTCCAGTACAGCAGGAGCAGTTTGAATGGGGCTTCGTTGACAGCGAACAGTGCTCCTTTGCAAAGTGTGCTGCACACTTTAAGGGCAGACTGCGTATCACCTGCCCAGTCATAAATTATTGAACTTGGCAAAATCAACCATCTTGTCTTTGCAGCCAAAATAGTTGGGTGCCGGTGCAAGGACCTGCCTTCTTTATGATGGTTCAGGAAAAACATCAAAAGCCATTGGTACTTGGAAGGATGAATCTGAGTAGCAAGTGCTAGAAGGCCACAAGTTAGCCTCAGCCCAATTGGTTGAATTGAGGGCTGTTGCCATTGCATTCCAATGACTTCTTCAGATACCCTTGTTCTAGGTTACAATGTAAGATGTGCCCAAAGAATGTATTCTATCACCATCTACCTGAGCTGTTGAAACTAGGTTGGGCAGTGTTTCCCTTGCCCTCTCCCTCCAGACTATCTTACGTTTAATGGGCAATCAAGGACCCATTGCAAGACTCATAGAATGATATCAGCCCATTGTGAGATGCTCCGCCCAGGGGGAGGAGCCAAGCATTCCCACCTGGATATGATCTGGGATTTGGGACAGTACAGGTAGCCTTACCCACTGGATTCCCAGAGGGCAAGAGCTACCAGACCTTTCTACGGGATCACCTCAAGACCACTTCAACAAGACCACTTCATTGGGACAGCTACCACCACCGTAACTAACAAGGTGTCAGGTGGTATCCTGAGTCTGTCAGTGATCTTTAATACTATTTTATTGTATTTATTTTATTTATTTTATTTTAATTGATTTTATTTTATTTATTTTATTTTACTTTATTCTACTTTACTTTACTTTTTTTTTTTTCTCCTGTTAAATTGTTTTTCTGACTTGGAGTCTCTCGTTGGTTTTGCTTTCAAGCCAGCACACCACCAAAAATTGGGTCACTGATTGTGCTTATATAACAGACATGGTCAAACATTTGGATTATTCGCTTCAAAAAGAGGTCAAAAATGCAGTTTTATTTCAGTTATTGAAAACTTTGTGATGTGCAATTCAGGCCCAAGTTAATCTATATTGCATCCCATGCATTTGGAGTCATACCAATTTACCAGGTTTCATGACAGAAGGTAATGCCAGGGCTGACAAGTTTGCTAACCCTGCATGGGTAGCATCTCAGCCTGACAAAATTATGCAGGCCAAAGCATCACGTGATTTTCCACCAAAGTGCACATACTCTGCAGAAGCAGTTTCAGTTAACACCAACTGAGGCTCATGACAATGTCAGTTCTTGCACTGTCATGGACTTGCTGCACCTTTAGCAGTGGGGATAAATCCCAGAGCAGCTTTGGCAAACTCCTGCTGCTGAATTTGGCCAAATTAAAAATGTGCACATGTTTAGTAACACCTTCTCCTCTGCTATGTGGTCATCTGCTCATACTGGAGGAAAGGGTCATGATGTTAATGCCCAATGGAAGCTGGCTTTTGCAATCTTAGGTGTACCTTCTTCTGTGAAACTGATAATGGCTCCGCCCATGTCTTGCAGAAGACATGGCAGTTTTACAGTTTATGGGAAGTACCACACAAATTTGGTATTCCGCATTCTCCAACTGGTCAAGCCAGTGTTGAATGCGCTCATGGAACTTTAAAGTGTGTTCTAAAAATAAAAGGGAGAATGCCTGGAGAAATCCCGCACAGTCAGTTGGGCAAAGCTATATACAATTAATCATGTTATAGTGCCACAAAATTTAAATAATCCTGTCATTCCAAATTACTCTCCTTCATTGCAATTTTCAGGCAAGATGCACCTGCCTCGAATGAAAGTCCGGGTATGGGATCTAACCACTCTAAGTGGGAGGGCCCATGTGAGCTTATCGCTTGAGGTTGTGGGTATGCATGCGTTTCCTCAAGATGTTGGAGTATGGTGGATATCTGCAAGGTGCGTTCGCCCTGACTTGCAACACCAAAACCTGAATGTGGCCAATAGGCAACATTTGAATGATGATCAGGATGCTGATCATCAATCAAATGGTCTCTCTACAAGTAGAGAATCAGCGTCCTCTTTCTTCTTTTGCTTCTAGTGTAGTGAGTGTTGACAAGTTAGACTGCCAGTTCTTTGAGCAGACTAACAACATTTTGTTTACTGTATTAGAATTAGTCTGATTCCTTGCAAGAATGAACAGCAAGACTTGATGTTGGTGCATGAAGAATTTGATGGCATGTGCTAGAGGACTTCCCTGATCATTCTAAGTTGGTGTCCAACTGACGTTCTATCTACTAATGGTCAAATTAGTAAAGCTGATTTCTGCTGTGTTTGTTCTCCTTCCTGCAAGGGCCCTGCAGGAGACTACAAACGCTGCCTTCCACCTCAAAACAGAAAGGGTCAATTGTGGATGCTGACAGTGGTCAAAGAGAAATTTTTAGGCATTAGGCAGCAGCAAAAGCCTGTGAGAAAGAAAGTCAGATAGACTTTCTCAAGCATTTGCTCTGGGGGAGCTGTGAGAAGATATTCCAAACAATTTCTAATCTCTGCACCTACTTCCTTTCCAACTTGTTTACTTGTAAAGATGTTTACAAAAGGGTGTCAGTTTGAATACCCAATCATGTTCAGTGTATCAGAACAGTGTATAAAAAGAGTGTGTTTCTAATCAACATTGCTATATATGCCCTCCAAGAAGATTGGAGTCATATCATTATTTCAGCCATTCTGAATACAATAATCATAGGCACCAATTGGGTGACCTTCGTGGATAGGAACATCTACAACCGGGAGCAGCTCCTGCCCTTGGGCAGCGATGTGGAGCTGTAGGTGGGGGACACCTCCTGTGGGGAGAAGTTGCCAGGTCCTGGAACAGCGACTCGCAATGGAGGGAGTACAGACGGGCTGAGGCGGACAGGCACTGCCGGCACAACAATGACTTGTCCATGTCGTTCCTTGTAGAGCACACAGATGAGTGTGGGGCAGAGCATGTCCCCTCAGGCCCTGCCCTGGAAATGACCCTGGAGCCCCTCAAAACCTCCCTGGGAATCACCCCAGAGCCCTCAGCCCTCCTTGTGCCCATCCCCTGGGCCTCCTGCCTCCTCACCCCAAGTGACTCCAGTGGGTCTCCCCAGTCCATCCCATCCACCTCCCAGTGTCCTCACAGGCCCTCCCAGTGTCACCAGAGTCCCAATTCCTCAGTCCACAGCCATTCCATTCCCAGTCTACTCCCAGTCCTTCTAATTCCACTCCCTGACCTCCACCCTCTCTCTCAGTGCCTGCCCAGTGCCCCTCCAAATCTCTCCTCTTCCAATGCCCCCCTAGTTCATTCTAAATCCTTTTCAGTCCAATCCCAGACCTCCACCCTCTCTGCTATTGCCCCAATCCACTCTCTCCCAGTATTCCCCCACTCTCTCCAATTTCATACCCAGTCCCTCTCAATGCTACACCAGCCCTCCCCCATCCCTCTCAGTTTCCCCCAACTGATTCCAGTGTGTCCCCGCTCTCTCCCAGTGCCTCCCAGTGTTTCCATCTCACTGGGGCACTTGAGCACTGCCAGCCCGGCCCTGGCCATGTGCTCTGCTACATGATGGATTTCTACCCTGCCCAGATCCAGATGAGGTGGCTCCAGGACCAGCAGGAGCTCTCAGGGCATGTGGTATTGTAGGCCTCTTAGTGTTCTTTTTCTGTAGGAGAGAGATTAGGAGAAAAAAATCAAAGCAGGCTTAAGTTTAAAAATGAACAAAATAGTTTTATTAACACACACTAAAAGAATGAAAAAAAAAGAAATCTGGGAAAAAGAAAACCCAAACCAAAACAGAATGAAATTTCAAAACACTCTTCCTTCCCTCTACAAACTATTAACTTTCTTATAAACCAACATCGAAAGACATAACTTGTGTTTTTCAATCAGTTTCACTATTCAAACATAAACATTCATTACTTTAGGAGAAGAGTCTCTCTAGACTCTTCTTTTATGGAGACGTTTGCCACAAGACAAAATAGTCTAGTGGCTCTTAATGTCACACATCTGCAACTGCCCAGAGCTGTGATGTTCTATCAGCAAGGCTTCTCAGTATATTTGAGGTACTATTTACAAATACTTCTTTTAGTCTAAAATCATCTTCATCTCAAAGGCTGAGACCTTCTTTTGACCCAGGAGTGGGGGCTTTAAAGTTCTCAATTAAATCTCAATCACATCACTCCTTAATTTTGGTTAGAAATAGCATTCTCCCCAACAACACTAAGATGCTACAAAGAACAGTCCATTTCTCCATAGTTTACCTGAGAGAAGTCCAGTTAAAAATGTCCACTTCTTCAATCCTATTCCAATAATATTATCAGTTCTTTCACTTATAATCCACTGATTTCATGCAGTGTCTGTTCTATGTACCCTCTGTTTTCTTTCTTCTCTTTCTCAAGGAAGGGTTCTGCTTTAGAAGCTCCATGTTGCTAGGAAAGGGATAAATCTGCCCAGGCCTGCAGGGACCATGTGCTCTCTGCTCAGGGCTGCCGGGCTGTAAAGATGAAATGCTTCCCTAACAGGGGAAGCCAGTGGAGGTTTTCTTTTCCACCCCTCAGTCTCATCCAGGGCGGTCCAGCTCAGAGCTGCCACAAAGCTGTAAACACATAGCATTGCTGAGCTGTTCTTTTTTCTCTTCCCACTGGCAGCCAGGAGAAAGGGCTCAACCCAGGCCGCTCCCATGCGGGGAGCAGCTCCTGCTCAGACGGCAGCAGGGCCTGACCCAGGCCCCCCAGCTGCCTATGATATGTTACCTCATGGCAATCTTAAAAGCAAGAGAGCAATCTGCTGGAGATGAGAGTTTTAAATGTCTTTTCCAAAGTCACATTGACATTCTTATTGGTTAAATTAGCTGCCAATATCTTGGCTAGCTTTCTGATAGGTCCCTGTCCTGCCCCCACCACCCCCCCCCCCCACCCCCCCCCCCAGCAACTCTGAGGTCCTGGCAGGGAAACACATTACACATTTCTCTGCAACTAGAAAATAAAACTGTGGTAACCTATGATGGGCAGCCACTGATGTGGTCCCCAATGGGGACTGGACCCACCAGCTCCTGGTGCTGCTGGAAACGCTCCCTGGCATAGGGTCACCTCCAGCTGCCAGGTGGAGCATGTCAGCATGGAGCACCCCTTGAGCCAGCAATGGGGCACAGCCTGGCCCCCACATCACTGGGGGCAGTGGGGAAGGTACTGGGGGGCCTGGGAGGGGGATTGGGGTGTGCTGCGATTAACAGGGAGGAGTTTGAGATAGCCTGGTTTAAACTGGGAGAAGGGCTCATGGGTCTGGAAGGGCTGAGTTTGAAGAGTGCTGGAGATGGTGGGATGGCGTTCCAGGGGTCCTGGTGGACACTGGGAGGGAGTTTGGTGGTGCTGGGTGTAAGCTGGAGGGATTTGAGTGAGCCTGGAGGGGCTAGAAGACTGGCGATTGGAAAGTGGGGGTTGGAAGGAGATTGCTTGTGCTGGGAAGAGACTGGTAGGGCTGGAAAGGGACATGGAGAGGGTTTGGGGGTCCTGGGGTGGTGGAGGGCAACTGGGAGGGGATGTGGGATCCTGAGAGGGACAGGAGGAGCATTGGTGGGTCCTGAGGAGGCTGGGAAGAGATTGGGAGGGTTCTTGGAGGGGCTTGGGGAGCCTGTGAGTAGTTTTGGGGTGTCCTGGCCCATGCAGACCCCCCTAGAGATGCCGCCTGCAGCAAGATGCTGACAGGGATTGGGGGCTTCATGTTGGGCTTCATTTTTCTGGTGCTGGGGCTCGGCTTCTACCTGCACAAGAAAGTGAGGGGGGGTCCTGGCGGTTGTGTCCCTCCTCCCCTGGAGCATGTGTGCTTCCCCCTGCGTCCCCCAGGCCAGCTCCTGAGTTGGAAACAGCAACAGCCCCTCCCTGTGGCCTTGGGCCTGTCTGGGACCCCCCCACTCCATCCCAGCACTGATTGTCAGGGGGTTTTGTGTCCCCCCATCCCCACTGTCATTCTGGCCCCACCCAGCTTCTCCTGGTGTTCTCAGTAAAGCTTCCCAGTTTGCTCTGGTCCTCTTTAATGAAAGGCAGTGGGGAGGGACTTGGAGGAAACCCGCAGAAGGGCTGAGATTGGGTGAGGAAGCTGGGGTCCAGGTGCGGAACACTGGGCATTGCAGGTCTTCCCGGCAACTGATGAGTCTTTAGACCTGCTCTGGCTGGCCAAATCTTGTTCACTGCCTTCTCTGATTGGCTGAGGTGAGGGCCGGGAGTTGAGAGAAGGAAGGGTAGTGATCCCAGCCCGAGCACTGGCATGGGAAAAACAGACCCAGCCTGAACACAGGGAGTAAATTTATTACCAAACAAATCAAGGCAGTATAAGCAGAAGGGAAAGAAACCTCTCCAACACTTTCCCCCCACTCAACAGGAACCACTTGGAACAGGGGACACCACGGCTCTGCACAAGGGGGACACTGGGGATCATCCGACGTGGATGCTCCCACAGGGGATGAAGTTGGAGCACCACACGAAGCTCTTCCTGCACTTGTGGTGTTTGCATGGCTTCCCTTAGTGGTGCCTCTGTTGGTGTTGGGTCAAATGAGTGCTCTGTGAGAATCTCTTCCCACACTCAGGACACTCGTAGGGCCTCTCCCCAGTGTGGATGCGCCGGTGGACAGTGAGAGTGGAGTTGCGGTTGAAGCCCTTCCCACAGTCAGGGCAGCGGAAGGGCCTCTCCTCTGTGTGAATCCGCTGATGTAGGAGGAGATTGAAACTGATCTGAAACCTCTTCCCACACTCAGGACACTCATAGGGCCTCTCTCCAGTGTGGATGCGCTGGTGTTTTCTCAGAGCAGAACTCCATCCAAAGCTCTTCCCACATTCTAAGCAAGTGTAGGGCCGTTCCCCAGTGTGGATCACTTGGTGCTGGATCAGGTGGGCAATCTTGCTGAAGCTCTTCCCACATTCCCCACAATTGTAGGGCTTTTCCCCAGTGTGGATCCTCTGGTGTTCCTTCAGCAGGGAGCTGTGGCTGAAGCACTTCCTACATTCCCTACACTCATAGGGCTTTTCCCCCGTGTGGATCCTCTGGTGTTCCCTCAGGTACCCCTTCCGGCGGAAGCTCTTCCCACATTCCCCACACTCGTAGGGCCGTTCACCAGGTGTGGATCACCTGGTGCTGGATCAGACTGGAGCTCTGGCTGAAGCTCTTCCCACATTCCCCACACTCATAGGGTCGTTCCCCAGTGTGGACCCTCTGGTGTCGAATCAGGTTTGAGCTGTGGCTGAAGCTCTTCCCACATTCCCCACATTCATAGGGCCGTTCTCCAGTGTGGATCACCTGGTGCTGGAGAAGGCTGGAGCTCTGTCTAAAACCCTTCCCACATTCCAAGCACTTGTAAGGCTTTTCCCTGTCATGAGGCTTCTCCACCAGCTCTGAGCTCTGGCTGAAGCTCCAGCTGCCATCCCGGCAAAGGCAGCTCCCTCGGCTGGGTTTGCAGCCTCTGCTCTTAGGGCATATCTGAAGCTTTTCCTCGTCCTCCATCCAGCCACACTTTGGGAATGAAAAATCCTGGTTTGCAAAAAAAAACAAGAGGAGAGCGCCTTGGGCTGAGGGTTCCCCTTTGCTGAAGTTCATCTCAGGAAGTCATTTGGCATCTTGTGTCTGGAAGAACATCCAAAACACCAAGATTCAGCCTAGAAGTCCTTCAAACATCAAGATGAAGGACAAATACTCCCCAAACAGCAAGATTCAGCCAAAACCCCTAACAAAATATAAAGATTCAGCCCCCTCAAAAAACCAGAGCACATTTAGCCAGCTCAGAAACACCAAGATTCACCCCTGTGAAAATCATGGATCATCTTCCCCCATCACCTGCTGCATGTTGGGGGGGGGGATGCTCCATGGGCTGGGGGGGAGTCCAAAGATACAGAGAGGGGTGGAACCTTGTGGTGCCTCCTCTTCCTGCTCCTCCTCCTCCTGTGTCCCTACTCTTCCTCACACTCCTCTTCCTCCTACTATTCATCTTTCTCCTTCGCAATTCCACCTTCTCCTCCCACGTGCATCCTTTGAACATTTTGTTCTTCAACCCTGCTTCTCCTTCCCTTCTCCTCCTGCCCCCAGGCCCAGCAGCCACTGCCGGCTCCCTCTTCCCCCCAAACCCACAGCATCCCACCGCAGGGGCAGGGATGGAGCTGGGGCAGGTCGGGCTGGGGCAGCGCTGGGCTCTCGGCCGCTCCCGCCTGCACTCGGTCCCCGCTGCAGCCGCTCCCGCCAGGACAGCTCGGGGGGGCCCGGCCTTGGCGCTCCCCAAAAGGGACGCTCCCCCCTCCCACCTCTCCAAATTCCCCTCGCGGGGGGCGCTGGGTCCAGGGGGGGAACTCTGAGAACTGCAGGTCCGCCTAGCAACGGGTGAGTCATCAGCGCCACACGCTCTGATTGGCTACGCTCTGCCTGAGGGGTGGGGCTGCAGCAAGGGCGAACACCCTGCTCCAGGGGGGGTGTCCTGAAAACAGGGAACCACCACGAAAAGAGGAAGAGCAAAGTGTCTTTAGAAACAGATGCTGTGAATCCGCTCGGGGATAGGGCCAGGCACTTGTGCATAACGAAGGCACAGAAATCAGGTCCAGAAAATGTTATTAACTGACCACATAGACTGCTGCTCAGCCAACGTCCTGATAAATTCATGAACTTGGGAGAGGGAAGAACCAAGCCTTAACAGAGCTGTGAATATCGTTACCTATACAGAAGTGGAGTGCATATTAAGGGGGATATGTAGTAGGTGGATTGGGAAGTCTGTACCTCTCAAGTACTTCAGGCAAAGGGGAAAGGGAGAGAGAGATGGGGCCACGAAAATTAGGATGAAAAGGAGGCTGCATCCTCCAACAATTGGAGAGACTCCATGGGAAATGTCCCAAGGCCTCTCCCTTATTTTATGAATAAAATGACTTTTACAGGACTCTTCTGTCTTCTTTGTGGACACAAACCTCTGGATGATGTCAAGTTTTCCAGACATCTTGACGCTTCTCTGGAAATCCTTCCACCGTCTGGGACAGCCGGCAGTGAGTGGAGCTGAAGGTGCCTCACCCAGTTTGGGTGATGGGCTCCCTTGGGTGGCGGCGGCACCGGGGATTGATTGGGTACCCGAGAGTGTCCAGGAGCCAGACGAGTGACAGATCAGGGGGGCTGTGAAGAGTCACCAGGGAGAGAGCACTGAAAATCTCATCACTGAGGACACTGGCATCTTCAGGGAGCAAACATGGCAGGGAACACATGCAGGGTGGAAAAGGGAAAGCCAGAAAAGTGTCCTGGCCAAAGGGATGATGATCCCAAAATATCTCTGAAGGGTCCCTTGGGAGAATGTTGAGGCAGTTTGCACATTCTCCCAGAGGTAATTAAAGACATGAACACCCAGAGGGGCAATAAGAAGGGATTTACACAACGGGATGGATGGTGTTGGTGTGCTGGGAATGGTAAGGATGAAGGTGAGTGTGCAGGAATATGGTTAAGGCAAGAAGCAGCAGGAGGAATCTATGTGGTAAGAAAAAGGATGATGGAAAAGAGGAGGAAGAGAATACTGAGGAATGCGACTTTTTTCATCAGGGTCTTATCGTCTAAATTTGCCAGCTGAGGCAGATCCTTTGTATCCCCGGTTTCCAGGACAGGGAAACAAGGAGGTCAGGATTTCAGGGGGTTTCTCTGTGCTGGGCAGCAGCAGGAGCGGGCGCAGAGGTGCGGCACCGGGAGCACGGGCTGGGGGCCTGTGGGGAGATGCGGGGCCGGGCCAGGGCTGTGGGGCAGCCGGGGCTCAGCGCCGGGCGCTGCCTGACCCCACCACCCCCGGGCAGGGCCGGCAGTGGCCCCCGGCCCCCAGGAGGCTGCGGGACGCCCCGGCCGCTGCCCGGCCCCGTGGAGCTGCCGGCCCTGCCCGCTGGGGGAGCCACCTTTGGACACTGCAGCAGGACAGGCACAGCCTCTGGCATACGGGCTGGGGAGGGCAGGGCGAGCACAAGGACCAGGAGCAGGAAGGAACAGCTGGGAAATGTGGGTTATTCCTGCAAGGATCAAGATCATCTTTGAAGGATTTTGTTTGGGTCACTGCAGAAAGGAATGCCCTTGCAGAGAGCTCAGCAGCTGTCAGAGGATGAGCACCCACAGGCACTCAGGGGGGCTGCAGCAGTGGCACAAGAAGCCCCTGGAGCAGTTGGTCACAAAGGCACAGCAGGTGAATGCAAGAAGGGGTGAGGAAAAGGCCAAGGTGAAGCCAAAGGCCATGGCAGAGTTTCTACAGCCCCTGAGGGATCAACCCCAGGGCACAAGGGGGCCCCAGCACCCAGGGGAAGGGCTTGGCCACAAGGACCTGGCAGAGGCATTGCCCTCCTCAGCAGGGGAGAGCCAACCCAAGCAGCCCCTGGGGAGGAATCAGGGTTCCATCTGCAGGCCACAAGGACACTGGAAGCACAGACAGCAGCAGCCTCAGAAGGAGCAAGTCCACCCCTGCATGGACATGGATTGCTAGGGGTGGCAGAGCTCCCATTACACCAGGGACCCACCACACTGGAGCCCTTGAGAACATTCAAGGTGGGTCTGGATCCAGAGGAGGCCTTTCCTCATAGACACAGGGGCCTCTGAATCCACTCTCAATCTTAGACCCAAGGAGAGAAAATACCAAAAATGTCTTTGGTTATTGATGGGATAAGTGGGAAAGATGAGTGGATGTGTTTTATTCAACCACTATTAGGAGATGCGGGAAATAGACTTTAAATGCACGAATTTCTGCTTCCTCCTAATTGTGATTATAATTTACTGGGAAGGGATTTGATGGCTAAATTTGGAATGCAAATTAATATTGTAAAAGGTGATACAGAGGCCAGTTCTGTTGTATCTTTGCGTCAAATGTCTGGCAAGGCCGCTGCTGAAGTGAACCAGAAGTGTGGCCAGCCCCAGGGAAATAGAGAAAATCAGACACCCAGCCTCTCCAAATTAATCTCAAGCAACCAGGACAAGTGGTGTCTAAAAGCAATACCCTATTCCAAGGGAGGGAAGGAAGGGCTCACAGCCTGTCATTGAGCCCCTGTTACAGGCAGGGCTTTTGGAGACAGGGATCTCTCCCTGGAATGCTCCAATGCTGCCAATCAAGAAATCAGATGGAATCTATAGAATGCTGCAGGACCTAAGAATGAGAAATGAGATTATTAAACCGAGGCACCCCACAGTCTCAGATCCTTACACCATCGGCAACCAGGTTCCCTCCTCACACTGCTACCATTCAGCACTTGATGGAAAAGATGCTTTCTGGGGATGCCCACTTACAGAGGATGCTGAACAGGAGTTGGCCTTTGACTGGGAACAAGGGTTAGAAGGGAAAATGGGAAAGACATGGATGGTTCTTCTGCAGGGAGGCACAGAAGCACCAGCCTTATTCAGGCCAGCCTTGCAGAAAATATCCAAACAATTTACCTCACCCTCAGGGATTGGGTCAATGCTGGATGTGGATGACTTGCTCCAGTAAGGAGGACAAGTGGTAGAAGAAGCCTCTGTGAAATGGCTCAATTTTTAGGCTAAAAAGCATCTCTGAGAATCGGGGGAAAAAAAAGTGCAAATGGTGGAGAATATGGTTAAATATCTGGGACATATTTTGATAGAAGGATTTTGGTGTATTGACCCAGAGATGGTCTGGGGAATCTCAGAAGTAACATTACCCAGGAATAATAAGGAGCTGTGACAATTCTGAGGATTAATCGGGAATTGCAGGACCTGGATTGAGGATTCTCTGTTCTTGCTGGAACATTGTAGGATTTTCTAACCCCAGACAGCCTCAGTATTATGGTATGGACATGAGAAAGAGAACTAAACTTGAGAAAATGAAAAAAAAAAACCAAAAATGATAGATGCCCCAGCCATGGCTCTTCCAGACTCAGAAAAGGAATTGGAATTGTATGTGAATGTTAAACAGGGCCATGCCAAAGCAATCCTTGTGCTACAATATTTAACCCACTGGCCAGAGTGGCCCCCTCATTGTCTGCACAATTGTGCAGCCACAGCTCTAAGGGGACCTGAGGCCTGAACACTGACAGCACAAGGAGCTCCTGTTGTTCAAGTCTGGCATCAAGTTCAAGCTTTGATAACCAAAAGAGCTGTGCTCGGTTATTACAGTATGAAACTTGTTCAGTGGCACAGGAGGATGCAGAATTGAGGACAGGGGAAGGCTTTAACCCAGCCTCCTGTTTCAACAGCCTGGACAGGGGGCTGGCAAGAAACTCAGGACTGCATTCAAGTGACAGAGCTCCAGACCCAGCCTAGGAAAGATTTATGAGACATTCCCTGGCTTGAGGGAGAAAATCTCTTTATGGATGGATCTTCAAGGGCAGGAAAAAAGAGTTACAAGACAGGCTGTTATTTAGGAAAGGGAATTAGACAAAGCTCAGGTTACCGCCCACATGTTCAGCTCAACCAGCAGAGCTGTGTGTGCTTGTGAGAGCCTGGGACTGAAATGCCCTGAGCAGGAAGGCTCAAATCTCTTCTGCTAACACCATGTCATCTAACAGGCTGCCAAAAGCAAATCTGACTTCTTCAGTAATCACTGCATTGCTTATTAAGGTATTTCTAAAACAAATAATTCTGAGAGAAGGGATTGTGGAAGCAATAGACTCAGATGGGGAACTCACTTCACAGGAGAGATCCCTCAGGCTGTTATGGCAGCTTTAGGAATTGAATGGTAACTCCATAATCCCCAGTAACTCCAGAGTTCAGGTCAGGTAGAAAGAATGAATGGGGAAATAAAGAAACACCTTTGGAAGCTGGTGAGAGAAACCAAAATGCCATGTGTACAGGTTATGCATTGCCTTTAGCAAGAATCAGAGCCAGACCCAGGGCAGATATTCAATTATCTCCCCTGGAATTGAGCTTTGGAATTCCTTACCTTGCTAATTCTCCACCTAGTGCAGGGGGGAGATAAGGGATGTGTAGTTAAAGCAGTCTGTGGCCAGAATCCTGTCTCTGCTGAAATCTCTCCCACAGGAAGCTCGGCTGGCACAGACCCTGCCTTGGGACTTTGCTCTTCACAACATCCAACCAGGACATCGGGTCCTGCCTAAGGGCTGGGAAGAAGCAGCACTGGTGGCCAAGTGGCGTGGCCCATTCCAAGTGTCCCTGAGCACAGAAACAGCCCCAGCACAGCTCAACACGGGGGGACCCCTCACCCTCGGCTCAAGGTCTCTGAAGCCCCGGAGATTTGGACGTCCCGGCTGCAGGAGGAGGATGGGAGGCCACAACTGACCCTGCACTGAAGGCAAGGCAGCAGCAGCCAGGGCTCCACAGCAGGGGAAGCCCCTGTGCCTGCCCACACATCCTCTGCTGCAATAGTCTGGCTGAAACAGTCTCCCTTTGGCATCTTCAGGGACTGAGGGCCAATCCTTGCTGTCACTGTTGGAGGTTCAGTGGTTTCTGTGCCTGCACCCGCCACAGGTGGTGGGGAAGACAATGTGAGAATTTGACTCTTGGGTCTCAATTACACTCACAAACTGGGCTGGGTGGGATTAATTGACACTATTAGAATGTTTTTTCTTAATAATCCTACTCCTATATTATCAGTTAGGTTTGGGCCAGCGTGTGAGAATCAATTTTTAGTCTTAGGGGAAGAAGTAGCAAACATCTTTTTTGCTTAGGTTAGATGTTTGTGTAGTGGTTTCCCATTAGAGATGACAAAACTTTGGTATGGATTTTACGGTGCTCAACTATTGGTTGCAATTGCAAAACTACAAGAGATTTAAAGGTGGCTCTTTAAGGCATAAACAAGTAATAGAATACTGTTAAGAAAAAACAAACCAAAACGAAGCAACAACAAAACCACAACAACAAACACAAAAAAAACCCTGGCTATCGGGAGGAGGGGGTACATGTCAGTCACTTGTTGGCTGCTCTGGAAGAGATGCTACATTCCAGGCAGCCAGGAGAGGAACTTTAAAAATGCAAATTAACACTGCTGGGGAAAAGGGTGGACAATGAACCAGGGTCTTCTTGCCTCGGGCAGGAATTGGGCTGATTCCCTCTGCCCCTCACCCCAAGCTCTGCCTGCTTGCACAGATGGAATTTGCACAGCCAAAGACAGAGCCCACACTCAGGAAATCGGACTCTGCAACAGAAACTGCTTCAGCTGCAAAGGAAAACAGCAAATGGAGAATGTTGTGAAAACTTCACTAAAAGAACTGGGGGGGAATCATCCCTCTCCCCACTCCAACATGTGCTGTCACTGTCTAGGTCACACAGGGAGCATGAGACCACTGGAGTTTTTTGTTACCACAGATTCTGGGAAATCAGGTGGGAATCCAAGTATTTCATTTAGTCAGAGAAAAGAGGTCAATGGATGCAGACCTGGCTTGAGGGAGCACCCGAAAATGGGGAAAAGATGAACGGCGACCAGAACAAGTCCTATAACACCATGGACCAGCCCCTGGGAACCCTAATGAATTCATATCAGGAGCCAGAGAACCAATTTGTATTTTCAATGGCATCATTGGATTACAAGCTGTCTTCCCAATAATAACAAACCAGACAGATCCAGCTCCTGACCTTCTTTACAACCAATGCGCTCAGATGAGGAACCCAACATTTCACTACAGGATGGTATCAGATTACCTATTAGGAGAAGAAGGAGTTTGTGGAAAACTAAATTACTCAAACTGGTTTTGGCAAAACAATGACAACGGAGAAGCGGTGAAACAGATAACAAAGGAAATAAGACAGTACGTCATGTTCCAGTCCAAATACAGAAAGGATGGGAATAGGACATATATTCGTGGTTCTCTGGCACACCATGGGTTAAACAAATTTCTCCTCTTCTGTGCTACAGCAACTCTCATCTTTTGACCATGCACAGACACCTTGCTGAGTGCAGCTCATTCAGCAGGGGAGCAAGGGGATGCAGGTGGCAGCCAGGCCTCCTGAGCCACAAACGGCTCCAAAAGGACAGGGAAGGAGGTCACTGAGAATAATCCCAAATCCAAACAGGAACCAGGAAAAGAGATTGAGTCAAGGGTAATTAAAATTTGTAAAGACAATTATTGAGAAAATAAGAAGAGGAGGAGTCAAAAGCAGTGAGATTGATATCATAGTGAGGGTGTGATATACTTAATAGGTGGATCAGGAAGTCTGAACCTTCCAAGTGTGTCAGCTAGTGGGAAAAGGGAGATGCAGAACGGAAAATCAGGATTAAAAAAAAAAAAAAAAAAAAAAGCTGCGTTTTAGAGACCCCATGGCAAATGCGGCACGGCCTCTCCCTTTGTTCATGAATAAAGGCACTTTTACAGGACTCCTCTGTCTCCTTTGGGGACAGAAACCTCTGGCGATGGGAATTTTCCCGCACAGCCCCGGAGACAGGGCAGCCACCTCCGTGCTCCCCACAGGAAGCGGGACGAGGCAGCGCTGCTCCGGCACCGGCTCCTGCCGAGGCCCCAGCGGCAAGGAGACCGCGGGCAGCCGCTCCCGCAGCGCCCTCAGGCCACGGGCAACACGGGGCGGACACGGCACAAGGAACCCGCCAGAGCCCCCGGACGCCCCCTCGGCCCGCAGCCAGCCCCGAGCCCCGGCAGAACCCAGCGCGGCTCCCACCTGCGCTGGGGCCGCCTCCGAGCTCCGCCGCCGCCTCACTGCGCTCCGGCCGCTGCCGCCGCTCCCGGGCCCGCACAGACGCTCCGCCAATGGCGGCTCTGCTGCGCCAGGGGCGCCCGGGGAGGGGGCGGCCCCGGGGCCGGGCTTGGCCCCGCTCTGCCCAATCAGCGCGCCACAACCACGAGTGACGGCACCATCGCCCAATCGCAGCCAGCGGCGGGCTGTGCACACGGCCCAGCCTCGGCCCGCGCTCTCCGGGCCCCCCGGGCTGTGTGAGGGGAAAGGCGGAGATGAGCAACAGCCCTGGCACGGGCCCGGGCCCGAGGCGGCGTTCATCTGAAAACACAAAGAAAGTTCTCCGCAGCTCCCGGCCCGCCTTTCCCAGCCCTGCGTGTTCGCTGGCACCGGCTCAGAGGAACGCCGTCAGTTCTCCTACCCCGAATTAGGAGCAGCAGTGCATGGCTTTGATTGCCCCCGAAAAGCGAAAAGCCCCAACGCCCTTCGGCTGAGTGGCGGAGGGGAGAGATTTCTGGCAGAAAATTCCCAAAGTCGTTTTTCCCCAGAGCTGGGAAGAACAAACCAAACCCAGGTGAGGTGGGGCCCTCCAGCAGCGCCTCTCTGCCGTCCCAGCTGAAGCCCTCGCTGGCTGCTCCAGGCTGGATGGGCAGACTGGGAGCGCTGCGAAGGGGCCCCGGCTCGGGGCGCAGCCCGCGGGGCCGCCCCAGGGCCCCCAGGGCAGCTCCAAGGCTCTGGCAGCCGGGATGGAACGTGGGAAGGGAGCAGCCCTGTCCCCTGTCCCCCCGGCTGTGACCCCGGCGGTGACAGCAGCGGGCGCGGGGGCCGGACCGGCGGGGGTTGAGGGGCCGCACCCGGACCCGCCCGTTCCTCGAGTGTCGCCCGGGCGTGTCCCCCCCGCCACCCGGAGTGTTCCTAGCGGCCATGGAGCTTTGAGAGGTGCGACAATCCCGGCGAGGGGACACGGGGGTGGCAGGAGGGCGTGGCAGGAAGGGGGAAGGTGACAGAGGGGTGGAGGGTACCGAACGTGGCGGTGGGGCGGACAGTGGGCGCTGGCAGAGAGGACAGTGCAGAGTGGCAGAGTGGACATTGGGCAGTGGCAGGGAGTGGCAGAGGGGATGAAGAGGTGAAAAAGGGACAGAGGGGACAGCTGAGCCTTCCAGGGAGGGGACAAAGGGGTCCCCTGGAGGGCACAGGGGCCACACCAGGAGGCCAAAAATGCCACGAGGTCTCTGCCACCTCCCCAGCTGTCCCCTCACCAGCTGCTGGAGACGCTGGTGGCCGTGGTGGCCACCCTGAGTGAGCTGGCGGCCACTGTGACCATGCCATGCAGGACCCTGTGGCCGTTCGTGTACCCAGGATCCCTGCACAGACACCTGAGGAGATTCACTTGGCACCTCTGTGACACCCTGGGCCACCACCTGGGCCATCTTCGTGGCTACCCGTCAGGCCACCTAGGCCGATGTGACAGCTATGTCCAGTGCTTGGCAGGGCTTGGTGAACGACTTCCCAGGCAGCTGGTTCTGGCTGGTCTAAGAGACAGTCTGAAGATCCTTCATCTGCCTCACGACCGTTGCCAAGGATAGAGAATGAAACCCTGAAACCCCAGCACAGGAATTCTGGCTTGGCTGAGGTGGGATGTCTGCCAAGTGTTGCCTGCAGGAGTGTTCATTGGACAAAAAAACTGGTCAGGAACAATGGGTAGATCACAGTGGACCAAAAAACTGGTCAGGAACAATGGGCAGATCACAGTGGACTGGCTGTGCTTGCTGCAGAAGAACTGGTCTGTCCTGTACCTGTTCTCTCAAAGGATTTCCCCACCCTTTGGCCAACTGCCTGTCACTTTGGAAAAGACTATAAAGATGACTCCCTAAGTTAACCAACTTGTGATTACCCCACGGGAAGATGCGTCTATTGGCATCGCCAAGAGGACTCTGTTCTTTGTTGGTAGCTATAATCCCCTCTCTCTCTCTCTCTTCCTCTCCCTCTATCACATACTGTGATTGCACACATAAAAGTGCATTGTTGTTGAGTAAACTGTTGTTGTTGTCCCCTGCTGTATCTTTTGTGCTCTGAGACAACTAACAGAACAGAACCATCACAACTCCTGCTTTTATTAGTGTATCGTGACAGCTGGTTAACGAGGCCACTGAGTGCTACAATACCTGGGAGGATGAGGCCACCACCTGGGCTGGGGACATGTGGGATGAGACCACTGGCTGGGGGACAGCTGGGGACAACCTGGAGGCCACGGCTCGGCAGCTGCTGATGGCCCCGCCCTCAGTGGTGGCTGAACACGATGCCTGGGTGGCAGCAGCCACCAAAGCCATAGAAGAGGCTGTGCTGGCCATCAGCCAGGCAAGGGCAGCCACCAGGAGGGGACAGTGGGTGGAGGTGGCCCAGGGGCTACTGGGGTGCTTGGTGGCCAGGTGTGACAGAGCCAGGGTGCTCCCCTTGGAGCTGCTGTGCCGGTTTGGGCACATCGAGTTGGCCCTCGCGGGGACAAAGGAGGCATCCACCGATGTCCCTGAGGCCTTGGTGACTGCAATGGTTGAGGCCAAGTGGCTGTTGGGAGGCCAGTGCCCACTTCTTGACCACGTCACCTGCTGGTGACACTTGAAGACATCCACCACCTCCTCTTCAGTCCCTATGGCGGCTCTGGTGGCCCTGGTTGCCCTGATGGCCATGCAGTGTGCCAAAAAGCCATCGAGGACATCCCGAGGCTGCTGGGGGGACAGTGATGTCACTGCTGTGATGCCATCAGGGCAGTGATGTCACTGGGGAGACTTGTGGACACTCGAGTGCCACCAGCTCTTCATGTCACCAGGACCTCATGCAAGAGTAATTTGGGGGGGTCCTTGTGCAACCAAGAGCTCTTCATGTGTCACCTGGACCAGCCCCACCCCCGTGCAAGAGTCCCCAGTGTCCCCCAGGATCTATCTCTGTGTCACACACCACCCTTGGGCTCCCACCAGGGACCCCCGAGTACCGCAATCCCCATGCACCAGGACCAGCCCCTCCCTCAAGCACCAGGACCCTTGGCCATGATGATCATCATCCTCCTGCACTAGGACCCCTGCCTCATGCACCGGAACCCCCGAATTTCACCATCTTCGTGCACTGGGACCTCCCCTCAGGCATCAGGACCCTCGGATTTCACCTCCCCTTTCCTCATGCACGGGCACCAGACACCTCCCCCCACAAGGAATCGCCTCGTGCACCGGGACCCTCCCACCGGAAACCCCTCCCATCAATCAGCGCCATCACCATTCACTTGGGACCCCCCCCCGAGCACTGATCCCCATCCATCATGCACTGGGACTACCAGGGAGCCTCTCAAACAATTGCCAACCTCGAGCATTGGGACCACCGGAGACCCCGTCCACAAATCACCAGGCACCGGGACAACCTGTTGGGCACCACCCCCACCCTCACACACCAGCACCGGTGTAATAGACTATGGACACAAAGAAAAGTTCCAATAGGAATTTATTAGATTGCAGCAGGCAAGGCAGAGGCAAATACAGCGCTGGACGACAGGGAGAGTCTCCGCTCCACCAACTGCCGCGCCTGGGCAAGTTTTTAGTCCCCTTTTATCTTGCTTCTTTCTCCGACTGACGTGTCCTTCTTGTAGTACTCCGCGCATGTGTGGCGTATTGCTAGGGGGTCTTTTTCTGCCTCCCGGGGTGCAGTGATGAAGGCTGGTAGTCATCTTAGGCGCCTTCTTCTTTATATGTTAACTAAGCTTGAGTTCCTGAAACTTAAAGCTGATTAAGCAAGTAGAGAGAGAAAAAAAAAAAAAAAAAAAAAAAAAATTGAGCAAGAGCATGTTTACATATGGCTTTTCTATAAGATTAGATAGTAACATAGTAACTTCTTGTTATCTTGAGTTAATTTTCAGTGAACAGAAACAGTTAATGTTTATCACAATTCCCCCATTTCTCTTGTTCTTACTTATTTTTGTTCACTGTATCTTTGCAGTTCTTGTCTAGCTAACTCTAAAGTTTCTAAATTTTCTTCTTTAGGTATTAGGTCATACTTAGTTCTAAGGAGCATAAGGTGTGCCACTTCTAGCCTGCTTTTCACTATAGTAATCAGTTTATTAAATATACATGGTCCGAAGGTAAGCCCCAGCGCTAACAGAATTACTGGCCCCGCAATAGTAGAAAGCAGTGTGGTTAACCAAGGAGAGTGGTTGAACTAATTTTTATACCAATTCTGATGTGCCTCTCTCTCTCTTTTCCGCTGTTCTATCTGCTTTCTTAGTTCATTCATAGTATTGATTACTACTCCTGTATGGTCCGCATAAGAACAACATTCCTCTTTTAGTGCTACACAAAGGCCCCCTTGTTGTACAAACAGCAGATCTAAACCCCTTCGATTTTGTAATACTACTTCTGATAGTGATCTAACTGATTTTACTAACCCATCAATTGCTTTTTCTATTTTACTTAAATCTTCATCTACAGAGATTCTTAGTGCTTTAAATTCTTTCTGTTGGTTGACTAATGAGGTTATCCCTGTTCCAGCTCCTACTCCTCCTACAGTTAGAAGAGTTGCTATAGTCAGGGCGGTGAAAGGTTCTCTTCTCATGAGGTGATGTTCTGGGGTTGTATGCTGTTCAAGGACATAATCCTTTGGATGATAAGTAATTTTCGGTATAATAGTTACTTGAATACAATAGTCATGGGTGTGATTAAAAATTTTCAGAGATAAACAAGGAGTAATTCCTATACTTTGGCAAACCTACCGAGTATTGGGAGCTGGGAGTAACCAATCTGCTTCTTGTTTTTGCTTTGGGTCTTTCACAGTGATGTTACACAAATGTTCTCTATTAGGGGGAACAGTACCCACACACCGTCCTTGTCCGGTTACCTGAGAGAGTGTTACTCCTTGGGTACTTTCTTTAGTCTTTTTCCAAAGGCATTCTTTTGGATTAGTCCCATTTATTCTTTTTGTTTTAGCTGTTACCCCAATGGCTTCATAAAAAGGAGGTCGGACGTTATAGCAAAGCCAGCATTCTTTTGTTAAATCGGGGTTTGTTCTATTTAGAATGCCATAACTAGCTTGCATTATTTTCCACAGAGTACTATATTTAGAGGCTTCTTCAGGGGCATCAGCCTGAGGCACTGTTAATTCTCTCGATCTACTGCTGTTTGTAATGTTTGTCCAGCTCTGCCCTATTACTAGTACTGGGTTTGGTCCGACACTCTCTGGGTCATGTGGGACTGGTTCTTTTTTTATTAGTATTAAGCTTCCACTATCAGTTTTAGGTTGCCAATATCTTACTCCCCAGGTTCGTCCTATTACCCATCCAGGATCTTGGTGTTCCAGAATTAAAACTCCTAGAGATTTACAATTTCCTTTTTTCCACACGTTACCGTGTAGGGCATAACCGGGTGGGTCACACCCATGTGGTTCCCAGGTTACCTCAAGATATCTATCTTGTCTTGTAGGCGTCCATCTCATAGCAATAGTTTCACACCCCCAATAAGCACAATAATATTCATTAGGGAAATTGCAATATCCCTGCCCTGGGTTTGAACTGGGACACCAATAGGTAGCTTTAGAATTCCACCCGAAGCGGCGTAGGTTGTCTGGTGTACAGTCTTGACCCATTAGCTCACAATTGGTCACATTAAAGAAAGGAGCTCCCACAGTAACATTGACTTTGAGAATTTTAGAGTTTTCCCATCGAGTTAGTGACCATTTAAAGGGCTGGTGTGGTAGAGTATCTACGGCATTAACTCCTCCTAAGTATAATATTAACAAAAGAAAAGTAATCTGCTGGGTCAAGTGGCGAGCATCATTGGGGGCGTAGGGATGGAAGCATATCTGAGGATTTTTCCATTCTATAGACTGCGACCTGCCCCCCTGCCCAGGGTCCTCGCTTCTATTCCCATTCTTGAGGCAATTCCCCGAATATTGTTTTGTTGTCCCACCCTGGGGGTTCCTTCCTCCACAGCTTTTTATCCCTCTGCCTTGCTCGTCGACTCGGTTGCCTCGAGCCACGAGGAGTACCATCTTCTCGGCAGCAGGGATATTCTTCAGGAGGTCCCCGGGGACGATTCTGTTGCCTCTTGACGTAGGAATCCCATTTCCGATATTTAACCGGGGGTGTATTACACCGGATTCCCTTTAGGCAGTGTGCGGCAGGTGCAGTCAACAATCTCAGCTATGAACGGGATGGGTTCATTAGGGTGATAACAATAATATTTTGGTTCAATCCCTAATGCAAAAATTCTCCACCATTCTTCTGATTTTTTCACTAACCCCTCATGTTTAACTTTATATTCTAGAATGCAATCAGTTATGTTCCGTTGCAGTACCCAACAGGGGCTGCAAATTCCTCTAGGAGGGGTTCCTCGCCTACAATGACTCCACCACCTGTCCCTGCAGATTTTACAAATATAACAAACAAAAGGATAACAATTGCACTCTGGGTCTTTACACCTTATTTTAACATCAGAGTTACAAATTAGTCTTTCCTCCGTGTAATGTGGTTCTGGTGCATATTCTACATGGTGTCTATTCATTGATGATTTCTCCTCTGGATCCGTAACTTCAGGTCTCCGGGATTGCTTGTCACCTGCCACTCGGGAGTCGGTTTGCTCACTGGCCCTTTAATTCTGCTAGCATGGGTCCATCCCTTCTCTGCTGTTCTGATTGCAGTCTCTGTAGTAAGCAATACAAGGTAAGGCCCCTCCCATTGTGGGGCCAAGGTTGCTTCTTTCTAGGACTTTATTATTACCCAATCTCCTGGTTGCACCTGGTGCAGTTTCAAATCTAGTGGGGGTCTCTGAGCTAACTTTCCTTTTCTCCACAGATTTTCCCTATATTTCATTAGGTTGGTAATGTATACATTCATATTTTGATCTCTCAACTTTGGATGATCTTGTGGTTCTTCCATATTGTAGGGCATTCCATACAACATTTCAAACGGAGATATTCCCATATCTGATCTAGGTCGTGTCCGGATATTTAGCAATGCTAATGGTAGGCATTTTACCCATGACAGTTTGGTCTCAATCATGAGTTTGGTCAATTGTTTTTTAATTTCCCCATTCATTCTTTCTACTCTCCCCGAACTTTGGGGGTGCCAGGGGGTGTGATAATCCCATTGTATTCCCATTATTGGCATGGTTTCTTTAATTATTTTGGATGCAAAATGAGGGCCTCTGTCTGAGTCAATGGTTTCCGTGACCCCATATCTGGGAATAATATGCTCTAATAGGGTCTTGATCACTGTTTGTGCTGTTGCCCTTGCTGTAGGGAATGCCTCTACATAACGGGTTAGGTGATCCACTATTACCAATAGATATTTATACTTCCCGGTCTTCGGTAACTTAGTAAAGTCTAGTTGGATGTTAGCGAATGGCCGGTATGCTGTGGGTCGTCCCCCCATTAAGGATTTTCTTAAATTAGCCCTATTTACTTTTAGGCAGGTAACACACCCCCTCACTACCTGCTTTGCCAAGTCATCTATCCCGATGCACATGTGCTTAGTGGCAAATTGATCTACTAATGCTTGCGCCCCCCAATGTGTTTTACTATGTATTCTCCTCATAATGTCCATAGCTATGGATTTAGGCAGTACAGTTCTATTATCCTCCGGGAGTCGCTATTCCCCTTTTGGGTTTTCCCTTAACCCCATCTTTTCCATCTTTTCTTTTTCTTGTGTGGTGAAACTATATATTCTCCAGATCTTTTCATGATGGAGGCAATCTTTTGCCCTTGGGTTACTACATGCACATTCTATAGCATCAACTCCCCAGTTTTTCCAGCAAGCATCACAAGGGGGTTCTTGCAAATTTCCTCCACAAGTCCCACACTTCCTTCTTTCAGCCATCGGGGTCTTTCTGAGGGGTAGATTGTAACGTCAGTAACGCAGCCCTTTTTGCTTCCTGATCCGCTGCATTATTTCCCCTGCTTTTAAAATCGAGTCTTTTTTGATGCCCTTTTAGGTGAACAACAGCAATTTTCCTAGGTCCCCTCAAGGCCTTCAGCAGTTTCCTGATTAGATCCTGGTGAACTAGGTCTTTTCCCTGGGAGTTTATCAACCCCCGCTCTTCCTATATTTTCCCAAAAGTGTGTATAATCCCATAGGCATATTTTGAGTCAGTATAGATGGTACCTGATTTATTCTTCAACAACTGCAATGCCCGTAGTACAGCATAAAGTTCACAGGCCTGCGCTGACCAGGATCCACTTAGAGGGCCTGATTCTATAACTGCAAGTCCTTCTTCCCCAACTATTGCATAGCCAGAGACCCTTTTTCCATTAATTACTCGCGATGAGCCATCTACAAACAACTTATCCCCCTCTTCTAATTCTTCTTCATCTAAGTTTGGTCTTATTTTCGTTTGTTCTTCTATGGTAGATAAGCACTCATGGGCTAATCTATCTTCACTTGGCCTTCCGTATAAGAATTGGGCCGGATTTTGTAAGGCTGTCACCTCTAGGGTTAATTTTGGGGAGTCTAATAGGATTCCCTCATACTTCAAGAGTCGGGCATCCGTTATCTACTTTTTTGCTTTTTGTTGTAAAATTCCCCGGATGTTATGAGGAGATAATACTCTCAGTTCCCTATTGAAAGTAATTTTATTAGTCTCCTCCACAAGCAGGGCGCAGGCCACTATAGCCTGTAAACATGTAGGCCAACCCCTGCTTACAGGGTCTAACAGCTTAGATAAGTACCCAACAGGTTTCTTTTTCCCAGCCCACTCCTGGGTCAGTACCCCATAAGCCGTCCCACTATCTGTATTTACAAATAGATAAAAGGGTCTTTTCAGATCGGGTAGGCTTAACACAGGGGCATTGACCAAATCATGCCGCAGGGCTTTCAAATGTTTGTCATCTTTCTCATCCCATTTCACTAGCCCCCCTTGGCTCAATTTCTCATATAAAAACTTAACCTTGGTGCTATAGTTCTCAATCCACTGTCGGCAATACCCCATGAGGCCTAACAACTGCCTAATTTGTTTCTTGCTCCTTGGAGGCGGTATGGATAGTATCCCCTTTACTCTTTCAGGGTCTATCTTCTTTTCCCCCTCCCGTAGATAGTGCCCAAGATACTTTACTTCTTTTTCCACAAATTGAAGTTTTGCCTTAGATACTTTGAGCCTTTTGGCACTCAGGAAGTTGAGTAATCTAATGCTTTCTGCCCGTACTTTGTCCTCTGCTTCCCCAGCAATCAGGAGGTCATCTACATATTGGATAAGGGTCACTCCTTCTCCAATTTGATATTCCTGCAAAATCTGTTCTAAAGGTTGTCCGAACAAATTTGGAGATTCCGTAAACCCCTGGGGGAGCACGGTCCACCTTAGCTGCTGTCTCCTATGAGTGACTGGGTCTTCCCATTCAAATGCAAAGTAATCCCTACTCTTCTCATCTAGAGGACATGCCCAGAATGCATCTTTAAGGTCAATTACACTATAATATTGTGTTTCGGGACCTAGTCTGTTTAGCAGGGTGTGAGGGTTGGCTACCACTGGAAAACGAGCTACTGTCCTTTTGTTTATTTCTCTTAGGTCATGCACTAACCGGTATGATCCATCTGCCTTTTTTACTGGCAAAATGGGGGTATTAAAGGGAGACATGCAAGGTTCTAAGAGTCCTTTGCTTAGTAGCCTCTCAATCTCGGGCTTCAACCCATTCTTTCCCTCCAGGAAGATGGGGTACTGTTTAACCCTTATCGGTGTCTCTGGATCTTTAATGGTTACCGAGAAGGGGGGTATATTCAACCTTCCTACCCTATCAGGAGTGTACCACACTTCTGAGTTAATTTTTTCCTCATCCTCTACCCTCAAGGGACAGAGTTTTATTTTTATTTCCTCATTTACTACTTCTATATTAATGCCCATTTCTATAATCAAGTCTCTCCCTAACAAATTATAATCTGCTTCTGGTACCAGCAGAAGGTTCTCTATTCCCATTTTGGATCCTGATTCCACCAGTACATTCTTAATAACAGGGACCCCAAAGGGCTCCCCCTTCGCCCCTACCACTTGAACAGTTTCTTTTGATATCTTACATCCCTCTGGTAGTACCTGGACTGTCGATCGCTCAGTTCCGGTGTTCACTAAAAACTTAAATTCCTGCTGCTGAGGACCTATTCTTAATTTTATCAAGGGCTCCTGATGTTTCCGTGTCCCCAGCAAATAGAGCCCCTGACCTCTCTAATTTTCCTTGAAGGCTCTCTCATCCCTCAGCCGCTTCCTGCATTCTCTCCGAAGGTGTCCTTTATTTCCACAGTAGAAGCATACACTTACTTTTTTTTTTTCCATCTGGGGAACCCCTCCCCCATTTCTCTTGTCCACTCGACTTGTTTTTGGAGGGGTATCAATTCCCCTAGTTTCTCTTACTGCTGCCACCATCATTCTTACTTGTCTCTTGTGACTTTCTTCATCCCTTCTCACATATACTTTCTGTGCTTCTCTCAATAGCTCATCCAGATCTCTATCTTGCCAATTATCTAATTTTTCTAACTTCTTTCTGATATCTTCCCATGATTTAGCTACAAATTGTGTTTTTAATAGTGCTTGCCCCAACGGTGTCTCAGGGTCTAAGCCCGAGTACATCTGCAGGTTTTTTCTCAAGCGTTCTAGCCAATCCGTAGGTGTCTCCTCCTTTTTCTGTCTCTCATTAAATGCCTTGTTGATGTTCTGCCCTCTAGGCACCGCTTCCCGGATCCCTTGTACTATTATCCCCCTCAGATCTTGCATATTGGTTCTGTGATCCTGCTGATGATGATTCCAATTGGGATCCTGCAAAGGCCACTTGGTGTCTGCTAAAGGTCCTTGTACATGTTGTGCATCCCATATTCGCATCCCCGCTCGTCTAATCATGTTTCTTTCCTCGGCCGTGAAGAGAATATTCAATATGGCTTGCAACTCACCCCAAGTATAAATACTGGGTCCCAAAAATTGGTCCAGTCTCTCGGCCACCCCCAAGGGATCTTCTAAGAGGCTCCCCATCTCCTTCTTAAATTCCCGAACATCCCCAGAACTCAAAGGTACCGAAACAAACCCTATCGCTGGGTGAGGTCCCTGCCCCCCCCCCGACAGGCATTTCTCTTAGGGGATATAGGTTATGCTGTCTAGCCCGACCTCGGGTTATAGGTCCCTGCGGTTCCTGCACTTCCTCGGGGGGCTCGGGATAACCTCCTGCTCCTTGAGGCTCCATTGGAGGTGCATTTGGGATCTGGGGGTTCTGAGGGGGTATGTAAGGAGGTGGGATCAGTAAGGCTTCTTCCTCCTTATTCCTGTCTTTCTTTCGTCCTCCCTCTTTGAGGGGAAACAGGAGTGCTTCACCCCCAGGTCTTGTAACCCATACATTAGCATATTCACTTTCTTCCTGACTAAAAGGAGTTTTAGTGTTTACCCACAAGTTGAGTTTTTGCTTCACCCAATCTTCTGCTGATCCAAATATAGGCCAAAAAATATTCTGGGAAATTTCCTTCCCACCCCATACTTCCACACAATAATGGATCATTTTAGCCTTATCTTTACCCCCTGTGTTAGGGTAATGTTTCCAATTGTCTAATATGAACCCCAGTGGGCTATCTCTAGGCACCGGGGGAAGTTTTATGGGAGTAGAGGGCCTGCTCTTCCCCTGTCCCATCTTCTGGAGTGCCCTCACACAAGTGTGGTGCAGAAGTCACTCGCTTCCCCTTGTTCGTGGCTCACGCCCTCTCGGGCAATGAGAACCGCACTACTGAGGGTCCACTTTCGCTTGGAGAATCCGAGCTGCCGGTTCCCCTCTCGGACACACACACACTCGCAACACTCCAGGATACCCGACCCAGACCGAACGGATTCTTCCACACAGATACTCACGCGTCTTGCGTCTTCGTCCGGACATTTGTGCACAAAGTTTATAGGGTCTGCCGGCTTCCTTTGCCTAATGCCTTGAATTTAGGTTCGTCGGTGCAATCCAGACAGGAATTGGGTCTACCAGGGCCGCCGACTGATCGGCGGGGCGCCCCCCAGGCAGAACCAAAAGTCCTATCATGCAGGTTGCATCCGAGTCACGGCACCAAATTGTAATAGACTATGGACACAAAGAAAAGTTCCAATAGGAATTTATTAGATTGCAGCAGGCAAGGCAGAGGCAAATACAGCGCTGGACGACAGGGAGAGTCTCCGCTCCACCAACTGCCGCGCCTGGGCAAGTTTTTAGTCCCCTTTTATCTTGCTTCTTTCTCCGACTGACGTGTCCTTCTTGTAGTACTCCGCGCATGTGTGGCGTATTGCTAGGGGGTCTTTTTCTGCCTCCCGGGGTGCAGTGATGAAGGCTGGTAGTCATCTTAGGCGCCTTCTTCTTTATATGTTAACTAAGCTTGAGTTCCTGAAACTTAAAGCTGATTAAGCAAGTAGAGAGAGAAAAAAAAAAAAAAAAAAAAAAAAAAAAAAAAATTGAGCAAGAGCATGTTTACATATGGCTTTTCTATAAGATTAGATAGTAACATAGTAACTTCTTGTTATCTTGAGTTAATTTTCAGTGAACAGAAACAGTTAATGTTTATCACACCGGGACTGGACCATTCTCGTACACCGCAATTCCCCTTGTGCACTGACCCTTCACTGGGCATCGGGACCCCCTGCTCGTGCACCAGGACTGGATCCCCCTTTGTGCCCCCCACCCGTCCCGGGGAGTTCAGCCCATCCCTTTTCACCCCGCAGGAACAGCGCCGGGACTGGGGAGGCCCAAGAGGGACTGGGGGCGGGGGGGCACAGGGGGGTCCCCAGCACTAGGGGGGTCCCCTGGGGCTCAGTCTTGTCCCCTCCGTTATCAGCCGGGACCCCCTGTTATCATCAGGTACTCCCCCCAATTTACCAGGGCCCCCCCCACGCACCTGGACCCCCCCCCATTCACTGCCTCCCTCTTCACCGACCCCCTCAAAGCGCTGGGAACCCCCCGATCCATGAGCCCCCCCTGTGCGCCAGGACCCCCCACTCACCGCCCCTCCCCCACCCATGGACTACCCCCTCACCGCGCTCCCCCCACTCACCACGACCCCCCAATCCATGGGATACCTCCCCCCACACACACACCTACCACGCCCCCCCTCCCCCAGGATCCCCCGGGCTTCCCCCCATTGACTGAACCCCCCGGAACGCCCCCAGCCCTTCGGCCTCCCCGAGCCCCGGGCCGGCGTTGGGCCCCGCCAGGGCCGGGCTGGCTCCACCCCCCGGGACCGCCGCTGCGCGGAGCCTGTCAATGAACGCCCATCGGTCTTGTAGCCACGCTCACAGGGCGGGACTGTGAGGGACGGCCAATGGGAAGCGTCAGAGCCGGGAGGGGGCGGGGCTTTGGAAAACGCGTAGGAACAGAGGGCAGGGCCAAAGGAACGTCGGCCAATGGAGAGGGGAGGGGGCGTGGCCTAAAGTGGCGGGGGGGGGAAGGGCGGGGGAGGAATGGGGCGTAAGGAAAGGGGCGGGCCCTGGGGCACAGGGAAGGAGCGGGGCCATGGGAGCGTGGGAAGGGGAGGCAAAGGGACCCTTTGGAGACGTCGGGGGGGTTTGGGGACCCCGAGGGTCCCAGATGATCCCAAATCCAGCTGGATCTCAAGGAATAGTTCCAAATCCTGGATCCTGACCGGTCTTAAATTTCAGATCCCAAATACTGCTGGATCCCGAGGAATGACCCCAAATGACCTCAAATTCCAAATCTTGGATCCCGAGCAATCTTGTGCCACTGGCGGCTGGTGGCACTGCGCTGTCCCTGGTGCCACTTTTGCGGTGTCGCCGTGTTCCCGCAGTGTCCCTGGACCCGGCCTGCGCCGCCTTGGTGATGGCCGAGTACGGTCACCTGCTGCTGGCCCTGGCCGCGGCGGCCTTGCCCGGGGAGATGGCCCGGCGGGGGGGGGCGGGGCCGGGGCCGTGACGTCACCTCGCGCTGTCTGTTCCGGCCGCGCCACTTTCCGGAGTGTCGCTGAGTGCCGCTGCGGGCGCGTTCGCCCCTCGCAGTGTCCCCGGAGTGTGCCCAGGGTGTCCCCATAGTGTCCCCAGCGGCCATGGAGCCCCGTGAGGTGCGACAATCCCGGCGCGGGGGGCAGGAGGGGACTAGGGGGCCACGGGGGGGTGGCAGAGGTGACAAGGGGTCGCAAAGGGGACAGGAAGGCATGGGAGAAAGGGGGTAGGTGACAGAGGGGTGGAGGGGGCCGAGGGTGGCGGGCGGGGGGAAGAGAGGGAGGTGGCATGGATGGCAGGGGGGACAGTGGGCAGTGACAGGGAGTGGCAGAGGGGATGAGGAGGTGAAAAGGGGACAGAGGGGACAGCTGAGCCTTCCAGGGAGGGGACAAAGGGGTCCCCTGAAGGGCACAGGGGCCACCCCAGGAGACCAAAAGTGCCATGAGGTCCCTGCCATCTCCCCTGTCCCCTCCCCAGCTGTCCCCTCCCCAGGCGCTGGAGGCGCTGGTGTCTGTGGTGGCCACTCTGGGTGAGCTGGCATCCACCGTGACTGCACCACGCAGGAGCGTGTGGCCACTTCTGTACCCAAAGTCCCTGCACACAGACCTGAGGAGATTCACCTGAAGCCTCCATGACATGCTGGACCACGGCGGTGTCACCTCTCCGGGCCAGCACGGTGACACCTCCCTGAGCCGAGCCCTGGCTGCCCTGGGTGCCACCTCCGGGGGTCACCTGGGCCAATGTGAAAACCTGGCATGACTCGGTGTATGTACTCACAGAGAGCTGGTTCTGGCTGGTTGAAGAGGCCGTTGATCTCGATACCTGGGAGAACGTGGCCACTGACAAGGCCACTGCCACCACCCAGGCCAAGGACCTGCAGGACAAGACTGCCAACTTGGGGACAGCTGGGGAAAACCCGGTGGCCACGGCCCTGGCAGCCACTGGTGGCCCTGGCTGAGGAGGAGGTGGACTCATTGTTGGCCACGCACGAAGCCCGGGTGGTGGTGGTCATCAAGGCCATGGAAAAGTCTGTGGTGGCCACCAGCCAGGCAGGGGCAGCCACCAGGAGGGGACAGAGGGGGAAGGAGGCCCTGGGGCTGCTGAGGCGCTTGGCGGTTGAGTGTGACAGAGCCACCGTTGTTCCCCTTGGAGCTGCTGCGCCAGATTGGGGACATCAAGACCACCCTGTTGAACACAGAGGAGGGGGTCCCCCAATGTCCCCAAGGACTTGGTGGCCGCAGTGGCTGAAGCCAAGCGGCTATGGGAGGCCAGCGCCCGCCTGACCACGCATCACCTGCTGGTTACACTTGGGGAAATCGACTTCCTCCTCTCCAGTCCCTACGGCGGATCTGGTGGCCCTGGAGGCCCCCGTGGCCATGTGGTGGCCGAGCGATGCCAAAGAGCCATTGAGGACATCCCGAGGCTGCTGGAGGGCAGTGATGTCACCAATGTGATATCATCAGGGCGGTGACGCCATCGGGGACATTGCTGGTGTCACTTGTTCCCTCCCCGTCACTGCATGGTATCTGAGACAGTTTATGTGTGCACCTTATAGCTGACATAAATATAGCATAATAAATCAATATTATATCATAGGCCTTAGAAAATATTAAAATAGAGACTGCACAATTCTAAAATGCTTTTATAACTATTATAACTAACTGCTGTATTATAACCAACTCAGGGAATGGTGTAAAACAATTCTGTTGTTTCTCACATCTGCAGGCCAGTGATAACAGTGACAGAAACCAGAGCACCAGAGAAGAATTTATTAATTTACCAGGGAGTGTGGAACGACAGGATGGGACCAGGAGAAGAAATAAAATACATGAACCTGATGTGCGCGATGTCCTGCAGACAAGTCAGAGGTTGGAACCAAACAAGAGAGTTCCTGGAACATGAAAAACTCACAGGAATGTTTGAATGATGTCCAAACTCATGAATGTGTATGTGCTGTATGTGCCGCAGCAATGGTGTGGTGCATAGGGAACATTGTTTTAAAACACTCCAGCGCTGGATATTGTCCCTTTTTTATCCCTGATTAAACTTGTAACAATTTCAAAGAGTGAGCTTTGTTTTTCACACCCGGGTGTGATTTGGGGGGCCAGGGGTGTCCTGGGCAGTCCCCACCACCCCCGATCACGGCCCCACTGCTGAACGCTGACTGCACCCTGGGGGACCCCCCAAAAATCCACACACACATCCCCTTCAGTGGAGCTGGTGCCTGGAGAGGCTCTTGGAACAGAGGCTGGACAGAGTGAAATGAACAAAACAGGGATTTATTGAAAAGGTTCAAAGGATTCACCCGGGGCAGCACAAGAGCCCGGCCAGGGCTCCCCCTCAGGGCAGTCCTGATCTCATCAATCTCTCATCAATCTCTCATCAATCTCATCAATCTCATCCTCCTCCTCCCTCGCAGGCCTTCGAGCAGGAGCTGCCCGGCTCCGCTGACTCTGCCGGAATATCAGCTCTGCTCCCAGCAATCGCCATCCCAGAGAGCGCCGAGCCAGCCTGACCGCGCCGGGCGAGCCGGGCTGTGCCCGTGCTGGCCTTGGTGACGTCATCGCCCCGGCGTTCAGGGTTACCATGGAAACTGACGGGTCTGAGAGGGGGAGAATCCTCGCTCCGGCCGTGGGAGGGCAGAGAGCTCTGCCCCGGCTGCTGCTCTGGGGCGGTGCCGTGCCTGCACTCGCTGCCTGTGCCCTGTGCCCTGTCCCTGTGCCCTGTCCCCTGTCCCCTCCTCGGCTCTGGGGCAGTGCTGTGCCTGCACACACTGTCTGTCCCCTGACCCTGCCAAGGGATGGGGCTGCCGGTGCCAAGGGAACACGAGGGACACTGGGGGCACTTCACAAGCATTTAATGCAAAAGATAAAAATCATGTGGAAGAAAAAATCAACAGCTACTGTGGCACCATTGCACAGGGCCACACAAGGACATGTCCCATTGTAGTGGGGTGATGCTGGCCCGAGGCCAGGCACCCACCAAAGCCGCTCTCACTGCCCTCCACAGCCACACAGGGGAGAGAAAATTTAACCAAATGTTTGTGAGTTAAGGACCGGGAGAGATCCCTGATCAAACACCATCATGGGAACAACAGGCTCATGGAGATACAAATTGGATTTATTGCTAATAAACTCAGAGCATGATAATGAGAAGAAGAAGAAAACCCTTCATAACACCTTCCCCCACCCCTCCCTCCTTCCACCTCTGCCTCCTACCCCGGCATTTCAGGGAGACAGGGAATGGGGTCATGGTCAGTTCATCCCCCGTGGGTCCCCCCTCTGCTCAGGGACAGGAGTCGTTCCCCTGCTGCACGCTGGGGGCTCTCCCACCAGAGTTCTCCAGGAACTTCTCTAACCTGGGTCCATCCCATGGGGAACAGCCCCCCTCAGACTGCTGCAGCGTGGGTCACTCTGCCATGGGGTCAGACCTTCAAGGACAGGCTGCTCCAGCGGGGGCCCCTCTGTCCATGGGGTTACAGCCTCCTCTCAGGCATCCCCGTGCTCCAGCGTGGCTCCTCCAGGAGCTGCAGGGGGATCTCTGCATCCTCGTGGATCTCTGCATCCAATACCTCCATCTTTGGAGCCACCAGAGACTGGATCTGCCAGACACAGAGGAAACTTCCAGAACCTTCTCTCAGAACCCAGCATTGTAGAAAACCCAGCTAACAAAAGGAGGCCATGTAAACCCAATACAGCTCCAAAAATGGGGTCCCAGATATCCAGCAGCTCAGGTGCACCCCAAAATGGCCATCCAAGATGTCCAGGGGCTCAGGTGTGCCCAAAAATGAGGCCCCAGCTGAGGGCGTTCTCTGCTTGGCTGAGCGCTGCCTGAGGGCTGGGGCTGCAGCAAGGGGGGACACCCTCCTCCAGCAGGGATGTCCCACAAACAGGGAATCCTCAGAAGCCCCCTGGAACCCCGGGGCTGGGCTGGCCCTGCCTGCATGCTGAGACACCAAAACTGCTCCTTGTCCCTGCCCTCTGCAAGTGCACAGGGACAGGAAATACAAGGAAAGGCCCAGGAGCTGAAAGAAGGATGGGGAGGGATCCTGGTCCCAGCACCAGCACGGGCACAACAGACTCAGCCTGGGCACAGGGAGTGAATTTATTCACAGCAGAACCAAAAGAGAAATCTCTCCAACACCTTCCCCCACCCAGTGGGGATCTGGGGGATGAGGTCTGCAATGAGACAGCCACACTTTGGGATGAAGAGCTTGGGGCAAGCCAGTTACTGAGGAGGTTTTGGGGCACCCTCCAGTCCTGAGGAATGAGTTACTGGGAGGGGGAAGACACGTGGCTCTGACATTGGAGCTGGGCCCATATTAGCAAGGATGTGGGGAGCCCCTTTTAGGGAAGATCCTGCTGCTTTCCGTCAGATTAGGGGGTTTATAAACGGCTTTGGGGGATTTCCTGGCCAGTTTATAGGTGAAGGTGACCCTGTCTCTGGGAGAATCCTGATGCTTTCTGCCAGTTTTGGGCATTCTACGTGGCTTGTAGTGGACTCGCATTCGTGGGTTCTGATGCCACTCGCCCACGCTCTGAACTGGTCCGGACTGGTGCTCCCAGTGCCGCCCGGGGCGGGGCCGCGGGGACCCCTCCAGCACAGCGCGGCTGCTTTGGGGCCGGCGGCACCGCCCGGCGCTGGGGACGGGGCGTGTCGGGGGAGCTGGGGCCGTGCTGGTGGTGCTGGTGGTGCTGGGAGCTCACCTGTCTGGGGGCCAGCGGGACTCGGGTGAACGTGTGTGCTCCCCCCGGGGACCCCCAGCCCGGTGTCACCCCCTTTTCTCTGCCCACGGAGCTCCTGAGCCCGCAGCGGCCGCAGCCCCTCCCCGTGGCCTCGGGCACGGCCGGGACCCCCGCTCCATCCCCTGTGGAAGATCAGACGGCTACAGAAGCTGAGCTGGGTAACACTGCCGACTTTTTGGCCCTGGGACAGTGGAAGCTGTGGGAGAGAGAAACTCAAGGCAAGAACAAAAGCGAAGACTTCATGGCTGGTCACTCTGACCGCTCTGAGGAGAGAAGATGTAACAAAGACATTGCTGGCAAAAGAATACAACGAGGACTTGATAACTGAAAAGATTGTGCTACTAAGGGAACAGGGGCAAAGGGGTAGAAGGAGTGGAAAATTCTGTATGGAACTTAGAGAACTATAACTACAAGTGTTTACTGTAATAATCTGGCTTTGCTTGTGCAGCACAGTGTGTCCTCTCAATTCCTGCAGTCCCTGAGATGATTTTGGGAGGAGTCAGGTGTCCCCCCCAGCCCCACTGTCACTCTGCCCCCGCCCGCCTGCTCCCAGTGTTCCCAAAAAAGCTTCCCAGTTCACGCCGGTGCCGTTTATTGGGAGGGTCTTGGGGGCACCCGCGGGGGAGCCGGGATTGGGCGGGGAGACGAGTCCGGGAGGGGAACACTGGGCACTGCGGGTCTGCCTGGCAACTGGTGAGTCATCAGATCTGCTAGCTCTGATTGGCTGAACCCTGTTCAACGCCTTCTCTGATTGGCTGAGGAGAGGCCCGGGAGTTGGGAGAAGGACCGAGAGACATCCCGCCCTGAGCGCCAGCGCTGGCACAGAGCCAGCACTAACATTTAGCTCAATCAAGCTTAGAAACACCAAGATTCACCCCCGTGAAAATCGTGGATCCCCCTCCCCGATCACCTGCTGCATGGAGTGGGGGGCAACGCTCCTGGGGCTGTGGGGAGGCTGCAAATACAGGGAGGGGTGGAATCGTGTGGTTTTGTTGGGGGTTAGGTTTGTTCCTTTTTGTCTTAAATAATTTTTCCCCATAAATTACTAGGAAACAAAGTGCTGGTACTTAGAGGGTACTTGACTAACACAAAAGATGTGGCCAGGAGGGAGAAGATCACACAAAGTTTGAGGGAGGGAAAAGGACAGGGATGGGGGAGCTGAGGGCTCTTCCAGCTCTTGGCATAGGAGAGGACAGTCAGGCTGCTGCTTGCTGCGAGAAGAGTCCACTGTCAACAGAAAGTCCGGTCCTGGGAAATCCACCACCATCCATCATCTGCTGGAGTGCCCAGGAATTCGGAGCCCTCTTCACCTGCCCTGCTGGAGCTGGGCCAGCCTCATCCAGCTGTCACAGCTTCTTCAGCACTGCTCACTTTGCCCGGACACCCCCCTGCCTGCTGGGACATTCCCCCCGGCCTGCTGGGACATCCTGCCATTCCAGTCACCAGCCCCAGAGCTTCCACCACTCCAGCTTGGTGCTCTCAGGGTCCCAAGAGATCAGACTGCCCTGGGCTTTGTGAAACAAAACCCCTTGAGGTTCCTGGTTCTGTTTATTATTAATACTTTAGCTGTTGTTTGTTTGTCCTGTTATATTTACTAGTAAAGAACTGTTATTCCTTTCCCCATAGCTCTGATTGAAAAGCCTCTTTAATCTTCTTAATTAAAATAACTTGGAGGGAAGGGATTGGAATTCCCCACTCCTAGAGAGGCCCCACTCCTCCCTAGCAGATACCTGTCTCTCAAACCAAGACAGGCTCCTTGGCTTTGGCAAGTAAGGACACACGGCTCCAGGTGTGTCAGAGCTCCCATCACACCAGGGATCGACCACACTGGAGCTCTTGAGAACATTCAGGATGGGTCTGGATTGAGAGAAGGCCTTTCCTCATAGACACAGAGGCCTCTACATACACTCTACGTCTTAGAACCAAGGAGGGAAAATACCAAAAATGTTGAATTGGGATAAGCTGAAAAGATGACTGGCTGTGTTTTATTCAACCACTATTACCAGACGGGAGGATAGGTTTGAAATGCATGAATTTTCATTTGCTCCTAAATGTGATTGTAATTTACTGGGAAGGGATTTGATGGCTAAATTTGGAATGCAAATTAATATTGTAAAAGGTGATACAGAGGCCAGTTCTGTGGTACCTTTGTGTCAAATGTCTGACAAGGCCGATACTGAAGTGAACCCAGAAGTGTGGCCAGCCCCAGGGAAATAGGGAAAATCAGACACCCAGCCTCTCCAAATTACTCTCAAGCAACCAGGACAAGTGGTGACTAAAAGCAATACCCTATTCCAAGGGAGGGAAGGAAGGGCTCACAGCCTGGCATTGAGCCCCTCTTAAAGGCAGGGCTTTTGGAGCCTGGCATCTCTCCCTGGAATGCTCCAATGCTGCCAATCAAGAAACCAGATGGAATCTATAGAATGCTGCAGGACCTAAGAATAAGAAATGAGATTATTAAATCGAGGCACCCCACAGTCTCAGATCCTTACACCATCGGCAACCAGGTTCCCTCCTCACACTGCTACCATTCAGCACTTGATGGAAAAGATGCTTTCTGGGGATGCCCACTAACACAGGATGCTGAACAGTAGTTTGCCTTTGAGTGGGAACAAGAGGAAAAAAAGATTATGGTAAAGACATGGATGGTTCTTCTGCAGGGATGCACAGAAGCACCAGCCTTATTTGGGCCAGCCTTGCAGAAAATATCCAAAGGATTTACCTCACCCCCAGGGACTGAGTTAATGCACGATGTGGAAGACTTGCTCCAATCAGGAGGACAATTAGAAGTGGAAGAAGAAGCCTCTGTGAAATGGCTCAATTTTCAGGCTAAAAAGCATCTTTGACTACTTGAAAAAACCAGTGCAAATGGTGGAGAAAAAGGTTAAATATTTGGGACATATTTTGACTGAAGGTTTGTGGTGTATTGACTCAGAAAGGGTCAGGGGTATCTCAAAAGTAACATTATTCAGGACTAAAATGGAGCTGCAATAATTGTGAGGATTAACTGGGAATTGCAGGACACGGATTGAGGATTCTCTGTTCTAGCCAGAACGTTTTAAGACTTTTTAACCCCATTAAGCCAGAATGTTATTGTATGAACATGAGAAAGAGAACTAAACTTGAGAAAATTAAAAAAAAACCAAAATAATTGTTGCCCCAGCCATGGCTCTTCCAGACTCAGAAAAGATATTTGAATTGTATGTCAATGTTAAACAACAGGGCCATGCCAAAGGAATCCTTGTGCTACAATATTTAACCCACTGGCCAGAGTGGCCCCCTCATTGTCTGCACAATTGTGCAGCCACAGCTCTAAGGGGACCTGAGGCCTGAACACTGACAGCACAAGGAGCTCCTGTTGTTCAAGTCTGGCATCAAGTTCAAGCTTTGATAACCAAAAGAGCCGTGCTCGGTTATTACAGTATGAAACTTGTTCAGTGGCACAGGAGGATGCAGAATTGAGGACAGGGGAAGGCTTTAACCCAGCCTCCTGTTTCAACAGCCTGGACAGGGGGCTGGCAAGAAACCCAGGACTGCATTCAAGTGACAGAGCTCCAGACCCAGCCTAGGAGAGATTTATGAGACATTCCCTGGCTTGAGGGAGAAAATCTCTTTATGGATGGGTCTTCAAGGGCAGGAGAAAAGAGTTACAAGACAGGCTGTTATTTAGGAAAGGGAATTAGACAAAGCTCAGGTTACTGCCCACATGGTCAGCTCAACCAGCAGAGCTGTGTGTGCTTGTGAGAGCCTGGGACTGAAATGCCCTGAGCAGGAAGTCTCTTCTGCTAACACCATGTCACCTAACAGGGTGCCAAAAGTAATTCTGACTTCTTCAGTAATCACTGCATCACTTAGTAAGGTAATTCTAAAATAAATAATTCAGGGATAAGGGATTGTGGAAGCAATAGACTCAGATGGGGAACTCATTTCACAGGAGAGATCCCTCAGGCTGTTATGGCAGCTTTAGGAATACAATGGGAACTGCACAACCCCTGGCACCCCCAGAGCTCAGGTGAGGTAGAAAGAATGAATGGGGAAATAAAGAAACACCTTTGGAAGCTGGTGATGGGATACCAATATACCACGGATACCACTTTTGCCATTGACTTTAGGAAGAACAGGAGCCAGATCCAAGGCAGATATTCAATTATCTCCCCTGGAACTGAGCTTTGGAATTCCTTACCTTGCTAATTCTCCACCTAGTGCAGGGGGGAGATAAGGGATGTATAGTTAAAGCAGTCTGTGGCCAGAATCCTGTCTCTGCTGAAATCTCTCCCACAGGAAGCTCGGCTGGCACAGACCCTGCCTTGGGACTTTGCTCTTCACAACATCCAACCAGGACATCGGGTCCTGCCTAAGGGCTGGGAAGAAGCAGCACTGGTGGCCAAGTGGTGTGGCCCATTCCAAGTGTCCCTGAGCACAGAAACAGCCCCAGCACAGCTCAACACAGGGGGACCCCTCACCCTTGGCTCAAGGTCTCTGAAGCCCCGGAGATTTGGACGTCCCGGCTGCAGGAGGAGGATGGGAGGCTGCTGATATGGGAAACGTATAGGCATTTGAAATTCAGAATTTGGGAAACATATAATGTGCTAAAACAAGTGAAGGGGAGAACAGAAATATATACAGCTCATTTAGCAGTTTTGTAAAAGTAGAGAAACAACTTATACCAGAACACTGGTATGTAACTTGTTAGGTAGGACCAATTAACAGAACACTGGAATTCAGTTGCTAGGTAAAGGCCACACAGACAAGATGTACATTATTAAAACTCAGTAGTGTTACACAGGTATTGTGAGGACCCGATAAAGCAGAACTAGTTAATTAAGAAACCAGCAGGAACAAGGTTCCTGTATTTGGCCAGGACAAACTGACCTGGGAATTTGCCAAACCTTCCCTGGGCCTGCTCAGAGATTGAGGGGAATGACAAGATTTGTCTTTACAAACAAGCCCTGGGTCTGCTAGTAGATAAAACTAGCACTGAGAGGTAAGAGAAACAATGGGAAGGATTCTATTGATTGATGAATGGAGAAGAAGATACTTGCCTTTACAAACAAACCTATGGTTTGTTTGTAAATGAAATTTAATATTGAAATTTAATATTGAAAGATGAAAGCAACAATGGGGAAAAACCCATAAATCCCATAAAAATGAAAAGTTAGGGGGGTTATACATTAAAAGGGGAATCTTAGACATTTCAGGAAGTCTGTACCTCTCAAGTACCTCAGCCAATGGGGAAAGAGAGAGGGAAATGTGGCTGGGAAATTAGGATAAAAAGGAGGCTTCGTCCTCCAAAAAACTGAGAGACCCCAGGGGAAATGCCCCATGGCCTCTCCCTTTATTCGAATAAAGTAAAAGGACTCCTCTGTCTCTCTTTTGGACATAAACCTCTGGTGATCGTGGATTAATTTTCCTAACAATCTGGGGGCTCTTGTCCGGGATATTTCCACCGTCCAGGGCGGCGGGCAGCGAGCGGAGCTGAAGGCGCCTCACCCAGTTTCGGTGATCAGCTCCCCTTGGTGGCGGCCAGGGCCGGGCTATCGACTGGGTTCCCGAGACTGTCCAGGAGACAGACGAGTGGCGGACCAGGGGGGTCCGTGAAGAGTCCGCAGGGAAGGACCACTGAAAATGTCACCGGTGAGTAAAATGGGATCTTCGGGGAGCAAACCTGGGAGGGCACCCATGGAGGGCAGCACAGGTGAAACACAGCACCCATGGAGGGCAGCACAGGTGAAACACAGCACCCATGGAGGGTAGCACAGGTGAAACACAGCACCCATGGAGGGTAGCACAGGTAAAACACAGCACCCATGGAGGGCAGCACAGGTGAAACACAGCACCCATGGAGGGCAGCACAGGTGAAACAGAGCACCCATGGAGGGCAGCACAGGTGAAACACAGCACCCATGGAGGGTAGCACAGGTAAAACACAGCACCCATGGAGGGTAGCACAGGTGAAACACAGCACCCATGGAGGGCAGCACAGGTGAAACACAGCACCCATGGAGGGTAGCACAGGTGAAACACAGCACCCATGGAGGGTAGCACAGGTGAAACACAGCACCCATGGAGGGTTGCAAGGGTAAAGTTGGGAAGTGGCCTCAGCAAAAGGGATGACAATCCCATAATACCCCCAGAGAGTCCCTTGGGGAGAATGCTGAGGTCTTGGGACAGACTATGCATTCACCCAGATGTAACTATGGAGATGATGGTAAAATATTGTTATTTTGTGTAGCCGGAATATAAGTTTCCATAGGGGCTTATGTGGCCACCTTATGGAACAGATAAGAATTCGTTTGTGTAGAATTTTTTTTAAGTATTTAAAGGAGAATTGAAAAGGATAGATTGAAAGGGAATGTGGATTGATATGGTTTAGACAAGCAACAAAAGAAATCTATGTGTTTAAAAAAAAAAAAGGGAGAAGAAGAAAAAAGGGAAGGAAGGGGAACTGGTGAGAATTAGGATGTTCTTCAGCACCTTCCCCTGTCTTGTCCTCCAGTGTTGCCACCTGAACCAGGACTAGCTGCAGGTCCCCTGTATCCTCAACTCCCAGAGCAAAGGGATCAGGGGAATGTTGTTCCTATGGCCCCACCTGAGAATAATAATGGTGTAGGGGGAAGGGAGCAGCCTATCATACCACCACGTAGAACTAGAAGAGGAAATCAATTGAGCACATTGGAAGCCCCCCGGAACCAAGAGACAGGGGCACACCAGATGCCACTCCACCAAGTTCCTTTGTGGGGGGTCAAGGGGGAAGGTTTGGATTTATAATTATACGACTTACTACCCAGGATATAAGGGGGTTGAAAAAAGAATTACTCCCATATTTAGATGATCCCATAGGGGTGGGGGAAAAGATAGAAGAATATTTGGGAAATGTGGATTATACATGGAAGGATTGGGATTTTCTCCTGGGGATTTTGTTTGGGTCATCAGAGAAACAAATGATTCTGCAGAAAGCTCAGCAGCTGTGGGAGGATGAACATCCACAAGCAGCAGCGGGGGCTGGACCTAATGTACCTACAGTGGATGATGCCATCCCCCAGGTGGACCCCCAGTGGAACCCAAATGAGGAGACCAGATTGGCTCGCCTCTGTGATTACCGTGCTTATTTGATTAGGGCAATTAAATCAGCAGGTCCCAGAACTAACAACATAGCTGAGGCTATGTCCTTAGAACAGGAGAAACATGAAAGCCCCTCTCATTGGTTAGAGAGGATTAGAGAGGCCTTGTGGAAACACGAGGGGATGGATTTGGAGGGACCAGCCTTTGACACACTGCTGAAGGTACCATTTGTTACAAAGGCCTGGCCTGACATACAGAAAGGGGTACAGAAAAATGAAGAGTGGCAGAACAAGCCTCTAGAAGAACTAGTTAGAAAAACACAGCAGATATATGTAAGGAGGGATGAGGAAAAGGTAAAGGCTAAGGCAAAGATGATGGCAGAGTTTTTGCAGTCACGGAAAAATAAACAACAGGGTCCAAGGGGTCCCCTAGGACACAGGGTCGGCCACAGGGAAGTGGCAGAGGCATTCATTCCCTCCTCAGCAGGGGAGAGCCGACCCAAACAGCGGTTGGGAAGGAACCAGTGTGCTATCTGCCGGGCAGAAGGACATTGGAAAAGGGAGTGTTTCAGCAGAAACAGCTGGACCCTCAGGAGGAGGAAGTCCAAAGGATAATGGAAATGGATTGTTAGGGGTGTCAGCGGCTCCCATTATATTGAGGACGCACCACTCAGGAGCCCTTGATAACTTTGAAGGTGGGTCCAGATCGAGAGGAGGTGTGTTTTCTAGTAGATACAAGGGCCTCTCAATCCACTTTAAATTTTATACCTAAGTGGGGGGGAAATTATCAAAAAGATCATTAGTCATTCAAGGAGTGAGTGGAAAGGATGAGCGAGTGTATTTTATTCAACCACTATTAAGAGATGTAGGAGACAAGTTTGAAATACACGAATTCTTGTTTGTTCCTAATTGTGATTATAATTTACTAGGAAGGGATTTGATGGCTAAAGTGGGAATGCAAATCAGTATTGTAAAAAATTACACAGAGTCCAACACTGTGATATCTTTGTGTAAAATATCTGAGAAGGGTTATGCTAAAATAAATCCAGAAGTGTGGGCAGCCTCAGGAAAATACAGAAAACTAGACATAGAGCCTCTCCAAATTACTTTGAAACAACCAGGACAAGTGGTGTCTAAAAAGCAATACTCTCTTTCAAGGAAAGGAAAGAAGAGGTTACAGCCTGTCATTGAGTTCCTGCTAAAAGCAGGTCTTTTGGAGCCCCGTATGTCTCCCTATAACACCCCTACCCTGCCAGTTAAGAAACCAGATAGAACCTACAGAATGGTGCAAGATTTAATAATAATAAACGAAATTGTCAAAGCAAGGCATCCCACAGTTCCGGATCCCTATACAATCCTGAATCAGATCCCTCTTTCACACCAGTATTATTCAGTACTGGACTTAAAGGATGCTTTCTGGGGGTGTCCAATTACAGAAGATAGTAAACAGTATTTTGCCTTTGAGTAAGAACAAGAAGAAGAAAATGTGTTTATTGATAGGTCTTCAAGGGTGATAGAAGGGAAACGATTTACAGGATACTCTACCGTGAATAAAAAGCAATTAAATGAAAGGGGGAGGTTACCGCCCACCTGGTCAGCTCAGACAGCAGAGCTGTGTGCGCTTGTGAGAGCCTCTGAATTATACCGGGACAATGAATGTTTTTACTGACTCTAAATATGCGTAGAGGGTGCTACATGCATTTGTGAAACTATAGGAAGAGAGAAGTTTATTAACCTGCAGGGGAAAGAAGTTAGTTCATGAGAACTTAATCTCTGGCCTATGAGAGGTAGTGAATTTAACCAACAAGGGTAGCAATAATACACGTTATAGGACACCAGGCAAAGTGCTGAGAGGAGGAAATAGGAAACCGGCTGCTGATAAAGAAGCTCGAAAAGCTGCATTGTTGCCAGAAATCTCTAAGTTCCTCCCCTTCTTCCCATTAACTACATCACTGCCAGAGAAACTGTCTTTTCCACCAGAGGAACTTGAGATAATTAAAAAGGGTGGGGCAGAAGTAAAAGGGGGATAATTAGTTTACAAGGGATAGTAAGCAGTGGATACCAAAAGCTCTGGCCTTAGAGTTGTTAAAACAACTTAATGAAGGGAGTCATTGGGGCTCTCGAGGACTGGCAGAAGCCTCCCTCAAAATGTATGCTGCTGTGGGTCTTTTTAACTCGAGCAAAGCGAGCTGTCAAAGGTTGTTTAATTTGTGCTAAAACCAGTAACAGTTACAAAGAAACTTGCCAGGGGCGGGAGGCCTTGGGCTATACGTCCCTTCCAGAGATGCTGGGTGGATTTTACTGAAATGCCACAAGTGACTAAGTTTAAATACATTCTGGTAATAGTATGTCAGTTAACAGGGTGGCCTGTGGCATTTCCAGCCGTTTCAGCAACTACAAGATCAGTTATTAAAGTGTTTTTGGAACAAATAATTCCAAGATATGAGATTGTAGAAGCAATAGACTCAGATAGGGGAACTCATTTTAAAGGAAAAATTCTTCAAGGAGTTATGACTGCTTTAGGAATACAATGGGACCTCCACACCCCCTCGCACCCCCAGAGTTCAGGGCAGGTGGAGAGGATGAATAGAGAAATGAAGAAACACCTTTTGAAGCTAGTAATAGAAACTAAGATGCCGTGGGTACGGCTCGTGCCACTGGCTTTAGCAAGGATAAAAGCTAGACCCAGGGGAGATATTCAATTATCTCCCTTTGAACCTGATGTTTAGAATTCCTTACCCTTATAATTCCCAGCCTAGTGGAGGGGGTAGAGATAAGTGATGTATATTTAAAACAATATGTGGCCAGGATACTGTCTCTTGTGAGATCTCTTTGACAGGAAGCTCAGCTGGCACAGACCCTGCCTTTGGACTTTGCTGTTCACAACATCCCACCAGGAAATTAGGCCCTAGTTAAGGAGTGGAAAGAAGCACCACTAGTGGCTAAGCGGCATGGACCTTTCCAAGTGTTGCTGACCACAGAAACAGCCGTCAAGACAGCAGAACATGGGTGGACCCACCGCACTCGAGTCAAAGCCTCTGAGGCCCGAGATTTGGACATCTCAGCTGGAAGAGAAGGACGGGAAGCCACGACTGACACTCCGCAGGAGTGGACTGCAGCAGCAGCCAGTGCGTTGACATCGGGGGAAGCCTCGTGTGCCTACCCACAGACTGCCTGCTGAAATAGTTTGTGTGGGCATCCCTCCTCTCAGCTCTCCAGTCAGTGGGGGCCAATCCTCGCTGTCATTGGTTTCTTTATGTTAAGCTGTTTCTGTGCCTTTGCTCGCCACAGGTGGTGTAGAGGACAACATGAAAGTGAAAATTAGGTTAGAAGATTAGACTACACCATTAAAATGTTTCTCTTAATAATCTTACCTTTATATTGTCAGTTAGGTTACGGCCAATAGTGGGAAAATAATTTTTTAATCTTAGGAGAAGAAGTAGCAAAAACCTTTAACCTTAGCAATTGTTAGGTCTGCAGAGGGTCAGGGGGACCTAAAGACTGGCCATGGGTGGCCAGCCCAGTCGAACCCAAACGGTGGGTTAGCACCCTAAGTGAGGTTCATAATGGAACAGGATTTTAAGATGAAGAAGGAAGCCCATGGCGGCTTCATTCTTCTAAAAAGAGGCATTTATTGTCTAAATAGAACAGGAAGCATGTACGTGGAGAAAAGTGTTTGTGACTGGACTTTAAGTTTAGATTGTCAGCCCCCCAACTGCCCTCCTTGTAATTGTTCCAGATATCAAGGCAGATAGAATCAAACACATGTTAAGCTCACTAATAGTAGCTAGGTAAGGTGTTCCTTCCATAATTACCAAAAATATTTTGAAGGCTGTAAAGCAGTGGGGAAGGGTAAGGGTTTTTTTAACCCTTTATTTTTAAGCTACCCCCGAGATAATTCCACAAGTGGGACACATGTTGTCTGTGACTATAAGTAGAAATGGCAACACCGGAATAGAACTCGGACCCTTTTTAATAAGTTCTCGTTCAGATCCAACAAAACAGATCTGGGATGTAACTGCAAGTAGAAACCTTATGTGAGAGCTTAGAAATGCAGTATTCCAGCATCAGATAGTATTAGATTATTTATTAGCAGAAGAAAGAGGAGTGTGTGGCAAATTAAATGACTCAAACTGCTGTTTGCAAATAGATGACAATAGAAAAGTAGTAAAACAAATAATAAAAGGAATAAAAAAGTTAGCTCACATGCCAGTCCAAACATAAAAAAGATAGAATGGGACAATGTTTTCATAGTTCCCTGGTGAACTGAGTCAAACAAATGTTTTTCTTTCCTGTTATTGTAGCAACTCTTATCTTTTTACCATGCATGATCCCTTGCTTAGTACAACTTATTCAACTTGTGATCAAAGGGATGCAGGTAGTAGCCATGCCTACTGATCCAGAGAGAGCTTCAAAAGGACAGAAATTGATGTCACTGCAAATAATTGCAAAACCAAAAAAGACCAGAAAATTAAGTCAATGATAACTAAAGTTTGTAAAGACAATTATTAAAAGTAAAAGAGGAGAGATGGAGAGGAATGACAAGATTTGTCTTTACAAACAAGCCCTGGGTCTGCTGGTAGATAAACTAGCACTGAGAGGTAAGAGAAACAATGGGAAGGATTCTATTGATTGATGAATGGAGAAGATACTTGCCTTTACAAACAAACCATAGGTTTTGTTTGTAAATGAAATTTAATATTGAAAGATGAAAGCAACAATGGGGAAAAACCCATAAATCCCATAAAAATGAAAAGTTAGGGGGGGTTATACATTAAAAGGGGAATCTTAGACATTTCAGGAAGTCTGTACCTCTCAAGTACCTCAGCCAATGGGGAAAAAGAGAGGGAAATGTGGCTGGGAAATTAGGATAAAAAGGAGGCTTCGTCCTCCATAAAACTGAGAGACCCCAGGGGAAATGCCCCATGGCCTCTCTCCTTTATTCGAATAAAGTAAAAGGACTCCTCTGTCTCTCTTTTGGTACATAAACCTCTGGTGTTCATGGATTAATTTTCCTAACAAGATGGAGGTCAAATAGTGAACACGGAGGAAGACTCCTTAGTTCATCAGACTAATTGTAATATCAAGTGCAAGGAGGCAGAGAGTGGGCAGAGAACGGGTGGGCAGGGAGCTGCAGCTTTTTGGGATCTAAATGTATTTAAACCTGGAACCTATCTCAACCAGGATACACATAATTGGTGGAAATATCACCTATGCGTCCCAGCTGGAATAAAACAAACCTGCTTTACAATTTCTAACTGTGTAGTCCTTTATTCCGCAATTCCCTGCGACTGACCCTGCACTGAAGGCAAGGCAGCAGCAGCCAGGGCTCCACAGCAGGGGAAGCCCCTGTGCCTGCCCACACATCCTCTGCTGCAATAGTCTGCCTGGGCACCCTCCTTTGGCATCTCCAGCCACTGCGGGCCAATCCTTACTGCCACTGCTGGAGCTTCAGTGCTTTCTGTGCCTGCACTTGCCACAGCTGCTGGGGAACACAACGGGACAATTCCACTCTGGGGCTCAAGCACACTCACACACTGGGCTGGCTGGGATTAGACTGCTGGAAAATACTTCCAACTTTGAAATAATTTATTTTATTTCACTAGTCAGGCTTGGTTTGCCTTTGCCCTGGGGAAACGAATTTTAAAGGGTTTTTTTTAAGGGAGGTTACACCACTCAACAGAAATGAGTTTAACATCTCAACAGATTGGGAAGAGCACAAAAGATAGCCACAAAGATAATGACCATCAACAAAACCTCAAAGCCCATCAGCAAACACCAAGGAACATCTACCCCAGACCCTGCCCCTGGAATAGTTGGAGACACCTGGTTCGGAAAAAGCTGATAAGGAAATCCAGGAGTGCAGACCTAATTAACATCACAGGCAAAGAAATCGGTGTCCAGTTGGAAACCAAATACTAAGAACTTCATGACTTGGAGGCAGTCAGCATCAAACCAATGGATTTCTATGGGTTCAGACTGTTTAAAGTTTAGGAAAAATCTAGTAAAACTCACATGTCATGGAATGATTTTCTCTGCACACCCGGGCTATGTGTGGTTGAAATGATTTCTGTTGCACATCCTGGCCACAATCAAGTAATGCTTTGACTCTTAAACACGAAAGATATTGTTGCAGAGTTTTTGGTTTTTTCCACAGCATCAGTGACAAGATTACACCATTAGGATAATATTTAATAATAATCCAACTTTTATATTGTCATTTAGGTTTGGGCCAGGGATGTGAGAATTAATTTTTAGTCCTCAGAGAAGAAGTAGAAATACTTGATTGCTTCGGTATGTTTTTGTGTATGTCTGTGTGTGGCTCTTAATGATGGCAGAATTTTGGTATGGGTTTTTTGATGTCCACCTTTAGGCTGCACTTTGCAAAACTAGAAGAGCTTTAAAGGTGACTCTTTCAAGCCTAAACAGTTAATGAAATATTGTTAAAGAAAAACAAAAATTTATAAAAAAACAAAAAAAAAACAAACAAACAAAAAACAAACAAAAAAAAAAAAAAACACCAAAAAAAACCACACACACACACTAAAAAAAAAAAAAAAAAAAAACAAACCACACCACCCCACACCTAATTGTGAGGGCACCATGCATGAAGTCATTCAAGGGTTGCCCTGGAAGAGAAGCTTCATTCTAGGCAGCCAGGGGAGGAACTTTAAAAATGCAAATTAACACTGCTGGGGAAAAGTGTGGAACCAGGGTCTTCTTGCCTGGGGCAGGAATTGGGCTGATTCCCTCTGCCCCTCAGCCCAAGCTCTGCCTGCTTGCACAGATGGAATTTGCACAGCCAAAGGCAGAGCCCACACTCAGGAAATCGGACTCTGCAACAGAAACTGCTTCAGCTGCAAAGGAAAACAGCAAATGGAGAATGTTGTGAAAACTTCACTAAAAGAACTGGGGGGGAATCATCCCTCTCCCCACTCCAACATGTGCTGTCACTATCTAGGTCACACAGGGAGCATGAGAGAACTGGGGTGTTCTTGCTACCACAATTTCAAAGAAATCAGTTAGGAATCCAACTATGTGATGATTTAATTAGAGAAAAGCGACAAACTGATGTTCCTCCTCGCTGGAGGGAGCATCCAAAAACGGGGAAAAGATGAACGGCCACCAGAACAAATCCTACAACACCATGGAGCAGCCCCTGGGAACCCTAACCAATGCAGATCAGGAGCCAGAGAACCCATTTATCATTTCAATAGCATAATTAGATTACAAGATGTCCTCGAAATAATAATCAACCAGACAGATCCAGCTCCTGAGTCTGGCCAATCAATCCACTCAAATGAAAAACGAGACATTTCACCTTAGGATGAGATCAGATTATCTATTAGGAGAAGGAAGAGCACAGTACGGATAATTAAATGACTCAAGATCCTGTTTGCAAATAGATGACAACCAAAAAGTGTGAAACAGGTAACAAAGGAAATAAAAAAAGCAGCTGATGTTCTGGTCCAAACATAGAAAGGATGGGAATGGGCACGGTTTCGTGGTTCCCTGGCACCCCATGGGTTAAACGAATGCTCTTTCTCCTCTTCTGTGCTACAGCAACTCTCATCTTTTGACCATGCACAGACACCTTGCTGAGTGCAGCTCATTCAGCACGGGGAGCAAGGGGATGCAGCTGGCAGCCAGGCCTCCAGAGCCACAAACGGCTCCAAAAGGACAGCGAAGGAGGTCACTGAGAATAATCCCAAATCCAAACAGGAACCAGGAAGAAAAACAGAGTCAAACACTGAATATGCTTGGAGATAGAGCCAGGGACTTGGAGATAAGGAAGTAAAGGGAGAAACCATCAGTTTCAGACAATGTTACTCATTGACAAGGACTGCTACTCAGCCAAGATCCTGCTAAATTCCTGAACATCGAGAAGAACAACAAAGACTGAACAGAACCATGAATATCGGATGTTATATAAAAGAGGGGATGCATATTAAAGGAGAACTGAAGCAGGCGGATCGGGAAGCCTAAACTTTCCAAGTACCTTCGCCACTGGGCAAAGGGAGAGGCAGAAGGCAAAATTAGGATAAAAAGGAGGCTGCGTACTATAACAACTGGAGAGACTCCATGGCAAATGCTGCATGGCCTCTACCTTTGTTCAGGAATAAAGTCACTTTTACAGGACTCCTCTGTCTCCTTCGGGGACAGAAACCTCTGGAGACGCCAATTTTCCCGCACAGTCCCGGGGACAGGGCAGCCACCTCCGTGCTCCCCACAGGAAGCGGGACGAGGCAGCGCTGCTCCGGCACCGGCTCCTGCCGAGGCCCCAGCGGCAAGGAGACCGCGGGCAGCCGCTCCCGCAGCGCCCTCAGGCCACGGGCAACACGGGGCGGACACGGCACAAGGAACCCGCCAGAGCCCCCCGACGCCCCCTCGGCCCGCAGCCAGCCCCGAGCCCCGGCACAACCCAGCGCGGCTCCCACCTGCGCTGGGGCCGCCTCCGAGCTCCGCCGCCGCCTCACTGCGGCTCCGGCCGCTGCCGCCGCTCCCGGGCCCGCACAGACGCTCCGCCAATGGCGGCTCCGCTGCGCCAGGGGCGCCCGGGGAGGGGGCGGCCCCGGGGCCGGGCTTGGCCCCGCTCTGCCCAATCAGCGCGCCACAACCACGAGTGACGGCACCATCGCCCAATCGCAGCCAGCGGCGGGCTGCGCACACGGCCCAGCCTCGGCCCGCGCTCTCCGGGCCCCCCGGGCTGTGTGAGGGGAAAGGCGGAGATGAGCAACAGCCCTGGCACGGGCCCGGGCCCGAGGCGGCGTTCATCTGAAAACACAAAGAAAGTTCTCCGCAGCTCCCGGCCCGCCTTTCCCAGCCCTGCGTGTTCGCTGCCACCGGCTCAGAGGAAAGCCGTCAGTTCTCCTACCCCGAATTAGGAGCAGCAGTGCAGTGGCTTTGATTGCCCCCAAAAAGGGGAAACCCCCAACGCCCTTCGGCTGAGTGGCGGAGGGGAGAGATTTCTGGCAGAAAATTCCTAAAGTCGTTTTTCCCCAGAGTTGGGAAGAACAAACCAAACCCTGGTGAGGTGCCCCCCCCCAGCAGCGCCTCTCTGCCGTCCCAGCTGAAGCCCTCGCTGGCTGCTCCAGGCTGGATGGGCACACTGGGAGCGCTGCGAAGGGGCCCCGGCTCGGGGCGCAGCCCCCGGGGCAGCCCCAGGGCCCCCAGGGCAGCTCCAAGGCTCTGGCAGCCGGGATGGAACGTGGGAGGGGGAGCAGCCCTGTCCCCCCTGGCTGTGACAGCGGCGGGCGCGCTTGTTAGCGTTGAAACGCATAATCACTGAATGATTATGGGTGCTTTTACTGAAGAGCTCTGGGAATCAGGGGTACAGATAGATCCAAATCTGACTCCAACATAGGTTTGAGATGAACATATTTTTATACCCTTTTCGTTATATAACTATATTTTAATTATTAAACCCATATTGTTCTGTTGTATACATTAATCTTATCCAAGCATGAATTCTTGTAATTTTCATCAGGTCTCTTAAACGTTCTTTCTCATGATTCTTGTTCTGATTACATAGTTTCTTATGATTCTTATTATGATTGAACACTAATCATATTCAATTACTAAACAACCACTACATTTAACAATCATTTATCATATGACAAATATGCAGGTACAGTTTCACATGATCTATTAAAAACAAAGCTCAACATTTGTTCCTAAGGCCTTGTTCCCTATCCCAAGCCTACCAGACCCAACCTTTTTTTCCACCCCCTGAATTTATTATACAATTCCTATGATTTTTATAAACATTTTACCATATGCTATCATTTCCCTGCTTTGAAAGAGTTTTCACTTCTCTACGATAAATGCAAATGCTTTCACTTGATACAGTCCTTTTGGCTTCTGAGTATATACTTGACATTCATCTTCCAATCCATGGTTGTTAGAACCATTGTCATGGATGTTGTCACAAGCCAGGGAACTTGAAGGTGATGGATGTGGGTTCCTATCCAGTGTCAGTGCTTTCATTATATTTCGGTTCCAGGATGTCTTTTTCTGTATTTCTCTTTTCAGGATGTTGATTTACCAAATCACTAAGAACATAACTAGTAAGATTATCAAACTCTCAGTGATAGACTTAATCCATAAACTCACATTCCATCCTGATCCTTTGAAGATTTTGTATAACCAGCTTGTAGTCAAGTCCTTTTGTTCTTCTTGTGCCTCATGCTCTATTTGTTTCAACTGATTGATATCATATTCTACATCTGCAGTTATGTTTGGGATGTGGATGCAGCAATAATCAATTTGTCCTTTTAAAAATCCACACACTCCATGCTCTTTCAGGAGTAACATATCTAAGGCCAATCGATTTTGTAAAGTCATTTTTGTGGTGGCTTGTAATTGCACGTTTACTTCTTTAAATCCTTCCTGGGTGACTCTAGCTAGTCCGTCTACTTGACCTGTAAGTTTATATACCATTTCTCTATTTTGGTAGTTTGCTATAAGGACCAAATAAAGACTCTAGGGCCCACCCAAATTTCACTCTACTAGAGGGTTCTTGCCAAGTTTCATCTTGATCTGGAACTTCTCATCTTGTTCTTACCTGTAGAAGTTTGTGTTTTCCATTAAATGGGGACTTTTTCCAAATTGGACATAAAGTAGGCAGGCCCAGAGTAATTTCTCTTACTTTCCCCTCCACAGGCAGTTGTGTTGCCCAGGTACCATCACTTGTTGCCCATACAAATTGCCCTGCACTTCGGATTGTACCCTTAGTACATCCCACTATTATCTTATAATCTACTTTACCTTGTTTGTGTTTGATCCCTCTGCAGACACAACCAATTGGCAAGGCTACTGCCAGTGGTGACAGTTGTTTTATCTTTATGTCATCAGAAGTGCAATCATAAGTTTTATTACATTTAGAACTTTCTTTATCTGCCTTCATTTTTCTACTAGTGGCAGTGTTCATTACTGCTGGATCTGTTTCATTCTCAGGGCCTTCTTATTTAATATGCCAAGGGATGTTTGCCACATATTGAAATTTCTGGAGTATACTCAGGAACCATGCACTGTCCCAGGGTTCCATTTGACCTTTCCAATCTTTTTCCTCACACTTCCATACAAGAGTCTCTGTGATATTTTCTTTAATCTTTTTATAGTGTGGCAAGAAACATTCCCAGTTTGCAAGGTGTTGATCTTCAACCCACCACTCTATGATTTGTCCCACTTTTCCATGACTTAAAATACAATCCTGTTTCTTCAAAGGCCTCATCCATTCCCCTATTACTTTCTAGGTCTCTTTGACTACTTGCCTTGACTCTGGTACTTGTTTACATGTAATTGTTGTGTTTTGTATTTCAGGTAATTTTGACGTTATGATTCCCCAGCTTATTGGATCTCCCGCTGCCTTCAGTATTGGCAGACAGGCAGTTATTCTACTGGTGTTTTGCATTTTGGCAAAGTCTTTGACTAATCCAATCGTTACATCCTCAGCCCGAATTGCATTGGAAACTTTTATCACCTGTGTTTCTGCCTGTACCTCCCTCTTCATTCTATGAAGAGTGGTCAGTTGATCCTTTTGCATTCCACATCCCAAAGCAACATCAATTCCAGCTGGTGACATTAATAACCATAAAATGAGCATTGGCACAATTACTGATATAATTTGAAACAATTAAACACATCTTATCTGCAGCTTTGTTGGTCTTACAGCTTGTGCACTCCACAGTCCAGGACGTACCTTCTTCACCTGGATATTGTGTATCTAGGAATCCACTCCAGCCACCTTGACTGTTGTAAAAGTGGTCAATAGCGCCTGATAGGTTCCACTCCACCTCTGTTTTAATGGTTCTTTGTAGTGGTATGGGATTTGTTTTGGTTTTATTGTATGTGCTGTTAATTTATTGAATGGTTCCTCCTATGTACCACTGTTTGTTCCCCTCAATGGTCTTTCCCTGTTTTTCTCCCCTCCAACAGTCATATGTCAATCCCCTACCCCCCTCCTCTGAAGTCTTCCTGTCATCTCGGGGCCTTCCCCTGGAGCTAGAAAGTTCTTCCAAGGGCATCGAGTGATAGGTCAGATCCAGAGGGGGTCCCTCCTCATCATCTATGTCTGGTTTATGAAAATATCATTCACCAGTGTGACCCGTCCCTGGTGATGCCTGATTTGCTCACCCCCTGCCTCTTCCCCTTGTTCCACCCCCAAATAAAAGGTGCTGTCAAGCAGCCTTGGGGGCTCTGCCTCCGCATTTACCTGGAGGTGAGGAGGTCCCATGCTGGGGCTCCAATAAAATCTTGTGACCCGCCCAGCAGAGTCCGTCTTTCTATCTCTGCCGTCGTTACCTTGCACCACCTGTGCCTACTGCTGAGGTCATGTGGGAGCCAAGACCCCACAGGATCGGATTAGCTGGTGCTGCCAGCTAGCCATACCTTTTCACACTACTGTGCCTGAGCTAGCCCGAGCGAGCATGGGCAAGACCACACATTAGGCACCGTGACAGTTCTTCATTCCAAGTCTCAATATACGCATCATCTCCTGGATGTATGTTGTGAACTGGATTCTCAAGGGTCAGTGGCCTATTCCACATGAAGGTGCTCCGAAGCCAAGCTGAAGTTTTCCCAAGAGACAAAGCATAATTATACACCTCCTACTTCCTTGTGACATGTACATTTGGATTAGGTTCAGAGGATTCATATGGTTTCCCATACAATATCTCATAAGAACTGACTGACATCCCACTCCTAGGCTTCATCCAAATCCTCAACAGTGCTATGGGTAAAACTTGTGGCCACTGCAGTTTGGCTTCTTGGCATATTTTATGGATTTGCCTCTTTAATGTCTGATTCATTTCTCTACCTGTACACTTTATTGGGGTCTCCATGGTGTGTAGAGGTCCCAAGTTATTCCTAGCAACCTACACACTCCTTTTACCACTGTGGCTATAAAATGTGGGCCCCTATCTGATGATATCCCTATAGGCACCCCAAATCTGGGAATGATCTCTTGTAGTAACCATTTAACTGATTCTTTTGCTTGATTTGAGCAACAGGGAAGGGCTGGCCATCCAGAAAAGGTGTCAACCCTCACTAATACATATTTGTATCCTCGAGTTCTTGGTAACTCTACAAAATCTACCTGCCAATAGTCTCCTGGTTCTATTCCTACCCGAATTCTTCCTAGCTGTGCCTGTCGTCTAACCACTGGGTTGTTTCTCAAGCAAAGCTCAGATTTTGTCATTACTGATTTTGCCATTGTTAACGTTTGTACCAAGATTAAATTTTGTTTTAGCAATTTTACCAATGCTTCTGCACCCCAATGACATTCATTATGTTTAATTTGTAGAACTTCTCTCATTATCAAGGAGGGGTACCACTATTTGCCTTTCTGAATTCTTTTGTGCATTCAGCAAACATCCCATTCTCTCGTCTTCTGCTGCATATTTCAATTTTGGAGGCAAATTGAATTGAGATACATTATCAATGCCATCGCTGTTTGCACCTTTCGAGCAACCTGTTGGGCTGTCCAGTCTGCCTTTCAATTTCCCTCACAAATTTTGGAACTTCCTGATTGGTGTGCTTTACAGTGTATAATTACTACTTGTTCAGGTTTTTGTACTGCTTTTATCAATTGCCAGATTGCACCTTGATGTTTAATGTGCATACCTTGAGGAGACAGCAGTTCTCTTTCTTTCCACCGCGCTCCATGTACATGCACCACTCCAAAATCATATTTTGAGTCAGTCCATATGTTTACCTTTTTCCCTTCACTCAATTCTAGTGCTCTGGTTAAGGCAACTAGGTCTGCCCTTTGGGCAGATGTATTTGATGGTAATGCTTTTACTTCCACTACTGTACTGATTATTACCGCATATCCAGCATATCTGGTTCCATTCTTCACAAAGCTGCTTCCATCTGTGAATAACTCCCATTCTGGTTGCTCTAACGGGAAATCTTTCAGGTCTTCTCATACCAAATTGGTATACTTTATTACTTCTACACAGTCATGCTCTAATGGGCCTTCTTCAGTTGTGGTACCTAGGAACAAAGCTGGATTCAAAAGGTTAGTTTTCTTTAACGTGACATTATCCTGCTCAGTCATGATTACCTGGAATTTTATCATCCTGCTTGGACATAGCTAATGGCCCCCCTTTTGCTCTAAAACAGTGGTTACCATGTGTGGCACGTAGACATCTATGTGTCTTACCATCATGAGCTTCCTGGCTTCTTGTATTAACATTAGAGTGGCTGAGACTGCCCGCAGACATGAAGGCCATCCGACACTTACATTGTCAAGTTGTTTGGAAAAATAGCCCACCAGCCTTTTCCAGCTTCCCAAAAGTTGGGTCAGGACTCCCAGTGCCAGGTGCATCCTTTCATGTTCAAATAGCTGAAAGTCTTTAGACAGATCAGGTAACCCTAATGCTGGGGCAGTTGTCAGTGCTTCTTTCAATTTTAGGAAGGTCTCTTTCTGTGGTTTGCCCCAGGTGAACGGCTGCGTCTTCTGAGCTTCGTACAGGGGTTTCGCAATTAGCCTGTAGTCCATGATCCACAGATGACACCACCCTGCCACCCCAAGGAAGACTCACAGGTCGTGGAGATTTTGAGGCTCTGGAATAGCACAAATAGCTTGGATATGGTTAGTACCCACTTTTCTCTGTCCTTATGAGATTTCACTTTCCAGGTAAATTACAGTCTATTGGACAATTTGTACCTTTTCTCTAGACACTTTGTATCCTCCCATTCCCAGTGAATTTAAAATCTCAATTGTTACCTTTATGCAGGTTGCCTTTTCTTCTGTCACTATCAATATATCATCAAAATACTGCAACAAAAAGTATTGATCCCTCGGTACTTGCCCCTCTTTGGTCCAGATCTCCAGTTCCTTTGCCAGTTGGTTTCCAAATAGGGTGGGCGAGTTCTTAAATCCTTGGGGGAGTAGCATCCAAGTGAGCTGGGTCTTTCTTCCATTTCCTGGATTTTCCCACTTGAAGGCAAATTGTTTCCTGCTTTCTTTGTCAAGGGATATGCAGAAGAAAGCATCTTTTAGATCAATTATGGTAAACCATTTCTATATCTGTTTTATGGATGTCAACAATGTGTAGGGATTGGCAACCACTGAATAAATGTCTTTAGTTATTTCAATTATTGCCCTGAGATCTTGTACTAGCCTGTAATCCGTATTGGGTTTCTTTACTGGGAATATTGGTGTGTTATATTCTGATTCACATTCTTCTAGAATTTGTTATTTTAAGAATTTATCAATAGTCTTTGCTATTCCTTGCCATGCTTCTGTTTTTATAGGATACTGTTTGACCTGTATGGCTTTTGCCCCCTCTCTTAATTCCATATATACTGGTTGTGCTAGTTTAGATTTTCCAGCTATCTGTTTCCCATAGCAGAAGGGATGACTGCATCTTCTACTTTCCTAGGGATTGTAGGAACTGATTTCTCTTTCATCATTAAAATTTGTCCTGTTTTTGACTCGGGTACCTTCATTAGTAATTCTCCATTCTCAAAGGTAATTACTGCATCAAGCTTTGCCAATAAATATTGACCTAAAAGTGGAATAGGACATTCGGGATCATACAAGAACTCATGAGTTAATACTTTGTTCCCAAAACACAAATCTAAGAGTTGTAGGAATGGCAGATTTTCCTCCTTCCCTGTGGCTCCAGCTATTGTGGTTGATTTGTTCCTCATTCGGCCCTCTAGATTATTTAAAACAGAGTGGGTGGCCCCTGTAGCAATTAAAAATTTCACTTCTTTTTCTCCTAACAGTAAAGTCACCAGAAGTTCCTGGGGCATGGATTCTTTCCACCTAGTATAACACCATTAAGTCGGCGACGTCTCCATGCTGGAACTGGTCGCCCTGGTAAAAGTTTGGGCACTCTCTCTTCCAGTGGCTCTCTTGTTTACAATATGTGCACTGATTCAAGCCTAACCCTCGTGTAACTGGCCCTCCACGGCCCTTGCCAAACCCTGCCCCTCCCCATAGCTCTGCCTTGGCTGCCTCTAGCACCTCTCCCTTGTATTTCCTTGTACTACTGCCTGTTGTTGTGCATTATTTGGGTTTATATTGTATTTCATTTTTATATTGGGTTTTGTAATGGTTTCTTCTGTACCCCCCTGTTTCTCTGAAAAATGTGTCATCCCGAAGTTTGTCCCTGCTCCTTTTCCCGGCCCATTCTCCCACACTGGAATGTAATCCAACTCTGTTCCACTCCCACCTTATCCCTGATTGGGTAGTTGCTTGTCCTCGCCTCTAGCCCCTTCCCCCTGGATAAAAGCCAGGAAAGCACACGGAAATTTCCTCTTGGCTCGGGGATGTGGACAGGGACCGGATCTCCTGACCCAGGTGAGGGCAGGACCACAGGAGAAAGACTGAATAAAGCCCTGATTCCCCCCTGTCCTGGTTTGGAGACAAATTTGGGGGAAAACTCCTGTATAGGATCCCTCTGGGAAGCAAACCAAGTGGCCCCTCCCTCCAACCAGTCCGGAAAAAAAAAAAACCTTTGTGGAGAAAAGTGGAAAAAACTATTTTACTAAACAAATAAAGTGCATACAAGTATAAAGAATGAATAATATGAAACAATAAAACCTCTCCTTCTGAAGTGAGATGGCAAATTGAGAAAGTCCCTGCCGTGGGTGTAGCTCGGCTCTCTCTCAGTCTCTCCTCAGTCCCAGTCCCTCCGGCGCTGCTGGAAAATGCCGAGGTCCAGGCCCCGGTGGGCCGCAGGTGCAGCCCCCAGTGCTCCCCTGGGTTTTCAGTCCAGAGCAGGTTTAAACAGTTCCAAGAAAAAAGAAAGAAAAAAAACAGTCCAGGGAACTTCTCTGCCCTAGCTAGCTGAAACTAACTAAAAACAAAGATCTCTGTCCTGCAGTCTCTCCAAGCCTCCGCCGAACACCGTCCGGAGAAGAATGTGGAGGAGTCAGGCAGTTTTCTCAAAACAAACTCTACGCTTCTCCTTGCTCTTAGAACCAGTCTTAAAGGCACAGGACTCAATATACAGCACAAACAGAACAGACGATTGGGGATACAAGCATCATAAAGTTACCCTAGGACATTCCACCCCTTATCCCCATATTGTCAATTTACTAAAACTAATATATACTCTAGCTCTACACACACATACATCTATATAAAAACAATATGCAATATACAGCTACATACAGTGGCAGTACCATTCAGCACACAATGATAATTACACACGGTTCTCACCCAACAATCAAATCTCCCTGGGGTACACATCGTGTGGTTCCATCTTTCTGCATTACCCACCATGTGCAACCTGGTCCTTGAGCAAAGACAATCCCACGGATGGGATCTTCTGTACTTGAAGCAGAATTGATCCAAACTGTCTTCCCTAACAAACCTCTTACTTGTACTACTGGGACTTTCTCTCCATCTACTCTATGTAGGGGCTCAGATTGTGCAGGGCCTGCTCGGTTGGTGGAACCTCGGGTGTTAACTAACCAGGTGGCCTTTGCTAGATGCTGCTCCCAATTTTTGAATGATCCCCCACCCAGTGCTTTCAGGGTGGTTTTTAGCAGTCCATTGTATCTTTCTACCTTCCCTGAAGCTGGTGCATGATAGGGGATATGGTACACCCACTCAATGCCATGTTCCCTAGCCCAGTTGTTGATGAGGCTGTTCTTGAAATGAGTTCCATTGTCTGACTCAATCCTCTCAGGGGTACCATTCCTCCACAGGATTTGCTTTTCAAGGCCTAGAATGGTGTTCCGGGCAGTAGCGTGAGGCACAGGGTAGGTCTCCAACCATCCAGTTGTGGCTTCCACCATGGTCAGCACACAGCGCTTGCCTTGGCGGGTTTGGGGAAGGGTGATGTAGTCAATCTGCCAGGCTTCCCCGTACTTATATTTGGACCATCGCCCGCCATACCATAGGGGCTTCCCCCGCTTGGCCTGCTTGATGGCAGCACACGTCTCACAGTCATGGATAACCTGAGAAATACTGTCCATGGTTAGATCCACCCCTCGGTCTCGTGCCCACTTATAGGTGGCATCTCTACCCTGATGGCCTGAGGCATCATGGGACCATCGAGCTAGGAACAACTCTCCCTTGTGTTGCCAATCTAAGTCTATCTTTGACACCTCTATCTTTGCAGCTTGATCTACCTGCTCAGTTGTTTCGGTGCTCCTCATTAGCCCGACTCTTGGGGACATGGGAATCTACATGACGGACTTTGACAGGCAGCTTCTCTACCCGAGTGGCAATAGTCCTTTCCACTCATCTGCAGCCCAGATTGGCTTTCCCTCTACACTGTCAATTGGCCTTTTTCCATTTCTCCAGCCATCCCCACAGAGCATTGGCTACCATCCACGAATCAGTGTAGAGGTAGAGCTTTGGCCACTTCTCTCTTTCAGCAATGTCCAGGGCCAGTTGAACAGCTTTGAGTTCAGCAAGTTGGCTTGACCCACCTTCTCCTTCAGTGGCTTGTGCAATCTGTGGTGTGGGACTCCATACGGCTGCTTTCCACTTTCGTTTCATCCCTACGATGCGGCACGAACCGTCAGTGAAAAGAGCATAGCGTGTTTCTTCTGCTGGCAGTTGGTTATATGGTGGAGCTTCTTCAGCACGTGTCACTTGTTCCTGCTCCTCTTCATCCATGAGACCAAAGTTTTCACCTTCCGGCCAGTTTGTAATTATTTGCAGAATCCCAGGGCGATTTGGGTTTCCAATGCGGGTGCGTTGAGTGATGAGGGCAATCCATTTGCTCCATGTGGCATTGGTGGCATGGTGGGTAGAGGGAACTTCTGCTTTGAACATCCATCCCAGTACTGGTAGTCGAGGTGCCAGCAGGAGTTGTGTTTCAGTGCCTACTACTTCTGAGGCGGCTTGAACTCCTTCATAGGTGGCCAAGATTTCCTTCTCTGTTGGAGTGTAGTTGGCTTCAGACCCTCTGTAGCTTCGGGTCCAGAATCCCAGTGGTCGGCCCCGAGTCTCCCCAGGCACCTTCTGCCAAAGGCTCCAGGACAGGCTGTTTATCCCGGCTACTGAGTAGAGCACGTTCTTCACATCTGGTCCCTGTCCTGACTGGGCCAAGGGCTACTGCATGAGCGATCTCCTGCTTGATCTGGGCAAAGGCTTGTTGCTGTTCAGGGCCCCAGTGGAAATTGTTCTTCTTGCGGGTGACCAGGCAGAGAGGGGCTCACAATCTGGCTGTACTCAGGAATGTGCATACTCCAGAAACCTATGGCGCCTAGGAAAGCTTGTGTTTCCTTCTTGTTGGTTGGTGGACACATTGCTGTGATCTTATTGATGACTTCAGTGGGAATCTGACGCCTTCCATCTTGCCACTTTATTCCTAGAAACTGGATCTCTCGAGCAGGTCCCTTAACTTTGCTCTTCTTGATAGCAAAGCCAGCCTTCAGGAGAATCTGGATGATCTTTTCTCCTTTCTCAAACACTTCCTTTGCTGTGTTTCCCCACACAATGATGTCATCAATGTACTGTAGATGTTCTGGAGCCTCACCCTTTTCCAGTGCAGCCTGGATCAGTCCATGGCAGATGGTGGGGCTGTGTTTCCACCCCTGGGGCAGTCGGTTCCAGGTGTACTGCACACCCCTCCAGGTGAAAGCAAACTGAGGCCTGCATTCTGCAGCCAGAGGAATGGAGAAAAATGCATTAGCAATGTCAATGGTGGCATACCATTTTGCTGCCTTGGACTCCAGCTCGTACTGGAGTTCCAGCATGTCTGGCACAGCAGCGCTCAATGGTGGAGTCACTTTGTTCAAGGCACGGTAGTCCACAGTCAATCTCCATTCTCCATCAGACTTGCGCACAGGCCAGATGGGGCTGTTGAAGGGTGAGTGGGTTTTGCTGACCACCCCTTGGCTCTCCAGCTCACGGATCATCTTGTGGATGGGGATCACAGCATCTCAAGTTGTTCTGTACTGTCGGCGATGCACTGTTGAAGTGGCAATTGGCACTTGTTGCTCTTCCACCTTCAGAAGACCTACAGCAGATGGGTTCTCTGATAATCCAGGCAAGGTATTCAACTGCTTAACATCCCCTGTCTCTACAGCTGCTATCCCGAATGCCCACCTAAATCCCTTCGGGTCTTTGAAATACCCATTTCGGACGGAAGTCTATGCCCAAAATGCATGGAGCCTCTGGACCAGTCACAATAGGGTGTCTCTTCCACTCATTTCCAGTCAGGCTCACATCAGCTTCCACCAAAGTAAAATCTTGTGAACCTCCTGTCACCCCAGCAATGGAAACAGATTCTTCCCCCACATGTCTTGATGGGAGTAATGTGCACTGTCCACCAGTGTCGACTAAGGCCTCATATTTTTGTGGTTCTGATGTGCCAGGCCAACGAATCCACACAGTCCAAAAAACACATGGTTTTCCCTAGCCTCTACCTGGCTAGAGGCAGGGCCCCTCTAAGCCTGATTATCCTTATTTCCCTGGGTAACTGGAGCTGCTTCCTTCTTGATAGAACTTCCTCTCACAGTCTTGCCATCCAACAATTCATGCAGCCGTTGTGTCATAGCATCAGTAGATTCTCCATCCCATCTTTTCATGTGTTCTCCACATTCACGCAGGAGGACCCACAGCTTAGCCCGTGGGATGCCTTTTCCCTCTCTATCTAGGGAACGTTTGCGTGTGGTGCCAGAGCCCCTAACTTGTACTGCAGAAATCTGGAGAATGTTCTCCTTGAGTTCTTTGAGATTCTCCTCCATCTTGTCTGCTAATCCCCGCACCTGTGTTTCCAAAGCTGCGATTCTTGCATGTGTTGGACCATGCACGGCATCTGCATATGTTCGGAGCTTCTTCGCCATATCAAGCACAGTCTCCTCTGTCTCATCCCGCTTCATTATTGCTAAAGCAGAGGAGTAGTCTTGTGGCCCAAGTCGTACAAGTTTTCGCCACATTACAGGTGTACATGGTACTAAGTCGGGGTTCCTAGTGTTTAGGTCATCTGAGAAGACAATCTCCACCACTGCCATTTCTCTCAAGCGCTGAATCCCTTGTTCAATGGTTTTCCACTGAGTTTGCTGCCGATAGAGATTGTCGGCACACAGATATCTTTGTGCCACACTTCCCAGGACCCGTTCCCAGAGACTGCAAGGACCAGCCTCTCTCATCATCTCTTGGTCAATAACTGGATCAGTGTGATAGGGATCCAAGATGTCTCGCTTCAGTGCCATCCAGTATTGTAGCCTCGCCTGCAGCATCCCAAAGACGGACTAACCAACTAATTATAGATACATCAGGTCGTCGAGTATAATCCTTTCTTAGGCCACGAAGGTCCTTCAGGGAAAAGGACTCAATAGTATCTCCGGATCTTGTAACAGTTGGTCGGGCTCCTGATCTTGTAGCAGTTGGTTGGGCTCTTGATGTTGTAGCAGTTGGTTGGGCTCCTGATCTTGTAGCAGCTGGTTGGGCTTCTGATCGTGTGCTAGTTGGTTGGGCTTCCAATTTTGTATCAGTTGGTTCAGCTTCTGACTGTGTGTCATCAGTTGCTTCAGCTTCTGATTGTGTGTCAGTTGGTTTGACTCCTGACTGGGTGTCAGGAGGCATTGAGGATCCTTCACCTGAATCATCGTCTACTGGTCGATCGGTTTTGTCCGTGTGCTTCTTTCCCTTCTTTACTGCAGCAACTGCCGATGTCTTAGCCTCACTGTCTGGTTTAGCTGCAGCCTGAATAGCTGTGGTGTTGGCTGCAGCCTGAGTGACTGATTTATCTCCCTGCTCCCTTGCCTCTACCTGCTGCCCTACAGTGTTTAGCAGTGTGTGACTCATCCTAGAAAGGCTATAAGCCATATAGAGGAAAATCACCAGGTGAAATACCAGGGAGGTGGGGTCTTTAACATTCAGGAGACCCTGAACATTCTCCAAAAGTGATGTAACTGACTCAAAAGAGAAGCAGGAAAAAAGAGGCTGAAGAGCCTCATCCCCTACTCCTCCTCTAACAAACTGGGTGCAATTATTGATAAATCCCCAAAACATGCTGCTGGAACTAGGACACAGGGTAGGACGAAAGAACCATAAACTGAACATACCCAGAACAAACTCTAGTATCTTCATAAGCTTCTTGTAAACCATAATCGCCGAACCCAGCAAAATAACTATTCTAATTTGTGCATCCCTAGTGTAAAAGCTGTATGTTAGGGACAATATTGGAGCTATTTCTGGGTAGGAAAACAAACCTAGGGACCAGAAAGGTATTAAGACCTCAAAAAAGCCTAGGGAACAGAAATGCAGAAAAGACTCCATTCTTAGAGACGTTAGGACTTCAAGAAGCAACATGGCCACTGTCTGTTTAATCCCCACCCAAAGGACAACAAAAAAAAAAAAAACAAAAACAAAACAAAACAAAACAAAAAAATGCAGTTAATAATAATCAATACAAGTTTTTTCCACTCTCTCGTGCCCTGCAGTGGGCACCAATTAAGGGTATGTCCTGATTTGGAGACAAATTTGGGGGAAAACCCCTGTATAGGATCCCTCTGGGAAGCAAACCCAAGTGGCCCCTCCCTCCAACCAGTCCAAAAAAAAAAAAAACCTTTTTGGAGAAAAGTGGAAAAAACTATTTTACTAAACAAATAAAGTGCATACAAGTATAAAGAATGAATAATATGAAACAATAAAACCTCTCCTTCTGAAGTGAGATGGCAAATTGAGAAAGTCCCTGCCGTGGGTGTAGCTCGGCTCTCTCTCAGTCTCTCCTCAGTCCCAGTCCCTCCGGCGCTGCTGGAAAATGCCGAGGTCCAGGCCCCGGTGGGCCGCAGGTGCAGCCCCCAGTGCTCCCCTGGGTTTTCAGTCCAGAGCAGGTTTAAACAGTTCCAAGAAAAAAGAAAGAAAAAAAACAGTCCAGGGAACTTCTCTGCCCTAGCTAGCTGAAACTAACTAAAAGCAAAAGATCTCTGTCCTGCAGTCTCTCCAAGCCTCTGCCTGAACACCGTCCGGAGAAGAATGTGGAGGAGTCAGGCAGTTTTCTCAAAACAAACTCCGCGCCTTCTCCTTGCTCTTAGAACCAGTCTTAAAGGCACAGGACTCAATATACAGCACAAACAGAACAGACGATTGGGGATACAAGCATCATAAAGTTACCCTAGGACACCCCCGGATCAAGTGCAGACCCTTTTGCCATCGACAGATGCCTGCTCTCTCTAAAGGAAAAGGTTCACAGCCACTCTGGGATCTTTAGGGCCCTGAGGATAAAATCCTCCCAACTGTGGTTTGTCTCTCAAGCTAGGCTAAGGCAAAAATGGAGCCAAGGGGCTTCAAGAGAGAGAGACGCCGCAACGGCCAAGAGATTCTGCCCTTGCTTGTTAACATCTTTTTCCCTATTGTTATAAACCTCCCAAGCCACCTCAAGTAGTTTATCCAAATTTTTCAACTCCCCCCTTCCAGTTTCTGTAATTTTTTTCCTAATGTCATCCTGTGATTGGCCAAGAAAGATAAGAGCAAGCTGAACTTTCGCTTGTTCTGTATCTATTTTAGGGTCAGTATGTTTCCTGGCTTCTTCTTTAAGTCTTTCTAAAAAGGCAGTTGGACATTCTTTCCCCTCCTGCCTGATCTCATATAATTTGGACCAATTCATAGTTTTAGGTATAGCATTTTGAACCCCTATTTGGATCTACTCTTGATATTTCTTTAGCCTTATCATATCCACTCCAGATGGGTCATTAGGATCCCACAATGGGTCCTTGGTGGGAAAGTTATAATCCAAAGTCCCTGTTACTAGTCCATTGCTAATATCTTCTCTCGTCCTTTCCCTGGCTGCTCTGAGTACCATTTCCTTTTCAGCAGAGTCCATTCGGGTATCTAATATCACTTGGATGTCATCCCAGTCAGGATTTTGAGTTTTCATAGTCATTTTCACTATTCTGGCCACTTTATCAGGGTATTCTCTATAGGTCCCAGCCGACTGCTTCCAAATTACTAAATCTCCCGGGGAAAAGGGTACCTTTACAAAAAGCAGTCCATCCACCCCTACTCCTTGTCTTAAAGGGGCAATTAGAGTTCTCTTTCATTTGCCTGATCTTAATAAACCTTTTCCTGTCCTTGGCCAAGCAAGCTGGGGATAATTTTGACCATGTCCAATGAGATACCAGGGTTACTGGTTTATCATCATCACTCCCACTACTATCTGCTCCTTCTGCACCCTCCCCATGTCTCTGTATCACAGTTAAGTCTTGGTCATTTCCTGGGGAAGAAGGGGGTGGGTGAAGAAGGTAGAGGACGTTACAGGGAGACAGGAGCAGGCGAAAGAGGCTTTGGTGGGGGAGAAGGGTGTCTTTGAGTAGACGTAGGTGGGAAAGGAGGGTATCTTTCGGCAAGGAGGTAAGTGGATCAGGTGCAATAGGGCCAGGTGAGGTAGGGTCAGATTCCCCTGATGCCATGGGGGCTACTAGCAATTCACCCTCCCTATCATCTTTCTGATATAAACTTTCATTCAATGCCAGGTGTTCTAAACAAGCCATGCACTTGTTTTCAGGTACTTTAACAATCATTAACCCACACTCAGCCAGCCACTCTGGCTTTTCCCATAAATAGAAAAACAAATCAACATACAGAACTTCATCCCATTTCCCCTCCCACTTACAAAATATCAATAACTGTGAAATTATGTCAGATTGCAAAGACCCATTTTTCAGCCATGTTTTCCCATTCTGCAAGACATATTTTGGCCACCAAGTGTTACAATAATCAATCAACATAAACTTACGTAACTCTTGCCCAAAATTACCATGTTCCCAATGTGCTAATAAGCACCCCAAAGGAGAAGTGTGTGGTATGGGAGCATTGCCGCCCCAAATCCCTTTAAGCTTCTCTATGTTACAGCAAAAATAGACCACTAATGCCAAACCTGCAATGCTTTTGTGACTGTCTAATGGACAATGCCTAGGCAATTACTAGGAATTCCTCAGCCCAACCATGCTAAGCTTTCACTGCATCTTACTGGCAGGCAACCAGACCAGAGTAAAAGCACCTTACCTCTCTCCAGGGGACGTTGTGAGTGGTGGGAGATCCTGGCCCCAATGGGCTCCCCAAGAATCCCTTGGTGCTAGCTGGAGCATGACGGGGTCACGGGGTCCTCAGCAGCACTCGAAGGGTCCCATCTGGGTTGCAAAAATATTAGCATTGAAATGCATAATCACAGAATGATTATATGCAGGTGCTTTTATTGAAGAGCTCTGGGAATCAGGGGTACAGATGGATCCAAATCTGACTCCAACATAGGTTTGAGATGAACATATTTTTATACCCTTTTTGTTATATAATTATATATTAACTATTAAACCCATATTGTTCTGTTGTATACATTGATCTTACCCAAGCATGAATTCTTGTAATTTTCGTCAGGTCCCCTAAACATCCTTTCTCATGATTCTTGTTCTGATTACATAATTTCTCATGATTCTTATTATGATTGAACAATAATCATATTCAATTATCAAACAACCATTACATTTAACAATCATATCATTTATCGTATGACAATTATGCAGGTACAGTTTCACATGATCTACTAAAACCAAAGCTCAACATTTGTTCCTAAAGCCTAGTTCCCTTTCCCAGGCCTCCCAGACCCAGCTGTCACCCTAGTTTTTCTGAGTTTTTTAAAGCCTTCTACTTGTTCATAAGATGGAGTCAGTTTCTTTAGTTTCTGCACAATATTAGGAGCAGTGTTTTGCTTTTCTCAGCATGGGAACATAAACAAACCTTTTGTTTTCGTTCCCTGTCCTTTGTTTACATATTTCTAGCCTGAAAATAATGCTGGTTGACAGCTGGTCTGGCCAGTGGGGTGGAGAGGTAGTAACCCCAGAAGCCAGTCCACAACCAGACCCACAAATGTATAAAAATGGAAGAAATGAACAGGCTCTCTTTCTGCTTGGGGAGCAACTCTGCACTGCAGACCTCTTGTCTCCCTGTTATCGCCCTGCGTGCGGATACCACACGCAACCTTTCTTTTCACCCCCTGAATTTATTGTATACAGTTCCCATGATTTTTAGAAACATTTTAACACTATGCTATCAGGCAGGCAAGGGGGGCAGGCTGCAGAGCAGAGCAAAGTCTCAGAGCAGTACTGAAGGAGCAGCAGGGGAGGGACAACAGTGACCCTGCTCCCAGCATGGCGACAGGCCCCTCTTTTAGTGAGGCAGGCAATAACCAGGTCCCAGTTCAGTGGCTGCTCCCAGGAGTGGGGGCTCACCCCACAGCAGAAGAAACAGGACCAAGCTGGACTTCTGCAGCAGCAGTGAATTCTTTTCTCCAAGCTGCAGCTCCATGGTCTCCTCTGAAGGCTCAGATCGAGTGAGTTTCCCCTCCCCACTGTCTCAAGCACCCAGCCATCAGTGCTTCTTAGCAACACAGTGCGAAAAAATTCCATTAGTAACAAGTAAAGAAAAAAGGAAAGAAACAGGAAAGAAAAAACTCAACCCTCAACAGCCAAGTAAGCACAAGAGCAAGGGGTGGATCTAACCAGAGACAGTATTTCTCAAGTTATTCATGACTGTGAGACGTGTGCTGCCATCAAGCAGGCCAAGTGGGTGAAGCCCCTGTGGTATGGTGGGCAGTGTTTAAATATAAGTACGGGGAAGCCTGGCAGATTGACTACATCACCCTTCCCCAAACCCGCCAAGGCAAGCGCTATGTGCTGACCATGGTGGAAGACACCACTGGATGGTTGGAGACCTACCCTGTGCCTCATGCTACTGCCCAGAACACCATCCTGGGCCTTGAAAAGCAAATCCTGTGGAGACATGGTACCCCTGAGAGGATTGAAGTCTGACAACGGGACTCATTTCAAGAACAGCCAGAGAACGTGGTAGTGAATGGATGTATCACATCCCTTATCATGCACCAGCTGCCAGGAAAGCTGAATGGTGCAATGGACTACTTAAGACTACCCTGAAGGCACTTGGTGGGGAAACCTTCAAAAATTGGGAAGTGAGCTTAGCAAAGGCCACCTGGACGGTCAACACCCAAGGGTTGATCAATCGAGCTGGTCCTACCCAGTCTGAATCCTTGTACACAGTGGATGGACATAAAGTCCCTGTGGTACACATGAAAGGTATTTTAGGAAAGATTATTTGGATTAATCCCACCTCAAAGCAAAGGCAGACCCATTCGTGGGATTGCTTCTGCTCAAAGAAGTGGTTCCACTTGGTGGGTAACGCAGAAAGATGGGGAAACCCATTGTGTACCACAAGGAGACCTAATTTTAAGTGAGAATTGTCTGTAAGATTTCATTCTGTATGTATGTATATGTTTATGTATAAGTATATGTATATCTATCTCTCTCTGTAAGAGTGTATTAATTTGGGTATGAAGTAGATGGTAATAGACTAAGGGGTGGATTATGTCCTAGGTTACAATGTAAGATGGGCCCAAAATATGTATTCTGTCACCATCGACATGAGCTGTTGAAACTAGGTTGGGCTGTGTTTCCCTTGCCCCCTCCCTCCAGACTATCTTGTATTAATGGTCCATCAATGCCCTGCCACATGACTCATAGGTAACTCCCTCCAGGAGCCATCTCTGTTTATTGGGCAATCAAGGACCCATTGCAAGAATCATAGAATGATTATCAGCCCATTGTGAGATGCTCTGCCCAGGGGGAGGAGCCAAGCATTCCCCCCTGGATATAATCTGGGATTTGGGACAGCACAGGCAGCCTTACCCACTGGATTCCCAGAGGGCAAGAGCTACCAGACCTTTCTACAGGATCACTGCTACAACAAGGCTGGGGAAGGTGTGGCTGGACAGTGGGCAGGCAGAAAGGGACCTGGGGGCACTGGTGACAGCAGCTGGACATGAGCCAGCAGTGTGCCGAGGTGGCCAAGAAGGCCAGTGGCACCTGACCTGGATCAGGATTGGTGTGGCCAACAGGAACAAAGAGATCATTCTTCCCCTGTGTTCAGCGTTGGTGAGGCTACACCTCGAGTGCTGTGTCCAGTTCTGGCCCCTCAGTTTAGGAAGGACGTGAAGATGCTTGAGTGTGTCCAGAGGAAGCAACAAAGCTCTTGAGGGGCTTGGAACACAAACCCTGTGATGAATGGCTGAGGGAGCTGAGGTTGTTTATCCAGGAGAAAAGGAGATTCAGAGGTGACCTTATCACTCTCTACAGCTCCCTGAAAGGTGGCTGTGGTCAGGTGGGGTCAGTCTCTTTCTCCAGGCAGCAACTGACAGAAGGAGAGGACACAGTCTCAAGATGTGCTAAGGGAAACACAGGTTGGATATTAGGGAAAAGTTTTTCACAGAAAGAATAATAAAGTACTGGAATGATCTGCTCGGGGAGGTGGTGGAGTCACCATCCCTGGATGTGTTTGAAAAAAGACTGGATGTGGTACTCGGTGCCATGATTTAGTTGAGGTGTTAGATTTAGGTTGGACTCGATGATCGCAGAGGTCTCTTCCAACCTGGTGCTTCTGTGATTCTGTGATCTCTCCGGCTTGTCCCCAGCCAGGAACCCTTGGTTCCATTTTCTGTGCCCCATGCGGCTGTGGGGCAGGGACAGAGTGGCTTTGGTGGGTGCCTGGCATCGGGCCAAGGTCACCCCACGCCACAGGCACCCCCGAGATCCCGCACACCTGCGGACACATTTCTGTGCACACCTGAGCTCCCACCTACCCTGCACCCCAAGGTTTTCCTGTTCCCAAAAAAACCCACCCCGGGACTGCAGCGTCCCAGAACCCGCTCAGCCAATCACAGCACTAGCTAATGAGAGCAAGAGTTGGTGGTGCCTCATCACTTGCCAGGTAGAGCCTCTGGAAAATCGGTGCCCAAAAGCGCTCTGGGCCAATCAGAGCGCGCAGCACTGCTGCCCAGCCCGCACTGGGCCAGACTGGTGCTCCCAGTTGGGCGCGGCTGCTTTGGGGCTGGCGGTCCCTGCCTGGTGCTGGCCATGGAGTGAGTGGCAGCAGCTGGGGCTGTACTGGTGGCACTGGGAGCAGCCCCGGCTGTGGGCACGGGGCTCTCTGGTGAGCAGGGGAGGTGGGATGTGGTGGGGCAGGGGGGGAGAAGGGGGAAAAGCGGGGAGCCCAAAATGGAAGGGGGAGGAGGAGGGGACTCCCCATAGGAAGAGCGGCAGGGGCTGGGGGTTGGGGGAAGGTGAAGAAGAGGTGGGAAAAGGGGGAAAAGAGGAGGGTGGGATCCCAAAACTGAGCGGGATGGGGATGGGGATTGGGGAAATGGTGTTTAAAAGGCTTGGAAAGGGGGAAAAGGGGGGAATGGGACCCCAAAAGTAATCTGGGGAGAAGCTGCAGGTGGGAGGGGTGGGGAGGGGAAAGAGGGAATGGGGAGAAGGGTGGAAAAGAGGAAGCAGCAGCGCAGGCAGGAAGGTCCCATGGCGGCTTGGGGCACAGGGGGTGCAGAGTGAGGATTTGAGGTGGTCCCTGGAGCTCTATGGGTGCTGGGGGGGCACCCCCAGACCTGTGTCCTGCATACTCAGGGTTGTTCCAGAGGATGTATAAGGCCGAGTGTTACTTCATTAACGGCACGGAGAAGGTGAGGTTCGTGAAGAGGTACATCTACAACTGGGAGCAGCTCTTCCACCTTGACAGCAACGTGGGGCTGTTTGTGGGGGGTACCCCCTATGGGGAGAAATAGGCCCATTACCAGAACAGCAAACTGGAATTACTGGAGTACAAATGGAGTCAAGTGGACACGTTCTGCCGGCACAACTACGAGGTGTACAGTCCGTTCTTCGTGGAGCGCAGAGGTGAGCATGGGGCAGAGCGTGTCCCCTCGGGTCCTGCCCTGAGAATGACCCTGGAGCACCTCAAAACCTGCCTGGGAATCGCCCCAGAGCCCTCAGCTCTGGTTGGGCTCATCCCTTGGGCCTCCTGTCACTCCCAGTGACCCCTGTGGCTCTCCCAGTCCATCCCAGTCTCTCCCAGGGCCCCCCCGCGTGTCCATCCCGCCCATGCGTGGAGGTGATGCCTTTCAGCCAATCAGAGTGCGTCTCTGCGATGACTCATTAGTTGCCAGGCGGACCCGCGCTGGACTCTGCCTCCCAGTGCCCTGCACTTCATTCCCAGTTCCTCCCAGTGCCCCACCCCCACCCCCCCCCAGCCCCTCCCAATCCCTCTCAGCATATTCCAAGTCTATTCCTAGTTAATTCTCTGTCCCTCACCGTTCATTCCCAGTCCATTCCGGGTCCATCCCAGTCCCTCACAGTCCATTCCCAGTCCCTCCCAATCCATTCCCAGTGCCTCCTAGACCATTTCACCATTCCCAGTTCCTCTCAATGCCACACCCCCCCTCCCCTTTCTCTCCCAGCTCCCCCCAACTGATCCCAGTGTGTCTCCTCTCTCTCCCAGTTCCCACCAGCGTTTTCATCTCGCTGCTGCCCTCCAGCTCCCAGCCCGGCCCCGGCCGCCTGCTCTGCTCCGGGATGGATTTCTACCCTGCCCACATCCAGCTGAGCTGCTTCCAGGGCCAGCAGGAGCTCTCGGGGCACGGGGTGGCACCGCCGTGGGCCCCAACGGGGACTGGAGCCAGCAGCTCCTGATGCTGCTGGAAACCTCCCCGCGGCGCGGGGTCACCTCCAGCTGCCAGGTGGAGCACGTCAGCCTGGAGCAGCCCCTGAGCCGGCACTGGGGCACGGGGGAGGCACTGGGGGGGAACTGGGAAAGGCACTGGGATATGCTGGGAGGAACTGGGAGGAAGCTGGAGAGAGCCTGGTTGAAGCTGGGAGAGGGGCTCGGGTGTCTGGAAGGGCTGAGAAGGAATTTGGAATATCCTGGGGAGGGTGGGATGGGGTTCTGAAGGTGCTGGTGGGCACTGGGAGGGAGTTTGGGGGTACTGGGTGTAACTGGGAGGGATTTGAGTGAGCCTGGAGGGACTGGAAGGAGATCAGGAATTAGAAAGCAGGGATTGGGATGAGGTTGGTTGTGCTGGGAAGAGACCGGGAGGAGTCTTGGTGAGTCTGGGCAGGGCTGGGAAGGGACTGGGAGAGGGTTTGGGCGTCCTGGGGCAGTGAGGGGCAACTGGGAGGAGGCTGTGGGATACTGAGAGTGATAGGAGGGGCTTTGGTGAGTCCTGGGGCGGCCACGAAGGGATTGGGATGAGGTTTCAGGGCATTCTGGGTGGCCTGGGGGAGACTGGGAGGGAGCTTGGAGGGGCTTGGGGTGTCTGTGAGAGGTTTTGGGGGGTCCTGAGCCCTGCAGACCCCCGGAGATGCTGCCGGATGCTGCCCACAGCAAGATGCTGATGGGGATTGGGGGCTTTGTGTTGAGCTTTGTCTTCCTGGCACTGGGGCTCAGCTTCTACCTGTGCAAGAAGGTGAGGGAGGGTCCCGGGGGTCGTGTCCCCCCTCCACCAGAGCGTGTGTGCTCCCTCAGGGCCCCCCAGCCCGGTATCACCCCCTTTTCTCTGCCCACAGAGCTCCTGAGCTGGCAGCGGTCGCAGCCCCTCCCCGTGGCCTCGGGCCTGGCCGAGACCCCCTGCTCCATCCCCGAGATGATTTTGGGGGGATCGTGTGTCCCCCCAGCCCTGCTGTCACTCTGTCCCCATCCAGCTGCTCCCAGTGTTCCCAACAAAGCTTCTCAGTTCACCCCAGTCCTGTTTACTGGGGACAGTGGAGAGGGACTTGAGGGGACCCTGCGGGGGGACCATGATTCGGGAGGGGACAGAACGGGCCCCAGGATGGATCGGGAATGGGGACCTCCGTGTGTCCCCCCTGTGTCACCCCGCTCTGGGGACTCCTTGGGAGGCACCTGAACCCCAGCACAGCACCCAGCCAGCACCAAAAGGCGCCTGGGTGTCCTGAAGCTGCCAGGGGAATTTGGGGAGGGGGCGCAGGGGGGGTGCCCAAGCCAGGCCCAGAGTCCAGCACTGCCCCAGCACCATCCTGGGGATTAGAAAGGGGGAGGAGTGGGACCCTTCCCAAAGCAATTTGGGAGTTCTAGCCCCCTCTTCTTCCCTGCTTTTCCACCCCTTCCCCTCTGCCCCCCAATTCACCAGCCCTGTCCATCATGCTTGGTTTTGGAGGTTCCAGGCCCCTCCTGCTCTGAGGTCCCATCCCCCTTTCCCTCAATTCATGCACCTCCTGACAGCTTTTTCCTGGGAGGAGCCCTGAGTTTGGGATTTTTGGAGTGCAGTTCTGGAGGGGGACAGCTCTGTCTGGTTTTCCCCTCCCTCTTGTGGCCTCTCAGCTGCCCCCAATACCCTGGGGCTGCTGGGATTTCCCCCCTGGGGACAAGGACCTTCATTCCCTTCTAGGAGCCCAATGCTCAGCTGGGGGTCCAGCTCAGGGGGTCCTTGAGCAGCTGCCCCACAACCTCTGACAGGGTCTCCCAGCTCTGGGCTCCCCAAAGCCCTCAGCAAGCCCCAAGTCCCTCCCAAGAACCCTCAACTCCCTCAAACCCAGCATCCCCCACAGCCCCTGCAAGTTCCCCCCATGGCACCGGCCATGGCCATGTCCCCACAGGTCACTGGCCATGTCCCACCATGTCCTCACCCATGGCTGTCTCCCCACCACAAATCCATCCCTGTCATTGTCCCCCACATCTCCATCTGTGCCCAATTCCCCCCATGTCCCCATGAATGGCCACATCCCTGTCCATGTCCATGTGTCCCCATGTCACTCTCCATGTCTATGTCCCACCATGTCTATGTCCCCCATGTCCTCACCCATGTCCCAGTTCAATGTCTTTATTATTACCTCAGTGTAGGACCTTTAAAGTGATGAAGAGAAATGAAAAACAAATCAATGTCAAACCAAAAGGATTTCTGTGTCTGTGCCAGCTGAGGATCCATGTGTTTGGGTGGGAGGGAAGAATCTTTTTGGGATGGGTTTCCACCCCACTGTCTCCAAAATCTTGGTCTTTACCTCAGTCCATCACCATTTGACTGCAGAAGACATACTCAGGCAATAGGAAATCAAAATCGTGGAATTCCTGACATTGGAAAAAACCTCCAAGACCATCCAGTATTCCTTGATGCCCCCAGAAGACAGGATTGAACACAAACGATTTTCTGAGATTTAAAGTCAACAGATCCGTTCTGCCCAAGGAATTCCCAATGTTGGTGTGTGTCCTGCTGGATGTTCCTGACTCTGGGTTCATCCAGGTGCCCATGGGGAGCCAGGAAGATTTGAAGCCCCCATCCAGGTGTCTTCCCAACACAGATCACCAGGACCATGGATCACCAGGGCTCTGTCCAATGGGAGTCACTGCACATCATCCAACGCCGATCCTTGTAGCAAGAGAATACCAAGACTACAATAACTAGATAAAGGAGGCCCATGAAGCGATGGACTGTAACCAACCATATTTCCTGAAAGATGCTTGCTAAATGCGTGGACAAGATAGAGGCTCCAATCAAATAATGCATGATCACATCAGTAGTTGTAGAATGTAGATATATAGCTTAATGTAAACAATAAATGGCTTCTGCTCAATCATATTAGTTGATCGCCCAGAAGTCCTAAGCTTCTGCATGCTGGTGGATCACAATGTGGTAGACCACATGTGATATTGAAGCAGACTAAGGACTCTTTGGACCCTGAAGGGGTTCTGAAGGGGGTACTGAGGAACAGAAAGCCCAGTTGGAGACCGCCACAACAAGAACATGATGGGGCGAGTTGGAGGATAGCTCCACTCAGAGTCAGGAGAAAGAAAACTCCTGGGAATCAATCTCCAGGAAAAATACGCATGTGCTGCAGCAGGGACACCAGAACAGGTGAGCAGCCAGGAGCTGGGAGGATGGGAAAGACATTGTCAAAAGAACAGGCTACACTAAATATTCTCCAGCGTATTCTTTCTAAGAGAGAAATTAAGTATGACCCAGAGGTCTCAAAGAGATTACTAAAATGGGGTCAGGAGAGAAGAATTTTTACCACTCCCAGGAGTGTTTTTGACACTCTTGAGTGGGAAGGGCTGGGAACAGAGCTTTGGGATGCCATGAGCAATGGGTTAAAAGCAACCAAGGGACTCAGCACAATGTGGAAGGTAATTTTCATGGTGTTGAGGCAGTTCAAGGTAGAAAAAACAGCTGTGGCAGGAGCAGCAGCTGCTTTAGAGCCAGATGACCCTGCAGTTGCATTTCTGACTTTTGCACAAGAATTCTTTGGGAGGGGAGGACCCTGTTATACTATCTGTACCTTCTGCACCTCAGGAGCCGGAGTTAAAGGCTCAACAGATGGTTGAAAATAGTAACAATGTGGAACAAAAGCACGTGTCTCCTCCGAAGTCCACACCAGAATCACAGAAAATAGAAGTAGATGTGCTGTTACCTCCGCCAGCACCAGGTCCTCCTACAGGATGCCCAGTGGTTTCCCCTGAAGAGTTAAAAAAAGTGGCAGAGGAGTGCATCTAACCCCGCTGCCTCCATCAACACCCGAATCACCTCTCACATGCAGAGTTGCTGCTTTGAAGAGAACATCAGCGGCAGCAGAGACAATCAGCCAAACTTAGAGCTTTGATAGATCAACAAATAAAGCAAAGAGAAAAAACCAAACCACTGCTGATAGCGGAAGGGAGAAGTGATAAATCAAATACGAGATCGGCTCATCAGACCCCCGATCCTCAGACCGTGCTAGCAGCAAAGATTGGCAAGCCTGACTCTTCGGAGAAAGTAACCCGGATAATGAAACAGTGTCACAAGTGGAAGAGAGGAGGAAACAGCAGGACTGAGATTTCGATTAGTGGATGCAAAGAATGACTGATCCCCTGATGACTCGACCTGACAACCAGAAGTGCACAGGGCTGCAGATGGCGCGGAACACACAGAAACAAACACAGCTCCACCAGTGGCTGCGGTAGCTCCACACGGGTGAGTTTTATCCTCCAGAAACCCCTGAACGCCAGGCACTGGTCAGTTCACAGCTCCATATGGAACGCACAAGCTCTGAAGGAACTGGACAACTTTGCCTGCAACAAAACTCCTTCCCAGAACTGGAAGTTCCAACGACATTCCCTCCTGATCTCAGTGTGCGGGCTCTTCCACAGACCCAGCACCTCTGCTGGGGCGAGCTCCTGGATTGGCGACCCCTCTCTGTGGAGCTCCTCAGGCTCTGGGGTGAGAGGTGGGAGCCACTAGCACTTTGTGTCTTTTTAACCTTCTTTGTATTAGTTTTTGTTAGTTTTCTCCCTTTCGCTACATGCAGTCTTTTGAGGGGGTTTTGGTCTTGCTTTTTCCTCCTCCTGTTTTCTGTTGTGGGTGTTTGGGGGGAAGAAAGGCAGAGGTGTCCATACACAGGAGCCCTGGGCATGTGCAGATACGTGTGGAGATTTGTTAGGAAGTTTGTCAGCTCTTATGCCAATAGTGCTTTCTCTGCTGGTTCTGGGCAATGCTTTGGGCCATGTTCTTGCTCTGCTTTCCTTTGCTTTGGTCCCATCTGAGTGCTCAGCTGGGCTCCAGGCTGTAGGTGCTCTGGGCACTCCAGGAGTTCCTCTTGGATCCCTTGAAAAACAGAGTTTGGCCCACCAGGGGCTTTGTGCTTCTTTGTGGCACAGGAGAACTTCCCAGGCTATTTTGTGTTTGCTGTAGGCAAGGTTGGGTTGCTTTGCATCACTTCACAGACCCACGCAGAGCATTGGCTTTGTGATGTCAGGGCTTGGTTGCCATGTGCTTGTGCTGACATCACAAGGTTGCCTTGGTGCACGGAAGGCCTCAGTGGTGTCAGAGCAGCTCTTGGGCTTGCTCAGTGCAGGAGCATCCTCCTGCTTGAGGCGTTTGTCAGCGGGCAGCTGCACACTGACAGGAGCCTTGTTTGTTCCTGTGCTCCAGCACACTCTGCAAACTTGCACAGCAGTGCCACAATGATTGGGCAACTCGCTGCTGCAGTTTGCTCTGTCTATGGCATTACTTATTCCGGCTATTACCTGACTCACCTGGCTCGTAAGTAGAGGTTTTCTCTGGGCAGAACCTAATTTGGCTTTTGTATGTCTTCCTGTTTTTTCTTAGTGACTGGCTGGATTCTGAATCAGAAAGACAATTTAGGATGCCAATGGTTTGGTAAAGCTGCTGTCAACACCTTCAGCTCTAAAGGGGGTATCTGTAGCCACAGGGGCAGCGTTTGCAAGGGAACCTGCAGGGCTTCTGTTCCCTCCACGGGACAGTCTGTGGCAGCAGAGTCTGTCCTTCCCTCAGTTTGCAGGGTCAAGCAGGACAACTTTGAAAAGGTGGACTGGGAGATCTCAGAAAGCCTTCTAAAAGGCTCTTCCCAGAATTCAGAGAAAGCTTCTTTTTTCTAAATTTTGTCATGAAATGATTTGACTGTCTAACTTGACCTTTGAGTGCTAAAATAGCGATTCCCTTAGCAATGAAGTGCAAACTCCAAAGCAGTGAGTGAGGCAGTTTTCTCAAAGAATTTGCTTCATTTTCCTTACCCACTGCAGGTCACCTGACCCGTGTATTCAGAGGCGATGATCCTGAGGTGAGTGGGAAATGAACCTTTGATGTTCCCAGTGTTTCACAATTGTGGAGCAAGCTGTGAGCTTGGCCAGGGGCAGTAGAGTGTGGAGGGCAAGTTGGACAGGCTGAAAGAAAATCCATTTCCTTGTCTGCAGCATCAGTAGCAAAGGCCTTGCTGGCTATTTCCTACTTTTCCCTTTGGGAGCTTTAAAGAATTAAAAAGCTCAGTTTTGCAGAGAGAACATTGCTTGCTGATTGTAGCCAGGGAGGAATACTGAATTCAGAGCCATGGGCAGTTCTGTTGAATCAGCCCATTTGAATTTAGTTGGAGTGACTTAGAATCCCATGGCTATCAGAGCTTCTGATTTCTCCTTAGTCGAGCTGGTTGTAGATGGGAAAGGAAAGAAGGTTCTAAATGATAGGTGGAGGGCTGTCCCTCATGCTTCTCTCTTTCCACAGAGCACAGAAGCAACAGCACTCTCTGCCCTGGCTCCCTCTGCTCCTGGAGAAGAGGCCAAAGAGGAGCCAAAGGAGGGAAATTACTGCCTGATTCCAGCTGTGGTCACAGCACAGCTGGAATATTCCAAGCCAGTAAGTGCTACTTCTGGTGGCTGCTGTCTTGAGTGCAAGGCACAGCTGCAAGTTTGTGGCCAGGCAGCACTTGCTGCTGGTGGCTGAGGATGCTGAGTGCTGGAGTCCTGCCAGCACCTAGCAATTGCCCCAGCCAGTGACAGCTGGAAAATGGGCTTGGATCTGCAGTGTTGAGGCACCAAAGAGCTGGTGCCTGGGCGGGAGCATCTGGCTGCTTGGCTCACTGAAGCTCCATCTCTTGGCTTCTGCAGCGCTATGGCCAAGGGCGCACGGGGTCCTTCTGGAGCTCACAAGGTTTTGTTGCTTTGTTTTCCCTTTTGGGAAACCTGTGGTTGGCTTGTGGAACTGTTCTGCAGTTTTCCAGAGGAATTCTTCACTTCTCCAGAGTCTTTTGGCCCACCTGTCTTTTGGTTTTCCAGAAGCTGCAAGGAGCTGATTGTGCTGTCCATGAAGCTCTGGGGGTTCATTCTTGGCCCGTGTGGCAAAAGAAACCAACGGTGTAGTTCTGAACCCTTCTTCTGAGGCAAAACCCAGAAGCAGCAGGTTTCTGTTGGTCCATTTTGGGTGAAGTCTGCAGCTTTGGAAACTGCATTGGAGCCTCGAGTGGAGTGAATCTGCAAGTCCTTGACTGATGTCTTGTGTTGCTAAGAACAGCAAGGACATCTTGAAATGCTGGATGCTGGATTTGAAGTGCAATGTGCACCTCTGTGCCTGGGGAGCTGCCTGGGACAAAAGGAGCCAGGGGTCCGGGTCCAGAGCAGCTGAACAGGAGCCAGCGTGTGCCCAGGTGGCCAAGAAGGCCAAGGGCATCCTGGCCTGGGGCAGCAAGAGTGGGGCAGCAGGAGCAGGGCAGTGACCTGTGCTGGGCACTCTTCCTCAGAGTTGAACTTCTCACCCTGCTCTCTTGTGCATGTCTGCTGATCCTTTGGGCACAGTCCAAGCCATAAGGCTGCTCTCATCTAGTTCCAGGCGCCCAAGGAGCCTCGTTATCTCAGTGTCCTTGGGAGTTTAGCAAACCTGCATCCTGTTCCACTGAACATCCTTCTCCTGATCAGCTCTCCTTGCATTCCTTCATGCTGTTTTCGTGTGCACGTCCTGTCTTTTCCTTCACAGGCCTCTTTCTAATCAATGCCTTCTCATTTCTACTCCCGTATTTCAATCCAGGGATCCGTCCAGCACCTTGTGGAACAGCAGGACGTGGAACACAGTGGGGATGTGTCAGCAGCAGTGACACCCACTTCAGCAGGGGCAGAGAGTGGTGCACACGAGAGCCTCAGCCCCTCAGCTGATGAGCCGCTCTTCTTGAATGCAGCTGAGCACACGCACACTGAGGTGGTTAAGGAGGCCGTGCTTGTGGCCCGGAGACCCTTGGAGGAGCCAGAAGATCCCTGCGAGCAGAAACAAAGTGGCAGATGAAGAGATGGGAGCAAAAGCCAGAGCAGCAGAGGCAGAGAGCCCTGCCTATGTCCCACACAGCCCCAGAGCCGAGGGCCTGCTTCTCCTGGACACAGCCCAGTCCATGGCAGCCTCAGCAGAAGGGACAGAGAGCCTAGGACATACTGTGCACAGTCCAACCTGCTGACTGCTCCGCTATTCCTGCACCACAGGGATTTCCTCCAGACTGAGGGGCTTAAGAGGGCTGTGCTGATGGTCCAGGAACCATTGGAATAGCCAAAAGAAGCACAGAAGCAGGAAGGAAGCATGCAGGAGGCAGGAGCAGGCAGAGACAGAGAGCCTGGCACATGCCCCACACAGCCCCACAGCCCATGACCCACCTCTGCTGGAAACAGCAGAGTGTGACAGGAGGGGCTTTCCCCTCTTTTTTGTGTCTTCTTCTTTTGTAGGATTTGAATGGATAAAAACCAATCTATCTATCCACCTATACATGTACCTATAGATCCATTTATATAGACACCTCTATTTATATAGACACAAATAGGTACACATGTGTATATATTTATAAATACATACACATATATTCCTCTATCTATATCCATGTCTATATCTGTATCCACATGTGTAATGCACCCCTAGGAGTTAGTTACTTACACCTCATTGATTATTTAGGGATCATTTGTCAATATGGTACTGCTATGGCAGGTTTGTCTACCCTGCCTACAAATCTCTCTAGTGCAAAAACCGTATTCTGACGTAGGTCAAACTCACTTCCTCACCCCCACTCAGCTTCAAAAATGTCCCCCATAGCAGAAACAGAGCAATAAATTCATGTTTTCTGGATGTTCTGGAGTCTGCAGGAACTTTCTTCACGCCAATGGACAAGAACCTGGGTATTTGCTCAGATGACACAGACAAGAGTGTTTGTACTGTCACTGTCCATTGCCTCCAGGAGGAAGCCTCGCTACTGCTCCCTTTCCTTTTCTCAATCAAGCCTCCTCAGTGGTCAATGCAATTGCGATGTAGAGCAAGGGAAAGGATTTTTCTCGTAAATTTGTAGGGCCATGATAACAAACCAAGACTACCACCTCACATCACCACATATCTCAACAGAAAAAAGAATTGGTTTGAACATTCTGAAATTAAACACCTACTTCAATTCATTACTGACATTGTTTTCCAACCCTTACAGTAATTGAAAATCCTTAATCTTCATCTAGAAATGTGTTTCTTCCCTCTCCCTTACCTGGCAAAGGCAGTTCCAATCTCCCTCCTACTCAAATGTGCTTTTCTTTGATATTCCACACAAAAATCAGATGAGAATGGAAACATGAACAACACCAACCCAGTATTTTAAAAGCACTGAGATGATTTCTTTCATTAATAAATACCATTACCTTCTTGGTCTTGATTTGTGTTGGGTCTTTTTCTTGGCTTCTTTGTTGGTTTGTTGGTTGGTTTGATGGTGTGGGCTTCTTTTTCCTCTGCAGTGGCTTAGCACCAAAGAGGAGATTTCCTGTCTTTGGGCCACCTCTGTAAGAACCCCATCTGGATTAGCTGGACACCAAGTTCAGAAACAATTTCAACCTACAGAAAATTCCATCTGGAATCACCATGGCATTAAACTAGGAAGATAAGTAAACAATGAATTCAGCCTCACTGTTACATTTCTTGGAGGTTGGGGAAGGAAACTTAACCAAAGACATGACAGGTTTCAAGGCTCAGACTCTCTGATGCTGAAAAACCCCACAATAAATGGTCCTTTGGAAGATGTTTCATTTTTGAAAGCCATACCTAGAGATGGTAGTAATAGCGTGGATAGGAAGGTAGTGCAGAGAACACTGGGAGAGCATTTAGCTAAACAGATGTCAGAATCCAATGCTCTCTCAGCACATTCTATGAAGCATTCCACATACGGAAGGTGCCAGCACTAATATCAACTTGACTCATTTGAAGGTGGCTGATACTACATGGGATTTCTGATTTTACATAATGGTCCAAAAAAGCACAATCAAAATAGAAACTACTGTTAGCAAAATACAGCAATTGCAAGACCCAGTTGAGATACCAGTGGGACTCCCATGACTTTTCTCTGTAGCCTACTCAGCAGCACAACTCTGAGGCACTTCTGTCTCTGGGAAGACAGGCCAGCTGAAGCAATGGTTGAAAAAAGCTGAAGGCCATTGCTCTCTTGCAAATTCTTTCCTAGTTTTCTGGATTTGATGCTCTGCGTTCAGCTGAGTCACACATTCCCTCCTCCTGTGCTGGGCTGGCTAATGAGCGAGACACTTATGCTCATTTCATGACCTCAGTGGGAATCCTTTACACCACTGATCCCCTCAGCTGCAGTAGAGAGAGTTGATGGTACACTCAGGAAATGTGACTTATTGCTCCTGACTTAGTGGAGCAATACAAAAAATGTATCTCATAAGACAACACAGATCTAAGTTAGACAAAATCCTTCCCTTGAAATCAAGGTCAGGTTTTGGTCCCTTTTCTGTTGAGACAAAATGAGGGATTTTTTTGTTTTGCAACAGCTGAGTTGCCACAGCCTGCATTTTCACTGAGCTTAAAGATCATCTCTTGAGCATGCCACTCATGGGAGCCCAGCACATGAAAATTGTTATAAATGACTCAAAATCCGGGCAGGAATGAGTAAATAAAATTTATTTTGAAGCCATGAGAAGTCACAAAGCAAAGGTGGGAACAGCACTGGAAGCTTGATGGGACTCCTGCCCACCAGAGGCTCTACTCACAAAGTGGCATCTCTGCCTTTTATAGCCTGAGATTGCATCAGCCTCAATATTCATCAGCAGTCCTTATCTGTCCTCCTCATTGCTGGAGCCCTTCTCATCTCTTGATGGCTGCTGTGATGTTCCTCTGCCAGGTCTCCCACCAACAAGTGCCCCCCAGCCCCTGCTGCCTCTTACAAGGGGCATCAAAACTGTACTGGCACAACAGAAATACACATCAAAAGAACTGTAAACCCCAACAAAACTTCTCCCCACCACACTCAACAACCCTTCCTCATTGGCATGAGCCAATCACCACACCTTATTCATAACAAAGTTAAAATGATGCTCAGTGTTGCCAAGCTTTTGGGCCGTGTTCCTTTTAATCCCAGCCCGCTCTGTCTTTTATCCCATGCACCCAAACACAACACACACACACCCACACCCCCCTAGAGAGTTCTTAGTCCATTGCTGGTTTGGTTGCCTGGATTTTGTTTGTTTTGATTGTTGCTGGTTTTCCCTTGTTGTGCCTTAGCTGTCCTGTAGGCAGTAGAGTGAATCGTGCCAACCAAGTTGTTCTGCTTTGTGCTGCCTCCGCTGAGGCGTAGCGACCTGGTTCGGGAACAACACGGCAGCCACACCCAGGCTGCTCGGGCCATCAGCTCACAGACACCAGTGTGGTGGACGGCAAATGGCATTTATTAACTAGTTACATGGAGTTATAAGACCTCTGTTTGCTACATCACATCCGTCTGCTTACGTTACAAGTTACGTGTTGCTTAGCTTGTCAAGGGACACTAAACAACTAAGTGTTGAGGGAGGGGTTCTGTCTGCCCGTACAACGCGATATCTTCCGACCGCCTGTCCCTAATCTCCCACAGCTTTGTGGCTAAATCTTAAACCTGACTTTTGCTCATGCCCCTGCCACTGATTTTGAAGCAATCTCAAAGACTGTCACTGATGACAGCAGCACCATGTCCTGCATCACCGAGGGCCCTGACAGCGCCCGTGTCAGCAAGGGCCACAGCCAGCACCCAACAAGAGAGGGACAGGCTGGAAGCGGCACGGAGCAGCCCCGCACTTGTGGCCTTGTAGCCCCTGCCGTGCCCAGAGCCCTGGGAGGCTTTGGCCACGGTGCCAGCTGACAGCCCCAGCCCCGGCCTGCAGAGCCCTGGGGCTGCAGCCCGGGCTGTTCGGGGCACGGGGAATTGGCCGGCCGGCCGTGCCAGGGCCTTGTGGGCAGCGGCTCCGTGTCCCGCGGGAGGCCGGGGACGAGGGGTGTCCCTCAGGGCTCTGCCTGGGCCCCGGGGCTGGGCACTGCCTGCCTCAGGGACACCCAGGGGCACCCAGCGCAGCCTGGGCGCCTTTGCAGGGCACGGGGAGCTGAGCGGGGCAGGGGCACCACGGAAACACCGAGGGCCTGCCCGGGGCACAGCCGGGGGAAAGCCGCGCTGGAAAGCCGCCAGAGGCTGCTCAGAGCTGGCCCGGGCACTTGGGCACCTGCCAGACACAGCCCGGCTCTGAGCTGACACCGAGCCAAATACAGGAGAAATGACAGCACGTTTCTCTAGACACACACCATTATTGTGGAGTTTCTCAAGGTGGCTTTTTATGAGGGAAGATTTTCAATGCACATTTTGCTTTATTTTTTACCTGTTAGAAAGTATAAAGTTGTATTTTGTTATGTGTGAGGAGGGATGGGCTGGGAAAGGTTATGGGTAATGGAGTTTTTTATTCAATGTATTTTCAAAACTGAGACATGGCAAAGTCCAAACAGACTCCAACAGCAGTGTCTGGTTCCAGACTGCTCTGCTTTTCACAGTGAGATCTCAGTTCTTTCAAATCCAGCAGTCAAAGCCATTGAAACACAGAAAAGCTGGGAATCAGGTTAAAGCCCTTGGAGGGTTTGCTCTGTCTGTACATTCCACATCTCCCCTGGTGTCCGTTCAGCCTCTCCACTGCTGTCCTACGTGCACATTGCTGTAGCCAGAGTTCAGTATGTGCTTTTATAGATAGAGAGATACATGTGATTATTATTATCATCACTCCAGATTTTCCTCTTTTAAATCATCTCTCAAACTAAGACAGAAGTGCTTGGAATGTGGAATGAGCTCCAGCCTGAGCTCCCACCTGATCCAGCACCAGGAGATCCAAACTAAGGGACATCGCTGCTGGTGCTTGGAATGTGGGAAGAGCTTCAGCAAGAACTCGCAGCGCATCAAGGACCACAGGATCCAGAGCGGGGAGAGGCCCTGCGAGTGTGGGCAGTGTGGGAAGGGCTTCTCCCAGAGCTCTCACTCGACCCGACACCAACGGAGGCACCGCTAAGGGAAGCGCTGCGAGTGCCCCGAGAGCGGGAAGAGCTTCGTGCGCTGCTCCAGCTCCATCCCCCGTGGGAGGATCGGCCTTGGCTGATCCCCAGTGACCCCCGTTGGGCAGAGCCCTGCTGATCTGTGCTCCTGCTGATCCCCGCTGGCTGTGAGGAAGGTGTTGGAGACGTTTCTTGCCCTTCTCCCCGTGCTGCTGTGATCTGGTTGGTAATAAATTCCCTCCCTGTGCCCAGGCTGGCTCTGTTGTGGCCGCGCCGCTGCTCGGGGCGGGATCTGTCCCGATCCTTCTCTCCACTGCCGGGCCTCTCCTCAGCCCATCAGAGAAGGCACTAAAATAATTGAGCCCATCAGAGCGCAGGGCGCTGAGGACTCCCCAGGTGCCAGCCAGCCCCACAGCGCCCCGAGCTCCTCAGCCGGACTCCCCTGGGGCTGCGGAGTCGGGGCTGCCCCGGAGCTCTTGGCTACTCTGGGCTGCTGCGGGCACCCCCGCACCTGTGTCCTGCACACACAGGGCTGTTCCAGGAGATGCTGAAGCGCGGCTGGCACTGCATGAACGGCACCGAGCGGATTGGGGTGTGTTGGGAGGAACTGGGAAGGATTTGAGTGAGCCTGGAGGGCCAGGAAGTAGAATGGAGTTTGGAAAGTGGGGCTGGAATAAGGCTGGTTGTCCTGGGAAAAGACTGGTAGGGGTCTTGGTGAGATCTGGTAGGGCTGGGAAGGGATTGGGAGAGTTTGGGCGTCTTGGGGTGGTGGGGTGCAACTGGGAAGGGGTTTAGGGATCCTGAGAGGACCAGGAAGGGCTTTGGTGAGTCCTGGGGAAGCCACGAAGGGATTGGGAGGAGGTTTCAGGGGCTCTTGGGTGGGTTGGGGGTGACTGGGAGGGTGCTTGGAGGGGCTTGGGGTGTCTGTGAGAGGTTTTGGGGGTCCTGACCCCTGTGGATCCCCCAGAGATGCCACCAGACGACACCCACAGCAAGAAGCTGACAGGGATCAGGGGGCTTCATGTTGGGCTTCATCTTCCTGGTGCTGGGGCTCAGAATTGAGGGGGACCCTGCAAGGGGACCGTGACTGGGGGGGGAGGCAGAACAGGCCCTGAGATGGCTCAGGAATGGGGACTCCCTTGTTTCATCCACCCCCCCCCTGCCATGTCGCTCTGCTCTTGGGACTCCTTGGGAGGCACCTGATCCCCAACACAGCACCTGTGCGAGAGACAGTGGGGACGGCAATGAAAGATCTCTGGAGTCCAGGGCAGCTCTTGAAACATGTGGTTTATTGCATAGTTCGTTGGTGCAAGAGCTTTGTTTAAGCTGCCAGCCACAGTGAAAAGCCTGCCTAAGCAAAGAGGACTCAAATCTTGTTACAATACATTATATCTCTTCCTGTGTTGAATATTCTAGTTTACACTGACCAACCAGTACAAGACACAAATGCTACAGAATTTACATACAGCCTATGGGAACTACTACATTACCATACCACGCCACATTCCAAACCCTAAAAGCTGGTTTCTAGACTCCTTTGCCACCTTGGCAGGGCCCCTCCCCCTTGGACCCTTGGCATCCCTTTGTTAGGGGTATTGCTCAATCAACAGGGCTCTTGCCTTCAGCTAACTCAATTACTGTCTTCCAGCTTAGCATCCTAGATCTCAAAGCTTGCTTTCATTTCTATTTCACTGATAGGTTTCATGCTGTTAGAATCTTTTGCCAAGCAATCATATTTCTAAGGTTTTCCTGTTTCATCCTCTCCAACAGGCACCCAGTGAACCTCAAAAGGTGCCAGGACCCCTCAAAGCTTCCAGGGAAATTTGAGGAGGGGGCTCACAGGGGGCACCCATGCTGGGCCTAGAACCCAGCACCACCCTAGCCTGACCTGCCCCAGCTCCATCCCGGGAAGTAGAAAGGAGGAGTGGGATCCCTCCCAATGCAATTTGGGGGTCCCAGCCCCCTCTCCCACTCTTTCCATGTCCCAGACCCCTCTTTACCCCCGCTCTTCCTCCCTTTTCTCACTGCCCCCCAATCCACCAACACCACCATCCCACATGCTTGGTTTTGGAGGCTCCAGACCCCTCCTGCTCAGTCCAGAGGTCCCACTCCCCCTTTCCCTTAATTCAGGCACCTCGTGGCAGTGTTTTCCTGGGAGGAATCCCTGAGTTTTGGGATTGCTTGGGTGCAGTTGTTGAGGCGGACAGTTTTGTCTGGCTTTCCCTTCCCTGTTGCGGCCTCTCAGCTGCCCCCAACACCCTGGGGCTGCTGGGATTTCCCTCCTGGGGACAAGGATGTTCATTCCCTTCCAGGAGCCCAATGCCCAGCTGGGAAATGCCCAGGTCAGGGGGTCCTTGAGCAGCTGTCCCACAACCTCTGACAGGGTCTCCCAGCTTTGGGCTCCCCAAAGCCCTCAGCAAGCCCCAAGTCCCTCCCAGGAACCCTCAACTCCCTCAAACCCAGCATCCCCCACAGCCCCTGCAAGTTCCCCCCATGGCACCAGCCATGGCCATGGCCCCACATGTCACTGGCCATGTCCCACCATGTCCTCACCCATGGCTGTCTCCCGGTTGCGGTGCTTGGCTTCCCTAATGGTTTGTTCCCGATCTCCCTTGGCTCCTGGACAATTGTTTTGCCCTAAGTTTGTTCCCTCCTTTATTCCAGAAAAATGTATGCCAATCCCTGTTTGTTCCATCCCCTCAGTTGTCAGTCTATTACACCCAACCCTAGCTGCCAAAGTTCTCCTTTCCTTGATGCCCCGTTGGATCCCCAGAATTGTAACCACCCCTTATATTCCCCTATTGGCCAGAGTTTTATGGGCCACTCCCCGTGATCCTCCCCCATTGTGTCACTATTGGTGTTGTAATGTATCCACCCCTTGCTCCACCCCTGCTTAAAAATCCCTATCACCCTTTGTTCCCTGCTCTCTCTCCCTGGAAACTTCAGCCCTAATAAACTCCTTGATGGAACCCATACTGAGGGCCTCCTTGTTCTCCTTCACTTAATCCTGGATGCAACTTAATCTACCCCTTAGGGACTGGATGCCCTAAAGGTCTTGCCTGAGGCAGACGCATTCCTCAGGTAGCTCCCTGTTTCCTGGTGCTACCACTGGCTCCAAGGAGCTAGTCAGGGTTGGATTTGCAGAGCCAAGCAGCGCATCCTCTTGTCACCATGCTTCCATCCTTGTCATCGTCCCCAACGTCTCCATCTGTGCCCGTACCCCCATGTCCCCACAAATGGCCACATCCCCCTCAAAATCCATGTGTTCCCATGTCACTCTCCATGTCTATGTTCCACCATGTCTATGTCCCCCCATGTTCTCACCCATGTCTTAGTTCTATGTCTTTATTTTGACCCCAGTGTTGGATATTTTAAAGAGATGAAGAGAAATGAAAACCAAATCAAGACCAAAAGAAAAGGATTTCCATTTCCGTGCCAGCTGAGGATCCATGTGCTTGGGTGGATCCAAGGGATTTTTGGGGAGGGATTTTCACCCCACTGTCTCCAAAATCTTGGTCTTGGCCCCAGTTATTCACCATTTGGCTGCGAAAGACACCTTTGGGCATTAGGAAATCAAAATCGTGGAATCCCTGAAGTTTGAAAAGACCTCCAAGACCATGCAGTATTCCTTGATGCCCCCAGAAGATAGGACTGAACACAAAATATTTTCTGGGGTTCAGAGTCAACAAATCTGTTCTGCCTAAGGAATTCCCAATGTCAGTCTGTGTCCCGATGGATGTTCCTGCACCTCTATTCATCCAGGTGCCCACGGGGAGCCAGGAAGATGTGGAGCACTCCCAGCCAGGTGTCCTCCCAACTTGGATCACCAGGACCACGGATCACCAGGGCTCTGCCCAACAGGGGGTCACTGGGGATCATCCAATGCTGATCCACCCATGGAGGATGGAGCTGGAGCAGCGCACGAAGCTCTTCCTGCTCTTTGGGACTCGCAGGGCTTCCTTTAGTGGTATCTCCGTTGGTGCTCGGTCAAGGTTGAGCTACTGGAGAAGCTCTTCCCACACTCAGGACATTCGTAGGGCCTTACCCCAGTGTGGATGTGCCGGTGCCTGTTGAGGTTTGAGTTTTGCTTGAAGCCCTTCCCACAGTCGGGGCAGCGGAAGGGCCTCTCCTCTGTGTGAATCTGCTGATGTCTGAGGAGACTGGAGCTGGTCTTAAACCTCTTCCCACATTCAGGACACTCGTAGGGCCTCTCCCCGGTGTGGATGCGCTGGTGGTATTTCAGGCTGGAGCTCCATCCAAAGCTCTTCCCACATTCCAAGCAGGTGTAGTGCCCTTCCCCAGTGTGGATCACCTGGTGCTGGATCAGGTTGTAGCTTTCTCTGAAGCTCTTCCCACATTCCCCACACTCGTAGGGCTTTTCCCCAGTGTGGATCCTCTGGTGTTTCCTCAAGCCGGAGCTCTGGCTGAAGCTCATCCCACATTCCTCACACTCATAGGGTCGCTCCCCAGTGTGGATCACCTGGTGTTGCATCAGACTGCCCTTCTGGTTGAAGCTCTTCCCACATTCCCCACACCCATAAGGCTTTTCCCCAGTGTGGATCCTCTGGTGTTTCATCAGACTGGAGCTGTGGCTGAAGCTCTTCCCACATTCCCCACACTCATAAGGCTTTTCCCCAGTGTGGATCCTCTGGTGCTGGATCATGTGCAGGCTCCGGCTGAAACCCTTCCCACATTCCAAGCACTTGTGGGGCTTCTCCCCTCCATGAGGCTTCTCCACCAGCTCGGAGCTCTGGCTGGATCTCCGGCTGCCCTCCTGGCACAGGGGGAGTCTTTGCTCCTCATAGCTCCCTGCGCTGGGTTTGCAGCCCCTCCTCGTGCGGAATCTCTGATGATTTTCCTCCTTCTCCATCTGGCCACTCTTTGGGAATGAAAAATCCTGGTTTGGGGGAAAAAACAAGAGGAGAGTGCCTTAGGCTGGGGGTTCGTCCTTGCCCAAGTTCATCTCAGGAAGTCACTGGGCATCCTGTGTGTGTAAGAACCTCCAAACCACCAAGATTCGGCCCACAGCTCCTCCAAACAGATCAAAAATTCCCCAAACATCAAGACTCAGACAAAGCCTATTCTAAAATACAAAAATTCAAACCCTTGCAAAAAACCAAAGCATCAACATTTAGCCCAATAAAATTCAGAAACACCAAGATTCAACCCTGTGAAAATCGTGGATCCCCCTCCCCTGTCACCCTGTGGAATGTGGGAGGGGACAATGCTCCTGGGGCTGGGGGTGAGGCTGCTGATACAGGGAGGGGTGGAACCTTGTGGTCCCTACTCTTCCTCGCATTCCTCTCCCTCCTACTATTCCTCATTCTCCAACCCACATGCATCCCTCGACCATTTTGTTCCTCAACCCTGCTTCTCCTTCCCTTCTCCTCCTGCCCCCAGGCCCAGCACCCACTGCTGGCTCCCTCTTCCCCCCAAACCCACAGCATCCCACCGCAGGGGCAGGGATGGAGCTGGGGCAGGTCGGGCTGGGGCAGCGCTGGGCTCTCGGCTGCTCCCGCCCGCACTCGGTCCCCGCTGCAGCCGCTCCCGCCAGGACAGCGCGGGGGGGCCCGGCCTTGGCGCTCCCCCCTCCCACCTCCCCAAATTCCCCTCACGGGGGTGCCCCATGCTCTAGGGGGAATGTCCCACAAACGGGGCACCCCCAGGAAAGGAAGAAGAGCAAAGGGTCTTTACAAACACACGCTGTCAAGCTGCTTGGGGATAGGGCCAGGCACTTGGACATAAGGAAGGCACAGAAGAACCCATGAGCTCCAGAAAATGTTATGAACTGACCACACAGACTGCTGCTCAGCCAAGGGCCTGATCAATTCATGAACTTCTAGAAGAAGAATAAAGACTTAACAGATCAGTGAATATTGTGATCTATACAGAACTGGGCTGCATATTAAGGGGAGATATGTAGTAGGTGGATTGGGAAGTCTGTGCCTCTCAAGAACTTCAGCCTATGGGGAATGGGAGAGGGAGATGCTGCTGGAAAAATTAGGATGAAAAGGAGGCTGCATCCTCCAACAATTGGAGAGGCCCCATGGGAAATGTCCAATGGCCTCTCCCTATTTTTTATGAATGAAATGACTTTTACAGGACTCCTCTGTCTTCTTTGTGGACACAAACCTCTGGTGATGTCAAGTTTTCCACACACCTTGGGGCTCCTCTGGAATTCCTTCCACCGTCTGGGACAGCGGGCAGTGAGTGGAGCTGAAGGTGCCTCACCCAGTTTGGGTGACGGGCTCCCTTGGGTGGCGGCGGCACCGGGGATTGATTGGGTACCCGAGAGTGTCCAGGAGACAGATGAGTGACAGATCAGGGGGGCTGTGAAGAGTCACCAGGGAGAGAGCACTGAAAATCTCATCACTGAGGACACTTGGCATCTTCAGGGAGCAAACATGGCAGGGCACCCATGAAGGGTGGAAAAGGGAAAGCCAGGAAGGTGTCCTGGTCAAAGGGATGATGATCCCAAAATATCTCTGAAGGGTCCCTTGGGAGAATGTTGAGGCAGTTTGCACATTCTCCCAGAGGTAATTGAAGGACATGGACACCCAGAGGGGCAATAAGGGAAGTTGAGAAGGGATTGAGACAACCGGGGATGGATGGTGTTGGTGTGCTGGGAAGGGTTAGGGTGTAGGGGAGTGTGCAGGAATACGGGTTAAGGCAAGAAGCAGCAGGAGGAATCACTGTGGTAGGAAAAAGGATGATGGAAAAGAGGAGGAAGAGAAAACTACTGAGGACTGGGATGTTTTTCTTCAGGGTCTTATCCTCTAAATTTGCCAGCTGAGCCCAGATCCTTTGTATCCCCAGTTCCCAGGACAGGGAAACAAGGAGGTCAGGATTTCAGGGGGTTTCTCTGTGCTGGGCAGCAGCAGGAGCGGGCGCAGAGGTGCGGCACCGGGAGCACGGGCTGGGGGCCTGTGGGGAGCTGCGGGGCCAGGCCGGGGCTGTGGGGCAGCCGGGGCTCAGCGCCGGGCGCTGCCTGACCCCACCACCCCCGGGCAGGGCCGGCAGTGGCCCCCGGCCCCCAGGAGGCTGCGGGACGCCCCGGCCGCTGCCCGGCCCCGTGGAGCTGCCGGCCCTGCCCGCCGGGGGAGCCGCCTTTGGACACTGCGGCAGGACAGGCACAGCCTCTGGCATACGGGCTGGGGAGCACAAGGACGAGGAGGAAGGAAAATCTGGGAAATGTGGATTATTCATTAAAGGTGAAAGAAAACGCAGGGAGCAGCCCGAGTAAACCAAACTCTTCACAGAAGTAATGGTGAATGCTCCTTTATTGAGGGTACACAGATTTCTTTTATACATATACATATATCATTCTTGTGCATAAGCTGTTCACGTGGCATTTTACTACTAGCTATTGGCTACCTCCTGGTGTCCACGAGCCCCAAGCGGCTATACTATTTGCTAGTGTTATCTGCATAAGCATTCCTTTGCAGTTACTTGTTTACACTTTGTTGAGGGGCCAACATCTTGTTCTCAGGCTATCGGTCCTTGACAGTGCTAAAACAGAACTTTCCCAGCACTGTAAGGCCTATCTGTGTTGTTACCCTGGTTTTTCTGAGTTTTTTAAAGCCTTTTGAATTTTCATAAAATGGAGTCAGATCTTTTTAGTTACTGTACAATATTAAAAGCAGTTCTACTATTTTCCCACATATGTAACATAAACAAATCCTTTGTTTTTCATTCTCTGTCCTTTGTTTGCATATTTCTAACCTGAAAACAATTGTAACTGACAGTTGGTTTAGCCACTTGGCTGAAAGGTGAAAAACCCCAAAAAGCCAATCTTCTGCTAGACCCACAAATGTATAAAAAGTAAGAAATAAACAAAGGAGCTTGCTCCATCTGAACTCAGCCTTGAGCCGGATCGGAAGAACCTCTGTGCTGGAAAATCTCTCTCCGTGTGACTGCTTTGTGTGTCTCGGTAACACTGTGTCTATCTCCAAAAATCCTTCTACAATTCATGGAAGGATCGAGATCTTGATTTAATGATTTTGTTTGGGTCACTGGAGAAAGGAATGATTTTGCAGAAAGCTCAGCAGCTGTCAGAGGATGAGCACCCACAGGCACTCAGGGGGGCTGCAGCAGTGGCACAAGAAGCCCCTGAGACAGTTGGTCACAAAGGCACAGCAGGTGAATGCAAGAAGGGGTGAGGAAAAGGCCAAGGTGAAGCCAAAGGCCATGGCAGAGTTTCTACAGCCCCTGAGGGATCAACCCCAGGGCACAAGGGGGCCCCAGCACCCAGGGGACCGGGCTCGGCCACAAGGACCTGGCAGAGGCATTGCCCTCCTCAGCAGGGGAGAGCCAACCCAAGCAGCCCCTGGGAAGGAATCAGGGTTCCATCTGCAGGCCACAAGGACACTGGAAGCACAGACAGCAGCAGCCTCAGGAGGTGCAAGTCCACCCCTGCATGGACATGGATTGTTAGGGGTGGCAGAGCTCCCATTACTCCAGGGACCCACCACACTGGAGCCCTTGAGAACATTCAGGGAGGGTCTGGATCCAGAGGAGGCCTTTCCTCACAGACATAAGGGCCTCTGAATCCACTCTCAATCTTACACCCAAGGAGAGAAAATATGAAAAACATCTCTTATTATTCACAGAATATGTGGGAAAGATGACTGGTCGCGTTATATTCAATCTCTATTAGCAGACGTGGGAGATATACTTCAAATGCATGAATTTCTGCTTCCTCCTAATCATGATGATAATTTACTGGGAAGGGATTTGATGGCTAAATGGGGAATGCAAATTAATATTGTAAAAGGTGATACAGAGGCCAGTTCTGGGGTACCTTTGTGTCAAATGTCTGGCAAGGCCTATGCTGAAGTGAACCCAGAAGTGTGGCCAGCCCCAGCGAAATAGGGAAAATCAGACACCCAGCCTCTCCAAATTCCTCTCAAGCAACCAGGACAAGTGGTGACTAAAAGCAATACCCTATTCCAAGGGAGGGAAGGAAGGGCTCACAGCCTGTCACTGAGCCCCTCTTAAAGGCAGGGCTTTTAGAGCCTGGCATCTCTCCCTGGAATGCTCCAATGCTGCCAATCAAGAAACCAGATGGAATCTATAGAATGGTGCAGGACCTAAGAAGAAGAAATGAGATTATTAAACCGAGGCACCCCACAGTCTCAGATCCTTACACCAGCTGCAACCAGGTTCCCTCCTCACACTGCTACCATTCAGCACTTGATGGAAAAGATGCTTTCTGGGGATGCCCACTAACACAGGATGCTGAACAGGAGTAGGCCTTTGAGTGGGAACAAGAGGTAGAAGGATAAATCGGAAAGACATGGACGGTTCTTCTGCAGGGAGGCGCAGAAGCACCAGCCTTATTTGGGCCAGCCTTGCAGAAAATATCCAAAGAATTTACCTTACCCCCAGGGCTTGGGTTAATGCCCTGTCATAGTTTTAATTTCAAATTAAGCAGAAACACTACTCAATGTAGTGTTTTTACATTTACTAAATTTTGGGTTTGGTACTTACTCTTTTTGTGAGAGAGAGACTAGGAGAAAAACAAAGCAGGCTTAACTTTAAAATTAACAAATAGTTTATTAACATACACTAAAAGAATAGAAAAACAGAAAGTTGGAAAAAACCTAAAATGGAATGAAACTTCAAAAACACTTTTCCCTCCTCTTACAAACTGTTCACTTTCTTACAAAACAACATAAAGAGACAAAACTTGTAATTTTCAGTCAGTTCCACTATCACACAATAGTCTTTCATCAATTCATTAGGGGAAGAGTAACTTTTTGAGTCATGGATCCCACTGACAACTTAGAACAGTTCTCTTGTGGGTTTTAAACTGTCACAAAAACAACCGCTCAGAGAAACCTGCCTTTGTGACCTCCCATTAGCAGGTCCCCAAGCTGCTTATGGGTCATGGGTCTTAGACTTTCGCATACTGGGGTGTCACTTTTTAAAGACAAATAACTCCAAAACAAAGGATTCTTCACTTCAAGGTACAGAGATATCTTCTCACTTCTTCACTGGCGCAGGGGGCTTCTCATCTTTATCTCTGTTTAAACATCTTATCGGATATTACTTAGTCCATCACAAACACCTTTGCTTAAATCTACAAGAAAAACAATCATCTACCCAAATGCAAATCTTTCCCATGATTTACAGGAATGACCTAAATATAGAGTTCATTTCTATGGCTCAAGTAAGAATAGAACAACCAACTCTTCAACCCTCTGTCTTAATATTGTCTTTTCACTCTTGCTTTACTGACTTCATGCTGTTGTTCTTTATGTTCACTCTGTCTTTCCTTACTCTCTCAGAGAAGGGCCAAGCTCTGGAAGCTTCATGTTGCTAGGAAAGAGTTAAATCTGCTCGGAGTCTTTGTCTCTCACTCTCTGTAGCTCGTAGTGTTAGTTGTTCAAGGCTGAGCTGATAAGGAAGAACTCACAGGAACATCAGAGATTGGAGCACTCTGGCAGTCTAGAATCACAAAAAAAACCCCCAGGCAAGATCATAAATGCCTTCTCAGCCCACCCCTCGGTGTAAATCGGGGTGGCCTCGCCCAAATGGTGCCCATAGCTCCCATCAAGGGCCCAGCAGATATTTTTCTCTGCTCTAACGAAATTTGAAGAAAGTAGCTGTTACAAAACAGCAACCTTTCCTTCCCCCCCTTCACCCGGGAGCCGATGGAATCCAGCCAGGCCTCAGGCCAGCTTCCCTCCCCCAAAAAGGGGGGAGCAACAGGCCCAGGTCGATGTTACCTGTCTCTCTCTGGCCAAAGGAAGAAGGAAAAGGGCCCACCTACAGGAAATCAAGGGGTTTTATATGGTAATTCCCAAAGTCGCAGCTAACAATTTCAGTGGTCAGAATAGATGTCAATATTCTAACTAACTCTCTGATAGGTCTCTGTCTCTTCTAAAGCAATTCCCAGGTCCTGACCTGGAGAATTATTTTACATTCCTTTATAACTAAAAACTAAAGTGTACTAACCCATGACATGCCTGATGTGGATGCTCCAGTCAGGAGGACAAGAAGAAATGATAGAAGAAGCCACTGTGAAATGGCTCAATTTTCAGACTAAAAAGCATCTTTGAGTATTAAAAAAAAAAAAGTACAAATGCTGGGAAATGGTTTAATATTTGGGACATATTTTGACTGAAGGTGTGTGGTGTTCCCCAGAGAGGGTCTGGGGAATCTCAGAAGTAACAATACCCAGAACTAAAAAGGAGCTGAGACAATTCTGAGGATTAACAGGGAATTGCAGGACATGGATTGAGGATTCTCTGTTCTAGCCAGAACATTGTATGACTTTTTAACCCCAGACAGCCTCAATGTTATGGTATGGACATGAGAAAGACAACAAAACTTGAGAAAATTAAAAAACAACCCCCAAAATGATTGTTGCCCCAGCCATGGCTCTTCCAGACTCAGAAAAGATATTTGAATTGTATGTGAATGTTAAACAGGGCAGTGCCAAAGGAATTATTTTCCTAAAATATTTAACCCACTGGCCAGAGTGGCCCCCTCATTGTCTGCAAAATTGTGCAGCCACAGCTCTAAGGGGACCTGAGGCCTGAACGCTGACAGCACAAGGAGCTCCTGTTGTTCAAGTCTGGCATCAAGTTCAAGCTTTGATAACCAAAAGAGCCGTGCTCAGTTATTACAGTATGAAACTTGTTCAGTGGCACAGGAGGATGCAGAATTGAGGACAGAGGAAGGGTTTAACCCAGCCTCCTGTTTCAACAGCCTGGACAGGGGGCTGGCAAGAAACCCAGGATGGCATTCAAGTGACAGAGCTCCAGACCCAGCCTAGGAGAGATTTATGAGACATTCCCTGGCCTGAGGGAGAAAATCTGGTTATGGATGGGTCTTCAAGGGCAGGAGAAGGGAAAAGAGTTACAAGACAGGCTGTTATTTAGGAAAGGGAATTAGACAAAGCTCAGGTTACCGCTCACATGGTCAGCTCAAATAGCAGAGCTGTGTGTGCTTGTGAGAGCCTGGCACTGAAATGCCCTGAGCAGGAAGGCTCAAATATCTTCTGCTAACACCATGTCACCTAACAGGGTGCCAAAAGCAATTCTGACTTCTTCAGTAATCACTGCATCACTTAGTAAGGTAATTCTAAAATAAATAATTCAGAGATAAGGGATTGTGGAAGCAACAGACTCAGATGGAGAACTCATTTTACAGGAAAGATCCTTCAGGGGGCTAAGGCAGCTTTAGGAATACAATGGGACCTCCACAACCCCTGGCACCCTGTCCTAGGGTAAATTTATGATGCTTGTATCCCCAATCGTCTGTTCTGTTTGTGCTGTATACTGAGTTCTGTGCCTTTAAGACTGGTTCTAAGAGCAAGGAGAAGCGAGGAGTTTGTTTTGAGAAAACTGCCTGACTCCTCCACATTCATCTCCTGACCGGGTGTACGGCAGAGGCTTGGAGAGACTGCAGGACAGAGATCTTTTTCCTTTTAGTTAATTTCAGCTAGCTAGGGCAGAGAAGTTCCCTGGACTGGTTTTTTTTTTCCTTTTTCTTGGAACTGTTTAAACCTGCTCTGGACTGAAAACCCAGGAGAGCACTGGGGGCTTGCACCTGCAGACCACCAGGGCCTGGAGCTCGGCATTTTCCAGCAGCGCCGGAGGGACTGGGACTGATGAGAGATTGAGAGAGAGCTGAGCTACATCCACGGCAAGAACTTTCTCAATTTGCCATCTCACTCCAGAACAAGAGGTTTTATTGTTTCATATTATTCATTCTTTATACTTGTATGCACTATGTTTGTTAAGTAAAATAGTTTTTTCCACTTTTCTCCAAAGAAGTTTTTTATTGGACGGGTTGGAGGGAGGGGCCATTTGGGTTTGCTTCCCATAGGGATCCTATTCAGAGGTTTTCTCCCAAATTTGTCCCTAAACCAGGACAGTCACCTAGCAGGGTGCCAAAAGCAAATCTGACTTCTTCAGTAATCACTGCATCACTTAGTAAGGTAATTCTAAAATAAATAAATCCAAGAGAAGGGATTGTGGAAGCAATAGACCCAGAGAGCAGAACTAACTTTTCAGGAAAGATCCTTCAGGAGGTTTTGGCAGCTTTAGGAATACAATGGGATCTGCACAACCCCTGGCACCCCCAGAGCTCAGACCAGATAGAAAGAATGAAAGGGGAAATGAAGAAACACCTTTGGAAGCTGGTGAGAGAAACCAAGATGCCATGTGTACAGGTTGTGCATTGCCTTTAGCAAGAATCAGAGCCAGACCCAGGGCAGATATTCAATTATCTCCCCAGTAATTGATCTTTGGAATTCCTTAATCTGGTAATTCTCTACCCAGTGCAGGGGGGAGATAAGGGATGTGTATTTAAAGCAGTCTGTGGCCAGAATCCTGTCTCTGCTGAAATCTCTCCCACAGGAAGCTCGGCTGGCACAGACCCTGCCTTGGGACTTTGCTCTTCACAACATCCAACCAGGACAACGGGTCCTGCCTAAAGGACTGGGAAGAAGCAGCACTGGTGGCCAAGTGGCGTGGCCCATTCCAAGTGTCCCTGAGCACAGAAACAGCCCCAGCACAGCTCAACACGGGGGGACCCCTCACCCTCGGCTCAAGGTCTCTGAAGCCCCAGAGATTTGGACGTCCCGGCTGCAGGAGGAGGATGGGAGGCCACGACTGAGCCTGCACTGAAGGCAAGGCAGCAGCAGCCAGGGCTCCACAGCAGGGGAAGCCCCTGTGCCTGCCCACACATCCTCTGCTGCAATAGTCTGCCTGGGCACCCTCCTTTGGCATCTCCAGCCACTGCGGGCCAATCCTTGCTGCCACTGCTGGAGCTTCAGGGCTTTCTGTGCCTGCACTCGCCACAGCTGCTGGGGAACACAACGGGACAATTCCACTCTGGGGCTCAAGCACACTCACACACTGGGCTGGCTGCAATTAGACTGCTGGAAAATATACCAAATGGAAATTTAAAAAAAATCTTATTTCTCTAGTCAGGCTTGGTTTGTCTTTGTCCTGGGGAAAGAAATTTTAAAGGGTTTTTTTTAAGGGATGTTACACCACTCTACAGAGATGAGTTTAACATCTCAACAGACTGGGAATAACCCAAAAGATACCCACAAAAATAATGACCATCAACAAAACATCAAAGCCCATCAGCAAACACCAAGGAACATCTGCCCCAGACACTGCCCCTGGAATAGTTGGAGACACCCGGTCTGGAAAAGGCTGATAAGGAAATCCAGGAGTGCAGACCTAATTAACATTAAAGGCAAAAAAATCGGGCTCCAACAGGAAACCAAATACTAAGAACTTCACAACTTGGAGGCAATCAACATCAAACCAATGGATGTTGTTGTGTATTATTTGGGTTTATATTGTATTTCATTTTTATATTGGGCTTTGTAATGGTTTATTCTGCACCACCCTGTTCTCATGGAAAATGTATCATGAGGTTTGTCCCTGGTCCTTCTCCTCTCCCATTCTCCCACAGTGGAATGTAATCCAACTCTGTTCCACTCCCACCTTATCCCTGATTGGGTAGTGGCTTGTCCTCGCCTCTAGCCCCTTCCCCCTGGATAAAAGCCAGGAAAGCAGGTGGATCTCTCTCTTGGGAAGGGGACAGGGATGGGGACTGGATGGGGCTCCTGACCCTGCTGGGGCAGGACCACAGGAGAAAGACTGAATAAAGCCTTGATTTCCCCCCCCCGACCAAGGGCAGACTCCTTTTGCCATCGACAGGGACATGCTCTCTCTAAAGGAAAAGGTTTGCAGCCTCCCTGGAATCTTTAACACCCTGAGGGAAAAAATCCTTCTGGCTGTGGTTTCTCCCTCAAGCTAGCTGAGGCAATAACAGAGCCGGGGCTCCGGGAGAGAGAGCCATGCCAAATGGAATTCTATGGGTTCAGACAGTTTAAAGTTTAAGAAAAATCTAGTAAAACTCATGTGTCATAGAATGATTTTCTCTGCACATCCGGGCTTTGTGTGGATTAAATGATTTCTGTTGCACATCCTGGCCACAATCAAGGAATGCCTTGACCCTCTAACACTAAAGGTATGTTTTGGGAATTTTTGTTTTTCCCGCAGTTTCAGTGACAAGATTACACCATTAGAATAATTTTTCAAAATAATCCTACTTTTATATTGTCAGTAAGATTTGGGCCAGGGGTGTGAGAATCAATTTTTAGTCCTAGGAGAAGAAGCAGAAAAAACTTGATTGCTTTGGAATGCTTTTGTGTATGTTTGTCTGTGGCTCTTAGTGATGGCAGAACTCTGGTATGCGTTTTTTGATGTTCACCTTTAGCCTGCATTCTGCAAAATTAGAAGACCTTCAAAGGTGACCCTTTAAGGCATAAACAGTTAATATAATATGGTTTTAAAAAAAAAAATTGTAGGGGGACCACATTTGAGTCATCTAAAGCTTTCTCTGGAGGAGCAGCTTAGCTCCAGGCAGCCAGGAGAGGAGCTTTAAAAATGCAAATCAACACTGCTGGGGAAAAGGGTGGACAATGAACCAGGGTCTTCTTGCCTGGGGCAGGAATTGGGCTGATTCCCTCTGCCCCTCACCCCAAGCTCTGCCTGCTTGCACAGATGGAATTTGCACAGCCAAAGGCAGAGCCCACACTCAGGAAATCGGACTCTGCAACAGAAACTGCTTCAGCTGCAAAGGAAAACAGCAAATGGAGAATGTTGTGAAAACTTCACTAAAAGAACTGGGGGGGAATCATCCCTCTCCCCACTCCAACATGTGCTGTCACTGTCTAGGTCACACAGGGAGCATGAGACCACTGGGGTGTTCTTGCTACCACAAGTACAGAGAAATCAGTTGGGAATCCAAGTATGTAATAATTTAATTAGAGAAAAGAGATCAATTGATGCAGGCCTGGCTGGAGGGAGCATCCAAAAATAGGAAAATGATGAATGGCCACCAGAACAAATCCTACAACACCATGGAGCAGCCCCTGGGAGCCCTAATGAATTCATATCAGGAGCCAGAGAACCCATTTATCATTTGAGCGGCATAATTAGATTACAAGATGTCCTCGAAATAATAATCAACCAGACAGATTCAGCTTCTGAGTCTGGCTGACCAATGAAGACTGAAAAAATTTATCTAATCTCTGGATGGGATCAGATTATCTATTAGCAGAAGGAGGAGCACAGTGTGGATAATTAAATGCCTCAAGATCCTGTTTGCAAATAGATGACAACCAAAAAGTGGTGAAACAGATAACAAAGGGAGGAAGAAAGCAGCTCATGTTCCGGTCCAAACATGGAAAGGATGGGAATGGGACACGAGTTCATGGTTCCCTGGCACACCATGGGTTAAACGAATGCTCTTTCTCCTCTTCTGTGCTACAGCAACTCTCATCTTTTGACCATGCACAGACACCTTGCTGAGTGCAGCTCATTCAGCAGGGGAGCAAGGGGATGCAGGTGGCAGCCAGGCCTCCTGAGCCACAAACGGCTCCAAAAGGACAGGGAAGGAGGCCACTGAGAATAATCCCAAATCCAAACAGGACCCAGGAAGAAAAACAGAGTCAAACAGTGAATCTGCTTGGAGATAGTGAGACGTTAATTTTGAGGAACTAAGGATTTTTAGGAAAGTTAAGATAATAAGTTGCTGAATTAGCTGAAGTAGATAGGTAATCTTTGTTCGCAGTTAACAGAAGCTAGATCTTAGATAAGCTACCCCAGATCTTGTAACTCATTTCTTGTCAGGTTTATGTTTATGTAGTTGTGCTTGTAATGAAAAACAAAATGTGGTAAATAGGACATAAGATAGCTGCAGATTTCCTGCTTAAAGGACCCATTGAACACAGGAAACTGTAAGTTCTACCAAGGAATCATTTGTCATGAATGCATTGAAAAGGTAGAAAGGTCAGGATGAGGAAGACTCATCTTACTTCCTCATTTTTGGTGACCTCTCCCCAGAACAGACCCCGGACTCATTTTAGGATACAAAGTACGCATGCTTAATAGCCTTTTTGCCAATTAGCATACGAAGCGAGGAATGGGAGGTGACAAGGGTATGAATATGCATTTGTATTTTGGATATTCAACACTTTTGTAAATAAAAGGCTTTGTAATTACCTGTGAATTTCGCAGTGCAAATTAGGGAAATATCCTGCGTGCTGCCCGGCCGTAATAAACATACACTTTCTAACTTCAAACTGTTAGAGAGTTTTTGTCTGTCACAGTTGGGTACCGATACTAGATCAATACCCATATTTCTTTAATAAGTCATTTTGGCGAGCCAGCCAGGAGACTGCTCTCTCTGGCCGTGGGGCCAGCGGGGTCCAGGACCCCTCTGGGCACCCACCCAGAATTTTCTGGGAAGAGGGCTCCTGCGGTCCTGCTGACCACCCGGGGAAAGACCAGAACCTGCTGGAACTACGGACAGAAGGTGTGTTTATACTTGAAAAGAGGTACCTTGGTATAGGCGGTTGGTAAGACACTGAGAGACGTCTCGTGCACAACACACGCCTCTTGGGTTTGTTTGTAACAGCTGTGACAGCTCTGCGGAGCCTGGTGTCAGTGGTTTGGTATCCGTGTCCCGTCGTGGGGACAGCGGTGACTGGGTTTTGTTGTGTCAGCTCGCAGTTGAAAGGTGCCTTGGTAGTCCGTGTCCCGTCAGGGGGCAGCGGCGGCAGTGAAAGAACCGGTGTTGTTGTTGTGTATTAGGAGCAGTGGTGGCTCCGGTTTCAGTTTGTGGTTTAAAGGTACCTTGACAATCCATAATCCGAGTGGCGAGCCCGTGCTGGGACGCGAAGGATCTCGTTGTGGGTGGCGGAAAATCCCGATTGCGGCCCCGCGCACACCGGGTGTGTGTGGTGTGAACGGATCTGTGTTTTGTGGTCTCGTGGATTTGTGTGTTTGTGTCTTCAGGTGTGGAAGAATTATTGGTGCACCGTATGTATCGTGGTCTGTGAGAGTTTGTGCTGTAAGCATTTTGATTTGTGTGATTTTGGAGTGTGTTAGTAACCTGTGTAGGTGTTTTTAGGTGTTTTGCAAGCTTGAAGTTGTAAAAGCCTTTTGAATTCGCCGCCTGATCAGCGGAGGGATCCCACAGTTTGAGAGAGAGGAAGGATTTAAAGTGTTTGGATTGTATCCAGATTATGTGCTGCAGGGGAATTTTAGACTGTGTGTGAGCCTGAATAGTGTGTGCTTTTGGCAACAAGATTTTGCTGACGTTTTGTTAGGTGAAAAAAGCATTTGTGTGAGTTTAAATTGTTTCTTTTTTGAGCTAAAAGGCGCAAGCGGAGAAAGGAGGTTTGAAACCTGAGCCAGACCCAGCAATTGGGAGGGGGTGATTTGTTTCCCTGGTAACCGCGGGGGAATCCAGGCTCTGCAGCCTCGGGCCGCGTCTCTAAACTCCCTGTAAAACCCTAAGAAGTTCTTTTGGCGAGTGAGTGTTTTAGTTAAAGGGGGAAAAAGTTTTTGCTTGTTTGTGAGGCTTGCAGTTGCTAGAGGGTGTGGTAATATTTTAAAGTCCTGGGGTGCAGTCCCTAACCACAGAGGAGTGGAGAGGCAGCGTGGGATCAGGGTTACCCCCCACCTCCTTCTCACGGAGGGATTTGTGTGTGGTGTCCCGGCCGAGATCCGTAGGATTTTTCGGCGAGACCTTGTTGAAACTTCTGGTGAAGTGTGTTTGGGGTCGTGAGGGACCCCTGGCTATTTTCTTTGCAAACCTAAAACGGTTGGTGTTTGGAGTTGGGTCTCTCTAAGAAAAGGCTTTGATTGTGTGCAGAAAGCAGAGAGCCCAGAACCTATGCCCAGAGCTGGCAGAAATAGCCGAGAAATTTTTGGTGCTGCGAAACGCAATTGAAGTAGTCTACTTTGTGTTTTGTAACATCTTGGACCAAAAGGGATTCTAAACATGGGGGCAAATGAGAGCAAAGAGATTCCCAGAGAAAGCCCTTTAGGGTGTATCTTAACACACTGGAAAGAACTGGAGAGCTGTGGTGGTACCGAAACTAAGAGGGAGCTTGCTAAGCTTTGTACACAATGGTGGCCATTATATAAACTTGATGAAGGTGTGAAGTGGCCAGTAAACGGTACACTGGACTATGAGACATTATTACAATTGATGCTTTTCCTTTGGCGTGAACAAAAGTGGCAAGAAGTAGCTTATGCTGATATGTTTTTCACTCTCAGGAATCATCCTGAGTGGCAAAAGGGATTGTGGAATGAGGTCACCATCTGATCCTTTAGTATTAGCCCTTGAAAAGGATAATAAAGCTACTAAAGGGAAGCCCAAAGGGTGTTGTAGTACCTGCTCAATAAATCACAGGTGCACCCATCCTGACAAAGTATACCAAGCAGAGGCTTTGGAACAAGAGACAGAAGACATACTTAAGCCACCCCCTAGGAGGCAGGAAAGGAGGAGGGTGGTGGGGGACACAAATTCAGAACCATCATTGACTCCAACCTCCCCCACTTCATCTTTAGCTTCATCTTCCTTTGGGAGGACAGCAATTGAGGTAGGGGGTTTCTCTACCCACTCCTAAACCCCGGGAACCACCCAAATTTTATCCACCACTGCCTAGCAGTGACAGTGAGTGGGATGAACCTGAACCCCTGCCACCAGGTCCTAAGATTCCCTCTCAAGGACCTATAGCATCAAGGACCCGAAAACAAACCAGAGAGGTCATACAAGCACCTCTAAGACAAGCAATAACCTCTGATGGGGAAACAAAACTGATTAAAGTTCCCTTTTCCTCAATTGATTTAGAGATTTGGGAAAGGATTGCTAAGGGCTATCAAAGTGATCCAATGGGGGTTGCTAAGAAAATGAAGTTTATGATTAAGCAGCATTCACCTGATTGGGCAGATCTGCAACTGCTACTTGATGCCTTAACAGAAACTGAGAAACAATTAGTTTTGAAAGTGGCTGGGCATCTGGCTGAGGATGATTGTAGAACAACACAGGAGGATGTTAAAGATGTATTTCCCCTTCAAGACCCAGGCTGGGATCCTAATGATGATGAGGCGTTAGGACGGTTAAAAAGATACCAAGAACTGATATTAAAAGGGCTAGAAAGAGCAATCCCCAAAACCATAAACTGGTCAGTGTTATATGCTATCAAACAGGGCCCCTCTCAAACACCTTCTGAATTTCTAGATCACCTGCGAGACGCAATGCGCCAACACACACCACCCTGGATCCTGGATCTGATGAAGGAATGCAGCAATTAATAAATTTATTTTTAGAGCAATCCACAGAAGATATCAGGCGGAAACTCCAGAAGATCCAGGGCCCAAACAGCCGGAATTTAGAAACTCTATTAGATGAGGCCTGGAGAGTTTTAAGTAACCGGGAAGAAGGGTATAAACAAGGGATGAAGAAACTAGCAGCAGTAATAAAAGAAGGAGAAAAAGGAAAACATGGGCAAGGTCCACCAAAACAAGGACCACCCCTACTAGGAAAAGATCAATGTGCATTTTGTAAGAAATTTGGTCACTGGAAAAACCAGTGCCCAGAATTAAAAAAGGGTGATGAACATAGAAAAGCTGATCAGAAAAAGGAAAAAGTAGTTGCTCATGTAAAGGAGGACTGAGGGGGACCGGAGGGCCCTACCCTAGGGGACCCTCTGGTTATAGTCAAACTGGGGAAAAAAGAAAATGAAGCGAATTTTTTGATAGACAGGGGCAACATTTTCAGTGTTCAATAAGGCCCTAATACCTGTAACCAATGACTATGTTATGGTAAAAGGGGCAACCGACCAATCTGAAAGAGCTTATTTTTGCAAACCATTGAAGTATAAATTGGGAAAACAGTGGGGCGTCCATCGATTTTTATACATGCCTAATGCTCCATCTGCACTTTTGGGCAGAGATTTGCTAGAGCAGCCGGGAGCAAGAATAATATTCAAAAATGGGGAAATGAGTTTGGAGGTAAAGGATCAACAGTATGTAGAACTGTTAAGCTTAATGCTAATAACCAAAGAAATTGAAGTGGCAAGTGAAAAGGAATATTTTAGGAAAATAATGGATCAAGTATTTCCAGGAGTATAGGCCTCCAATATACCAGGAAGAGCAAAGAATGCACTCCCAATGCAAATCAGGCTTAAAGAGGGAGAACAGCCAGTAAGGGTTAAACAATACCCCCTAAAGAAAGAAGATATAGAAGGGGTTAGCCCAATTATTGAAAACTTTCCACAACTAGGACTACTGAGAGAGTGTCAATCTGATTTTAATACTCCTATTCTGCCAGTAAAGAAACCTGATGGGTCATACAGATTAGTGCAAGATTGAAGGGCTGTTAACAAGGTAACTGAAGACTTGTATCCAGTGGTTGCCAATCCCTACACCTTGTTAACCCGTTTAACACCTGAACGAACTTGGTTTACTGTTCTAGATCTAAAGGATGCTTCCTTTTGCCTCCCTCTCAATGAAGCCAGCCAGAAAATTTTTGCATTTGAGTGGGAAAGCCCTAAAACTAGAGAAAAACTCAGCTCACATGGTGTGTTACCGCAGGGGTACAAGAACTCCCCCACTATATTTGGGGAGCAGCTTGCCAAGGATTTAGAGTCCTGGGAACCTCCACCAGGAGTAGGATAGTTACTCCAGTATGTGGATGATCTCTTAATAGCCACCCAGACCCAGGAGACATGCATGGACTGGACGGTAAGCCTCCTGAACTTTCTAGGCCTGCAGGGGTATCGAGTATCCCAGAAGAAAGCCCAAATAGTGAGGCAAACAGTTATTTACCTGGGTTATAAAGTGAGTGCTGGACAAAGGACTCTGGGGCAGGATCGCAAGGAAGCAATATACCAGACCCCGAAACCTCAGACAGTGAAAGAACTGAGAACCTTTTAGGCATGACAGGGTGGTGCAGACTGTGGATTTATAGGTATGGGTTGCTTGTTAAACCTCTGTATGACTTGATCATGGAAGGGAGCAGAGATCTTCAGGAGACAAAAGAAGCAACTCAAGCCTTTGACCAACTAAAGAAAGCCCTTATGTCAGCTCCAGCCCTGGGACTTCCAAACGTGAGTAATCCATTTTTCCTGTTTTCCCACAAGGAGCAAGGGATTGCCTTGGGAATATTAGCACAGAACTTAGGCCTGTACCAGAGGGCAGTGGCCTATCTTTCCAAACAACTGGACACAGCAGCTAAAGGATGGCCAAGGTGCCTCAGAGCAGTTGCAGCAGTAGCAACAAACATCCAAGAGGCACGCAAATTCACCCAAGGCCAGAAGATGACTGTGCTAGTGTCTCACACGATGTCTGCAGTCCTTGAGGCAAAAGGGGGACATTGGCTCTCCCCACAGAGATTTCTGAAGTACCAAGCCATACTGGTAGAACAAGATGATGTTGAAATTGTGGTAGCTAACATTGTGAACCCAGCTTCCTTCCTCAGCGGGAGTACGGGAGAACCAGTGATCCATGAGTGCCTGGAGACCATTGAAGCCACCTACTCCAGCTGCCAGGATCTGAAGGACACCCCGCTTGAGGATGCTGAGACCTGTTTGCTGATGGAAGCAGCTATGTCATCAGTGGAAGAAGACATGCTGGGTACGCAGTTACCACAAGCAAAGAGGTAATAGAGTCTGGACCATTGCCAACTAATACATCTGCACAGAAGGCTGAAATAATTGCCTTAATCCGAGCCCTAGAGCTGGCAAAAGGAAAAGAGATCAACATCTACAGGGACTCAAGGTATGCATTCGGAGTAGTTCATGCTCACGGAGCCATCTGGAAGGAAAGAGGACTGCTGAATTCACAAGGCAAGAGTATTAAACATGCACAAGAGATACTGAGGCTATTAGATGCCATACAACTACCTGAGAGAGTAGCCATAATGCACATCAAGGCACACCAAAAAGTGAGCTCTGAACTGGAAGAAGGGAATGTGCTGGTGGACAGAGAGGCAAAAGAAGCAGCAAAAGGTGAGGTACCTGATAAGGCTGTTGAGGCATCATTGATTCCAGATGGAAAAGTTTCTATTGAAGGTAAGCCAGTGTACAGTAAGAAAGATAAAAAACTTATCAAGGTAGAAAAGGCAAGCTATAACCAGGAGGGATGGGCTGTAACAGAAGAAGGGAAACTTGTAGTACCCTCCTATTTGTTGTGGTCATTAGTACAGAAGGAACATGAGAAAACACACTGGGGAATAGATGCCCTGTATGACCATTTGAAAGAAAGAATCATGGCCAGGAACTTGCAGGGCACAGTGATACAAGTAACTCGTCGGTGTAGTCTTTGCCTCCGAACTAACCCTAAAAAACCCCCAAAGCCTAAAGTGGGACAAATTGGGAAAGGTTGTGGACCTGGGCAACAATGGCAAATTGATTTTACAGAACTGCCCAGGAAGGGAGGGTATCGTTACCTATTGGTGTTAACTGATACCTTTTCAGGATGGCCAGAAGCCTTTCCTGCCAGGACAGCTGAGGCCCGAGAGGTGACCAAAGCGCTGTTGCAAGATTTGGAGTTCCAGCCACCATATCCTCAGATAGGGGACCACACTTTATTTCGAAAATTGTGCAGCAAATAAGTCACCACCTGGGAATAGACTGTGAATTGCACACCCCATACCACCCTCAATCTAGTGGCCAGGTGGAAAAGATGAACCATTTGATTAAACAACAAATTGTGAGATTGGGGCAAGAAGCAAATTTGCCCTGGCCTCAGGATCTCTCATTGGCCTTGTTGCGAATTCGGAAAAAATCAAGGGCAAAAGAGAAACTAAACCCTTTTGAAACATAGTATGGAAGGCCATATGCAGTTCAAGGGGGAACAGCATCCATTCAAGTAGGGGAAGAAACCCTACATGGATATATGGTGGCCCTAAATAAACAGAGAAATTGAGAAATATGGGGCTGGAACTCAAAACAGAGAACTAGATGGGCCAGTACATAATTGTACAACCTGGGGATTAGGTGTACGTTAAGTCTTTTGCAGAAAAAACCTTAGAACCACAGTGGGAAGGACCATTCCAGGTGCTCCTCACTACCTTCACTGCAATCAAGATCAAAGAACAGAAGGCCTAGATCCATCACTCTCGAGTGAAGAAAGCCCCAGAAGGAATTTGGAAGGCCACAACAGGCAATAACGAACTGAAGCTGAAGCTCACTCGGAACAACGAATAAATGGACTAAGAGTTATTTTGGATATTATGTGGAAAGTTGTAACTATTGTAGTAATTACCTTAACCATAACAGGAGTCAACACAATACCACAAAGGTATAATGTAACTGGGATATACCAGTGCCAAGGAAGAGCTTATGATCCTTACTCTCGTAAGGCTTTAAACAAGATACTAAAAGTCACAAATGCAAGCTTGTGGGAGGGAAGAAATGTTTGGGGATGTAAGTATGCATTTGTACAGGATGGGTTCCACGAGGCTTACCATCCACCCATGAAACTCATCAGGGTCAGACCTGAATGCTGTGATAAATGCTTGAGTACATGTCTAGAGTTTAGACTCAAAATAGAGGGGTGTGCGATAAGGGGCTCTGACATTGACTTTAACATCACTCAGGTATGTACTGAGTACCATAAGAACCAGACCAAAATTACTCCACCAGTGCCAAGAAAGGCTGTGATCACCAAGATGCCAGCTATTCCAGAAGTGGAGGAACAAGTAACTCCTGTAGTTACCAAAATTGGGCCATATGCTATTAAGAAGACAGGAGTTCCGAAGCTGATAGTGAACCCAAAGTGGTCTTTAAAACGAGTAGAAATGGGAGTACAGGTAAATGCTTCACACGTTTGGCCAGAATGTGCCCCATTTCTCAGGAACTCCTTTATGGACTGGACTACTTGGCTTCAAAAAAGTATGCCTCCCAGTTTTAGGAACAAGAGGGATCTCACTGGGTTGCTTGGAACAGGACTGGGAGTGCTGAACACGATTGATTCAGAAGTGTTACTGAATAAATTAACCACAATAGGGACAACAACCTTTGCAATCCTCTCTACTAGCACTAGGTAACAATCACTGGAAATTGACCAAGATATTACCAGAATGGGAAGACACAGAGGAGCGAGATCATGAAGTAATAATTAACGCGCTAGGCACAGCTAGTGAAAACATCTCATTGGCCCTAGGGTGTACTCAGGCACAACTGTGGATGCAATCAGCGGCTGCCGCAGTTATCAGGGAAGGTGGAGAAGGAATATTCCCTGCTGAAATTCGCAAAATTGTCTGGGATAATGCCTCTGATATGGAGAGGGAACTTCAGTCCTGGTGGGTGTTGGTCAATTTCACCTATAACCCTGTGACTAGTGTAGTGACAGCCTTTGTTTTAACTATACACAATGCCTCTGTGGACTTAATACACCCAATAGTCCCCTTAGGATTAAACCATGAGGGAACTATATTGTACCCTTCTGAACACAGAATGTGGGCATGAAAAATTAAAGGAAAGTGGCCAACTATTAATCTAGAGCCCTGTACTGTGAGGAGACAACTAGGATACATATGTGAAGGGACATTAGAGGGTGACAAAGACACTTGTTTAGACACAGACCAAAGTATTTGTCACTTGGAAACACATCCAGGCAAACAGACAACTTCACTTGTGTATATAGGACAAGGTTGTGTCTGTCTCAGGACAGCGTGCCCCATCGTAAAGATAGACAACCAAATTGTGAATGAGACTCAATTCGTGTGTTTGTAATTTTGTTAGAATTAAAGGATGTGATTTTTCCTATCAGGTACTGTTGAGGGTTAAGTTCTCCTGTAGAATTTTTCCCCCCCTTGAGTTGCTAGATTTTTAAGTAGGGGTAGTTAAGCGGTCCCCCATCCACAAGATGATCCGTGAGCTGGAGAGCCAAGGGGTGGTCAGCAAAACCCACTCACCCTTCAACAGCCCCATCTGGCCTGTGCGCAAGTCTGACGGAGAATGGAGATTGACTGTGGACTACCGTGCCTTGAACGAAGTGACTCCACCACTGAGTGCTGCTGTGCCGGACATGCTGGAACTCCAGTACGAGCTGGAGTCCAAGGCAGCAAAATGGTACGCCACCATTGACATTGCTAACGCATTTTTCTCCATTCCTCTGGCTGCAGAATGCAGGCCTCAGTTTGCTTTCACCTAGAGGGGCGTGCAGTACACCTGGAACCGATTGCCCCAGGGGTGGAAACACAGCCCCACCATCTGCCATGGACTGATCCAGGCTGCACTGGAAAAGGGTGAGGCTCCGGAGCACCTACAGTATATCGATGACATCATTGTGTGGGGGAACACGGCAATGGAAGTGTTTGAGAAAGGAGAGAAGATCATCCAAATTCTCCTGAAAGCTGGTTTTGCCATCAAGCAGAGCAAGGTCAAGGGACCTGCCCGAGAGATCCAGTTCCTGGGAGTAAAGTGGCAAGATGGACGGCGGCAGATTCCCACTGAGGTCATCAATAAGATCACCGCAATGTCTCCACCGACCAGCAAGAAGGAAACACAAGCTTTCCTAGGCGCCATAGGTTTCTGGAGGATGCACATTCCTGAGTACAGCCAGATTGTGAGCCCTCTCTACCTGGTCACCCGCAAGAAGAACGATTTCCACTGGGGCCCTGAACAGCAACAAGCCTTTGCCCAGATCAAGCAGGAGATCGCTCATGCAGTAGCCCTTGGCCCAGTCAGGACAGGACCAGAGGTGAAGAACGTGCTCTACTCAGCAGCCGGGAACAATGGCCTGTCCTGGAGCCTTTGGCAGAAGGTGCCTGGGGAGACTCGGGGCCGACCACTGGGATTCTGGAGCCGAAGCTACAGAGGGTCCGAAGCCAACTACACTCCAACAGAGAAGGAAATCTTGGCTGCCTATGAAGGAGTTCAAGCTGCCTCAGAGGTGATTGGCACAGAAGCACAACTCCTGCTGGCACCTCGACTACCGGTGCTGGGGTGGATGTTTAAAGGAAAGGTTCCCTCCACTCATCACGCCACCGACGCCACGTGGAGCAAATGGATTGCCCTCATCACTCAGCGTGCCCGCATTGGAAACCCAAATTGCCCTGGGATTTTGGAGATAATTACCAACTGGTCTCACAGATGAAGAGGAGCAGGAACAAGTGACAGGTGCAGAAGAGGGTCCACCATACAACCAACTACCAGCAGAAGAAACACGCTATGCTCTTTTCACTGATGGATCCTGCCGCATCGTAGGGATGAACCGGAAGTGGAAAGCAGCTGTATGGAGCCCCACACGACAGGTTGCACAAGCCACTGAAGGAGAAGGTGGGTCAAGCCAACTTGCTGAACTCAAAGCTGTTCAACTGGCCCTAGACATTGTTGAAAGAGAGAAGTGGCCAAAGCTCTACCTCTACACTGATTCGTGGATGGTGGCCAATGCTCTGTGGGGTTGGCTGGACAGTTGGAAAAAGGCCAATTGGCAGCGTAGAGGAAAGCCAATCTGGGCTGCAGATGAGTGGAAGGACATTGCCACTCGGGTAGAGAAGCTACCTGTCAAAGTCTGTCATGTAGATGCCCATGTCCCCAAGAGTCGGGCTAATGAGGAGCACCGAAACAACGAGCAGGTAGATCAAGCTGCAAAGATAGAGGTGTCAAAGATAGACTTAGATTGGGAACACAAGGGAGAGTTGTTCCTAGCTCGATGGGCCCATGATGCCTCAGGCCATCAGGGCAGAGATGCCACCTATAAGTGGGCACGAGACCGAGGGGTGGATCTAACCATGGACAGTATTTCTCAGGTTATTCATGACTGTGAGACGTGTGCTACCATCAAACAGGCCAAGCGGGTGAAGCCCCTATGGTATGGCGGGCGATGGTCCAAATATAAGTACGGGGAAGCCTGGCAGATTGACTACATCACCCTTCCCCAAACCCGCCAAGGCAAGCGCTATGTGCTGACCATGGTGGAAGCCACCACTGGATGGTTGGAGACCTACCCTGTGCCTCACGCTACTGCCCGGAACACCATCCTGGGCCTTGAAAAGCAAATCCTGTGGAGACATGGTACCCCTGAGAGGATTGAGTCTGACAACGGGACTCATTTCAAGAATAGCCTTATAAACACCTGGGCTAGAGAACATGGCATTGAGTGGGTGTACCATATTCCTTATCATGCGCCAGCAGCCGGGAAAGTTGAACGGTGCAATGGCCTGCTTAAAACCACTTTGAAGGCACTGGGTGAGGGGACTTTCAAGAACTGGGAGATTAATTTAGCAAAGGCCACCTGGTTAGTGAACACTCGAGGTTCCACCAACCGAGCAGGCCCTGCCCAGTCTGAGCCCCTGAGAACAAGAGATGGAGATAAGGTTCCAGTGGTACACATGAGAGGAATACTGGGAAAAACTGTCTGGATTAATCCTGCCTCCAGCAAAGACAATCCCGCTCGTGGGGTTGTTGTTGCTCAGGGACCTGGCTGCACATGGTGGGTGATGCAAAAGGATGGAGAGACCCGCTGCATACCTCAAGGGGACCTTGTTTTTCGGTGAATACTGTGACTGTGTCTGTATTTATATTCACATGTATATATATATGTATATTATTTAAAGGTTTAAATTCAATATAATACGTTAGGGTGGGAAAAAATTCGGGGTGGATAATGTTGAGGGTTAAGTTCTCCTGTAGAATTTTCCCCCCCTTGAGTTGCTAGATTTTTAAGTAGGGGTAGTTAAGCGGTGCTTAACCTGACAAAAGAAGTTGATCACTTGGTTTTGGGGGAGGGAGGAGGCTCCCAGGAGAACTAAGGAGTGGGCTCACTTCTCTCGGTCTTCCCGGGGAGGACGGTCGGGCTACGGAGTAGCTGCCTAGAGTCCACAGCTAGCGGAGGAGTCTGGTCCTGGGAATTCGATCATCTGTTGGAGTGCCCAGGAATTCGGAGTTTCTTCCTTACCCTGCTGGATTTTGGGTCAGCCCGGGGTCCAGCCGCTGCGGGTTCTCCGGCACTGCCCACTTCATCTGCCAGGGCACCCCCCTGCCTGCTGAGGACAGATCCATCGCTTCCAGCTTGCAGCCATCAGCGACGGACTTTGCCACCGTTTGCCCTCGGGGTTCTTGGTTCTGTTTTACTGTTATTATAAGTGCTGTTGTTGTTTGTCTGTCCTGTTATATTTACTAGTAAAGGACTGTTATTCCTTTTCCCCATAGCTCTGACCGAAAAGTTTCTCTTTTAATCTTCCAAATTATAATAACACGGAGGGAAGGATTTAAATTCCTCATTTTCCTGGAGAGGCCTGCCTCTCCTTAGCAGACACCTGTCTTTTTCAAACCCAGACAGGTACCTGTAATATCACATCAATATATAAATGCCATCCTAGCCACTGTGCAGAAGATACTGCCTGTGCCCATAGGAATGAATTTGACTTTAGCTGCTCAATTGTTGAAACATCATGAATTGAGAGAAATCTTAGAAGAGATTAGAGATGAAGGGAAAAAGACATTAATTACTATACACCATGACACAGAGACCATCAGAGGGGTTTTTAAAAGGCTTGAGGAACATTTGTCTCATCATTAGTGGGATGTGCTTTTTGGGTGGTCACCAATAGCAACCGGAATATTGAATACCTTAATCCACCCTATAGTTGTGTTGCTTATTTTGGTCAGCATAAGTTTAGTGTTATCCATTGTAATACTTGTTTGGAGTTGGAAGATGCTACGACGAGTGGCAGCTTTAACATCACTGTCAAAGGCATATGGCTTACTCTTGAGAGACACTAGCTGTACAGCTTGGATAGATGAGGAAGATTCTGTATACTGAGTAAAAGAATTTACTCATTTCAAAGAAGAAGTGGGGAATGAGATGTTAATTTTGAGGAACTAAGGATTTTTAGGAAAGTTAAGATAATAAGTTGCTGAATTAGCTGAAGTAGATAGGTAATCTTTGTTTGCAGTTAACAGAAGCCGGATCTTAGATAAGCTACCCCAGATCTTGTAACTCATTTCTTGTCAGGTTTATGTTTATGTAGTTGTGCTTGTAATGAAAAACAAAATGTGGTAAATAGGACATAAGATAGCTGCAGATTTCCTGCTTAAAGGACCCATTGAACACAGGAAACTGTAAGTTCTACCAAGGAATCATTTGTCATGAATGCATTGAAAAGGTAGAAAGGTCAGGACGAGGAAGACTCATCTTACTTCCTCATTTTGAGTGACCCCTCCCCAGAATAGACCCCCGACTCATTTTAAGAAACAAAGTACGCATGCTTAATAGCCTTTTTGTCAATTAGCATACGAAGCGAGGAACTGGAGGTGACAGGGGTACGAATATGCATTTGTATTTTGGATATTCAACACTTTTGTAAATAAAAGGCTTTGTAATTACCTGTGAATTTCGCAGTGCAAATTAGGGAAATATCCCGCATGCTGCCTGGCCGTAATAAACATACACTTTCTAACTTAAAACTGTTAGAGAGTTTTTGTCTGTCACAGTTGGGTACCGATACTAGATCAATACCCATATTTCTTTAATAAGTCAATAGGGTCAGGGACATGGAGATAAGGAAGTAACAGGAGAAACCATCAGTTTCAGACAATGTTACTCATTGACAAGGACTGCTACTCAGCCAAGATCCTGCTAAATTCCTGAACATCGAGAAGAAGAACAAAGACTGAACAGAGCCACGAATATCGGATGTTATAGAAAAGGGGGATGCATATTAAAGGGAAACTGAAGCAGGTGGATCGGGAAGTCTGAACTTTCCAAGTACCTTCGCCACTGGGCAAAGGGAGAGGGAGATGCAGAAAGCAAAATTAGGATAAAAAGGAGGCTGCGTACTACAACAGCTGGAGAGACTCCATGGCAAATGCCGCACGGCCTCTTCCTTTCTTCAGGAATAAAGTCACTTTTACAGGACTCTTCTGTCTCCTCTGGGGACAGAAACCTCTGGCGATGGGAATTTTCTCGCACAGTCCCGGGGACAGGGCAGCCACCTCCGTGCTCCCCACAGGAAGCGGGACGAGGCAGCGCTGCTCCGGCACCGGCTCCTGCCGAGGCCCCAGCGGCAAGGAGACCGCGGGCAGCCGCTCCCGCAGCGCCCTCAGGCCACGGGCAACACGGGGCGGACACGGCACAAGGAACCCGCCAGAGCCCCCGGACGCCCCCTCGGCCCGCAGCCAGCCCCGAGCCCCGGCAGAACCCAGCGCGGCTCCCACCTGCGCTGGGGCCGCCTCCGAGCTCCGCCGCCGCCTCACTGCGCTCCGGCCGCTGCCGCCGCTCCCGGGCCCGCACAGACGCTCCGCCAATGGCGGCTCTGCTGCGCCAGGGGCGCCCGGGGAGGGGGCGGCCCCGGGGCCGGGCTTGGCCCCGCTCTGCCCAATCAGCGCGCCACAACCACGAGTGACGGCACCATCGCCCAATCGCAGCCAGCGGCGGGCTGCGCACACGGCCCAGCCTCGGCCCGCGCTCTCCGGGCCCCCCGGGCTGTGTGAGGGGAAAGGCGGAGATGAGCAACAGCCCTGGCACGGGCCCGGGCCCGAGGCGGCGTTCATCTGAAAACACAAAGAAAGTTCTCCGCAGCTCCCGGCCCGCCTTTCCCAGCCCTGCGTGTTCGCTGCCACCGGCTCAGAGGAAAGCCGTCATTTCTCCCACCCCGAATTAGGAGCAGCAGTGCATGGCTTTGATTGTCTCCAAAAAGGGAAAACCCCCAACGCCCTTTGGCTGAGTGGAGGAGATTTCTGGCATGTGAAAAACGCCAAGCGCTTGTTTTTGAAATTTTAAAAGTTTAATAGTAAATGTGATATATGTCCTAAAGTTAATTTGTGTTAAAAGATATAAGATGTAATTCACCCCCTATAAATATAAGTTTTATTTCTAATCAAATAAATATACTATGGGTTAACTGAGACGAAAGCTGCACGGAGAGGGGTACAAGGAATTTCCTTTTGCCAGAGATTAGACAGGAGGGACACGAGAAAAGGGACACGAGGACATCTCCTGCTGGGAATCGTTAAAAGGAGAACAAAGACAATGGAAAAGGGAGATTGAGAACCCGGAGAACCAAATGATTACATCAGATCGATATCTCATCCGTCTCCTCCTGACATTACCATCTCTACACAGCACCTGGACATGACAATTAAGGACATTGTCTTCCCGAGCAAATCCATTCAAACACCAGAACCCGAACATGAATATCTAATGAGGCTGCCTCCGAAGAGGGAACCTCGGAGCCCCAATTTTCTCTCAGCGATCCAGTGTATAAAAAGAGACGGCTCCAAACCAGAAATGTGAACCTGGGGGGTGACATACTGACAGAGTGTGTTACCGCGTTCACCCAGCGCCGATTCTGGGCTCGACACTGTCCTTTTAATTGTGGCTATCAGAGACTGTCATTTTGTCTCTCAATAAAATTCTAAAATTTTGATTTATAAAATTTGGTCCATCATATTTATTACAGTAAATAAGATGCTTATAAAAAGAGAATTCGAGTACAAAATTGAACAACTAGAGTTAGGACAATACGAGACAATAAAAAACAAAGTTACAGACGTCTGGGTGCCTCCCCGAGCAAAAAAGCTCCAGAGAAGGGACACTTGTTAACAAAGGATTATCTCTTAAAAGCAATAGCCTGTTGAATATTCATACATTTCATACATGATGCATAAATTCCATTCAAACAAAGAATTGTCTCTGGTCAGTATCACTTTTTTCCTTTAATCTTTATGGCGTCCACAAGGCTGAGAGAGGCAGGAGGAGTTGGTGTCTTCTGATAAGGAAGTAGTAAATTCTTTTTTCTCTGAAAGATTTACGTTTTCCTGTGGTTGGTACATAAAAACTACATTTTAACTACAAAACTACATTTACTACATTAATATCAAAATATTAATACAACATTAACAATCAATACAACATAATACATATAGTAAATACCTTGCGTAGAGCCATATAATATGCAGTTTTCACAATCCTCCCTCTTTCTTTTTATAATTAATTTGGCTCAAGCAATATTCATTGTTTTCTAGCCTTCATTATTCGCTCAATTTTTTCACATGGCAGAAAATTCCCAAAGTCGTTTTTCCTCAGAGTCGGGAAGAACAAACCAAATCCAAGTGAGGTGCACCCCCGCAGCAGCGCCTCTCTGCCGTCCCAGCTGAAGCCCTCGCTGGCTGCTCCAGGCTGGATGGGCAGACTGGGAACGCTGCGAAGGGGCCCCGGCTCGGGGCGCAGCCCCCGGGGCAGCCCAAGGGCCCCCAGGGCAGCTCCAAGGCTCCGGCAGCCAGGATGGAACGTGGGAAGGGAGCAGCCCTGTCCCCTGTCCCCCCTGGCTGTGACCCCGGCGGTGACAGCGGCGGGCGCGGGGGCCGGACCGGCGGGGGTTGAGGGGCCACACCCGGACCCGCCCGTTCCTCGAGTGTCACCCGGGCGTGTCCCCCCTGTCCCTCGGAGTGTCCCCAGGGGCCTGGAGCCTCGAGCGGTGCGACAATCCCGGCGAGGGGTGGGAGAGGGGATGGGGGGACAGAGAGGACCTGGGGTTGGCAGGTGGGGGCTGGAGGTCACAAAGGGGTCAGGGGGGCCTGGAAGGAAGGGGGAAGGTGACAGAGGGGTGCAGGGGACCGAAGGTGGCGGGGTTGGGGAGGCAGAGGGAGGTTCCAGAGGGGACAGTGGGGGTGGCAGGGGATGGCAAAGGGGACGAGGAGGTGACAAAGGGACAGAGGAGACAGCTTTGTCCTCCAGCAAGGGGACAAAGGGGACCCCAGGAGGGCACAGGAGCCACCCCAGAAGGCCAAAAGTGCCACGAAGTCCTCACCACCTCCCCTGTCTGCTCCCCACCTGTTCCCATCTCTGCTGGAGATGCTGGTGTCTTGAGTGGCCACTCTGGTTGAGCTGGTGGCCACCATGACCCCGCAATGCAGGAGCGTGTGGCCATTCATGTCCCCAAGGTCCCTGTACGAAGACCTGAGAACATTTGCCTGGCAGCTCCATAATACCCTGTGCCACCCCTATGTTACCTCCCAGGAGCACCACAATGTCACTTCCTCAGGCCAGGTCCTGGCTGCCCTCAGGACAACCATTGGGGCCACCTGGCCAATGTGAGAGCCACAGCCAGAGCCTGCCGGGAGTCGGTGGACGCACTTGAGGACAGGTGGTTCTGGCTGGTTCAGGAGTCCAACGGTCTCCTTGATGACTTGGAGGAGGAGGACATCACCAAGGCCATTGCCACTGCCCAGGCCAGGGACTTGTGGGGCCAGGCTGCCAGTTGGGGGACAGCTGGGGATAACCTGATGGCCACAGCTCAGCAGCTGCCGGTGGCCCTGGCCAAGGATGAGGTGGCCTCAGCGGTGGCCGCACATGAGGCCCAGATGGCGGCAGCCACCAAGGCCACAGAAGAGGCCGTGGGGACCATCAGCCAGGTGAGGGCAGCCACCAGGAGACAGCAGGTGGAAGAGGCCCTGGAGCTGTTGGAGCACTTGGAGGCCACGTGTGACAGAGACATTGTGCTCCCCCAGGAGCTGCAGCGCCAGCTCAGGGACATTGAGGGCACCTTGGAGGGGACAAAGGAGGCATCTGCTGATGTCCCCACGGATTTGGTGGCCGTGGTGGCCGAGGCCAAGCGGCTGTGGGAGGCCAATGCCCACCTGGCGACGCGTCACCTGCTGGGGACACTTGGAGACATCCGCAGGCTCTTCATGAGCCGCCTCTATGGTCCCGGTGTCCCTGATGGCTCTGGTTGCCCTGTTACCTTGGCGGCCCGATGGCCCCACAGTGGCCAAGCGTGCCAAAAAGCCACTGAGGACATCCCGAGGCTGCTGGGGGGACAGTGATGTCACTACTCAGGGTGGTGACATCATCGAGAATATCACTAGTGTCACTTGTCCCCTCCCCTTCACCACGTGGGATTTGAGACAAATTTGGGGAAATTTCTGGGAGTTTTCGTTGTAACTGTCCCAAATCCTGATGGGAATTCCTGGGCTGGAATGTCACTGGGGACACTCAGGGATGCTCAAGGGCACTTGGAGATGCACAGGAATACTCAGGGACACTCGGAGACACTCAGGGGTGCAGGGGCAGGGGGTGAATGAGCCCCCTGGGTGCCTTGCAGGAGAGTCAGCAGACCCAGGTTAGAAATGACAATATAATGACAATAGAAAATTGACTTTCACATTCACGTATCGGCTTTTGCACATTGTTATTGATAACAATTTTGATATGGTACAAGTTATAATTCCTTTCAGCTGCTTTTTGGTACAACATAATCTATCAGTTTATGTGGGCACCATATAGCTGACAGAAATGGCAGCATAATAAATCGACATTATATTGTAGGCCTTAGTGAAATATTAAAATAGAGACTGCACAATGCTAAAATGCTTTTATATTATAACTACTATAACTAACTTCTTAATATTCCTAGTAAAGACCTGTTATTCCTATTCCCATATCTTTGCCTGAAAGCCCCTTAATTTCAAAATTATAATAATTTGGAGGGAGTGAGTTTACATTCTCCATGTATCCCATGTTTACATCCTCCCTCTCCAAGGGAGGCTCTGGCTTTTCCTGGCACACACCTGTCTTTCCAAACCAAGACACAGAGCCAGTGGCGTTTTCCGCTTCACAGTTTGTAACTGAGAGTCAGCTGCAGCCGAGAAGGCTCTAAACGCCTCCTTCGAGGCTGACTCTGCAGGTGCTGAGGCTGCTCTGGGCTCTGCCAGGGCTCTGCTGGGGCTCAGCTCTGAGCAAAGCTGGGCTGCTCTCCCCTCACATTGCTCCAGGCAGCTGAGTCACAGGGGGACAAGGACAGGACATGTCAAGGCAGTTGAGGTTTAAGAGAGTTTTTATCCAAAAAACTGCCATAGCAAACAGCCTGTCCTAACTACCATACCAAACAAGGTGCCCTAACGACCCTAAATAACTACCTTAACTAAGTAGTTGTCCTAACTACCGTAACAAAAAGCTGTTTTCAAGTGCTTAATGCTCCCTTGTGGGAAACACTAAAAGTAAGAAGGATTTTTAGGAGCTGAAGAAGTAGGCCTCAAAACAGAAAAAGCTGAGAACTCAGAATTTGCTGCAACTGAAAAATTTGAAACTAGAGAAAGATACAGCAGTATAACAAACAAGAATATGAGAAACAAAGTCTGAGTTTTTAGGTTTGGCTTGAATAAATCTTAACACTGCTGAAAATATATAGACAAGTGTTGAGGGTTAAGTTCTCCTGTAGAAATTTTCCCCCCCCATGAGTTGCTAGATTTTAAGTAGGGGTAGTTAAGCGGTGCTTAACCTGACAAAAGAAGTTGATCACTTGGTTTTGGGGGAGGGAGGAGGCTCCCGGGAGAGCTAAGGTGTGGGCTCACTTCTCTTGGTTTTCCCGGGGAGGACGGTCAGGCTACGGAGTAGCTGCCTGGAGTCCACAGCTAACAGAGGAGTCTGGTCCTGGGAATTCTATCATCTGTTGGAGCGCCCAGGAATTCGGAGTTTCTTCGCTGTCCTGCTGGATTTTTGGGTCAACCCTGGTACAGCCGCTGCGGTTTTCTCCGGCACTGCCCACCTTGCCTGCCGGGGCACCCCCCTGCCTGCTGAGGACAATCCACCGCTTCCATCAGCGCCGGAGCTTTCCACCGTTTGCCCTTGGGGTTCTTTGGTTCTGTTTTACTGTTATTATAATTGCTGTTGCTGTTTGTCTGTCCTGTTATATTTACTAGTAAAGGACTGTTATTCCTTTTCCCCATAGCTCTGACCGAAAGTTTTTTTTTCTTTTAATCTTCCAAATTATAATAACACGGAGGGAAGGATTTAAATTCCTCATTTTCCTAGAGAGGCCTGCCTCTCCTTAGCAGACACCTGTCTTTTTCAAACCGAGACAGAATTTGGTGCCCAAATCGTGGGGCATTGAGAGAAAAGGGAATAACAGTTCTTAAGTGCCTACATTGTTGTGTACTGGATATCATGTGGTCTGCCTATGTCTGGTTCGGGTGGCATGTGGGTGTGGCCATATTCCTGCCATTTGCAGGCCCTTTTCTAAACATGGGCCCTGTAACTAAGGTTGCTGTGGCTGTCATCCAGTTTGCTATATGGGCTAACGAAGTGAGGAAATCGTGGATTTTTAATTTTCTCTGGAAGGCAGGCACATGGATTCAGGGCTACCATACACTGACTGTGTGTTTTTGGGGATACTTTAAGAACGGTACTTACTGTGAGGAAATGACACCAGGGGAAACCTTTTCCCAACCCTTCACCCAGCTCTTTGGGCCTACCCCACCAGTCTTTGAAGGGTTCAAATCTTTGAATGTTAATGACATCATACAGTGGCTGGTGTTGCTGGTATGCCTGTTCTGTGTAGCATTTAGAGATAAGGGGAGACTGGACTGGGTAACCACCCTGATACCTCCCCTAGAGAATAAGGATACTGCCCCACAACCTGAGCCCATCCCACAGCCTGAGCCTGCCCCACAGCCTGACCCTGCCCCACAGCCTGCCTCAGGAATAAACCATCCAGATTTGGTGAAGGAGATAGGTGAGATGCTGAGGGAGTACCTTTCCCCTGTAGTAGCCTCATTAGCCCCAGCTGCTGGGAAACCCTCCCCCTGCCCCGACAAAGGAGAGTCTGATGGTGCAGCAGCGGAACCCACAGACGTCACAACCGTCCAGGTTCCAGCTGAACCACAGGGGCAGCCACAGCCAGCAGCAGTGGCCCCTGTAGAAACAAAGAAGTATAAGGTGAAATCAGAGCACCCAGGCAACAAGGATAAGAAAGGAGGGCCCTCACAACCCGCGGGGGACTCAGAGGTTGAGATCATCACCGAGTCCCTGACATATGAAAGTCTCCGTAATCTGCAAAAAGATCTTGCACGACGGGGACGTGAGGCTTATACAGCCTGGTTAGTTCGCGTCTGGGACCTTATAGGTACAGGCGTGCAACTAGATAGTAGTGAGACAAGGAATTTGGGACCCTTGACCCAGGACTCAGGTGTGAATCAGGTATTCGTAAGGGAGCCAGGGCCCCTTTCCCTTTGGGAGCGGCTTTTAATGAGTGTAAGGGAGAGGTTTGTCCACAGAGACAGAATGCAGGAGCACCATCACAGAATGCGCTGGAAGACCCTTGAGGAAGAGATCCAACAGCTGAGAGAAGTGGCGGTATTGGAGGTACTCTTTGGGAGGGGTGGACAGCATGATAATGACCCCGACAAAGTCAGGTGCACAGGGCAAATGCTGTGGAACCTGGCAACTCTAGGACCATCTCAATACGCCACCTTCATTGCAACCATTAATGCCGATAACAACCGAGAGACAGTGGGTTCTGTGGCCAACAAGCTTAGAAATTATGAGAGCATGATCAGTGGCCCAATGCAGGCTCAGGTCTCTGCCATGGTTAAGGAACTCAGAGAGGAGATGAGGGAGGTGAGGGAGGAGATGAGGAGGAACAGTTCCTGTGTGGCACCGGTGTGAGTTACAGGCCCCAGAGTGAGAGCTCAACGGCCCCCAGCTAGAGAGAGAGGGTACACCCCACGAGCTGACCTGTGGTTCTTTCTGAGTAACCATGGGGAAGACATGGGAAGGTGGCATGGGAAACCCACTTCTGCCCTGGCAGCACGGGTGCGTGAGCTCAAGGAGAGAAACACTAACCGAGGGGGTTCCACTAAGATGAAGGTAGCCTCAACCTCACATGACCAAGCTGCCAGGTATTATAGAAGTGAGGATATGTCAGATCCCTGTGAAGGAACCTCTACCATGTATACCCAGGAAGGGAGTAATGACCAGTGCTAGAGGGGCCCTGCCTCTAGCCAGGGAGAGGCACGGGAAAACCGGATCTATTGGACGGTGTGGATGCGATGGCCTGGCACATCAGAGCCACAGAAATACGAAGCTTTAGTTGATACTGGTTCGCAGTGTACACTGATACCATCGGAATATGTGGGGACAGAACCTATTTCCATTGCCGGGGTGACGGGGGGATCACAGGAATTGACTCTGCTAGAAGCTGAGGTGAGCCTGACCGGGAAGGAGTGGCAGAAACATCCAATTGTGACTGGCTCAGGGGCCCCGTGTATTTTGGGCATAGACTTCCTCCGGAATGGTTATTACAAAGACTCTAAAGGACTCAGGTGGGCTTTTGGAATAGCAGCTGTGGAGGCAGAGGGCATTAAGAAATTGAATAACTTGCCTGGACTGTCAGAGAACCCATCTGCAGTAGGACTCCTAAAGGTAGAAGAGCAACGAGTTCCAGTTGCCACCTCGACGGTGCACCGCCGACAGTATCGGACAAATCGAGATGCCGTGATCCCCATCCACAAGATGATCCGTGAGCTGGAGAGCCAAGGGGTGGTCAGCAAAACCCACTCACCCTTCAACAGCCCCATCTGGCCTGTGCGCAAGTCTGACGGAGAATGGAGATTGACTGTGGACTACTGTGCCTTGAACGAAGTGACTCCACCACTGAGTGCTGCTGTGCCGGACATGCTGGAACTCCAGTACGAGCTGGAGTCCAAGGCAGCAAAATGGTACGCCACAATTGACATTGCTAACACATTTTTCTCCATTCCTCTGGCTGCAGAATGCAGGCCTCAGTTTGCTTTCACCTGGAGGGGCGTGCAGTACACCTGGAACCGACTGCCCCAGGGGTGGAAACACAGCCCCACCATCTGCCATGGACTGATCCAGGCTGCACTGGAAAAGGGTGAGGCTCCGGAGCACCTACAGTATATCGATGACATCATTGTGTGGGGGAACACGGCAATGGAAGTGTTTGAGAAAGGAGAGAAGATCATCCAAATTCTCCTGAAAGCTGGTTTTGCCATCAAGCAGAGCAAGGTCAAGGGACCTGCCCGAGAGATCCAGTTCCTGGGAGTAAAGTGGCAAGATGGACGGCGGCAGATTCCCACTGAGGTCATCAATAAGATCACCGCAATGTCTCCACCGACCAGCAAGAAGGAAACACAAGCTTTCCTAGGCGCCATAGGTTTCTGGAGGATGCACATTCCTGAGTACAGCCAGATTGTGAGCCCTCTCTACCTGGTCACCCGCAAGAAGAACGATTTCCACTGGGGCCCTGAACAGCAACAAGCCTTTGCCCAGATCAAGCAGGAGATCGCTCATGCAGTAGCCCTTGGCCCAGTCAGGACGGGACCAGATGTAAAGAACGTGCTCTACTCAGCAGCCGGGAACAATGGCCTGTCCTGGAGCCTTTGGCAGAAGGTGCCTGGGGAGACTCGGGGCCGACCACTGGGATTCTGGAGCCGAAGCTACAGAGGGTCCGAAGCCAACTACACTCCAACAGAGAGGGAAATCTTGGCCGCCTATGAAGGAGTTCAAGCTGCTTCAGAGGTGATTGGCACAGAAGCACAACTCCTGCTGGCACCTCGACTACCGGTGCTGGGGTGGATGTTTAAAGGAAAGGTTCCCTCCACCCATCATGCCACCGACGCCACATGGAGCAAATGGATTGCCCTCATCACCCAGTGTGCCTGCATTGGAAACCCAAATCGCCCTGGGATTTTGGAGATAATTACAAACTGGCCGGAAGGTGAGAACTTTGGTCTCACAGATGAAGAGGAGCAGGAACAAGTGACACGTGCAGAAGAGGGTCCACCATACAACCAACTACCAGCAGAAGAAACACGCTATGCTCTTTTCACTGATGGATCCTGCCGCATCGTAGGGATGAACCGGAAGTGGAAAGCAGCTGTATGGAGCCCCACACGACAGGTTGCACAAGCCACTGAAGGAGAAGGTGGGTCAAGCCAACTTGCTGAACTCAAAGCTGTTCAACTGGCCCTGGACATTGCTGAAAGAGAGAAGTGGCCAAAGCTCTACCTCTACACTGATTCGTGGATGGTGGCCAATGCTCTGTGGGGTTGGCTGGACAGGTGGAAAAAGGCCAATTGGCAGCGTAGAGGAAAGCCAATCTGGGCTGCAGATGAGTGGAAGGACATTGCCACTCGGGTAGAGAAGCTACCTGTCAAAGTTTGTCATGTAGATGCCCATGTCCCCAAGAGTCGGGCTAATGAGGAGCACCGAAACAACGAGCAGGTAGATCAAGCTGCAAAGATAGAGGTGTCAAAGATAGACTTAGATTGGGAACACAAGGGAGAGTTGTTCCTAGCTCGATGGGCCCATGATGCCTCAGGCCATCAGGGCAGAGATGCCACCTATAAGTGGGCATGAGACCGAGGGGTGGATCTAACCATGGACAGTATTTCTCAGGTTATTCATGACTGTGAGACGTGTGCTACCATCAAACAGGCCAAGCGGGTGAAGCCCCTATGGTATGGCGGGCGATGGTCCAAACATAAGTACGGGGAAGCCTGGCAGATTGACTACATCACCCTTCCCCAAACCCGCCAAGGCAAGCGCTATGTGCTGACCATGGTGGAAGCCACAACTGGATGGTTGGAGACCTACCCTGTGCCTCACGCTACTGCCCGGAACACCATCCTGGGCCTTGAAAAGCAAATCCTGTGGAGACATGGTACCCCTGAGAGGATTGAGTCTGACAACGGGACCCATTTCAAGAACAGCCTTATAAACACCTGGGCTAGAGAACATGGCATTGAGTGGATGTACCATATTCCTTATCATGCGCCAGCAGCCGGGAAAGTTGAACGGTGCAATGGCCTGCTTAAAACCACTTTGAAGGCACTGGGTGAGGGGACTTTCAAGAACTGGGAGATTAATTTAGCAAAGGCCACCTGGTTAGTGAACACTCGAGGTTCCACCAACCGAGCAGGCCCTGCCCAGTCTGAGCCCCTGAGAACAAGAGATGGAGATAAGGTTCCAGTGGTACACATGAGAGGAATGCTGGGAAAAACTGTCTGGATTAATTCTGCCTCCAGCAAAGACAATCCCGCTCATGGGGTTGTTTTTGCTCAGGGACCTGGCTGCACATGGTGGGTGATGCAAAAGGATGGAGAGACCCGCTGCATACCTCAAGGGGACCTTGTTTTTCGGTGAATACTGTGACTGTGTCTGTATTTATATTCACGTGTATATATATGTATATTATTTAAAGGTTTAAATTCAATATAATATGTTAGGGTGGGAAAAATTCGGGGTGGATAATGTTGAGGGTTAAGTTCTCCTGTAGAATTTTTCCCCCCCCATGAGTTGCTAGATTTTTAAGTAGGGGTAGTTAAGCGGTGCTTAACCTGACAAAAGAAGTTGATCACTTGGTTTTGGGGAAGGGAGGAGGCTCCCGAGAGAGCTAAGGTGTGGGCTCACTTCTCTCGGTTCTCCCGGGGAGGACGGTCGGGCTACGGAGTAGCTGCCTGGAGTCCACAGCTAACGGAGGAGTCTGGTCCTGGGAATTCTATCATCTGTTGGAGCTGCCCAGGAATTCGGAGTTTCTTCGCTGTCCTGCTGGATTTTTGGGTCAACCCTGGTACAGCCGCTGCGGTTTTCTCCGGCACTGCCCACCTTGCCTGCCGGGGCACCCCCTGCCTGCTGAGGACAATCCACCGCTTCCATCAGCAGCCGGAGCTTTCCACCGTTTGCCCTTGGGGTTCTTTGGTTCTGTTTTACTGTTATTATAATTGCTGTTGTTGTTTGTCTGTCCTGTTATATTTACTAGTAAAGGACTGTTATTCCTTTTCCCCATAGCTCTGACCGAAAGTTTTTTTTTCTTTTAATCTTCCAAATTATAATAACACGGAGGGAAGGATTTAAATTCCTCATTTTCCTAGAGAGGCCTGCCTCTCCTTAGCAGACACCTGTCTTTTTCAAACCAAGACAACAAGATAGTAGAAGGTCTTAGGCTTCCTAAGAGTATTGGGTATTGTTAATAAAAAGCATACAAGCTAGTATTGTTTGAAGAAGGTGTACATGTGCTATAATTGATTGGCTAAAATAACTGTCTGTAAGCTTTAGCAGTATATTATTGGCTGAAAAGTTTTTAAAATGCTCTGTAACAAATAAATTTGGGGCTGCTGCTGGAAGGCTGTGAGCTGTTGTTTTTTCTCTGAATTGTCTCTACCTCTGTAATGAGACTGATGCCTCATTAAAAAAAGATTGAGAACAGGTACTTCGGCAGTCCCATCCTGTTCCTGTCCTGTCGCCGACACAAACTGGTGCTCTGTGTCCGACACACTCCCTCAGTTGTTTTGCTGCAGTGATCAGAATGGTCAGGCTGGAGAGAGGTTTGCCTGATGATCAAAATGGGAGCTGCCCAAAGGATCAAAAAGAAAGAAATGAACTGTTACTTTCCAAAGTCAAGTTCCTCACAGGCTCTGTTGCAACAGGACAAAGGGGAATGGTTTGAAACTCAAGAGAGGAAAGCAGGTTCAGATTAGATCTAAGGAAGAATTTTATTTTTTTTTTTACCAGGAGAGTGGGGAAACACTGACAGAAGGAGTCCAGAGATGTGGGAGGTGCCTCCTCCCCAGAAACATCCAAGCTCAGGTCAGGCAGGGCTCTGAGCCACCTGATTTGCTTGAAGATGTCCCTGCTCCTTGCGGGGCACCAGGTCCAGATGACCTCAAAAGGACCCCGCCAGCCCAAACAAGGAGGGGATTTTGCTTGCTTTGTGTGTGAAAAGCAGCGAGACTGGAGATTATGGGAGGGGGGCCCCACAAGAAAACCCCTCCCTCACCCTGGTGTTTCCCCTGCAGCCACTTCACATTCACCTGCAGCAGCTCCTGGGCAGACCAGCGCTGCTCCTCATCCAGCTCCAGGCTGCACTCGAGGAAGTCCCGCAGCAGAGCCGACAGGCGCCTGGGCTCCTGCAGCTGCGGGGTCCCGTTCTGCCGGATCAGAGCGCGAGCCTGCAGGAAAAGCAAACACAGTGCTCTGCCAGCTTCCTTCACACCCACAGGATGCTCACATTGACCCCGGGTTCTCAGCCCCAGCTCCAGGGGCAGTTTCCTCCCTGGCAGAGATGCTGCTCACAGCTCATTTTTCTATGACAGCCAAAAATCCCAAACCCTGATGCAGTCACTGCCACTGCAACAAAGAAATTATCTCACCTTGAGAGCCAGTTTCATTGGCTGACTTTGTTAGTAGGAACCTGCATCAGAAATAGCCCATCTTCCTTCTCCAAATACAGACACCAGCTTTACAGGCCATTTTCAAGAGTCAGTGTGGTCTGATTGTGTTATTTCAAAGGATTCTTACATCAAATGCATCTCTGCAGTGCCACTGACACTCGAGTAAATGTATTTCTGATGATCCATCCCAGAAACTGCCAGGCAAGAAACAGATTTGTGTTGCTGAAAGCTCAGGCTTGGTGACATAGAGAAAGTAGCTTGGACTAGGAAAGAAATACGTTAGACTGTGGGGAGGTTAAACAGTCATCTCCATGTTTTAGACAAGTTTCCCAGTGAGAAGAGCCAGGGGGAGGTCATCTTGCAAACGTTCTTTTAGAAACTCCTTCAGAAAACTTGCTTGGTTTGGATGTGTGTTTTAGGGTTGGTTTGGGGTTTTCTTGCAAAATAACAAGAGAGCTGTGTTAGGGGTTTGTCTTGGTTTGAAAGACAGGTATCTGCTAGGGAGAGGCAGGTCCGCTCTAGGAGTGGGGAATTCCAATCCCTTCCAAGTTATTATAATTTAGAGGATTAAAGAGGCTTTTCAGGCAGAGCTATGGGGAAAGGAATAACAGTTCTTTACTAGTAAGTATAAGAGGACAAACAACAACTACAGCAATAATAATAATAAACAGAACTAAGAACCTCAAGGGGCTTTGTTTCACAAGCCCGGGGCAGTCTGATCTCTTGGGCCCCACTCCAAGAGCACCAAGCTGGAACGCTGGCAACTCCCAGGCTGATGGCTGGAACGGTGGGTTGTCCCCAGCAGGCAGAGGGGTGTCCCGGCAAAGAGAGCAGTGCTGAAGAGTGCTGGGCTGGCCCAGCTCCAGCAGGGCAGGTGAAGAGGGCTCTGAAGTCCTGGGTGCTCCAGCAGATGATGAATGCTACCTTAGGGCTGGACCTCCCATTAACAGCAGGCGGGGCGTCCCGCAGCCTCCTGGGGGCCGGGGGCCACTGCCGGCCCTGCCCGGGGGTGGTGGGGTCAGGCAGCGCCCGGCGCTGAGCCCCGGCTGCCCCACAGCCCCGGCCCGGCCCCACAGCTCCCCACAGGCCCCCAGCCCATGCTCCCGGTGCCGCACCTCTGCGCCCGCTCCTGCTGCTCCCCAGCACAGAGAAACCCCCTGAAATCCTGACCTCCTTGTTTCCCTGTCCTGGGAACCGGGGATACAAAGGATCTGGCTCAGCTGGCAAATTTGAAAAATTGCCTGAAAAACATCCTGAAAAACATCCCAGTCCTCAGTATTTTTCTCTTCCTCCTCTTTTCCGTCATCCTTTTTCTAATATCACATAGATTCCTCCTGCTGCTTCTTGCCTTAACCCTATTCCTGCACACTCCATCCAATCCCTTCCCAGCACACCAACACCATCCATCCCCGGTTGTCTCAATCCCTTCTCAACTTCCCTTATTGCGCCTCTGGGTGTCCGTGCCCTTAAATTACCTCTGGGAGAATGTGCAAACTGCCTCAACATTCTCCCAAGGGACCCTTCAGAGATATTTTGGGATCATCATCCCTTTGGCCAGGATACCTTCCTGGCTTTCCCTTTTCCACCCTGCATGTGTTCCCTGCCATGTTTGCTCCCTGAAGATGCCAGTGTCCTCACTGATGAGATGTTCAGTGCTCTCTCCCTGGTGACTCTTCACAGCCCCCCTGATCTGTCACTCGTCTGTCTCCTGGACACTCTCGGGTACCCAATCAATCCCCGGTGCCGCCGCCACCCAAGGGAGCCCATCACCCAAACTGGGTGAGGCACCTTAAGCTCCACTCACTGCCCGCTGTCCCAGATGGTGGAAGGAATTCCAGAGGAGCCCCAAGGTGTGTGGAAAACTTGACATCACCAGAGGTTTGTGTCCACAAAGAAGACAGAGGAGTCCTGTAAAAGTCATTTCATTCATAAAATAAGGGAGAGGCCTTGGGACATTTCCCATGGAGTCTCTCCAATTGTTGGAGTATGACCACAGCCTCCTTTTCATCCTAATTTTCCCAGCAGCATCTCCCTCTCCCTTTCCCCATTGCCTCAAGTACTTGAGATGTACAGACTTCCCAATCCACCTACTACATACCCCCCTTATTATGCACCCCACTTCTGTATAGGTAATGATATTCACAGCTCTGTGAAGTCTTTGCTCTTCTTCTCAAAGTTCATGAATTTATCAGGCCCTTGGCTGAGCAGCAGTCTGTGTGGTCAATTAATAACATTTTCTGGAACTGATGTTTTCTTCTATCCCTTCCTTATGTACAAGTGCCTGGCCCTATCTTCAAGCGGATTCACATTATGATATATTCACATATTTTTCCCAGGGCTAACAATTACATAAGTGTTTAAATACAACACATATGTTTTACTAGCAAATAAACACATTGTTCTGAGTAACTGAGCTTGCTTTTTCCACTGTTTTATCCTTCTCTTTTTCTTTCTCTGAGCAATCTTTGCTAGATTTATCTTCTTCTTGCAAGCTAGGAAAACTTGAAAGCTGTAGTTGGATTGATTCTTGGTTGTCATGAAGATTTTCTGCTCCTGGATATCATGTTGAAGCACTTCTTTTTTAGACAATATTCCTTCCAGTTCTTCTCCCAAGACATTTTTTTCTTTTTCAAAATCCTGAATCAGAGATCTGTGTTCTCTATCTTGAGCTGCATTTTCTTCCTGTAATCTCTCAACTTGTGGCTGTCAACTAATTACTTCCTCCTCCTTTTGTTGAGCACGGCACTGCTCTTTTTAAAAATTTTAACAAGCATTCATTTGCAATTTTTAATAAGTTAAGAGAATCATATTCTTCATTAGGATCTGAAATGCTCAACCCCACTTGCTCAAGTAGGTGGTACACCTGAGTTCTTACAAGGGATGTGTGTACTTACTCATTTTCAAGTAACATTGATACATGGTCCTCCTCTGCAGTCATCATTTGCAGTTTCTTTTCTAGGTTTTCAGACTGGTCTTTCAATACTAAACAAACATCTTGTTCACATGTAGTCTTTCCCAGCTCTTCACTTAATTCACCTTTTTTCTGAATGTGTTTCTTATTTTCCTCACGAAGAGTGTACACTTCAGATGAAAGCTGCTCTTTATCGTGCACCAGAGATTCAATCTGTTTTTCTAGTTACTCTACTATTTGAGCATTTTCAGCGTCATTTAGTTTCTCTGTTAATTTCTCTACCTTTTCCTTCAGGTCATTACTGTACTGGTTAGCAACGTCTACTTCTCACTGAAGTTCCTGAATTTTAACTTGTTCTTGCATGCATGTTTTCTGAAGGGTTTCTCTCTCTTCACCCAAGCATTTTACATCATTTAAAATATCCCTGTTTTGATTAGTAAGAGCAATGATCTCTTCCAGTTCTCCTACAGTAAACTCTTTTTGGTTAATGGAGTTTATCATTGTGTTGTTGTCCTCCTGAAGACTATCCATTTTACATTTAAGTTCTTCTATCTCTAACTGATTAGATGACAATTTTTCTACTTTTTCCTGGAGGCAATGTACAGTTTCAAGAAGAACATCCTTTACATTAAAAGCAGCCTGGAGTTTCTGTTGCAGTTGACTGACATCAGAAGCTTGCTGTTGTTTTATTGATTCAAACTCCTGGCTGATCTTTCCAGCAGATTTACCTAGTTCAGTCTTGTAGAGTTTCCATTGTTTTTCTCAGGCTGTTGTAATTGGACACTGCTTCTTCTTTCTCCTGAGTTAGCTTTTCAAGTTGTTCTCTAAGTTCCTGCATTTCAAAAAAGAATACCATCTTTTCTTTTTCAGAACCAGATAATAAAGTACCATTTTAGTTCAGAAATTTCTCTCTCGTGTTGATCTTTCAGAGTCTGATCTCTAATTTGTGCTCTTTTGCAGCAGTTTCATAGTGCTGTCTTGCTGCTTGAAGCTCCAATTTTAGTTTTTCAATTACACAGCAATAATCTTCTTTAGTAAGCTGCAATTCATTTATTTTGAAGTCCAGGTCTTCCCGCTCATGAAAGTGCTCATCCTTCATGCAATGGATTTCCCCTTTGAGTTTTATCTTGACATTACTCATATAAGTTAACTTGTCTTTTAATATACTACATTGGGACTGGGGTTCTTCTAAACTGTGCTCCAGGTTCATTTTTGCTTCTACACAAGGTTCTTCTTGTGTATCTACAACATCTATCTTGTTTTCTAAATTTTTATTTAAGACTTCCCTCAGCTGCTCCAAGTCATATTCACCCTGGTCAGTCTGAGCACACATTTCATCCTTTGTATTACTCTCTGCCAAATTGTGCTGTAACTGATGTATTTGACTTTGCTTTTCTTCATTTTCTTTAGATGATATTTCAATCTGATGCATTAGTTCTGACACCTCTTCCTGATGGGCAATTTTTAAGTTTTTAAGCTCTTCATTCAGAATTTTTATTTCATTACTGTAACTCTGAGGGTTGCTTTTAATACTTTCTTGCAGATTTGTCTTTTCTTTGTCTTCATTCACAGCTTCCAACTGCTTGTTCAGACGCAAGATTTTGCTCGTCATAAGTATATTTAATTCTTTGGACATCATCTTATAATCTTTTAACGTCTTTGTGACTATCATTGAACGTTCTCCCTGTTCTACCAACTCCATTTCTTTCTTCACTTGCTTATCTAATTCCATCTTCAGTTTTTTTAAAATCCTCATTGTGCTTGCATTGTGCATTTGCTAATTCACTCTTCAGAGCTTTTATTTCTTCCAGAGAGTCGGTTCTTAATTGTTCCAGTTGTTTCTGCAATTCTTCTGTTGGTATTTGCTGGTTAAGTCCACACAAATGATCAATGGTGGCGTGAGTCCCATGCCCCCATTAACAGTTCAGAGTGCCAATCTCCATGCTGGTCCTTCAGAGAGTTTAACGCACCATAGTCAACCTGGATTGCAGTTTGTCATCAATACAGAATGTGTCCTAGAAATGCATGTTACCACACAGATATTCATACACAGTATTTTAAATCTTCCGAACCAAGTGCTCTCCATTGGAAAGTACAGAGTCTTTGCCATGTATTACTTGTTTGATGAATGTTTCAATCTTCTTTGCATTTTTTTTTCCCAGTATCCATAACCAATCATTGCTCTGCTCTTTCATTATCCTTCGTAGCTGAATAATCTTTTCTTCTCCTGATACTTGAGTCCCCATCATTATGTTCCCAGTGGCTCACCTGTACTCCAGGTGTCAAAATCAAGTCCGGACTGGCAGCTTCACCTACTGCTCTCAGCTTCGCTGGGCTCCATCTCTGCTGCACCTCACCCTGCAGCCCAATTGCAAATCACATCGTTCAGACTGTTGCAAATCACATAGGGGTCACCATTTGTCATGGTTGAGATTGCCACAGCACTCAAGAGTGCTTCTTTAAAAACTTCAGGGGGGTGCAAGCATCAGTACCTTGTTATCTAATAGTCTTTCATGTCCTTTCTACATTGCAGTACCATGAGCAACCCCACACAGCTCTGACTCTTTCTTCTATCTTCCTTCTGCTGTTCCAGCTTGCTGCTTCCTGTCACTCGCACGGCTGCCGAACTCTGTGTGTCCCTTGTACGATATCTTACCCTTTCTGCCCCTTGCACAACCTCCTGTCCCTTTCTCTTCACAGCACAGCCAGCAAACTCCAAGTAACTACTCCACCAACTCACTCTTTTATCACCCATACCTGTGAGGCAAAGGTATTCCCACTCTTGGGTAATTAACACATTAGGGGCAAGAGTGCCGTGTTGAGGTTTAGGTGCCCTCCTAGCTGCAACACATTAGGGGCAAGAGTGCCCCCAGCACCACCTCCACCTGTTCTCCCACACCCTCTCTCCCCACACCTGCTGCTGATCCCAGTGTGTCCCCGTTCTCTCCCAGTGCCCCCCAGAGTTTCCATCTCAATGGGGACCTTAAACTCCCAGCCCAACCACAGCCACCTGCACTGCTTTGTGATGGATTCCTACCCTGCCCAGATCCAGGTAGTTCCAGGGCCAGCAGGAGCCCCCAAAGCATGTAGTGGCCACCGCCGTGGTCCCCAACAGGGAGTGGACCCACCAGCTCCTGGTGCTGCTGGAAACCTCCCCACGGTGCAGGGTCACCTCTAGCTGCCAAGAGGAGCACGTCAGCCTGGAGCAGCCTCTGAGCCGGCACTGGGGGGAGGGGGGGAAGTAACTGGGAGGGATTTGAGTGAGCCTGGAGGGCCAGGAAGGAGAATGGGGTTTGGAAAGCAGGGTTAGAATAAGGTTGGTTGGGCTGGGAAAAGACTGGGGGGGGAGGGGGTCTTGGTAAGGTCTGACAGGGCTGGGAAGGGACTGGGAGAGAGTTTGGAGGTCCTGGGGTGGTGGGTGGCAACTGGGAAGGGGTTGTGGGATCCTGAGAGGGACAGGAAGGGCTTTGGTGAGTCCAGGGGAGGCCAGAAGAGATTGGGAAGAGGTTTCAGGGGCTCTTGTGTGGGCTGTAGGAGGGTGGGAGGGTGCTTGGAGGGGAGGGGCTGGGATGTCTGTGAGGTTTCCTGACCCCTGCAGATTGTACAGAGCTCCTGCTGGATGCCACCCACAGCAAGAAGCTGACAGGGATCAGGGGCTTCATGTTGGGCTTCATCTTCCTGGTGCTGTGGCTCAGAATTGAGGGGGACTCTGCAGGGGGACCATGATTTGGGAGGGCAGAATAGGCCCCAGGATGGATTTGGAATGGGGAACCCCACGTGTTACCCCACTCTGGAGACTCCTTGGGAGGGCACCTAAACCTCAACATGGCACCCAGTGAACCCCAAAAGGTGCCAGGACCCCTCAAAGCTTCCAGGGAAATTTGAGGAGGGGGCTCACAGGGGACATCCATGCTGAGCCAAGAACCCAGCACCACCCTAGCCTGACCTGCCCCAGCTCCATCCCGGGAAGTAGAAAGGAGGAGTGGGACCCCTCCCAATGCAATTTGGGGGTCCCAGCCCCCTCTCCCACTCTTTCCATGTCCCAGACCCCTCTTTACCCCCGCTCTTCCTCCCTTTTCTCACTGCCCCCCAATCCACCAACACCACCATCCCACATGCTTGGTTTTAGGGTTCCAGACCCCTCCTGCTCAGTCCAGAGGTCCCACTCCCCCTTTCCCTTAATTCAGGCACCTCGTGGCAGTGTTTTCCTGGGAGGAATCCCTGAGTTTTGGGATTGCTTGGGTGCAGTTGTTGAGGCGGACAGCTCTGTCCGCCTTTCCCTTCCCTGTTGCAGCCTCTCAGCTGCCCCCAACACCCTGGGGCTGCTGGGATTTTCCTACTGGGGACAAGCATGTTCATTCCCTTCCAGGAGCCCAATGCCCAGATGGGGGTCCAGGTCAAGGGGTCCTGCATACCTGGAGCTGCTCGGCCTGGGGTCCCCAAAGCCCTCAGCACACCCCAAGTCCCACTCTGGAATCCTCAACTCCCTCAAACCCAGCATCCTCCACAGCCCCTGCAAGTACCCCCCATGGCACCAGCCGTGGCCATGTCCCACCATGTTCTCACCCATGGCTGTCTCCCTGTTGCGGTGCTTGGCTTCCCTAATGGTTTGTTCCCAATCTCCCTTGACTCCTGGACAATTGGTTTTGCCCTAAGTTTGTTCCTTCCTTTATTCCAGAACAATGTATGTCAATCCCTGTTTGTTCCATCCCCTCAGTTGTCAGTCTATGATTATGCCTACCCTTACTTCCCAAAAGTTCTCATTTCCTCGAGGTCCCTTATATTCCCCTATTGGCCAGAGTTTTATGGGCCACTCCCCGTGATCCTCCCCCATTGTGTCACTATTGGTGTTGTAATGTATCCACCCCTTGCTCCACCCCTGCTTAAAAATCCCTATCACCCTTTGTTCCCTGCTCTCTCTCCCTGGAAACTTCAGCCCTAATAAACTCCTTGATGGAACCCATACTGAGGGCCTCCTTGTTCTCCTTCACTTGATCCTGGATGCCCCAGAAGTCCTGCTTGAGACAGAGGCATTCCTTAGGTAGCTCTCCATTCCTGGTGCTACAACCGGCTCCAAGGAGCTAGTCAGGGTTGGATTTGTAGATCCGAGCAGTGCATCATCACTTCACCATGCTTCCATCCCTGTCATAGTCCCCAACGTCTCCATCTGTGCCCGTACCCCCATGTCCCCACGAATGGCCACACCCCCCTCAAAATCCATGTGTTCCCATGTCACTCTCCATGTCTATGTTCCACCATGTCTATGTCCCCCCATGTCCTCACCCATGTCTTAGTTCAATGTCTTTATCTTTAGCCCAGTATTGGATATTTTAAAGGGATGAAGAGAAATGAAAAGGAAATCAGGGCCAAAAAAAAGAATTTCTGTGTCTGTGCCGGCTGAGGATCCACGTGCTTGGGTGGGAGGGAAGAACCTTTTTTGGAGGGGTTTCCACCCCACTGTCTCCAAAATCTTGGTCTTGGCCCCAGTTATTCACCATTTGGCTGCAGAAGACACCCTTGGGCAATAAGAAATCAAAATCATGAATTGCCTGAGGTTTGAAAAGACCTCCAAGACCATCCAATATTCCTTGATGCCACCAGATGACAGGACTGAATGCAAAAGATTTTCTGGGGTTCAGAGTCAACAAATCTGCTCTCCCAAGGAATTCCTAGTGTCAGTCTGTGTCCTGATGGATGTTCCTGCCTGTGTTCATCCAGGCGCCCACAGGAAACTAGGAATATTTGGAGTCCTCACAGCCAGGTGTCTTTCCAACACGGATCTCCAGGACCATGGATCACCAGGGCTCTGCCCAACGGGGGTCACTGGGGACCATCCAACACCGATCCTCCCACGGGGGATGGAGCTGGAGCAGTGCAAGATCTTCCCGCTCTCGGGGCACTCACAGGGCTTCCCTTAGCAGTGCCTCCGTTGGTGCTGGGTCAAGGTTGAGCTCTGTGTGAAGCTCTTCCCACACTCAGGACACTCGTAGGGCCTCTCCCCAGTGTGGATGCGCCGGTGGACAGTGAGGTGAGAGTTTTGCTTGAAGCCCTTCCCACAGTCAGGGCAGCGGAAGGGCCTCTCCTCTGTGTGAATCCGCTGATGTACGAGGAGATCAGAGCTGGTCTGAAACCTCTTCCCACACTCAGGACACTCGTAGGGCCTCTCCCCAGTGTGGGTACGCTGGTGGTATTTCAGGCTGGAGCTCCATCCAAAGCTCTTCCCACATTCCAGGCAGGTGTAGAGCCCTTCACCAGTGTGGATCACCTGGTGCCGGATCAGGGCTGAACTTGTTCTGAAGCTCTTCCCACATTCCCTACACTCATAGGGCCGTTCCCCAGTGTGGATCTTCTGGTGTTGCATCAGGCTGCAACTCTTGCTGAAGCTTTTTCCACACTCCCCACACTCGTAGGGCCGTTCCCCAGTGTGGATCGTCTTGTGGCGGATTAGGCTGGAGCTGTGGTTGAAGCTCTTCCCACACTCCCCACACTCGTAGGGCCGCTCCCCAGTGTGAATCCTCTGATGCCGGATCAGGTGGGAGCTCCGGCTGAAATCCTTCCCACATTCCAAGCACTTGTGGGGCTTCTCCCCTCCATGAGGCTTCCCCACCAGCTCGGAGCTCTGGCTGGATCTCCGGCCGCCCTCTTGGCACAAGGGGGGTCTTTGCTCCTCGCAGCTCCCTGGGATGGGTTTGCAGCCCCTCCTCGTGCGGCATCTCCGGGGCTTTTCCTCCTCCTTCATCCCGCCACTCCTTGGGAATGAAAAATCCTGGTTTGGGAAAAAAACAAGAGGAGAGCGCCTTAGGCTGGGGGTTCCTCCTAGCCCAAGTTCGTCTCACCAAGTCATTGGGCATCTTGTGTCTGAGAGAACATCCAAAACACCAAGATTGATCCCAAAAATCCTGCAAACATCAAGACAGATTAAAAACACCACAAACATCAAGACTCTTTTAAAATATTAAGGTTTAAACTCTTGCAAAAACCCAAAGCACCAACATTTAGCCCAATAAAGCTCAGCAACACCAAGATTCACTCCTGTAGAAATCATGGATCCCCTCCCTGGTCACCTCTGGATGGCGGGGGGGAACGCACCTGGGGCAGGGAAGAGGCTGCAGATACAGGGAGGGCTGGAATCTTTTGGTGCCTCTTCTGCCTGCTCCTCCTCCACCTGTGTCTCTACTCTTCCTCAAGCTCCTCTTCCTCTTAGTATTGCTCTTTCTCCCGCACCTTCTCCTCCCACGTGCATCCTCGGAACATTTTGTTCTTCAACCCTGCTTCTCCTTCCCTTCTCCTCCTGCCCCCAGGCCCAGCACCCACTGCTGGCTCCCTCTTCCCCCCAAACCCACAGCATCCCACCGCAGGGGCAGGGATGGAGCTGGGGCAGGTCGGGCTGGGGCAGCGCTGGGCTCTCGGCCGCTCCCGCCAGCACTCGGTCCCCGCTGCAGCCGCTCCCGCCAGGACAGCGCGGGGGGGCCCGGCCTTGGCGCTCCCCCCTCCCACCTCCCCAAATTCCTCTCACGGGGGTGGTCCCATGCTCTAGGGGGAATGTCCCGCAAACGGGGCACCCCTAGGAAAGGAAGAAGAGCAAAGTGTCTTTACAAACACACGCTGTGAATCTGCTTGGGGATAGGGCCAGGCACTTGGACATAAGGAAGGCACAGAAGAAGTCATCAGTTCCAGGAAATGTTATTAACTGACCACACAGACTGCTGCTCAGCCAAGATCCAGATAAACTCATGAACTTTGAAAAAAACAAAGACTTCACAGAACTGTGAATATCGTTACCTGTGCAGAAGTGGGGTGCATAGTAAGGGGGGTATGTAGTAGGGGGATTGGGAAGTATGTACCTCTCAAATACTTCAGCCAATGGGGAAAGGGAGAGAGAGATTTAACCAGGAAAATTAGGATGAAAAGGAGGCTGCATCCACCAACAACTGGAGAGGCCCCGAGAGAAATGTTCCATGGCCTCTCCCTTTTTTTTATGAATAAAATTACTTTTACAGGACTCCTCTGTCTTCTTTGTGGACACAAACCTCTGGTGATGTCAAGTTTTCCAGACATCTTGACGCTTCTCTGGAAATCCTTCCACCGTCTGGGACAGCGGGCAGTGAGTGGAGCTGAAGGTGCCTCACCCAGTTTGGGTGATGGGCTCCCTTGGGTGGCGGCGGCACCAGGGATTGATTGGGTACCCGAGAGTGTCCAGGAGCCAGACGAGTGACAGATCAGGGGGGCTGTGAAGAGTCACCAGGGAGAGAGCACTGAAAATCTCATCACTGAGGACACTGGCATCTTCAGGGAGCAAACGTGGCAGGGAATACATGCAGGGTGGAAAAAGGAAAGCCAGGAAAGCGTCCTGGCCAAAGGGATGATGATCCCAAAATATCTCTGAAGGGTCCCTTGGGAGAATGTTGAGGCAGTTTGCACATTCTCCCAGAGGTAATTTAAGGACATGGACACTCAGAGGGGCAATAAGGGAAGTCAAGAAGGCATTTAGACAACCCCCGATGGATGGTGTTGGTGTGCTGGGAAGGGTTAGGGTGAAGGCGAGTGTGCAGGAATACGGTTAAGGCAAGAAGCAGCAGGAGGAATCACTGTGGTAGGAAAAAGGATGATGGAAAAGAGGAGGAAGACAAAAATACTGAGGACTGGGATGTTTTTCATCAGGGTCTTATCCTCTAAATTTGCCAGCTGACCCAGATCCTTTGTATCCCCGGTTTCCAGGACAGGGAAACAAGGAGGTCAGGATTTCAGGGGGTTTCTCTGTGCTGGGGAGCAGCAGGAGCGGGCGCAGAGGTGCGGCACCGGGAGCACGGGCTGGGGGCCTGTGGGGAGCTATGGGGCCGGGCCGGGGCTGTGGGGCAGCCGGGGCTCAGCACCGGGCGCTGCCTGACCCCACCACCCCCGGGCAGGGCCGGCAGTGGCCCCCGGCCCCCAGGAGGCTGCGGGACGCCCCGGCCGCTGCCCGGCCCCGTGGAGCTGCCGGCCCTGCCCGCCGGGGGAGCCGCCTTTGGACACTGCGGCAGGACAGGCACCGCCTCTGGCATACGGGCTGGGGAGGGCAGGGCGAGCACAAGGACCAGGAGCAGGAAGGAACAGCTGGGAAATGTGGGTTATTCCTGCAAGGATCAAGATCATCTTTGAAGGATTTTGTTTGCGTCACTGGAGAAAGGAATGCCCTTGCAGAGAGCTCAGAAGCTGTCACAGGATGAGCACCCACAGGCACTCAGGGGGGCTGCAGCAGTGGCACAAGAAGCCCCTGAGACAGTTGGTCACAAAGGCACAGCAGGTGAATGCAAGAAGGGGTGAGGAAAAGGCCAAGGTGAAGCCAAAGGCCATGGCAGAGTTTCTACAGCCCCTGAGGGATCAACCCCAGGGCACAAGGGGGCCCCAGCACCCAGGGGACGGGCTCGGCCACAAGCACCTGGCAGAGGCATTGCCCTCCTCAGCAGGGGAGAGCCAACCCAAGCAGCCCCTGGGAAGGAATCAGGGTTCCATCTGCAGGCCACAAGGACACTGAAAGCACAGACAGCAGCAGCCTCAGGAGGTGCAAGTCCACCCCTGCATGGACATGGATTGTTAGGGGTGACAGAGCTCCCATTACTCCAGGGACCCACCACACTGGAGCCCTTGAGAACATTCAGGGAGGGTCTGGATCCAGAGGAGGCCTTTCCTCACAGACATAAGGGCCTCTGAATCCACTCTCAACCTTAGACCTAATGGCAGAAAATGCCAAAAATGTCTTTGATTATTCCCAGGACATGTGGGAAAGATGACTGGTCATGTTTTATTCAATCTCTATGAGCAGATGTGGGGAATGGCTTTGAAATGCTTGAATTTTTATTTGCTCCTAAGTGTGACTGTAATTTACTGGGAAGGAATTTGATGGCTAAATGGGAAATGGAAATTAATACTGTTAAAGGTGATATAGGGGCTAGTTCCTTGTACCTTTGTGTCAAACGTCTGGCAAGGCCTATGCTGAAGTGAACCCAGAAGTGTGGCCAGCCCCAGCGAAATAGGGAAAATCAGACACCCAGCCTCTCCAAATTACTCTCAAGCAATCAGGACAAGTGGTGTCTATAAGCAATACCCTATTCCAAGGGAGGGAAGGAAGGGCTCACCGCCTGTCACTGAGCCCCTCTTAAAGGCAGGGCTTTTGGAGCCTGGCATCTCTCCCTGGAATGCTCCAATGCTGCCAATCAAGAAATCAGATGGAATCTATAGAATGGTGCAGGACCTAAGAAGAAGAAATGAGATTATTAAACCGAGGCACCCCACAGTCTCAGATCCTTACACCAGCTGCAACCAGGATACCTCCTCACTGCTACCATTCAGCATTTGATGTAAAAGATGCTTTCTGCGGATGCCCACTTACACAGGATGCTGAACAGGAGTTGGCCTTTGAGTGGGAACAAGGGTTAGAAGGGAAAATCGGAAAGACATGGACAGCCCTTCTGCAGGGAGGCACAGAAGCACCAGCCTTATTCAGGCCAGCCTTGCAGAAAACATCAAAAATTACCTCAGCCCCAAGGATTGGGTTAAGGCAGGATGTGGATGACTTGCTCCAGTAAGGAGGACAAGAAGAAGTGGTAGAAGCAGCCACTGTGAAATGGTTCAATTTTCAGGTTAAAAAGTATCTTTGAGTATTTGGAAAAAAAAAAAAAAAAAAAAAAAAAAGCACAAATGGTGGAGAAAATGTTAAATATTTGGGACATATTTCGAGTGAAGGTTTGTGGTGAATTGACCCAGAAAGGTTCAGTGGGAATCTGAGAAATAACATGAGCCAGGACTGAAAAGGAGCTGCAACAATTCTGAGGATTAACAGGGAATTGCAGGACCGGGACTGAGGAGTTTCTGTTCTAGCCAGAATGCTGTATGACTTTTTAAGCCCAGATAGCCTCAGTGTTATGGTATGGGCATGAGAAAGAGAACTAAACTTGAGAAAATTAAAAAAACAAAATAATTGATGCCGCAGCCATGGCTCTTCCAGACTCAGAAAAGATACTTGAATTGTATGTCAATATTAAACAGGTCAGTAACAAAGGAATTATTTTCCTAAAATATTTAACCCACTGGCCAGAGTGGCCCCCTCATTGTCTGCAAAATTGTGCAGCCACAGCTCTAAGGGGACCTGAGGCCTGAACGCTGACAGCACAAGGAGCTCCTGTTGTTCAAGTCTGGCATCAAGTTCAAGCTTTGATAACCAAAAGAGCCGTGCTCGGTTATTACAGTATGAAACTTGTTCAGTGGCACAGGAGGATGCAGAATTGAGGACAGAGGAAGGCTTTAACCCAGCCTCCTGTTTCAACAGCCTGGACAGGGGCTGGCAAGAAACTCATGACTGCACTCTAGTGACAGAGCTCCAGACCCAGCCTAGGAGAGATTTATGAGACATTCCCTGGCCTGAGAGAGAAAATGTTTATGGATGAGTCTCCAAGAGCGGGAGAAGGGAAAAGAGTTACAAGACAGGCTTTTTTTAAGGAAAGGGAATTAGACAAAGCTCAGGTTACCGCTCACATGGTCAGCTCAAATAGCAGAGCTGTGTGTGCTTGTGAGAGCCTGGCACTGAAATGCCCTGAGCAGGAAGGCTCAAATCTCTTCTGCTAACACCATGTCACCTAACAGGGTGCCAAAAGCAATTCTGACTTCTTCAGTAATCACTGCATCACATAGTAAGGTAATTCTAAAAATAATAATTCAGGGATAAGGGATTGTGGAAGCAATAGAGTCAGATGGGGAACTCATTTTCCAGGAAAGATCCTCCAGGGGGTTTTGGCAGCTTTAGAAATACAATGGGACCTCCACAACCCCTGGCACCCCCAGAGTTCAGGTCAGGTGGAAAGAATGAATGGGGAAATAAAGAAAACACCTTTGGAAGCTGGTGATCGAAACCAAGATGCCATTGGTATGGCTTTTGTCATTGGCTTTGGCAAGAGTAAGAGCCAGATCCAGGGCATATATTCAATTATCTCCCCAGTAATTGATCTTTGGAATTCCTTAATCTGGTAATTCTCTACCCAGTGCAGGGGGGAGATAAGGGATGTGTATTTAAAGCAGTCTGTGGCCAGAATCCTGTCTCTGCTGAAATCTCTCCCACAGGAAGCTCGGCTGGCACAGACCCTGCCTTGGGACTTTGCTCTTCACAACATCCAACCAGGACAACGGGTCCTGCCTAAGGACTGGGAAGAAGCAGCACTGGTGGCCAAGTGGTGTGGCCCATTCCAAGTGTCCCTGAGCACAGAAACAGCCCCAGCACAGCTCAACACGGGGGGACCCCTCACCCTCGGCTCAAGGTCTCTGAAGCCCTGGAGATTTGGACGTCCCGGCTGCAGGAGGAGGATGGGAGGCTGCTGATATGGGAAACGTATATGCATATGAAAATTCAGAATTTTAGAAACAAATAATGTGTTTAAACACATGAAGGAGAGAACAGAAATATATACCGCTCATTTAGCAATTTTGTAAAAGTACAGAAGTAACTTGTACCAGAACACATAGGAGTGTAACTTGTTAGGTAGGACCAATTTAGAGAATAGATTGGAATTTAGTTGCTAGGTAAAGGTTATAAAGGTAAGATGTTAAAACTCAGTAAAGCAGGACTTAGGTATTGTGAGGGCCCAATAAAGCAGAAGGAGTGCAGTAAGAAAGCAGCAAGAACCAGGCTCCTGGGTTTGGCCAGTACAAACTGACCTGGGAATTAGCGTTACCTGATGGGGTGATATCTCCCCCAAACTGTGTGCACCTGCTCAAGACAAGGTCCAGGTTTAAATACACATTGATCCCACACCTCCCCACCTGCCCATTCCCCCCTTCTCTCACTTCCTACCCTAATGAGCTGTCAAACCTCCTGGTGGTTGTGACCTGGGGTCTTGGGAGGAAGGCCAACTTCTTCCTCAGGTTGATCTTCACTTCTGGGCAGGGGCAGTGGAGGTTTGGCTATTTTTCAGGTCACTTTGCTCTTGGCAAAGATTAGGAGCTTGATTTTACTGGATTCAAGCCACAAAGGTCTGCTTTATCCATTTTTGACAAATGCCTAGGTGCTGCTTTGCTAAGTTTCAACATTATACATCTTACCTTCTACTTAGTAACTACCTTACAACTAAGCTTAGGGCCACATGTGAGTCATTCAATGGCTGCTCTGGAAGAGAAGCTTGGCTCCAGGCAGCCAGGAGAGGAGCTTTAGAAATGCAAAGTAACACTGCTGGGGAAAAGTGTGGACAATGCACCAGGGTCTTCTTGCCTGGGGCAGGAATTGGGCTGATTCCCTCTGCCCCTCAGCCCAAGCTCTGCCTGCTTGCAAAGATGGAATTCCCACAAAGCCAAAGGCAGAGCCCACAGTCAGGATATCTGACTCTGCAACAGAAACTGCTTCAGCTGCAAAGGAAAACAGCAAATGGAGAATGCTGTGAAAACTTCACTAAAAGAACTGGGGGGGAATTATCCCTCTCCCCACTCCAACATGTGCTGTCACTGTCTAGGTCACATAGGGAACATGAGACCACTGGGGTGTTTTTGCTACCACAAATTCAGAGAAATCAGTTGGGAACCCAAGTATGTGATGAATTAAATAGAGAAAAGAGATCAATTGATGCAGGCCTGGCTGGAGGGAGCATCCAAAAAAAGGAAAAAGATGAACGGCCACCGGAACAAATCCTACAACACCATGGAGCAGCCCCTGGGAACCCAAATGAATTCATATCAGGGGCCAGAGAACCCATTTATCATTTCAATGGCATAATTAGATTACAAGATGTCCTCGAAATAATAACCAACCAGACAGATCCAGCACCTGAGTCTGGCCAATCAATCCACTCAAATGAAGAACACGACATTTTACCATGGGATGGGATCAGATTATCTATTAGCAGAAGGAGGAGCACAGTGTGGATAATTAAATGACTCAAGATCCTGTTTGCAAATAGATGACAACCAAAAAGTGGTGAAACAGGTAACAACGGAAGTAAGAAAGCAGCTCATGTTCCGGTCCGAACATGGAAAGGATGGGAATGGGACACGGTTTCGTAGTTCCCTGGCACACCATGGGTTAAACGAATGCTCTTTCTCCTCCTCTGTGCTACAGCAACTCTCATCTTTTGACCATGCACAGACACCTTGCTGAGTGTAGCTCATTCAGCAGGGGAGCAAGGGGATGCAGCTGGCAGCCAGGCCTCCTGAGCCACAAACGGCTCCAAAAGGACAGGGAAGGAGGTCACTGAGAATAATCCCAAATCCAAACAGGAACCAGGAAGAAAAACAGAGTCAAACAGTGAATATGCTTGGAGATAGGGTCAGGGACTTGGAGATAAGGAAGTAACAGGAGAAACCATCAGTTTCAGACAATGTTACTCATTGACAAGGACTGCTGCTCAACCAAGATCCTGCTAAATTCCTGAACATCGAGAAGAAGAACAAAGACTGAACAGAGCCACGAATATCGGATGTTATAGAAAAGGGGGATGCATATTAAAGGGAAACTGAAGCAGGTGGATCGGGAAGTCTGAACTTTCCAAGTACCTTCGCCACTGGGCAAAGGGAGAGGGAGATGCAGAAGGCAAAATTAGGATAAAAAGGAGGCTGCGTACTACAACAGTTGGAGAGACCCCATGGCAAATGCCGCACGGCCTCTCCCTTTGTTCAGGAATAAAGTCACTTTTACAGGACTCTTCTGTCTCCTCTGGGGACAGAAACCTCTGGCGATGGGAATTTTCTCGCACAGTCCCGGGGACAGGGCAGCCACCTCCGTGTTCCCCACAGGAAGCGGGACGAGCCAGCGCTGCTCCGGCACCGGCTCCTGCCGAGGCCCCAGCGGCAAGGAGACCGCGGGCAGCCGCTCCCGCAGCGCCCTCAGGCCACGGGCAACACGGGGCGGACACGGCACAAGGAACCCGCCAGAGCCCCCGGACGCCCCCTCGGCCCGCAGCCAGCCCCGAGCCCCGGCAGAACCCAGCGCGGCCCCCACCTGCGCTGGGGCCGCCTCCGAGCTCCGCCGCCGCCTCACCGCGCTCCGGCCGCTGCCGCCGCTCCCGGGCCCGCACAGACGCTCCGCCAATGGCGGCTCTGCTGCGCCAGGGGCGCCCGGGGAGGGGGCGGCCCCGGGGCCGGGCTTGGTCCCGCTCTGCCCAATCAGCGCGCCACAACCACGAGTGACGGCACCATCGCCCAATCGCAGCCAGCGGCGGGCTGTGCACACGGCCCAGCCTCGGCCCGCGCTCTCCGGGTCCCCCGGGCTGTGTGAGGGGAAAGGCGGAGATGAGCAACAGCCCTGGCACGGGCCCGGGCCCGAGGCGGCGTTCATCTGAAAACACAAACAAAGTTCTCCGCAGCTCCCGGCCCGCCTTTCCCAGCCCTGCGTGTTCGCTGCCACCGGCTCCGAGGAAAGCCGTCATTTCTCCTACCCCGAATTAGGAGCAGCAGTGCAATGGCTTTGATTGCCCCCAGAAAGGGAAAACCCCCAACGCCCTTCGGCTGTGTGGAGGACAGGGGAGATTTCTGGCACTGGTATAATAAATGAAAATGATTCATGCTTATTGTAACTACATCAATATTTTACAAAATATTTGTTAGAAAGGAATGAAGGAAAAAGTATATCTGATTAGTGTCAGAAAACAGATGGGCCCCTTGGCAGATGCTTGTCACCGAGATACACAAATCAATCACGCGCAGACATAAATAATTCACAAGCAGAGAACCCCCTGATTCCAGCTCACCACCTTGAGAACGGAGAGAGCAGGAAAAAAAAGGCCTCCTTGTTTATTCTTTACTTTTTTATACATTTGTGGATCTGGCAGAAGATTGGCTTTTTGGGTTTCCACCCCTCAGCCTCAGTGGTCAGACCCACTGTCAGTTACAGTTGTTTTTCAGGTTAGAAATATGCAAACAAAGGACAAAGAATGAGAAACAAAGGGTTTGTTTATGTTACATCTATGGGAAAGGTAGAAAACTGCTCCTAATATTGTACAGTGACTAAAAGATCTGACTCCATTATGAATTTCAAGAAGGCTAATAAGAAAGCTCAGAAAAACCAGGGTAACAGATGCTACCCGAGAAAAATAAGATACAGGATATGGTTTGAGATAAACCAACTGGATAGAGATAATCCAATCTGGATTGGCCAAAACTGGGACTACTCCAAGGTAGTGAGAATGGCCCTTTGCCGATGTTATGGGATACAGGATGTCTTAAGATAGAACTGGCCTTGAGATGGCCAAAGTTGGGACTATTCCAAGGTCGGGAGTTTGGTTTCATCTATGAAATGCAGGAGTTATTTTTTGGAACACAATGCTTAGTTACATAACACAAAATTTGGAGCGCATGCGCAACCGAAAAGTTTATTCACAGGACCATGATGAAAAAGACCACCAAAAAAGCCAAGAAGACCCCCTAAAAACAAGTGGAGCATGCGCTATGCAGTATAGTGATGTAGATTTTAAGAATTGAAAATAGGAGGTGATTTACGGGAAATATTAATGAAAATGTATTAGCATACAGTATGTAAGTTTAAACTGGATTACTTTGTTTTGTACGTGAGGTAGGGTGAGAAACCCGCCCCCACTGTACCCCAGTCGGTGTTGCTTATGCTTTATCCAAACCTTAATTATCTTTATTTAATCACTGCCATTTTTTTGTGTGTGTGTGTGTATATGCTTGATTATAAAATGCTGCTCAAATAAAATTGCTGCTAAATTAAACTTTGTTGTTTATTAAATTAGACATATAGAACTTCATTTAAAACACTGGGAAGGGGCCCTGGCTCGGGGTGCAGCCCCAGGGCCCCCAGGGCAGCTCCAAGGCTCCGGCAGCCGGGATGGAACGTGGGAAGGGAGCAGCCCTGTCCCCTGTCCCCCCTGGCTGTGACCCCGGCGGTGACAGCGGCGGGCGCGGGGGCCGGACCGGCGGGGGTTGAGGGGCCGCACCCGGACCCGCCCGTTCCTCGAGTGTCACCCGGGCGTGTCCCCCCCGTCCCTCGGAGTGTCCCCAGCGGCCACGGAGCCTCGAGCGGTGCGACAATCCCGGCGAGGGGACACGGGGTTGGCAGGAGGGGACAGGGGGTCCCAAAGGGGACAGGAGGGCGTGGCAGGAAGGGAGGAGGTGACAGAGAGGTGGACGGGAGCGAGGGTGGCTGGGGGAACATCAGGCGGTGGCAGGGGGGTGGCAGAGGGGACAAAGAGGTGACAAAGAGACAGAGAGTGGACAGCTGAGCCCTCCAGGGAGGGGACAAAAGGGATCCCGGGAGGGCACAGGGGCCACCCCCGGGGGCCACGAGTGCCACGAGGTCCCCGCCATCTCCCCTGTCCCCTCCTCAGCTGCTGAAGGCGCTGGTGGCCGTGGTGGCCACCCTCGGCAAGGTGGTGGCTACCGTGACTGCACCACGCAGGAGCGTGTGGCCATTTGTGTACCCAAGGTCCCTGTACACAGACCTGAGGAGATTCACCTGGACCCTCCGGGTCACCCTGGACCACCCCAGTGTCAACCACCTGAGCTGGGCCATCCCAAAAGGGTCCCTGAGGTCCTGGTAGGGCAAATTCTGCCCCTTATGGGTAAATCAGGGTTGTGGGGTGTTAAAAATGCATATTATATGGCTCTACGCAAGATATTTATTATATGTATTATGTTGTATTGATTGTTAGTGTTGTATTAATAGTTTGATAGTATGGTGAATGTAGTTTTGTAGTTAAAATGTGGTTTTTGTATGCCAGCCACAGGAAAACGTAAATCTTTCAGGGAAAGGGAATTTACTGCTTTCTTATCAGTAGAGACCAAACTCTTCTTGCAGCTTTTTAGACTGGTAGACGCCATAGAGATTAAGGAAGAGAAGTGATACTGAACAGAAACAACACCTTGTTTAAATGGAATGTATGCATAATGTATGAAATGTATGAATATTCAACAGGCTATTGCTTTTAAGAAATAATCCTTTGTTAAGGGGGGGTCCTTCTCCGAAGCTTTTCGCTCGGGGAGGCACCCAGACGTCTGAAACTTTGTTTTTATTGTCTCGTATTGTCCTACCTCTAAAATTATTCAATTTTTTACTCTAATTCTATTTTTATAACCATCTTATTTACTATTAAACTTTTAAAATTTTAAAACAAGTGATTGGCGTTTATCACAATTATGGTAGCAGAGGATGGTTATAACACCTCACTGCTGGTGCCTTAGGGGAATTAGGGTGAGGAAGGTGCACCCTGCCCAGTTGGCAGCCTCGCTCTGTGTTCCCCTGCTGTGACCGGCAGATGCAGGTTATGATCAATGGACAAGAGGAGGCAATAAAACAAAGAAAAGGGAAAAGATTCCCTAAAACCGCGGTAATTTGCCCCTAAGACTAAAGTGTACACAAAGACCAAGACCCAAGGACAAAAGGATAGGTAAGTATTTGTTCGGAGGGGTGGTTAAAGGGGGGATGAATGTGTGTGAATGAGAGGCGGCTGGTTATCCCAGACCTGCCAAGTGAATGCGGAGTCTCCCATGCTGCGTTTCTGTCTTTTCGCGAGAAAAATGGCCAGTAAAGAGACGAAGCGAGTGATAAGAAGAGTGAGAGAACCCCCCCGGGAAACTGGGACTGAGTTTTTGAAAAAAAAAAAAAAAAAAAAAAAAAGGAAAATCTGCTGGATGGAGGGGATATCCAAGAGCACCGGGACTGGCCAGTAACACTTAAAACTTGTAATGTGTGACTTGAGAGTGAAAGGTACCTTGTTGTTGTTTTGTTGTGTGAGAGTGAGTCACATAGACCCCCTGGGCGTGCAGGGGAAAACAAAGTGTGAGTGGCATGCATTTGGGGGCAAGTCCCCCCCTTAAGGGCTAGAGTAGCCTAAGAGGGTTTCCCTGGAGGGGCGGGAAAACTGTACCAGGGTTGACGGGGTGTCCCCAGACACCGCGGGTGCCGAGAGCTCATGAGAGTCCCTGCTTCCCAGGACTGAGCCAGACGCACCGGAGAGGGTGTGCTGCCGCGGTCTCAGGGAGGAGGCCGTAAACCCATAGCCCGAGGACACCGGGGTGGGGAGTCAGCGTGGAGGCGAGGCGGGAATCCTGCACACACACTCATCCCTCTTGCCGAGGCTGCTTCTCTGGGGAGAAGTAGTCAAGCCAGTCCTGGTGGAAGGCAAAGGGGTCGGGCCCTGCTGGGGTTGATCCTTGGAAACAAGGAAGGGATACCCCCCCAGGTAACCCACTACGGAGTCTTAACCTCTTACCTCCGTTTAAAAAAGTGAAGAGGGGAACGGTACTAGTGACAGGGCAGCCTAGTCCGGGGTTCGGACTGAAGGTGTCCGGCCCGGCGGGAGCTCAGGCGTGGGAAGGCCCTGAGGCCCAGAAGGGGATGCCAGTACTAGGGACCCTGTCGTGCGCCGCAAAGCGTGTCCAGAGTCTCAGCGGTGAGGCAAGGCGCGGGGGTACAGAGGGGGTGAGGTCATTAGGACTCACCTCAAAGGGGTCAGAAGAGAGTCTGAGCCCCTAGTGTAGTATTTTGTTGTGTGAGAGTAGGTCACACACAAAATATGCCTCAGTTTCCCCGGGCAGGTGGGGAGCTGTGGATAAGTGTGTGTGTGACCTGCAAAAACAAGCCATTGTTTCCCCGGGCGGGTGGGGAGCTGTGGAAAAGCGTGTGTATGACCTGCAATCCAGCCCCTTTTCCTCCGGGCGTGTGGAGTGGGGAGGGCAGTAAAGTGTAAGTGACACGCAAATTAGCCTCATGGGTGGATCGGCACCAGAGGCGATCAGATTCTGAGCCCTCCTCAGAGACCCAGCTATACTGGAACCCAGAGACCAAACCCAAGGTGAGGGGGGGGCCACATAAAGCCATGATTCTCTGGCGACAGGCTTTATGTCCTAAGAGTGTGAAAGAGTGTGTAAAAGTGAAGGAGGAATGAAGTAAAAGTAGATGGAAGAAAGCACATGTAATGTTGGTTGTTAGATCTTGTTAGAGGGAGGTGCATTATATTTGTGTGGGATAGAAAGGATTTTTGTGTGTGAATAGATAGAAGTAAGTGGTCTTTAAGTTGTAAGAGAAAGTGAAAAACAGAGGTGGGGGACGAATAGATAAAATCTTGAAAAAAAAAAAACAATGGGACAGAAAAACAGTAAGCTGGATACAAGGGAAAAAAAAAAAATAAGAGTGTAAAAAATTACCAACAAAAATACCTCAAGATAGCCCTCTTGGCATTATGTTAGCTAACTGGGATAAAAACCCTTGTACAAAAAAACAAGGAAAAGGTAAAAATGATACAATTTTGCATGATAGAATGGGCAGAGAAGGAAATAAGATCTGACCACGTTTATTGGCCCAAATACGGCTCTTTTGAGAACTGGATTTGTCAGGCTTTAAATATATCCGTAAATTCAAAAGAACCGTTTAATCCTAAAGAAAGAGAATATGCCACATGTTGGACAGGAGATTTTAGGAGAATAAAAATCTTTAACGTATCAGAAACACCCGAGACGAAACAAGAAAAGAAAAAGGGGAAAGAAAAGGGAAGGGAACAAGAAGAAAAGAAGGAAAAAGAGTGGGATCCTTGGCAGGCTTTGCCCCCTCCGTTCCCGCTCGCGCCGTTCGCGGCCGAGGCCCCGGTCCTGGGTCCTGCTACAGCCCCGCCCGTCCCCAGCGCGGGCTGGCAGCCCCCGGCAGCCCCGCCTGCCCCGGTTCCCGTCCCGAGTGCTAGTTTGCAGCCCCCGGCAGCCCCGCCTGCCCCGGTTCCCGTCCCGAGTGCTAGTTTGCAGCCCCCGGCAGCCCCGCCTGCCCCGGTTCCCGTCCCGAGTGCTAGTTTGCAGCCCCCGGCAGCCCCGCCTGCCCCGGTTCCCGTCCCGAGTGCTAGTTTGCAGCCCCCGGCAGCCCCGGCAGCCCCGGTTCCCGTCCCGAGCTCTGGCTCTCAGCCAGCAGCAGCGGCGCCGGTCCCCCCATACAGCCGAGCCCCAGCCCCGCCGGTGAATTCGTCTGCCCCGGCCGCCTGGTCTGCGGCCGCCCTGAGGGCCGTGCCGGGGGTCCCGTCAGTCCCAGCCGTCCTATCTCCGATCGCTTCCCCCACTGCCCGATCCCCGGCTGCCCTGCCTGTGCCGGCTGCGCTGGGCGCTGCCGCTGCTGCTTTGTCTCTGCCGGGAGCCGCTGACTCAGCCGCCACCAGCCCCGTGCGGGCTGCCCACGCTCCCCTCTGCTATCCCCAGAACTGCCCCCTCCTCTGCCGGTCCCGGCAGCAAACCCCGCCTACGCTCCGCCCTTGGAGGACCAAGCCTCGGCGCTGTGTCCTCCCCTCACCGCCCTTCCTGTCCCTGAGCTCCGTTCCCTCGGTAACCGCAGCGACTGCTCAGAGGAACGATTTATCTCTAGAAATGCCTTACCGAATCACGAAAAGTTCACTTAAAAATATACAAGCACTACTTCTAGAGATAAAATTAATAGAGAAAGGGAAAAAAAAAAAAAAAAATAGAATCCCAATACAAACCAAGTTTCAGCAGCATTCCAGAAATGTCTGCTTTTACTGTGGGGGCGAGGGACATTATAGGAAAAAATTGTCCTAAGCAGGTAATAAATCTGAAAATCTTCAAAGAGATGAGCACAGAGGAGGAATAAGGAGGTCAAAGGCTCTATTTTTTAGGGGACAATACCATCTAGAGCCTGTGATAATTCTAAAAGTGGGTCCCCAAGAAGAAAAATTGGAATTTGTAGTAGATACATGGGCAGAAAGAACCTGCCTGCTAAATGTACCAAAAGGTTGTAGTGTGAGTAAAGATACTGCAAAGGTAACAAGGGCAAAAGGAGAAATTTTTACAGTTCCAGTCATTAAAGATGTAGTAATTGAAGGGGAAACTAAAATTTGGGTGGGAGGTGTTTTATTAGTCCCAAAGGCAGGTAGCAACTTACTAAGAAGAGACTTACAAGTGAAATTAGGAATAGGGGTTATACCAGAAGATGGGAAAATGACAGCTAAAGTTTTAAAAATTAGGCCAAGAGGATGAAAAAAAAAAAAAATTAACAAGGAAGTTTGGGCTGGGGAAGGAAATAGGGGAGGATTAAATATCGACCCTATAAGTGTTACAATAGAGAGAGAAGATTGTCCCATACGTGTACGTCAATACCCCATATCTTTAGAAGGACGAGAAGGTTTGAAGCCAGTAATAGAAGGACCAATAAAGGACGGGACACTAGAACCTTGCATGTCTCCCCATAATACCCCTATTCTCCCAGTAAAGAAGCCTGATGGGAGTTACAGACTAGTACAAGATTTAAGGGAGGTTAACAAAAGAACTCGGTCTCGTTACCCAGTAGTACCCAATCCCTATACACTTCTAAGTAAAGCTCCACCCCAGCATGAGTGGTTTAGTGTAGTGGATCTTAAAGATGCTTTTTGGGCCTGTCCACTGGCCAAGGAGAGTCGAGATATTTTGGCCTTTGAATGGGAGGATCCAAAAACTGGAAGAAAGCAGCAATTAAGATGGACGAAATTACCACAGGGGTTCACGGAGTCTCCAAACTTATTTGGGCAAGCCTTAAAAAAAAAAAAATACTGCAAGCCTTCTCCACTCCTCCTAGAATACAAATTATCCAATATGTGGATGATCTTCTACTATCTGGGGAAGATGAGGTTGAGGTTAGAGAGGCTACAATAAAACTTTTAAATTTTCTTGGGCAAAAGGATTAAGGGTATCAAAAGGGAAACTGCAATTCGTAGAACAAGAGGTGAAATATCTTAGACACTTGATAAGTAAGGGTAGTCGGAGGCTCAGTCCAGAGATAATTGCAGGAATTTTATCCCTTCCACCTCCCTCTTCAAAGAGGGAAATCAGAAAGCTACTCGGATTACTAGGATATTGTAGATTATGGATTGAGGGGTATACACAAGCAGTAAAATTCTTGTATGAGAAATTGACAGAGGGAGATAATATAAAATGGACCAAGGAAGATGATGATAACTTAGAAAAATTGAAGTTAAAACTAGCCTCAATACCAGCTTTAAGCTTACCTTCATTAGAAAAACCCTTTCATCTGTATGTGAATATAGAAAAGGGTGTAGCTCATGGAGTTGTGGTCCAGGAGTGGGGAGGAGTAAAGAGACCAGTAGCTTATTTATCAAAGATGTTGGACCCAGTGAGCCACGGCTGGCCAGTATGTATTCAAGCTATAGCTGCTACTGCAATCCTGGTAGAAGAAAGTCGTAAACTTACTTTTGGAGGTAAACTAATTGTGTGCACACCTCATGCAGTTCGAAATGTGCTAAATCAGAAAGCTGAGAAATGGTTGACAGACTCTAGAATGTTAAAATATGAAGCAATCTTGATAGATAGTGATGATCTGACATTAGAGGTAAACAGGAGTTTAAATCCAGCTCAATTCCTATATGAAGAACCAGCAGATAACCTAATACATAACTGGTTAGAAATTATCCAATATCAAACAAAAGTTCGGGGGGATCTTGAAGAACAAGACCTTTCAGAAAGGGAAATAATCTACGTGGATGGTTCCTCCAGATGTCTACAAGGAAAAAGAATGTCAGGTTATGCAGTAGTTGATGGAAGAAACATGCAAACTATTGAAAAAGGAAAATTACCTTCAAACTGGTCAGCTCAAACTTGTGAATTATATGCTTTAAAAAAAAAAGGCACTAGAATATTTAGCACACAAGAAAGGAACTATATACACTGATTCAAGGTATGCTTTTGGAGTAGTACATACTTTTGGAAAAATTTGGGAAGAAAGAGGACTGCTTAACTCAAGAGGAAAAGGATTAATACATGAAGGACTCATTTTAGAGATTTTAGAAGCATTAAAACTACCTGAAGAAATAGCTATAGTACACATTAGGGGACACCAAAAAGGAGTGACCCCAGAAATAAGAGGAAATAATTTAGCAGATCAGGAAGCTAAGGATGCAGCAGAAAATAGAGCTGAAAGAGTCATGTTTATATTAACTCCAAATGAGGAAAAATTAGAAATCCCAAAGTTTAGTGAAGAAAAAAAAAAAAAAAAAAAAAAAAAAGAATTAAACAAGATAGGAGGAGAACAGTCTGAATCAGGGAAATGGAAACTTCCTGATGGGAGACAATTACTTAATAAACTACTAGCTAGAAAAATATTAGAAGATATGCATCAGAAAACCCATTGGGGTACTCAGGCTTTGTGTGATCATTTTTTAAGGAACTATGGATGCATTGGGATTTTTGGAGTAGCAAATCAAGTAGTTGAAAAATGTATAACTTGCCAAAAGATAAACAAAAAGGTAATGAGAAAAACAACATTAGGAGGTCGTGAGTTAGCTCTTAGACCATTTCAAAGTATTCAAGTAGATTTTACTGAACTTCCTCAAGTACAGAGATGGAAATATTTATTAGTAATAACAGACCATTTAACCCACTGGGTAGAAGCAGTTCCCACTACCAAGGCCTCAGCCAACATGGTAAGTAAGACCCTTTTAGAGCAGATTATTCCCAGATATGGAATGGTTGATAGAATAGACTCAGACAGAAGAACGCATTTTACGTCAAAAGTGTTACAACAGCTAATTCAATCTTTAGGGATAAAATGGGAGCTGCATACCCCATGGCATCCACAGAGTTCTGGTCGTGTCGAAAAGATGAACTAAACTTTAAAGAAAACTTTGACCAAATTAATAGTTGAAACCCAAATGTCATGGGTACAATGCCTACCTTTGGCCTTATTGAGGATCCGAACACAACCCAGATCAGACCTGGGAGTGTCACCCTATGAAATGATGTTTGGGTTACCCTTTTTTAACCACCCAACATGAAAATGCTACCTATGAGGTAGGGGAAATAAGCGTTAAAAGGTACGTTAACACCATTGCAAAAACTCTTGAAAACTTACGGTTAAAAGGAATAATCCCTCAAACCACACCTTTAGACTTTAAAATCCATAATGTTCATCCAGGGGAATGGGTGCTAGTAAAAACCCAGAAAGAACAATCTTTAACTCCTCAATGGGAAGGTCCTTTTCAGGTATTGCTGACGACCGAGGCTGCAATCCGGACCAAGGAACGAGGGTGGATCCACGCTAGCAGAATCAAAGGACCTGTGGAAGAACCTAAGGAGTAGACAATTGCATCTGAACCGGGTGATACAAAACTGACTCTTAAATGGGGACTGGGCGGTAATGAACTGGGAAGACCCAAATGGTCCCAGAAATATACCCAGGATCACACCTAATTGGGAGATAAGGCCAACCTTATATCAGTGGTTTCAAGTACTGCCTGGACAAGCTTTGAGACGTCTCAGATACCCTCCCTGGGGAGGAATACTTCCACTCCAAACAGGAGGATCAGGACTGTTTCGGACAGAGAACTCTTGTATTCACGCCTTAGCCTGTGATTTATACAAGGAGGAAGAGGAATTGCAACTTCCACCAGTGCCAGACCAAATACCCTGTTTGATCCACCCAAATACCAGACATGCTAACTGGGTTAAATGTAAATGTTTAAATTGTGGGAAGAATTGGTATTGTAGTTCACACAAGCGACGCTCTTGTTGCAGGAATTGTCAAGGGCCAAATCGATCTCCTATCCAAGTAGAATTTAAAGAAACTGAAATAATAACTTTGTTTTGTGGATGGGAATTATTAGTGCCTGTTGAATGGGAAATACCGGAAGAACAGTGGGAAACGACAGTTAAGGAGTGTCAAAAACGATTTGTCTGGAAATTAGCTAAGAAGGAAGTGACAAGGAAATAGAGAGGCAAGACCAGATTGGCCTCTGTATTCGCCACCAAGAAGATCAAATACACGTGCTGTGGGTTGCAACCCCATAGGCATGGAAGGTGGGAGTATAAGCCATACTGGACCTCTGTTACTCCTTTTTCTGTCACTCAAGTTTTTGTCTTCTCCCTTTTGGGATATCGACAAGGCCATGTTACAGATGTTATCAAAAGCTGTACATGGAAAGACACCGAGGTTCTTTTTTCATTTCTCACACTCATGTCAACAGCCACTGTTATAACCCATCCAAATTAGGCAATTGCATACATAAAGGGAAGAAGTACTGGATTGCAGAGAACTTAGGAGCTAGTGGGATAATGTGCTGAGAGTAGAATGGTAGAAAAAGTTAGGCTTCTTCCTTTTATGCGCTACAGCTGGTCTAATAATTCTTCCTTGTTTAATTCCCTGTTTCATTCGGCTCATCACCAGTGTGGTACAAGGCATGCAATTAGTGAACATGGACCAGAATTTGCCTACAACAACAACACCACAAAGGATTATGGTATTAAAGAAACAAAATAATATAGAAGACCCCTTCAAAGAAGCGAGATTGATTTGTGAAAAATATGAGCGAATAATAAAGGCTAGAAAACAATAAATATTGCTCGAGCCAAATTAATTATAAAAAGAAAGAGGGAGGATTGTGAAAAATGCATATTATATGGCTCTACGCAAGATATTTATTATATGTATTATGTTGTATTGATTGTTAGTGTTGTATTAATAGTTTGATAGTATGGTGAATGTAGTTTTGTAGTTAAAATGTGGTTTTTGTATGCCAGCCACAGGAAAACGTAAATCTTTCAGGGAAAGGGAATTTACTGCTTTCTTATCAGTAGAGACCAAACTCTTCTTGCAGCTTTTTAGACTGGTAGACGCCATAGAGATTAAGGAAGAGAAGTGATACTGAACAGAAACAACACCTTGTTTAAATGGAATGTATGCATCATGTATGAAATGTATGAATATTCAACAGGCTATTGCTTTTAAGAAATAATCCTTTGTTAAGGGGGGTTCTTCTCCAAAGCTTTTCGCTCGGGGAGGCACCCAGATGTCTGAAACTTTGTTTTTATTGTCTCGTATTGTCCTATCTCTAAAATTATTCAATTTTTTACTCTAATTCTATTTTTATAACCTTCTTATTTACTATTAAACTTTTAAAATTTTAAAACAAGTGATTGGCGTTTATCACACTGCTGGATCCCAAGGAATGATCCAAAATGACCTCAAATCCCAGATCCTGGATCCCCTGAAATCCCAAATTCCAGATCTCAAATGCTTCTGGATACCCAAAACCCAATCCTAAATGATCCCAAATCCCAGAACCTGAATCCCAAATAATTCCTAATTCTGCTGGATCCCAAGAAATTATCCCAAATTATCTTAAATCCCAAATCCTGGATCCCAAAAACCCCCAGATCCCAAATGCTGCTGGGTACCCCAAATACAATCCTCAAAGATCTTCAATCCTGGATCCGAAAACAATCCCCAGACCCCAAATGCTGCTAGATCCCCAAAAACAATCCCCCCCAAAAATTTCAAATCAGGGTCCTGGCAGGGTCAATGGGAGCCCTGAGTGGGGGGTGAAAGGGCCCTGGGTGGGTCAGTGGGGTCCTGGAAGGATAAATGGCAACTCCTGAGGGGTCAATGGCATCCTGAGGGGTCAGTGGGGTCCTGAAGGGTTAAGTGTGGTCCTGAAAGGATGAATGGGAGTAAATCAGGGTCCTGGCAGGGTAAATCAGCGTCCTGGCAGGGTAAATCAGAGCCCTGGGTGGGGTGAATGGGCCCTGCAGGGGTCAGTGGGGTCCTGGCAGGGTGAATTCTGCCCTTTGGGAGGATGAGGGCATGGGGCCCTCCCTCCTTTGAGCCTCTACAGCCAAACCCCACTTGGGACCCCCCCGAACCCTTCCCCAGCACCCCCGACCCCCCTTTCCTGTCCCCAGGTGTCCCCCCCTGCCCTCCCTCCCGAGGTGGCCCCGGCAGAGGCCGCATGCCACGGGGCCCTGGTGGCCCTGGCCGAGGCCTTGGGGACACCGGCAGCGTCCCCCTGGCACTGGCTCAGGCCAAGGCCGCGCTGGACCAGGCCCAGGTGGACCTGAGGGGTCTGGAGGTGGCCTGGGAGGCCACGGTGGCTCTGGCAGTGGCCCTGGCGACCCTCGGGGATGAGGACCTGGAGCAGCTGCGGCTGCTCCGGGCTTTGGCCGAGGCGGAGGCCGCAGCGCTCAAGCACGAGGAGCTTCGAGCATGGCGGTGCCAGCGCTGGCTGCAGGCCAGGCACAGGATGGCTGTGGGGCTGATGGCGCTGTGTGCGGCTGTGCCACGATCCGCTAAAACAAGTGGGGGTTGTGATGGTTCGTTTATCAATCTCAGAGCACACAAGACACAGCTGGGGATGACAACAGTTTACTCAACAACAATGCACTTTTATTGAGTGCAATTACAGTATGTGATAGAGGAAGAGGAAGAGGAAGAGGAAGAGGAAGAGGGAGAGGGAGAGGGAGAGGGAGAGGGAGAGGGAGAGGGAGAGGGAGAGGGAGAGGGAGAGGGAGAGGGAGAGGGAGAGGGAGAGGGAGAGAGAGGTGAGGGGGGGTGGATTATAGCTACCAATGAAGACGAAGGGAGTCCTCGTGGCAATGCCAATAGACGTGTCTTCCCATGAGGTGATCACGAGTTGGTTAACTTAGGGAGTCGTCTTTATAGTCTTTTCCAAAGCGACAGGCAGTTGGCCAAAAGGTGGGGAAATCCTTTGAGAGAACGGGAACAGGACAGACCAGTTCTTCTGCAGCAAGCACAGCCAGTCCACCGTGACCTGCCCATTGTTCCTGATCCGTTTTTTGGTCCAGTGAACACTCCTGCAGGCAACACTTGGCAGACATCCCACCTCAGCCAGGCCGGAGCTCCTGTGTTGGGGTTTCAGGGTTTCATTCTCTGTCCCTGGCGACGGTCATGAGGCAGATGAGGGATCTTTGGACCATCTCTTACAGGCCGTGTATGAGTAAAAACCAGTATGGACCAGTACAGACTTGTATAGACCAGTATAGACCAGTATGGATCAGTACAGACCAGTATGAACTAGTATAAACCCATTCAGAACAGTATAGACCAGTATATATATCTGCCCTGACCAGTATAGACCAGTTTACACCAGTAGGGACCAGTACAAATCCGTATAGACCAGTATAAACCACTATAGAGCAGTATGGAGCAGTATGAACCAGTTTAGAGCAGTGGGGACCAGTTCAGACCAGTTCAGACCAGTATAAATTAGTACAGACCAACAGAGACTTTCCTCTGCCTTGACCAGTGTGAACCAATACAGATCAGTACAGATCAGTATGAACCAGTTCAGATCAGTTCAGACCAGTTCAGATCTCTTCCCCTGACTGGGGATAGGGACACTGGGAAGGGACTGAGAACACTGGGTTGGTGACATTGCTATGGTGACAATGGGGCGGTGGCACTGGGCTGACACTGGGGAGGGACACTGGGCTGGTGGCACTGGGTTGGTGACACTGGGACAGAACTGGTGACACTGGGCTGGAATTGGGCAAGGGGCACTGGGCTGGAACTGGTGGCACTGCCCTGTCCCTGGTGCCACCTGTGCAGTGTCCCCGTGTCCCCGCAGTGTCCCTGGACTCGGCCCGCACCGCCCTGGGGGTGGCTGAGGACGGTCACCTGCTGCTGGCGCTGGCCGCGGTGGCCTTGTCCTGCGAGGTGGCCCGGCGGGGCTTGGGGACATCGCGGCGTCACCTGGCCATCGCCGCGGTCCGCCACCGGGACATGGCCCAGCGCCTGCGGCACCGCGCCCGGCGGGTGGCGGCCGCCAGGGCCAGCGCCGAGGCCACCGCGGCCACCAACGAGGCCACCGCGGCTGTGCTGGGGCGGCTGGAGGAGGTGACGCTGGAGCTGAAGACCTTGGTGGCCGCTGTCACACGGGACAGGGAGGTGACGCTGTTGGGGACGCGGGGACGGGGGTTCCCCAACGCCGCCCGCGCGCTCGAGGACATCGTGGTGGCCTTGGGGACATCGAGGGAGGGGCACAAGGAGGTGGCGCGGAGGCTGGAGGTGGCCCAGGAGGAGCTGGCGGGGCAGGAGTAGGGACAGGGTGGGGACACGGGGGTGGCACTGTCACCGCCGGGGCATAGGGACATCCCGGGAGGCATTGGGGACCTTGGGGACAGACCTGTGTTCTTCCCTCGGGGACACCGCGGCCACCGTGACGTCCCCTGTCGCGTTTTGGGTCACCACGATGTCCCCGCAATGGCCCCAACAGGACCCCAGCGTGTCCCCAGTGTCCCCAACAGGACATCAGAGGGACCCTTGGGACTTGTTGGGGGCATGGGGGAGGGGCATTGGGGACACCCAGGGGGATTTTGGGGACACTCGGGGGACATTGGGGACCTCGCGGTGGCCCCGAGGGCGGGGGGGTGAGGCCGGGGCGGTGACGTCACATCTTCTGGCGCCACACCCCCACCCGGCCGCGCCACGTTTCCCGTGCCACCTTCCCGCGTGTTCCCCGCCTGTTCCCGGAGTGTCACTGGAGTGTCCCCAGAGTGTCCCCAGCGGCTATGGAGCCCCGCGAGGTGCGACAATCCCGGCGTGGGGAGGCGGGAGGGGACACAGGGGACACAGGAGTGGCAGAAGGGACATGGGGGGTGACAAAGGGGGACCAGAGGGGTGGCAGGAGAGGACGGGGGGTGGCAGAGGGGACAGGAGGGTGTGGTGGGAAGGGGGGAGAGGTGACAGATGGGTGGAGGGGACTGAGGGTGGCAGAGGGATACAGTGGGGTGTAGCAGAGGGGACAGGGGGTGGCAAAGGGACAGAGGGGACAAGCTGCGCCCTCCAGGAAGGGGACAAAGGGGACCCCGGGGTGCCATGAGGTCTCTGCCATCTCCTCTGTCCCCTCCCCAGCTGCTGGAGGTGCTGGTGGCTGTGGTGGCCACCCTGGGCCAGCTGGTGGCCACCGTGGCCGGGCCAGATGGGGACGTGCTGCTGTCCGCATCCCCAAGATCCCTGCACACAGCCCTGGGGACATTCATCAGTCACCTCCGGGACACCCTGGGCTACCCTGGTGTTGCCTCCCTCGACCACCCCGGTGTCACCTCCCTGGGCCAGGCCCTGGCTGCCCTCGGGGCCACCCCGGGGGCCACCTGGGCCCATGTGACAGCCGTGGCTAGCGCCTGGCGGAATTCGGTGGCCGCGCTCGGGGACAGCTGGGCCCGGCTGGCCGAGGAGGCCGCCAAGCTCTGCGATGCCTGTAGGGACGTGGCCACCACCGAGGCCACCACTGCAGCCACCGCCACCGCCCGGGCCAGGGACCTGGCAGGACCAGGCTGCCAGCTTGGGGACAGCTGGGGACAACCTGGTGGCTGTGGCCCGGCAGCCACCGGTGGCCCTGAGCAAGGACAAGGTGGAGTCGGCGCTGGCCGCACACGAAGCCCGGGTGGCAGCGGCCTCTGATGAGTTCGTGGCGGCCACCAAGGCCAAGGAAGAGGCCGTGGTGGCCACCAGCCAGGCGGGGGCAGCCATCAGGAGGGGACAGCGGGCGGAGGTGGCCCTGGGGCCGCTGGAGAGCTTGGTGGCCGCATGTGACAAAGCCAAGGCATTCCCCCAGGAGCTGCAGCGCCAGCTCAGGGACATCGAGGCTGCCTTAGAAGGGACAAAGGAGGTGTCCACCGATGTCTCCCAGGCCTTGGTGACCACAGTGAACGAGTTGGAGCTCCTGTGGGGAGCCAGCGCCAGCCTGGCCACGCGTCACCTGTGGGGGACACTTCGGGAAATCCGCAATCTCCTCTCGAGTCGCCCTGGTGGCCCCGGTGGTTGCGTGGTGGCTGAGCGGTGCCAAAAAGCCATTGAGGACATCCCGAGGCTGCTGGGGGGACAGTGATGTCACCGCCGAGATGTCATGGAGGGTGGTGATGTCACCGGTGGACACCGCTGGTGTCACTTGTCCCCTCCCCACTCCCCACACAGGATTTGGGACAAATTTGGGGAATTTTCTGGGAATTTTCATTAAAATTGCCCCAAATCCTGATGGGAATTCCTGGAATGGCATCACTGGGGACACTTGGGGTAAGGGAAATGCCCCTCAGGGACTCATTTACTCTGCCAGCACCCCCCATTTCCATGGAAACCAACCCATCACAGGCGTCAATGGGGTCTTAAGGGGGTAATTTACAGGCCTGGAAGGGTAAATCGGGTTCCCGAGGGTGTAAATGCAGGGTCCTGGAAGGGTAAATGAGTCCTGAATTCCATCTGTAGGAGCCCATGTAACCCTTTAGAACTCTCATTTACCCTGCCAGGACCCCATTTACCACCTCCGGACCTTCATGTACCCTGCCAGGACCTCATCCACCCCCTCAGGACCCTCATTTACACTTCCAGGACTCCATTTACCACCTCAGGACCCTCATTGACCCTGCCAGGATCTCATTTACTCTTCCAGGACCCCAATTTCCCCCTCAGGACTTGCCCTTTGCCCTTCCAGGACCTTATTTACTGCCCCCCCCACGGGCCATGCCCCCAGGGTCCAGCACCGAGCTCTGATTGGTTCGATTGGAGAAAGGGGCATGGCCAATGAGGGGGCGGGGCCTGAGATTAGAAACCCAAAGCAGGGGGCAAGTGGAGGGGGATCCCCCCCCTTATCCCAGTATTTCTATGGGAAATCCCCCCCAAATTCTGGAATTCCAGGGGAAACCCCCAAAAATGGGACCTGGGACCCTCCCAAACCCCTGAAATTGGGATAAAAAATAGATTTTTCAGCAAATTCCTGGACTTTTATGCTTCAAATTGGGATAAAAAATTGACTTTCCAGGAAATTCCTGGATTTTAAAGCTTCAAATCAGGATTAAAAGTTGATTTTCCAGGGAATTCCCCCTTTTTAATGCCTCAAATCCAGATAAAATTTTGATTTTCCAGCAAATTCTGGGGTGTTAATGCCTCAGATTGGGACAAAAAGTTGATTTCGCAGCGAATTCCTGAACTTTATTGTTTAAACTTGGGATGAAAGTAGATTTTCCAGCCAGTTTCACAGCACAAAACCCATGAATTTCCTGGAAAATCAGCTTTTTATCCCAACTCAAGGCATTAAAATCCAGGAATGCTTCATCAGGACTGGAAAATCAAATTTTTATCCCAATTTGAGGCACTAAACCCGAAGAATTTCCTGGAAAATCAAAATTTTACTTCATCTTTGAGCATTAAAATCCAGGAATTCTTGACTGGGACTGGAAAAATCATCTTCTTATCCCAACTAGAGGCATTAAAAAGAGGAATTTCCTGGAAAATCAACTTTTTATCCCAATTTGCCCTGGGGACACCTGGGGACATTGGGGACAGGGGTTGGGGACATCTGGACTGAAGCTGGAAACACCTGTGGACACTTGGGGACATCAGGGCTGGGGTTAAGGGGATCTCACAGACATCAGAGCCAGTGCTGGGGACACTTGAGGACATCATGGACAAGGCTGGGGACACCAGGACCAGGTTCGGGGACATCTGGGCATGTTGGGGACCCAGTTGGGGATACCTGGGGACACTGGGGACAGGTTTGGGGACATCAGGACCAGGACTGGGGACACCTGGACAGGATTTGGGGACACTGAGGGTCACTGGGGACAGGATTAGGGACACCAGAACAGAGTTGGGGACACCTGGGGACCCCAGAAACAGATTTGAGGACACCTGGGGACATCAAAACCAGCCAAATGGACCCAGGATGGACCCAAGATGGATCCCAGTCACAAGTTTCACCCTTTTATAAGTTTTGGTCCCTTTCCATATTTGGGTTAATTGCCCCAATACACTTCAGGTGAAGAAGTCCCACCCTCCCAAATCACTCTCCTCAATTCACTGCTGTTTGCACTTCTGGGTCCAGAGCTGCAGCAGTGCCCTTGGTTCTGGGGCTGGAGAAGGAATTGTAACTGAGCTGTGTGGAGAACTTGCTCACACTTTGTATGAAATTCAGAGTCACACACCAATGCTGTGCAGAATGTGGAAAATATAAAATCTAAAACTTTAGGCATCATTTCCCTCCTTTAGAGGCTTGACAAGGCCTTTACCTTGTCGAGTCTCTATTCTGAATATCTACTAATAATAGGTGTTTAATAATAGATAAGTAACCAATGTTAGGTATTTAATAAGAGATAAGTAACTAAAAATAGCTATTTAATAATAGGCAAATATCTAACAAGAGTAAATAATTATAGTAAACAACTAACAATAATAAATATCCAACAATAGATAAATATCTAATAAATATCTAATTACAGTAAATATCTAACATGAAATAGCTAATAAAAGATATGTAACAATAGCAAACAAATATTGTTATGTAACAATAGCAAACAAATATTGTTATTTAAGGTTAATAATAATAAACAATAATAAACATCTAGCAGTGGTAATGTTTTGCACAGTCAGCTATCATGGAAAGAAGAATATTGATTATCATGAGCAGTTCCTTAGGCACAGAAGAGGAGTCATTTCAAGCGTGTTTTCATCTGCATCAGTGCAGATGTGTCCAGTCCTATGGGCCTGGATAGCACGATGTAATTCTGGAGCTTCTGCAAGGTGGAACCCTAAAGCCATCAGATATGCCTGCAATCTTTGTCGGGTGATTGAAGAGACGGGGTCTCCAAGGTTTGCATCATGATGCCCATTTTACTGAACACACTGCTGGTTTATATCTCTTTCAAGCACGAGCTAAAAATAATACTTGCTTGAGCAATAACAACCATCAAACCATATGATGTTTCTTAATAACATTGCTTAACTGTGGCCGAGCAGAGACTTGCACAGGCCTCTACATTCTTGGATACCAAGCACACCCTTCTCTCTTCCTCCTTCAGAGTCCTGCCTCAACTTGGCAGAGCTTGTGGTCCCGTAGCACATCTACATCTGTAATGAGTTCAGCAGAACTTTGGGTCCTGCTTCTTAGCTGTTTTCCCACACCCTTTCATGTGAATTTCCCTGGGAACATCTGGGATCTGCTATGGCTGCCATTCAGTATTTCATAGGGACTGATGTTATCTCTCTGCCCTGGCTGTGTGTGGATTTGCAGCAAAGCCATGGGCAAGGCTTGAATCCATGTCATGGATATTTCCTGACAACTTTTGCTAATTTGTGTTTTGAGAGTCCCATTGTCCCATTAGAAAGACAGGTGTCTGCTAGGGAGGGCAGGGCCTCTCTTGGAATGGAGAATTCAAGCCCCTTCCCTCCAAATTATTATAATTTTGAAAATTAAGTGTCTCTCAGGCAGAGATTTGGGGATGGGAATAAGAGTTCCTTACTGCCATGTATAATAAGACAAACAAAGAACAACAGCCACAGCATTAATAATAAACAGAACCAGGAACCCAGGAACAGCTTCCCTGAGCACGGCACTTTCCCCTTTGGTGCAGTTCCGGGCACAGCCGGCAGGGGCGCTGGTGGCCCCCGGTGGGTGGGGCAGGTGCGATGATCCCCCCGCGGCTGCAGGGGGCGCTGTGGGGCGGGCTCGGGGAGCACGTGGTGATGGTGGCTTTGTCCGGGATGGAAAGGGATGGAAGGGATGGATCAGAAACTCCAGAGCTGTGCCTGAAGGGATGGATCAGAAACTCTGGAGCTGTGCCTGAAGGGATGGAAGGGATGGATCAGAAACTCCAGAGCTGTGGCTGAAGGGATGGAAGGGATGGATCAGGAACTCCCGAGCTCTGGCTGAAGGGATGGAAGGGATGGATCAGAAACTCCAGAGCTGTGCCTGAAGGGATGGAAGGGATGGATCAGAAACTCTGGAGCTATGGCTGAAGGGATGGAAGGGATGGATCAGGAACTCCCGAGCTGTGGCTGAAGGGATGGAAGGGATGGATCAGAAACTCTGGAGCTGTGACTGAAGGGATGGATCAGAAACTCTGGAGCTGTGGCTGAAGGGATGGAAGGGATGGATCAGAAACTCTGGAGCTGAGGCTGAAGGGATGGAAGGGATGGATCCAGAAACTCTGGAGCTGGGGCTGAAGATGTGGGAAGTCTCAGCAGGCAGGGGGTGTGGTCTACAGAGGAGCGAAAAGACTCAGAGCAGTGTTGAAGAAGCAGCGGGGGCAGGACAACAGCGACCCTGCTCCCAGCACAGTGACAGGACCCTCTTTAGTGAAGCAGGGGATAACCAGGTCCCAGTTCAGTGGCTGCTCCCAGGAGCTGAGGCTCACCCCACAGCAGAAGAAACAGGACCAGACTGTGTTGTGTTGTGTGGCAACAGTGATCATTGTGTCCAGGGAGGTTACAATCGCTGTCAGGGAATCAGACGAGACAAGTCTTTGTTGATAAGCTCAAGAATCCATTTATTCCCCCCCACCCTGGGCCGTGGAGGGGGTGAGAGCGAAGAGGGGTGAAGATGAAGAGAGAGAGTAGGGGCTGGCTCCTGGGTTTTATAGGGTATTCTAGGGGAGAAGTCTTAGGGTTTAGATCAAGGGAGGAGGTCAGATTTCAGCCTCCTCAAATAGGACTCCACAGGTATTGGCTTCCTATGTTAGGGTTGATCCAGGTTTTTGAACAATTTTCCAACTATCTGTTTGAAAGACAGGGAAGACTCATGCAGACAAAATGCACTCTCTTCCCTTCCATTTGTGAAAAACGCCAATCACTTGTTTTTTAAAATTTTAAAAGTTTAATAGTAAATAAGATGGTTGTAAAAATAGAATTAGAGTAAAAAAATTGAACAATTAGAGTTAGGACAATATGAGACAATAAAAAACAAAGTTACAGACGTCTGGGTGCCTCCCCGAGCGAAAAGCTCTGGAGAAGGGACCCTTGTTAACAAAGGATTATCTCTTAAAAGCAATAGCCTGTTGAATATTCATACATTTCATACGTGATGCATAAATTCCATTCAAACAAAGAATTTTCTCTGGTTAGTATCACTTTTTTTCCTTTAATCTCTATGGCATCCTCAAGGCTGAGAGAGGCAGGAGGAGTTGGTCTCTTCTGATAAGGAAGTAGTAAATTCTCTTTTTTCTCTGAAAAATTTACATTTTCCTGTGGTTGGTACATAAAAACTACATTTTAACTACAAAACTACATTTGCCATACTATCAAAATATTAATACAACATTAACAATCAATACAACATAATACATATAGTAAATATCTTGCGTAGAGCCATATAATACGCACTTTTCACACATTGGAGATGAGTCAAGAAATAATAATGAACCAATAATTAAAAGCTCTCTGCCAGTGTCCAAAGTGGGTTTTTAACCTCGCATGCTTTTAGTATGTAAATAAACATTCATAAAATGAGACCATGACCACTCACCTGTCTAAATAAGTCACAACACAGGGACTCCGATTCCTCTTCATGATCATGATTTCATTAACAATTCTTTGCTTCCTCCTCAGTTTCTGAACATTTATTTTCTTGATGGCCACCTAAAATGACATTGAAAATCAGTAACTTCAGGAATTGGTGTCAGGAGACCACAGCACTCATGGAGCAAGTGATTTTGCAATGACACAGGAGCCGTGCCAAAGTGCTCTGTGCTTAGACAAAGGAGTAATTAGGAACTGACATTCCAACAGCCCATTTCTCTGCTCCTTTGGAGGCCACTTACAGGACACATGGCCACTGAAGTTTTGCCTTGTCTGCTTGTTAAAAGTGGTGTCTCAACGATCACCCACAAAGCTCTGAGCACACTCTCTGCTTCTCTGTCTGTACTTCGGAAGAAGTAATGTGTGCCTTGGTGCTCCCTGGATACATCTTGGGCTATTAGCAGGGCTTAGGGCTTTTAGGGACGCCCTGCAGATCTCTCCCTACGTGCAGTTCCCAAGTGCAGCACTGCAGGTGCCTAAGGAACTCCCAGGAACATTCAGATGTATTTGCTGGCAGCCAGAAATGAGAATTCAGGACTCTGAAGCCACAGCCCCAAAGAGCAGTGAGATGCTCTAAGGCACCACCTTGGTTGGAGCAACTGAGAGCGAGGGAGAGCGTCCTTCTCTGAAAGGAGCCGCTGCCCTCCTTGCCTTCCTGCTGGCAGCTGAGAAGGACAAAGTCTGTCCCAAATGCAATTGGCAGGCTGGCACCAGTCTGTGCTTCTTGTGCCTTTGCAGCACAGCTCGAGCCCAAGCTCCAGCCACAGCTGACACAGGAGAGCAAAGCCCTCGAGAGCAGCAGAATCTGCAGGGGCTCTTGACATTTACCTCTCCTCCTGTGGCAGTGTCCACTGCTCTACAAACAACTCCAAAAGCCCTGGAAACACAACAGCAGCAAAGAAAGGAGAAGCCATTTAGATCTCGCAGTGAAAGCCAGCCCAGACAGGAGATGTCTGCTGTAAATGCCTCAAACCTGCAGGATGCAGGAGGGCTCTGCCTGAAGGCAGATGATGCATTTTCCTCTCAAGTGCACGGGCACTGGGCCTGTTCCTGAAGCATTGGGTTTTATTGCCTCAGCTCAAAAGGCCAGTGGATTCTTTCATCCTGGATTTCAGTTTCTAAATGGGGCAGTTTTTATCCTGACCACAGACTGTTTCCTTCAGCAAACTCTTGGGAAGAAATGTCCCTGAGAACTGTTCTCTCACTGCTGTGACAGGGGGTAGGTTTCTGTTTCTGACAATGAAATACAAGTGTCTCTGGCAATGCTTTCTGACCACACTTCCAAATTCTGGCCGGTACTGAGAGATGGAGCAGACTAACCGTGCCTGACTTCACACTTGAGAGATATTCCACCAGCAAATTACCTGCCCTGGGACTCTGTAGAAGTAACTGTGGTTGGACTCACCCGCTGCCAAGATGTTCCAGTTCAGTGTATCTCCTCTGGGGATTTTCCATGTTCACCATTTTCCCTGAGGGAAACAAAATGGAAGATGCTCACTGTAAAGCAGAGATCCCATCATCCAAGAGATCCAAAAGGCAGCCCCACTGTCTGGGGCTCTGAGTCCTTTGTGGTCAGCTGGGTAACAACAGCAAGCACAACAAGACAGGCAGCTCTGCTGCACAAGCAGGCCAGCACAGAGACTGGTTTTCTACAGTCCTTTGAAGAGATCTCTTTACAGAAAACAAAGCACAGGGAGATGCATTCCCAGGAGAGGAGGGCATCTTCTCCAGCTTGCAGCAGTTTGCCAAAGGAATGCCTTTCCCTTTGTAAACCAAAGCAGCTCATGCAATAACCAATCCCAAGGGGGCTCTCAGCATCAGGACCCTCACCCCTGATGAGCAGGCTGAGCTCCAAGACGTCCCTTGCCCGTGCCCCACGTGAAGAAGCACACTGCTTCTCTTGCCCCGACAGCACGGATCAGTCTCTGCCACTGCACTCGCCCTCTCCGCTCCGCACACGTGCCCATCTTCCCAGCTGGGCACAGCGGGCACGGGCACAAGGACAGCAGTGCTCCTCAGTGCCGCTGGGACACGGACAGCTGCCCCGAGGAGATGCTGACCCTCTCGGCAGTCCAGCCCAGGCCATGCAGAAGCCGGCCCAGGCCAGGGGCTGCTGCTGCCTCGGGGCAGCTCCGTGCTGCAGCGGGACTCTCCCAGCTAAGGAAGGCTCCAGCCTCTGCAGTCACACCAGCCCTCAGGGGCAGGGCAGCCACCACAGCAACGCTGGCAGAGCCCAAGCACCAGCACTGACCAGCAATGGGAAGAAGGCACAGCCAGACCCAGCCCCTTCCAAGCTGGTGCCCCCATTCAGGACATAACAGAGGCTTTGAGATCGGACACACCAAAGTGCAGATCAACGCCCTTTTGTCCCACATGTGACAGTAGACAGAGAGTCAACTGGGCTCTGTTCTTAGCCCCACCAGGTCTTACCTGAGAGCACAGTACTGCCAGCTGTTATGGGCAAGAAGCAGATTAAACCACTTGTGCTGCAGAATCACAAAGGGCTTGATGTGTTTTCCTCAAGACTGATCTGAGCAGGGCTTGGGCCAATGGGTAGCATTCTAACAGTCATGGGAATGACTGGGAATCAGGAATGAAAATGTGCCATGGATCTGAGGAATACACAGCAGAGGGGCTGGAGGCTTGCTCCTGAGAAATGCCTCCAGTGCACTTTTATCTGATCACACCACAGCTATGTGTCTCTTGGACATGTCTTTATAAGAACAAAACTAGGATATTAAATACAGATTGCTATAAAAGTCTCTTTTTTTCATTGGGAGCACAAAAACCCCCCAAAACCTCTTGATCTCTGTTTCTGCTGTCATCTGATGTTCTTTCAAAGGAGTTCTCACTGACAAAAATAAAATACTCTCATAAAAAAAACCCTGTAGATGCAGTAGTGGTAGTAAGAATAGTCATAAAAATTACACCAGTAAGACACAGGGGGCAGAAGAGCTCCTTCAGGATGGAGAAAAAAAAATCTTTACCCAAAAAAATCCAGAAAAAAACCCCCAAAGTAAAAACAAAGCCACAAGCAAAAGACAAAAGGCCAAACCAAATCAATTTCTGTGAAGTTTTTTTGCTCTGGTGACTGGTGAGAAGTCAGGAGTCTAAGGAAAATTTAGGAATTCTAACTATTCTGTCCAGTTTGGCCACTAGCACACAGGACTTGCCTGGATCATTTGCTAGGTCACAGCCTTCTGCTGATGCAAGAACAATCCCTGCTTCTGCCTTTAGCAGATAGGGAAGCTCAGGCAAACCCAAGCCCCTCCAAGCTGCCCTCAGAGGCAGCAGCAACACCCAGAGCACTCTCTTGGAGCACAGCATTTCCTGTGGGGAGTCCTAAATGTCCCTGTGCCACCAAACTGAGCAGGATCCTTTGGTACAGCTGTGCTGACACGTGCACACAATGCACTGTCCCTCAGATAAGAAAGACACCAGATGTACTCAGTAGCTGCAGGGAGTCATCCTCCATCTCCTGGTGCTGGGCAGCAGCTCTGTCCGTGCTGGAGATGAACAAACTGCCCGCGCTCCCCTTCTTAGCTCCGGCAGCAAAGGCTCCTTTAGATGACACTGCTGCTGCTGCTGCTGCAGGTTCAATAGAAGAGCCTGTGTAGATCTTAGAGAACAAAGGGGTTTGTGTCAGAAAAGTGGCTGGCAGAGATGAGCCCGAGATCCCATTTCAAATGCAAGCCCTTAGGAAGATGCTGTCAGCCGCATGCAGGGCTCTGCCATGGGTTTTTTCTGATTTCCACTTCTAAAACTGGATGGGTCAAAACCAAAGGCTGGTTTTACTCGACCTCATGGCCCAATTCATTTCCATTTTCTCCAAAATCCATTTGCATGGATTTTCTAAAGAGTCACTGCCAAAAGGAACATGCCACTTTCTCCCAAGGACTCTTTCCCCCTCCAAGGGCTGCAGACATACTTGCAGCTCCTTGTTCAAATGTTCTACCTTCTTGCACGGAGTCCTCTTTTCCTCCACCATCTTCACAACGTGCTCAACCGGCAGCACTTCTGCTTGGGATACTTGCTGTGCCTCACAGGAATTTTGAGGCTCCTTGTTGCCAGTCACTTGCTGGAAATCTTTGCAAGCTGCCAGGTGAGATGCCAAAACTTCCACCTCAAGTCAAAGAGAACAAAGCAGTCAGAGAGTACCAGCTTGTCCCTGTCAGCCAAGAGTCATCGACTGAGGAAAGGGAGAGCCCCAGATTCACAATGGATACAGACAGCAGTGGCCATTGCTCTTTCACTCACTCGTTTTTGTAGAGCCTCTTGCTCCTCAAGGAGGAGATTAATTATCTCTTCTGTTTCTCTTTGAATTTCCGTTTCTACCTCCAGCCTCTCGTCCACTGCCTTGATCTTAGCTTGAGTTTTCTGCAGCTTTTCCTGCAGCTTCTCATCAAGGTTCTTCCTTGCCTTGATCCTAGCCTGAGTTTTCTGCAGCTTTTCCTGCAGCTTCTCATCAAGGTTCTTCCTTGCCTTGATCCTAGTCTGAGTTTTCTGCAGCTCGGTTTGCAGCTTCTTACCAGAGTTCTGTAAAGGACAAGAGACAGAAACTTTTGGGAGGGGAGTGGCTGCCACTCTTCCACTCACCTGGTTTTGTTGATCGCCCCTCTGCTGCTGCAGGTTCCAGAGATTTTGAGTTCTTCTCATGTCTTCCTTGTTGCTCCTCTTCACTGCCATGATGTCACTCGGAGCTTTGGGCAGCTCTGCTTGTGCCTCTGCCTCCAGTGTTCTGTACACACAAATGCAGAGCAAGTGACTGGGAGCTGCCATCAGCCTCAGCTTTTCCTCTTTCAGCCTCCAAATCACATTCATTCCACCACTTCTTTCTGCTTCCCTGCCCACCTCTGCTTCCACTGGAACCCTCCTGTCCCACTGCTGATCTCTGGAGATTCCAAGGCTCTGTGCTTTCAGTGCCTGTGGTACTCCTGGCCTCCTCGCTGCCAAGAGCTCCATTTGATGCCCCTCTTCCTGCCCTTCACTCTGTCACCTGGCCAGCCAGGCTTACCTGCCCATTCTCCTGGGGCTCTTCCAGCTGCTGTCTGAGCTGCTTTTCCCCTTCTTTGGCTGGAGACAGCTCTCCCTGAATGTGGCATGGCTGTCATGGCACCTCTGAGCAAGCAATCTGCTCGTGCTCTTTCTCTAGTGGAACCTGCACAGGAAGCAAGAGAAGATGGCTTTCAACTTCCCATACAACATCTGTGGGCCAAGATTCAAAGCCTGCTGGGCTCACACAGTCCCAAAGCACTGTGCTGCTGCTCTCCTGGGTCATTCTCTGCCCGTGGGGAGGCACAGAATTCCAAAGTGACACTGGCACTACCACCAGGCTCCATCTGGGGCTGAAGCTCCAACAGCCTCTTAGGAATCTGACAAGGGAACCTGTGGCATTTCTCAAGGGTCTGCTGAGGGCCTCCCTCTGCCTCTGCTGTGTCCTATTTGTCTTTCTGCAGTGACTGAAACCCAGCCCTGTCCCACAGCTCCATCCTGGCTCTGCAGGTGGCTTCTTGTGTGAGCTCACTCCTTGGAAGAGACACTTGTGGAGTTCATGTTCTCTTCAGGCCTGCACCACCATTCCTGCCTTTCTGACATCTACACTCTTGTCAGAAATCCTGGTCATTCAGGAGATAAGGATGATCCTCTGATGGAGGTCACAGACCGTCTATGGCCACCTCAGTATACGGAGGGGGACCAAGGTGTTGATTCTCCCTCTTCTGCCAACTGAGAATTCTCTCATGCATGTACGATCAAAGTCACTAAAACCCAATTAGAACATGAGATTGTTCCACTTCACTAGGAAAGGCAGAAACCTCTAGGATAAATAAGGGGCTTCAGGGCAGAAGAGGCTGGAGGAGGAAAACACCTCTGAGGGGAAAAAACAACCCTCTCTGGAGGTGAAACATCTCTGCCTGCTCAGGATCGGTCAATGGACTGTGTCTCTATCCTCTCCAGAAAGGATCCCATTAGGTGAGCTTTGCACATCCAATTGCCTTGGAGCAGAGCCAGGAAGATCTAGATAGATAGATAGATAGATAGATAGATGATAGACAGATAGATCTCACTATTTGTGGCAGTCTCTCTCTCAGAGCCCCCGCTCAGTTTTTGCCTTGGCTCGCTTGAGAGACAAACTACAGTTGGAAGGATTTTTACCTCAGGGCCCTAAAGATCCCAGAGTAGCTGTGAACCTCTTCCTTTAGAGAGAGCAAGTACCCGCCGATGGCAAAGGAGGGTCTGCACTTGATCAGGGGGGAAATCAGGGCTTTATTCAGTCTTTCTCCTGTGGTCCTGCCCCCGCCTTGGTCAGGAGCCTGGTTCCTGTCCCCCAGCCAAGAGGCTTTTTCACGTGCTTATCCTGCTTTTATCTGGGGGAAGGGGCTAAAGGCAGGAACAAGCCACTACCCAGTCAGGGATAAGGTGGGAGTGGAACAAAGTTGGATTACATTCCAGTGTGGGAGAATGGGATAGGAGAAGGACCAGGGACAAACTCCAGCATGATACATTTTCTGGGGGAACAGGAGGGGTACAGAAGAAACCATTACAAAACCCAATATAAAAATGAAATACAATATAAACCCAAATAATACACAGCAACAGCTCCCTCTTTCTTATCAAATTGAGAAGGAGGAAGGCTCAATCTGTGGGAGATGTTCAGAGTTTGAATCTTGAGTACCTTTAAAGCTGAAAAATAAAAAATTACATCTAGTGCAAATAAATTGTTCAGAAAAACACTGTTAAGGGGAAAAGAATAATTAGAAGGAGAGGGTTCAGCGCTTTCTCCTTCTCCAGGCAGCGCTGGACACTTGTGGGGCCTCTGCAGGTGGCTTTGCACTTTTAGGGATGAAAGGTTTCACCCACTTGGCTGGCACCCACTTGAGATCTGAGGGAGTGGACATGCAGGCGTACCCACGATCCCAGGTGACCAGATCATGAGGACCCTCTGTTTCCCTGGCCAGCTGGATCCTTTACCATTACCGGTGGCTTTGCTTTCAGCTGCAGTTGGCAGTTCTCTCTGAAGTGGCACACGATCGGTGGGTTAAGATTCTCATATGTGCAGTTTAAAAAATTCAGAGTGAACAAGGCTTTGGATAACTGGATTTGGGGTATTTCTATTTTTAGAGACTGATGTTGTTGGCTGAGGACCCTTTTGAGATTCTGGTGGGTCCTTTCCATGATGGCCTGACCTGTCGGGGAGTAGGGGATGCCTGTTTTGCGCTCTACTCTCCATTGCTGCAGGAAGCTTCTGAACTCCTTGGATGTGTAGGTGGGTCCATTATCAGTTTTTATTGATTTGGGGATGCCCAGGAAGGAGAAAGCCTATACTAGGTGTTTCATGGCATCACCGGACTTCTCCCCTGTGTGGGCAGAGGCATAGACAGCTCCAGAAAAGGTGTCCACAGATACGTGGACATACTTTTGCCTACCAAAGGACATGATGTATATCACATCTGTCTGCCTTACCTCACAGCTGTTCAATCCCCTGGGGTTCACTCCTGCATTCAGGGCTGGGAGTGTGTGTTGCTGGCACGAGGAGCACATTGCCACAATTGCCTGAGCCTGCTCCCGAGTTAGGTAGAACTGATGAACTAGGCCTGGTGCATTCTGGTGAAAAAGCTGGTGGCTGATCTTCGCTTGTTCAGAGGTGTTTGGGAGTGGGGCTATCTCCACAGGTGCAGCAAGAGCATCAGCCCTTCTGTTACCTTTGGCTATGAACCCTGTGTCATGGGTTAGTACAGTTTGGTTTTTTAGTCATAGAAGAATGTAGAATGATTTTCTGGGTCAGGACCTGGTAATTGCTTTAGAAAGGACAGGAACTTATCAGAGGGTTAGTTGGAATACTGGCATCTGTTTTGACTCCTGGAGACGCGCTGAGATTTTCCCTTCCCTGACTGAAGCCAGGTGCTGCCAGGGGAAACGTCCCGCTCCTGACTCAGTGTTCCCTTTGCTTCCCACATGTCCCATTTGTTGTTCCTGTCCAGGAGAGCTGCTCTGCATGGAAGGAAGAGACTGAGAGAGAGCCTGGCAACTTAGGCAGCTGCAATCCCTGCTGATGGAGTTGTACTTAGATTTGGTTACAGCTAGACTGAGAGAGTTAGAAGTTGATGGTTATTTACCTGTGTAGACTCGTATTTCTACAGGCATATATGTATGTATATTGTTTGATTGATGTATGTATATTGATGTGTTTCCGTCTGTATTTATATGGACATACCTGTTCAGTTGTATAGCTTTGTAGTTGTGTTGATGGTGTTGTAAGAATTCTTATGATTCTTATATTGGTACATTGATATTTGTATATTTATAAATAGGCTTGTGATGTTTGTATTTCTATAAGTCTTCCTTTAGGTCATATGAAAGATGAATTATAGATTTACATCTGTATATTGTATGGTTATGTATTTACAAAGGTTTAATTATGTCTTGAGTTGTATGGTTATAGAATTCTATTTTAGTACTGGGTCTGGGATTCTTTAGAGAGGGATACTGATAATTTTGTATTTGTATATGGGCTGTCCACTTGGAGTAATATGTAAAGAATTAAATTGTTAAACTTCAATGGATATTTATGTATAGTGATTAGTTGTAGAGGGTTGCAAGAAATTAATTTTTTAAACAAATTTATATTTGTATATATTTACACAGCAGAATTGTAACAATAAACTAATTTTATAAGCTTTAATTGATATTTGTATGTTTCCATACTGGCAGTGCCAGTGTAGCAATTTAAAATAAATTTTATTTTGAAACAGAAGTTGATTTCTGTGTATTTGTACATTAGTATTGTAGATGTAAGGATCAGCAATCAATTCAATATTTCCATTAAAAAAAGGAGGGTAGATTTGTGCTTTGCAGAGCAATGAGCAGATGTAAATGTGATGATGGGAGAGGATTTTGTCCGTGGAATTCTCCATCCTTGCCCAGCACATCATCCACTTGCACTCAGGCTGGGCAAGGCAAGCGCAGATTTGGGATGGCAGCAGAGCCACACCTTGGCCAAGAACTCCCTGCAAAGGCCAGCTGAGAAAAGTCCAGGACTCCACAGAGTGTAGAACTCCAACCAGAGCCACCCAGGGAGGACAAATCCAGCCCCCATGCCACAGGCAGCTCTTTGGGAAGCGCTCCAAGTGTCCCTCTGAAGGTCATCCTGGAGCCCAGAAGCCAACAGGGATCCTGAGCCAGCTCCGCTGCCTTTGGCAGCACTTTGGCAAAGGAGCTGCAGCAAGGGGGAGGCAGCAGTGACTGTGACTGCTGCAGCAAGGGGATGAAGGAAGGGCCAGGGACACTTGTGCTGAGATGCTCCAGAATCCAGAGGGATGGGGGAGAACTGGGAAGCAGCAAGTTCTCAGAGCCACTGCAATGCTGGAAGCCCTTGGTGTGCAGTTCCCTGGAGGAGCTGGCAGGGGAGTTGCTGCCAGGATCAGCAGGAGCAGGAGGCAGCAGGATCTCCTTTTCCTGCCTCTGTGTCCAGGTCAGGCTGGGATGGCCCCTGCTCCCACAGAGCCCCTGCCCATGGAGGCTGCAGGGTAAAAGCAATTCCAGTGCAAAGAGAGGCTTTGCAGTTGGAGTCCACTGCCCTTGTGTTTGGGGCTGGAATGGCTCTCATGGCAAAGCAGAGCAGGGAACCAGGGCTTTGGGAGGCAGAGCCTTCTGAGGGAAAGAGAGATCAGGCACTCACATGCCTGAAACTCCTGCAGCTCTCTGCTTTTGTAGAATGAGAAAGATGGAAGCTGGGGAGAGGCACATGCAGTCCTTTGAAAAACCATGGTGCCTAACAAGTGCTGTGGGAGAAAAAACATAGGAAGCAATCTTGCCTTGTTTTCATAGCCTGTGTCTTCTGCAGAGGAGACAATGGGATGTACAGGAGGGGAGGAATAACTCAGTGATAACCCAGTCTGTTCTGCTGTGTACTGATATACTTTGTAGCAGAGAACATTACAGGTAATGCCAGATTCTTATTTAGCATCACAACACACTGCGCTTCATTGCAAAACTGCCTCAGTGTGGAGAAAATCAGCTTAATTTATTATCAGTTTAAGTAGATGTGGTGAGAAACAGTGACACGGATTAAAACAGGTTTTCTAACCTCATCATCCAGAGGGAATTTTGTGTTGTGTTTTCTTCATTGTATGCACAACATTTTTGAGTTGTTCTGTATCCTTCAGGGAGGTATCTACTAGTGACTGAAAAAGAAAAGGGGGATTATGGCATTCATTCTCTTTTAACACATTTTTAAGTGGTTTTCTCTCACTCTTCCCAATGAATTCCTGATGTCATTCTGAGTCCTCATGGAGGCTCCTACTCCTGCCTTCATCCAGGTGCCTGTGGGGACCAGGAGGACATGGAGATCACCAGACAGGTGTCTTCTCAACACAGATCACCCAGAACAGGGGTCACCAGGTCTCTGCCCAACCGGAGTCACTGGGGATCATCCAATGCAGATCCTCCCATTGGGGATGGAGCTGGAGACACCCACAAAGCTCTTCCTGCACCCAGGACATTTGCAGGGCTTCTCTTACAGGTGGGTCCATTTGTGTGAAGTCAAGGCAGAGCTCTGAGGGAATCTCTTCCCACACTCAGGACACTCGTAGGGCCTCTCCCCCGTGTGGATGCGCCGGTGGATGGTGAGGGTGAAGTTACACTTGAAGCCCTTCCCGCAGTCGGGGCAGCTGGAGGCCTCTCCTCCGTGTGTGTTTTCTGATGCATGAGGAGATTTGAGCTGGTCCAAAACCCCTTCCCACCCTCGGGACACTCATAGGGCCGTTCCTCACTCTGGGCTCTCTGCTGGCAGATCAGGCTGGACCTGTGGCGGAAGCTCTTCCCACACATGAAGCACTTGCAGGGCCGTTCCCCTGTGGGGATCTCCTGGTGCTGGCTCAGGGTGCAGCTCAGGCTGAAACTCTTCCCATATTTCCCACACTCGTAGGGCTGTTCCCCCGTGTGTGCTTGCAGGTGGATGAAGAGGTGGGAGGTGTGGCTGAAGCTCTTCCCACATTCCCAGCACCTGTAGGGCTTCTCCCCAGTGTGAAGCTGCTCATGGACCACCAGGTTGGGTCTCTGGATGATGCAGAGGGGGTTCTTTTCTCCTCAGAGCACCCTGGGCTGGGTTTGGAGCCCCTCCCTGTGGGGGATTCCTTTGGCTTTTTCTCCCCTGGATTGGGTTCCTGCCCCTTGGAGCCACTCAAAACGGCCTCTTTCACGAGGTTCTGCTGTGGGGATTTATCCTCCCTGGTCTCTGTCCACAGCTCAGTTCCTGGGGGAGGAAGGATAAGGAGAGGAAGGGAGAAGGAAAGAACAAGGAGAGGAAGAAGGAGAGGAAGGGACAAGAAGAAAAAGAAACAAGAAAAACAAGGAGAGGGAGGAAGGAAGAAGAAGGAAAGAAAGGAACAAGGAAATAGAATTAAAGTAATAAAACAGAACAAGGAGGGAAGGAGGGCGGGGAAGAGGGAGGGAGGGAAGGAAGGAAGGAAAAGGAAAAGGAAAAGGAACTAGGAGAGGAAGGACAAGGAGAGGATGGGATTTGCCTCCATGCCAGAGGGAAGGGGAAGGAGATCCCCCCCAATCCATCCCTGGCAGGAGGGCATCGGCAGCAGGGTTGTCCTGCAGCCAGGGGCAATGCTGGGCTGGGGGATGGGGCAGAAGAGTGGGAGAAAAGGGGCAGTGACTTCCTCCTCACCTGCCTGGGGGTCCCAGAGCATCTTCCTCACTGCCTCTTCCTCTTCCATTCATCCCAGGCTTGAGAATGAGAAATCTTGTTTTGGGGGGAAAAACAAGGGGTGAGTGCCTAGGGTTGGGGGTTCCTCCTGCCCGAGTCCATCTCTAGAAGTCACCAGGTATCTTGTGTCCATGAAAATCTCCAAACATCAGGACTCAGAGGAAAAAAATCCCTCTCTGGGGTTCCCCCATCTCTGGTGTCTCCACTATGGGGTTCTAGATGTTTTCTTTGTCCTGGATGCTGTGGGTCTGGCAGATATTGGAGGTCCCTCCTCTGCAGGGTCTCTGCCTGCTCCAGGCTTCCAGGGAATCCGGGGGGTCCCTCCTCTTTGGTCTCCTCACTTTGGGATTCTGGGAGTCCCCCTTCTCTGGGCTGCTGAGAGTCCCATGAGTCCCTCTGGGTTGCACTAAGGGATGTCGAGGGTTTTGTGGTCCCCACGTTGGTGTCCCAGGGATTCCTCCTCTGCAGGCTCATCCCTTGTCTGATCTGCCCCTTCTTGATGTTTCCCTCACTCCCAGCTCTCAGGGTGCCCCCTCTCCAGGCGCCCGTTCCAGGGTCTGGGACCCCCGGGGCTCACCCCTTTTTGCTTTCCCCCATCTCAAGGCTTCTACCCTCCCCACTGCAGGTACCGGGCAATCGCCACATGGCTCCGGGGAACCCCACCCACCGCTGGGACTCTGCTGGCAGCTGCCACCGTGACATCCCCAAAAAAACCCACCTCCTGGGGACCCCCAGTATACACCCAAAGGGGATTTCAGGTCAGCTTTGGAGTCCTGCAAGATCGAAACATCACTCCACCTACCTCTCCAGAAAAAAAAAAAACAGGGATCCCCAAAGATACTTTGGGTGAGCTCCAAATATCCCTCCCTCCTCTAAAAAATCCCCTGCCAGGACAGCCCAAGACATTCGGGGCGAGGTCCCCCTTCCCGGTCACCTGCGGGATGCGGTGGGGCCGATGCTGGCGGCGCCAAGGGACTGCAGATCCAGAGAGCGATGGATGCACGTGGTGCCTCCTCTCGCTGCTCCTCCTCCTCTTCCTGCTGCTCCTCCAGCCCTCCTCTTCCTCCCGCTCCTCCTCCTCCTTCTCCTGCTGCTGCATCCCTCGGCTGCGGGCGCGGAGCTCTCGGGTGAGCGGAGCGGGGCCGGGGCCGGGTGGGCAAGGGGTGGGAGAGGGGATAAGGGGAGCTGGGACAGGGGGAAGGGGGTTCTCAGTGCGGGGCTCCCAGTTGAGCCCAGCAGCCCGAAATGGCCTCGCTGTTCTCGCAGCCCCTCCCAGCGCTGTGAGGGCCGGGCCGTGCCCCAGTGCCGGCTCAGGGGCTGCTCCAGGCTGACGTGCTCCACCTGGCAGCTGGAGGTGACCCCGCGCCGCGGGGAGGTTTCCAGCAGCACCAGGAGCTGCTGGCTCCAGTCCCCGTTGGGGACCACGGCGGTGCCACCCCGTGCCCCGAGAGCTCCTGCTGGCCCTGGAAGCAGCTCAGCTGGATGTGGGCAGGGTAGAAATCCATCCCGGAGCAGAGCAGGCGGCCGGGGCCGGGCTGGGAGCTGGAGGGCAGCAGCAAGATGGAAATGCTGGGGGTCACTGGGAGAGAGCGGGGACACACTGGGATCAGCTGGGCAGAACTGGGAGAGACAGGAGAGGGTTGGTGTGGCATTGAAAGGTGTGGTGGGTTTTAGTAAGTTTTGTTAAGTTCTTGTTAAGGTATTATTCCAGTGGTTTGTTCCTGTTTCTCTCCCCGGACAGTTTAGTTCTGCCTCAAGTTTTCCCCTCCCTTGCCAAGCTGTCATTCACCCCTAGACACACCTGTTGCTTTATCCACCTGATGTCAATCCTTCTTAACCTATTTCCAGAGTTTCTCTGTCAATCCTAAGCTCTGCCTGGAATTTCCACTTTTCCATGACACTCCGTTGATGCACATGACCCTTTCCATTCCTCTTGCCTTCCTGACTGGCTGTCACACCAAGGGTCCCTCCTCTCGTCCCTCCTTGTTGTGTCCCTGATTGGTTGGGAAAATGTAACCTTCCCTTGAACCCCCCCACCCCTGCTTAAAAGAGAATTAAAGGCAGGCTCTTTAGGTTTTTGGCCGTGGGACCCCTTGGGGAATAAACCTCTGAGAAGCACACGGAAAAATACTCTCTGTCCTTTGCTCCAATCCAAGACGTACCACACTGAGAGCCATAGAGAGCAGGCAGTTCTGTTCAGCACCGCTATCCAAGCTCGAGGAACAGCGAGCACAGAGGTGGCCACTCCAGGCACAAGGGGCCAGGGTGTGTGAGCTAGCCCATAGCATCTGGCCAATAGCATCAGCTGGCGCCCTACATGAGGGCTTTTTAAAGAGCCCACAGTCCAGGCTGTTCCAGCTTCTTTGGACATCCAGGAATTCTTAGCTTGTGGCACGCCAGAGCTCTGGTTCGAGCCATTGCTTTTTGGTCAGCAGGGCCCTCCAGAGAGGAAAAGGTTGCTTCCTAGCTCTGGGAGGTATTTTTGCAGGCTCGGGGACCTGCTTGTAGTTTTTTTATTTGCTTCAGAGACATCAGGAGCTGGTGAGTAGGAGCTGCCCAGCACATGGGTTCAGGCAGTTTGGGTCAGAGTAGGTGCAGGCAGCAGCGGGACTTGTTCCAGCAGGCGTGCTGGCCTTGGTGAGTGCAGGCTGGGCTCAGTGCAAGCTGCCGCCCTGGTGCATGAGCTTGGGTGGTTTAAGGTGTGCAACGTAAGTGGGCAGCTATCGCCGCGGCCACTGTCACAGAATGAGCTGGCAGGAAGCTGTGTGACACGTTGGAGCAGCTGCCATTTGCAGTCGGCAGTTTTGCGGCGGGGGGCAGCGAGAAGCCGCACAGCTATGCTCCGGTATCTCAGCGGATGGCGGCACTCTGGCGGCAGTGGCAGCGGGTGGTCCGCGGGCACGCTGGGCTCAGCGCGGGCAGCAGGAAGCCAGCACGGCTCGGTGGGAGCCCTTCGTGGTGCAGCAGCAGGCAGCAGGCCATCCCTGGGAGCGCAGGGGCAGCGGCAGCAACCACATGGCGGCAGCAGCGGCCGTGCAGCACGGTCATGGGGCAGATGGCAAGACAGTGAAAAAGCTGCGAGGACGCAGACACAGTGAGGTGCCCCAGCATCCTGGATGGTCTCTGGGCTTCTTTTTTCTTTTTTTCCCTCCTTTTTACTGCAAGTAAGGGTTGGATTCTTTTGATGAAGAGAATTATCCAGCGGTTGTTTCTCCACTTCCTAAAAATGGATTTGAAAGATGTTAGAACTATGATTTTTTTGGGATGCTCTGGGAACTGTGTGACTCAGAAGGGAGATTCTTCTGGAGATGACTTCTGTCCCTTTGTTTGTAAAAATTCAATCGGTGATCAGTGTTCTGGAAAAAAAAGAGAGAGTCAGAGACTTGCTGTTTTGTATGTTTCTTTATGATCAAGCTTGGCCTTGGGGGAGAGCTTGCTTGCTCCCTTGGCAACGCGGAGGAGGAGGTACACACAGCTTCGCTTCACAGCAAAGCTGGGGACTCCCACCCCCCCTCACGGGCTTTTTCCCCTTGCTGGGGAGTCCGTTTCGCGTCGCTGATCAGGGGTCATCCAGCGATGGGGGACTCCTTCTCAGGTCACAGCGACTAAATAAAGCTGCTTCGGCGGACCCCCGTACTTCTTGCACTAGTCTAAAATGTGACTACAGTCCTGGATTTTACTTTGGTTCCCTGCTTTTTAGAGTCTCTTGTTCTTGGGTTGTTCCCAGAATTCCAGTGTTCTTTTTATTTGCATATTCAGACTCTATCCGGCAAATGGGAGCAGAGATACAGGTAATAAGGTGAATTCTTAATTAACAAACAAGTAAATAAGGCGATAAATCAATATTAAAACAGGAATGAGGCAAATTCTTTATACAGAAATAGCATTAACAATCTGTCCTGGTTTGGAGACAAATTTGGGGGAAAACCCCTGTATAGGATCCCTCTGGGAAGCAAACCCAAGTGGCTCCTCCCTCTAACCAGTCCGAAAAAAAAAACCTTTGTGGAGAAAAGTGGAAAAAACTATTTTACTAAACAAATAAAGTGCATACAAGTATAAAGAATGAATAATATGAAACAATAAAACCTCTCGTTCTGGAGTGAGATGGCCAATTGAGAAAGTTCTTTCCGTGGGTGTAGCTCGGCTCTCTCTCAGTCTCTCCTCAGTCCCAGTCCCTCCAGCGCTGCTGGAAAATGCCGAGGTCCAGGCCCCGGTGGGCCGCAGGTGCAACCCCCAGTGCTCCCCTGGGTTTTCAGTCTAGAGCAGGTTTAAACAGTTCCAAGAAAAAAAGAAAGAAAAAAAACAGTCCAGGGAACTTCTCTGCCCTAGCTAGCTGAAACTAACTAAAAGCAAAAAGATCTCTGTCCTGCAGTCTCTCCAAGCCTCCACCGAACACCGTCTGGAGAAGAATATGGGGGAGTCAGGCAGTTTTCTCAAAACAAACTCCGCGCTTCTCCTTGCTCTTAGAACCAGTCTTAAAGGCACAGGACTCAATATACAGAGTTCAAACAGAACAGACGATTGGGGATACAAGCATCATAAAGTTACCCTAGGACATTCTACCCTTTATCCCCATATTGTCAATTTACTAAAACTTATATATACTCTAGCTCTACACACACATACATCTATATAAAAACAATATGTAATATACAGCTACATACAGTGGCAGTACTATTCAGCACACAATGATAATTACACACGGTTCTCACCTAACAATTAAATCTCCCTGGGGTACACATCGTGTGGTTCCATCTTTCTGCATTACCCACCATGTGCAGCCTGGCCCCTGAGCAAAGACAATCCCACGGATGGGATCTTCTGTACTTGAAGCAGGATTGATCTAAACTGTCTTTCCTAACAAACCTCTTACATGTACTACTGGGACTTTCTCTCCATCTACTGTATGTAGGGGCTCAGATTGGGCAGGGCTTGCTCGGTTGGTGGAACTTCTGGTGTTAACTAACCAGGTGGCTTTTGCTAGATGCTGCTCCCAATTTTTGAATGATCCCCCACCCAGTGCTTTCAGGGTGGTTTTTAGCAGTCTATTGTATCTTTCTACTTTCCTTGAAGCTGGTGCATGATAGGGGATATGGTACACTCACTCAATGCCATGTTCTCTAGCCTAGTTGTTGATGAGGCTGTTTTTGAAATGAGTTTCATTGTCTGACTCAATCCTCTCAGGGGTACTATGCCTCCAAAGAACTTGCTTTTTAAGGCCTAGAATGGTGTTCCGGGCAGTAGCGTGAGGCACAGGGTAGGTCTCTAACTATTTAGTGGTGGCTTCCACCATGGTCAGCACATAGCGCTTGCCTTGGCGGGTTTGGGGAAGGGTGATGTAGTCAATCTGCCAGGCTTCTCTATACTTATACTTGGACCATCGCCCGCCATACTATAGGGGCTTCACCCGCTTGGCTTGCTTGATGGTAGCACATGTCTCACAGTCATGGATAACCTGAGAAATACTGTCTATGGTTAGATCTACTCCTCGGTCTCGTGCCCACTTATAGGTGGCATCTCTGCCCTGGTGACTTGAGGCATCATGGGCCTCATCGAGCTAGGAACAACTCTCCCTTGTGTTGTCAATTTAAGTCTATCTTTGACACTTCTATCTTTGCAGCTTGATCTACCTGCTCGTTGTTTCGGTGCTCCTCATTAGCCCGACTCTTGGGGACATGGGCATCTACATGACGGACTTTGACAGGTAGCTTCTCTACTCGAGTGGCAATGTCCTTCTACTCATTTGCAGCCTAGATTGGCTTTCCCCTGCGCTGCCAATTGGCTTTTTTCTACTTTTCTAGCCATCTCCACAGAGCATTAGCTACTATCTACGAATCAGTGTAGAGGTAGAGCTTTGGCTACTTCTCTCTTTCAGCAATGTCTAGGGCTAGTTGAACAGCTTTGAGTTCAGCAAGTTGGCTTGACCCACCTTCTCCTTCAGTGGCTTGTGCAACTTGTCGTGTGGGGCTCCATACAGCTGCTTTCCACTTTCGTTTCATCCCTACGATGCGGCAGGAACTGTCAGTGAAAAGAGCGTAGCAAGTTTCTTCTGCTGGCAGTTGGTTGTATGGTGGAGCTTCTTCAGCACGTGTCACTTGTTCCTGCTTCTCTTCATCCATAAGACTAAAGTTTTCACTTTCCGGCCAGTTTGTAATTATTTCCAGAATCCCAGGGCGATTTGGGTTTCCAATGCGGGCGCGCTGAGTGATGAGGGCAATCCATTTGCTCCATGTGGCATTGGTGGCATGGTGGGTAGAGGGTACTTCTACTTTAAACATCCATTCCAGCACTGGTAGTCGAGGTGCCAGCAGGAGTTGTGTTTCAGTGCCTACTACTTCTGAGGCAGCTTGAATTCTTTTATAGGCGGCTAAGATTTTCTTCTCTGTTGGAGTGTAGTTGGCTTCGGACCCTCTGTAGCTTCGGCTCCAGAATCTCAGTGGTCGGCCCCGAGTCTCCCCAGGCACCTTCTGCTAAAGGCTCCAGGACAGGCCATTGTTCCCGGCTGCTGAGTAGAGCACGTTCTTCACATCTGGCCCTGTCCTGACTGGGCCAAGGGCTACTGCATGAGCGATCTCCTGCTTGATCTGGGCAAAGGCTTGTTGCTGTTCAGGGCCCCAGTGGAAATCGTTCTTTTTGCGGGTGACCAGGTAGAGAGGGCTCACAATCTGGCTGTACTCAGGAATGTGCATCTTCCAGAAACCTATGGCGCCTAGGAAAGCTTGTGTTTCCGTTTTGTTGGTTGGTGGACACATTGCTGTGATTTTGTTGATGACTTCAGTGGGAATCTGACGCCTTCCATCATGCCACTTTATTCCTAGAAACTGGATCTCTCGAGCAGGTCCCTTAACTTTGCTCTTCTTGATAGCAAAGCCAGCTTTCAGGAGAATTTGGATGATCTTCTCTCCTTTCTCAAACACTTCCATTGCCGTGTTCCCCCACACAATGATGTCATCGATATACTGTAGATGTTTCGGAGCCTCACCCTTTTCCAGTGCAGCCTGGATCAGTCCATGGCAGATGGTGGGGCTGTGTTTCCACACATGGAATTACTTAACAATTAAGTAACTAAAACATAGATTATTTGAATAGAATTTATTTATAACACTTCTAAACCAGGGCAGAAATTATTTCCCTTCTATTGGGGGTAGAGTTTTTGTTTGGGTTTTTTTTCTTTCCTTTTCTTTACTTGTTACCAGTGGAATTTTTTCCACTGAGTTGCCAAGAAGCACTGATGGCTGGGGAAACTCTCTCTTAGTCAATAGATCAATAAATGGATAGATCAGAGCCTTCAGACAATGAAGGTGGAGCTGCTGCTTGGGAAAAGACCTTACCACTGCTGCAGAAGTCCAGCTCAGTCCTGTTTCTTATGCTATGAGGTAAGCCACTGCTCCTGGGAACAGCCACTGAACTGGGACCTGGTTATCCCCTGCCTCACTAAAGAGGGGCCTGTCAACGTGCTGGGAGCAGGGTCGCTGTTGTCCTGCCCCCACTGCTTCTTCAGCACTGCTCTGAGTCTTTTCACTGCTCTGTAGCCTGCACCCTCTGCCTGCCGAGACCTTCTGCATCTTCAGCCACAGCTCCAGAGTTCCTGATCCATCCCTTCCATCCCTTCAGCCACAGCTCTGGAGTTTCTGATCCATCCCTTCCATCCCTTCAGGCACAGCTCTGGAGTTTCTGATCCATCCCTTCCATCCCTTTCCATCCCGGACAAAGCCAGCCATCACCACGTGCTCCCCGAGCCCGCCCCACAGCGCCCCCTGCAGCCGCGGGGGGATCATCGCACCTGCCCCGCCCACCGGGGGCCGCCAGCGCCCCTGCTGGCTGTGCCCGGAACTGCACCAAAGGGGAAAGTGCCGTGCTCAGGGAAGCTGTTCCTGGGTTCCTGGTTCTGTTTATTATTAATGCTGTGGCTGTTGTTGTTTGTTTGCCTTGTTATACATGGCAGTAAGGAACTCTTATTCCTATCCCCATATCTTTGCCTAAGATCCCCTTAATTTTAAAACTATAATTTGGAGGGAGGAGGTTTACATTCTCCATTCCAAGAGAGGCGCTGGCTTTCCCTAGCAGACACCTGTCTTTCAAACTAACACCATTCTTTGAGTTAGTTATAATATAAATGTTAGTTATAGTAGTTATAATATAAAAGCATTTTAACATTGCACAGTCTCTATTTTAGTATTTTGCTAAGGCCTACAATATAATATTGATTTATTATGCTGCCATTTCTGTTGGCTATACAGTGCACACATAAACTGATAGATTATGTTACATCAAAAAGCAGTTGAAAGGAATTATGAATTGTACCATATCAAAATGGTTGTGACCAATAACAATGCGCAAAAGTCGACACATTAATGCGAAAGCCAATATTTTATTGTCATTTATCTTGTAATTTATCTTGTCATTTCTAACCCAGGTCTGCTGCCTCTCCTGCAGGACAGAGAGGGGGTTCATTCATCCCCAACCCTGTGTCCCTGCATGTCCCTGAGTGTCCCTGATCATCCTTGTGTATCCCTGAGCATCTCTGTGTGTCCCTGAGTGTCCTCAGAGTGTCCACAGTGACATTAGCCCAGGAATTCCCATCAGCATTTGGGACAGGTTCAATAAAATTTCACAGAAAATTCCCAAATTTGTGTCAAATCTCGCGTAGTGAGGACACAAGTGACACCAGCGATGTTCCCAGTGATGTCACTGCCCCAATGATGTCACAGCAGTGACATCATTGTCCCCCCAACAGCCTCAGGATGTCCTCGATGGCTTTTTGGCACCGTTCGGCCACTGCGCGGCCACCAGGGCCACCAGGGTGGCTCACGAGGAGCCTGTGGATGTCCCCAAGCGTCCCCAGCAGGTGATGTGTGGTCAGGCGGGAGCTGGCCTCCCACAGCTGCTCGGCCTCCACCACCACGGCCACCAGGGCCTCAGAGGGACTTTTGGGGTCACCTCCCCTGTGCCCTCCAGGGCTAACTCGATGTCCCCGAGCCGGCGCAGCAGCTCCCAGGGGAACACAGTGGCTTTGTCACACACGGACATCAAGTGCTCCAGCAGCATCCAGGTATTGGTCGGCAGCCGTCCACTCCTGGTGGTCGCATTCCCCCAGTCATCATGGAGCTTGGTGGCCTCCTCGGCCAGCCGGTCCCAGCTCTCCATGAGCACAGCCACCAACTCCCGCCAGGTGCTGGCCGCTGCTGTCACATGGGCACGGGCCAAGGAGGCCCCCGGGTTGGCCCCGAGGGCGGCCACGGCTTGGCCCAGGGAGGTGACATCGCGCTGGCCCAGGGGGGTGACACCACAGAGGTTCAGGGTGCAATGGAGGTGCCAGGTGAATTTCCTCAGGGCTGCATGCAGGGACCTTGGGGACACGGCCAGCAGCACGTCCTCCTCTGGCCCAGCCACGGTGGCTACCAGCTCACCCAGGGTGGCCACCACAGCCACCTGCACCTCCAGCACCTGGGGAAGGGACAGGGAAGGTTGTGGTGAACTCATGGCACTTGTGGCTTCCAGGGGTGACCCCTGTGCCCTCCCAGGGTCCCCTCTGTACCCTCCCTGGAGGGCTCAGCTGTCCCCTCTGTCCCTTTGTCACCCCCTTGTCCTCACTGTGCCACTGTCCTGCCACCCCCAAGGTCCCACCCCTGCACAGTGCCCTTGGTCCCCTCCATGCCTCTGTCACCTCTCCCCTTCCTGCCACGCCCTTCTGTCCCCTTTGTGACCCACTGTCCCCTCCTGCCACCCCTCATGGCCCCCCTGTCCTCACCTGCACCCCAGCACCCCCACGCTGGGAGTGTCGCACCTCGTGGGGCTCCATGGCCACTGGGGACACGGCGGGGACACCTTGGGGACACTCAGGGGGCAAACAGGACCCAGTGACAGTTGTGGACATGCAGGAATGTGGAGAGGCCTGGTGGAAAAAAATTAAGAGATTATGTCATCTTCCCAGCCCTGCCCCCCTCCTGCGGGGCCACCGTGAAGTCCCCAATGTCCCCAAGTGTCCCCAGCGTCCCCCAGGGGTGTCCCTGTGCTCTGGCAGTGACAGGGTCACCCTGATTTAGGGAGGCTTGGGGGATCCCAGGTGGGGTTTGGGGGGTCTCAGGTGAGGTTTTAGAGGGGGTGAAGGGTCCCAGATGAAGTTTTGGGGATCCTGATGAGACATTAAATTTGAAGAATTAGAGATTTTTAGGAAAGTTAAGATATTAGTTGCTGAATTAGCTGAAGTAGATAGGTAAGCTTTGTTCACAGTTAACAGAAGCTGGACCTTAGATAAGATACCCCGGGGTTAGTAACCCATTGCTTGTCAGCTTTATGTTAGTGTAGCTGTGCTTGTAACAAAAACCAAAATGTAGCAAATAGGACATAAGATAGCTGCAGATTTCCTGCTTAAAGAAACATTGAACACAGGAAACTAAGTTCTACCAAGGATTCATTTGTCACGAATGCATTGAAAAGGTAGAAAGGTCAGGACGAAGAAGACTCATCTTACTTCCTCATTTTGGGTGACCTCTCCCCAGAAAAGACCCCCGACTCATTTCAGGAAACAAAGTACGCATGCTTAATAGCCTTTTTGCCAATTAGCATACGAAGCGAGGAATGGGATGTGACAGGGGTATGAATATGCATTTGTATTTTAGATATTCAACACTTTTGTAGATAAAAGGCTTTGTAATTACCTGTGAATTTCGCAGTGTGTATTAGGGATCTATCCCGCATGCTGCCCGGCCATACTAAACAGAGACTTTCTAACTTTAAACTGTTAGAGAGTTATTGACCGTCACAGTTGGGTATCGATATTGGATCAATACCCATATTTCTTTAATAAGTCACTGAGAGGGCTTGGGGTAGGGGGGGGCTGGGAGTGTTTCAGGGGGGTCCTGGAAGGGTTTTGGGGGGTCTCATGTGAGGATTTTAGGTGAGATTTTGGTAGACTTTGGGGGGCCCTAAGGAGATTTTGAGGTGTCCCAGGTGAGATTTGGGGGGTGGGGTCCCAGGTGAGAATTCCCAAGGATTTTTGGGTTCCCAGCTGACCAGGTGAGGATTTGGGGTTTCCCAGGTGTCCCAGGTGAGGCCACAGGGGACTTTCAGGTTCCCAGGTACCCAGGTGAGATTTTGGGGGCATCCACCTGCATCCCCACAGGAATATGGGGTCTCGCACCCCCCCTTTTCCCCCTCCCTGCCCCTCTGAACTCCACAGATTCCAGAGCTTTCCACATCCCTTTTCCCTGCTGGCCACACCCACAGCTCTGGGGGTTCCCACCACCCCCCCCCCAAAACCCCCAAAAATCCCCCCCCAAACTCCCCAAATCCCCTCAGGTACCCACAAGGGAGTGATCCAGGGGGTTTTGGGCTTCCCTCCTTGGGCTCCGTCCCCATCCCCATCCTGGAGCTCTGAGGGTCTAGGGCAGCTGAGGGCAGCCCAGGGAAGCCAAGGGCAGCAAAGGGAGGAGGGGGGCCCCTACACCCTGATCCTCCCCCAAAGGGCAGATTTCACCCTGCCAGGACCTCAGTGACCATTATGGGGCCACGATTCACTCCTCAGGGCCTGGACTGATCCCCCAGGACAACATTTCCCCTGCCAGGACCCCACTAACCCCCTCAGGGCTCTGATTTCCCCTGCCTGGACCCTGATTTACCCCCATTCATCCTTTCACTCCACTTAAGCCTTCAAGGCCCTCATTTATTCTTTCAGGACCCATTTACCCCCTCAGGACCCATTTAACCCCTCAGGATCCCATTTCCCCTGCCTTGATATCACTCACCCACTCAGGGCCCATTCACCCCACTCAGAACTCTAATTTACCCTGCCAGGGCCCTGATTTGGAATTGGATTTTTGGGATCGTTTGGGGATCCTGGATTGGAGATCTTTGAGGATTGGACCTGGGGTATCCATAGCGTTTGGGACCCAGGGATTTTGGGGTTCAGGAACCGTGGGTGGGGGAGGGGCAATAACAGGGAGGTCCTGGCACACAGGGTGGGGCTCATGGATCGAAGGGTTCCCAGCGCTTTTGGGTGGTCGGTGAAGGGGAGGGGGGGCAGTGAATGGGAGGGTCCGGTTGCGTGGGGGGCGTCTTGGTGATAACGGGGGGTCCCGGCTCATAAAGGGGGGGGGTCAGAACCGAGCCCCAAGGGATTCCCCCGTGGCTGGGGACCCCCCTGTACCCCCCAGTCCCGGCGCTGTTCCCTGGGGCTGAAAGGGGAGGGGCCGAACAAGCGGGATTGGGTGAGGGGCGCCACATCACTTGGGTTTGGTTTGTTCTTCCCAACTCTGGGGAAAAACGACTTTGGGGGTTTTCTGCCAGAAATCTCTCCCCTCCTCCACTCAGCCGAAGGGCGTTGGGGGTTTTCCCTTTCTGGGGGCAATCAAAGCCATGCACTGCTGCTCCTAATTCGGGGTAGGAGAAATGACGGCTTTCCTCTGAGCCGGTGGCAGCGAACACGCAGGGCTGGGAAAGGCGGGCCGGGAGCTGCGGAGAACTTTGTTTGTGTTTTCAGCTCAACGCCGCCTCGGGCCCGGGCCCGTGCCAGGGCTGTTGCTCATCTCCGCCTTTCCCCTCACACAGCCCGGGGGGCCCGGAGAGCGCGGGCCGAGGCTGGGCCGTGTGCGCAGCCCGCCGCTGGCTGCGATTGGGCGATGGTGCCGTCACTCGTGGTTGTGGCGCGCTGATTGGGCAGAGCGGGGCCAAGCCCGGCCCCGGGGCCGCCCCCTCCCCGGGCTGCCCTGAGCGCAGCAGAGCCGCCATTGGCGGAGCGTCTGTGCGGGCCCGGGAGCGGCGGCAGCGGCCGGAGCGCGGTGAGGCGGCGGCGGAGCTCGGAGGCGGCCCCAGCGCAGGTGGGAGCCGCGCTGGGTTCTGCCGGGGCTCGGGGCTGGCTGCGGGCCGAGGGGGCGTCCGGGGGCTCTGGCGGGTTCCTTGTGCCGTGTCCGCCCCGTGTTGCCCGTGGCCTGAGGGCGCTGCGGGAGCGGCTGCCCGCGGTCTCCTTGCCGCTGGGGCCTCGGCAGGAGCCGGTGCCGGAGCAGCGCTGCCTCGTCCCGCTTCCTGTGGGGAACACGGAGGTGGCTGCCCTGTCCCCGGGACTGGGCGGGAAAATTCGCTTCGCCGGAGGAGAAGCCATGCTGCATTTGCTATGGGGTCTCTCTAATGTTGTAGTATGCAGCTTTTTATCCAGATTTTCCCGGCCGCGTCTCCGTCTTCCTTTCCCTATTAGCTGAGATACTTGGAAAGTTCAGTCTTCCCGATCTGCCTACTGCATTTCTTCGTTAATATGCACCCGTCCCGTCGCCCACCCCCCCGCCCCTGCTTTGTATAACATCCGATATTCGTGGCTCTGTCCAGTCTGTGTTCTTCATGTTCAGGATCTTGACTGAGCAGCAGTCCGTGTCAATGAGCAACATTTTCTGGAATTGATGGTTTCTCCTGTTACTTCCTTATCTCCAAGACCCTGGCCCTATCTCCAGGCAGATTCACTGTTTGACTCTGTTTTTCTTCCTGGTTCCTGTTTGGATTTGGGTTTCTGCTGATATATAATCTGATCCCATCCCATGGTGAAATGTCTCATTCCTCATCTGAGTGGGTTGAAAGGCCAGACTCAAGAGCTGGATCTGTCTGGTTGGTTATTATTTCGAGATACCTTGTGTCCTGGTTTAGGGCAAATTTAGGAGAAAACCCCTGAATGGAGTCCCTCTGGGAAGCAAACCCATATGGCCCCTCCCCCTAACTGGTCATAAAAGAACTCCCTCAGATAGAAAAAAGTAGCAAAACCTATTTTAATTAACAAGCAAAGTGCTTACAAGTACAACGAATTAATAATATAAACCAATGAAAGCTCTCATTATGGAATCAGATGGCAAATTGAGAAAGTTCTTTCCAGAGGTCTAGCTTGGGTCTCTCTCAGTCTTTTATCAGTCCCAGTCCCTCTGGCGGTGATGGAAAATGCCGAGGTCCTGGCCCTGGTGAGCCGTAGGTGCAAGCCCCTGTTTCTCCCCTGGGTTTTTCAGTTCAAAGCAGGTTTAAACAGTCACAAGAAAAAAAAGAAAAAAAACAAAAACAAAACAGTCCATGGAACTTCTTTGCCCTAGCTGGCTGAAACTAAGTAAAAGCAAAAAAGATCTCTGCCCTGCAGTCTCTCCCAAGCCTCCGCCGAATACCCCGTCCAGAGAAGAATGTAGAGGAATCAGGCAGTTTTCTCAAAATAAACTCTGTGCTTCTTCTTGCTCCCCCTTTGCTCTTAGAACCAGTCTTAATGGCACAGAATTCAATATACAGGACAAATAGAACAGATGATTGGGTACAAGCATCATAAAGTCACCCTAGGACATCTTGTAATCTAATTATGGCATTGAAATGATAAATGGGTTCTCTGGCCCCTGATATGAATTTGTTAGGGCTACCAGGGGCTGCTCCATGGTGTTGTAGGATTTGTTCTGGTGGCTGTTCATCTTTTTCCCATTTTTGTTTGCTCCCTCCAGCCAGCGCTGCATCAATTAATCTCTTTTCTCTAATTAAATCATCACATACTTGGATTCCCAACTGATTTCTCTGAACTTGTGGTAGCAAGAACACCCCAGTGCTCTCATGCTCCCTGTGTGACCTAGACAGTGACAGCACATGTTGGAGTGGGGAGAGGGATGATTCCCCCCCAGTTCTTTTAGTGAAGTTTTCACAGCATTCTCCATTTGCTGTTTTCCTTTGCAGCTGCACCAGTTTCTGTTGCAGAGTCAGATATCCTGAGTGTGGGCTCTGCCTTTGGCTTTGTGGGAATTCCATCTGTGCAAGCAGGCAGAGCTTGGGGTGAGGGACAGAGGGAATCAGCCCAATTCCTGCCCCAGGCAAGAAGACCCTGGTGCATTGTCCGAACTTTGCCCCAGTAGTGTTACTTTGCATTTCTAAAGCTCCTCTCCTGGCTGCCTGGAGATAAGCTTCTCTTCCAGAGCAGCCACTGAATGACTCACACGTGGTCCCCCTACAATCTGCTTCTTTTTTTTTTTCTTTTCTTTTTTTTTTTTTCTTTTGTTTTGTTTTGGGCTTTTTTTTGTGTTTTGTTGTTTGTGGGGGGGGGGGTTTTTGTGGGTTTTTTTTGTTGTTGTTGTTGTTTTTTGGTTTTTGGGGTTTTTTTGTTTGTTTTTTTTGTTTGTTTGTTTGTTTTTTGGGTTTTTTTTGTTTTTGGTTTTCTTTAACAATATTTATAACTGTTTAGGCATAAATGGGTTACCTTTAAAGCTCTTCTAGTTTTCCAAAATGCAACCTAAATGTGAACATCGAAAAACCCATAGCAAAATATTGCCATCACTAAGAGCCACACACAAACATACACAAAAACATTCAAAGCAATCAAGTTTTTTCTACTTCTTCTCTGAGGACTGAAAATTGTTTTTCACATCCCTGGCCCGAATCTAACTGACAATATAAAAGTAGGATTATTACAAAAAATTATTCTAATGATGTAATCTTTTCACTGAAACTGCCGAAAAACCCCTAAACCTCTCCAACAATATCTTTAGTGTTAGAGAGTCAAGGCATTGCTTGATTCTGGCCCGGATGTGCAACCGGAATCATTTCATCCACACATAGCCCAGGTGTGCAGAGAAAATCATTCCATGTCATGTGAGTTTTACTAGATTTTTCCTAATTTTCTTGACAGTCTGAACCCATAGAAATCCATTGGTTTCATGTTGATTGCTTCCAAGTTGTGAAATTCTTAGTATTTGGTTTCCTGTTGGAGCCAATTTCTTTGCCTGTGGTGTTAATTAGGTCTGCACTCCTGGATTTCCTTATCAGCCTTTTCCAGACCAGGTGTCTCCAACTATTCCAGGGGCAGGGTCTGGGGTAGATGTTGGTTCATATTTGCTGATGGGCTTTGATGTTTTGTTGATGGTCGTTATCTTTGTGGGTATCTTTTGGGTTATTCCCAGTCTGTTGAGATGTTAAACTCATCTCTGTAGAGTGGTGTAACATCCCTTAAAAAAAACCCTTTAAAATTCCTTTTCCCAGGGCAAAGGCAAATCAAACTTGAGTAGAGAAATAAAATTAAAAAAAAAATTAAAGTTGGTATATTTTCCAACAATCTAATCCAGCGAAGCCCAGTGTGTGAGTGTGCTTGAGCCCCAGAGTGGAATTGTCCCGTTGTGTTCCCCAGCAGCTGTGGCGAGTGCAGGCACAGAAAGCACTGAAGCTCCAGCAGTGGCAGCAAGGATTGGCCCGCAGTGGCTGGAGATGCCAAAGGAGGGTGCCCAGGCAGACTATTGCAGCAGAGGATGTGTGGGCAGGCACAGGGGCTTCCCCTGCTGTGGAGCCCTGGCTGCTGTTCCCTTGCCTTCAGTGCAGGCTCAGTCACGGCCTGTTTAACATTCACATACAATTCCAATATTTTTTCTGAGTCTGGATGAGCCATGGCTAGAGCAACAATCATTTTGTTTCTTTCATTTTCTCAAGTTTTGTTGTCTTTCTCAGGTCCATACCATAACATTGAGGCTGTCTGGGGTTAAAAAAGTCATACAATGTTCTGGCTAGAACAGAGAATCCTCAGTCCAGGTCCTGCAAATCCCTGTTAATCCTCATAATTGTCGCAGCTCCTTTTTAGTCCTGGGAAACTTACTTCTGAGATTCCCTGGATCCTCTCTGGGTCAATACACCACAAACCTTCAGTCAAAATATGTCCCAAGTATTTAACATTTTTTTTTCCAGCATTTGCACTATTTTTCCAAATACACAAAATTCCTTTTTAGTCTGAAAATTGAGCCATTTCACAGCGGCTGCTTCTACCATTTCTTCTTGTCCTCCTTAACGGAGCAAGTCATCCATATCCTGCATTAACTCAGTTCCTGGGGGTGAGGTGAATTCTTTGGGTATTTTCTGCAAGGCTGGCCTGAATAAGGCTGGTGCTTCTGCATCCCTGCAGAAGAACCACCCATGTCTTTCCTATTTTCCCTTCTAACCCTTTTTCCCACTCAAAGGCCAACTACTTTTCAGCATCCTGTGTAAGTGGGCATCCCCAGAAAGCATCTTTTACATCGAGTGCTGAAAGGTAACAGTGTGAGGAGTGAACCTGGTTCCCAATTGTGAAGAACAAAGTTCACGTTCTTAGAGAAATTTATATGTTTAATAAAAAAAAAAAAAAAATAAAGGAAATAAGACAGTTAGGAGAGATGAAAGCAAAATACAGCTTCTCAGCTGAGCATGCTTGGCACCTTGCCAGCCAGCATTCCTGCTAGCAAAAGGTTTGCTGCTCAGCCTGTTGCATATTTATAGATTCACAGGCAAGTTTCAAACATTCCTTTTGACTGTGAATTTCTTTGTTCAGTTTCCAGGCCTACCCCCAATAATTTTATCTGGTAGATCTATCTGTGGGTGCCTCCCTTTCTCTGATAACACAGGTCTCATAAATTCTTCTTCATTTGGATAACAGAAGTTCAAATAGCTTTTTGGTCAGCAATCTTCACTGGATTGAAGGATGACTCCCCCTACCTTCTGTTTTGTTTAGATGTTACAACCCCCCCCTCCCCCCCCCAAGACTTTTAATGCGATGTTGCAATCATAAAAAATATATATTCATCACATTTCTAAGCTATTTCTATAAAAGAAAGTATGGTACAATCTTCCCACATTATGTATTTATAACAATATCCCCCCTACTTTTTTTATAATTAATTTGGCTTGAACCATATTCCTTGTTTTCTCGCCTCCGTTATTCGCTCATTTTTTTTCACAGATCAATTTTGCGTCTTCAAAGGGGTCTTCTATATTATTTTGTTTCTTTAATACCATGATCTTTTGTGCAGTTCTGGATGTAGCAAATTTTTGGGTCTATAGGCTTTGTTACCACTTGCCTGCCTTGAACTATGCTTGTGATCAGCCGAATAAAACAAGGGATTAAACGAGCAAAAAATACCAGGCCAGTAGTAGCACATAAGAGAAAAAATCCTAGCTTTTTCCACCATTCTATTCCCAATAGGTTATCCCACCAGCTAGCTTTTAGCATTGATTCCCTCCTTTGAACTGGTCATGAGCTATTTTTCTGATATCATTAACTATATCCAGAACGGCATCCCCAGTGTCATCTGTTTTCAAACAACAATCGGTTGTATTAAATTTGCCACAAATGCCCCCTTCTTCAGCTAGTAAATAATCTAAAGCTAACCTATTTTGATATACTGCAGCCCTTGTTTAGCGTTGTTGACTTGATATTAATTCCAATGCCTGACCAGTTTTGTTTGTTATTATTTCTACAACAGCCTGAAGTCTTATGATGCGGTTCAGCATAAAAATTTGGGTTCGATATCCCCAACTCCCATCTTGCGCCCAGGTGGCCAGCCCATATGTTTCCAGTATGTGTTCAGGGGGCCATTCTTCATCCCCCCCATTTTTTGAATCCTCCAATCAAATCCCTCCTATTTCTTTTTAAGTCCTCATAAACTGGTATCCCTAACTGATCCCCATTTGGTCCTGGTAAAAGAAAGAAACCTGGCTGTATAATTCCCAAAGTGCAACTCCCTTTCCACCTAGAGGGGAGTCTTGGGTATGCTCTCTTTTCCACATATCCAAAATATGCCATCTGGTGCTTTCCAATAATCATTTTCCTGTCAATTTATATTTTCCCAGAATTTGGATATTTCTGGGGTCCCAAAATAAGGGGTTTTTCCTGTATCATTACATTAAAAAAGTCCAACTTCATAATTATATCTACAATTTCCCTCTTCCATTTTCTTTTGCGTCCAATACCAGTTGATTCCTCTGGGATCCATCATGTAAAAGTTCCACTGCTTACCTTATATCTTTTACACGGAGTTTTCCCCACTTCATTACGAAAATTTTTCCCAGTGCACCAGTGATGTTCTTCCCCTATCACTATTGAGCTTAAAATCCACCCTTCTGGTTGGTTTTCCCCTTTTATATTTGTCTGGTTCCATTAAAGGAGTTCAACCGGGCCTAAACTACTGCCTTTCCATGGCCATACTTCTGACATCAAAGCCTCTCTACAGACTCAACAGTTAGTTAAGTTCCTTATTTATTCTTTCCCTCAATTCCACAAACAGATTTTTACCCTCTCTTGAGATATCTTTCTTTTTCTAATTGCTGGTCCAGTTTTGTGTACAAATCTTGAAGTGAAATTTGCACAGAGTTAGATTGCTGTGCTGGCTTTGTCTTTTTGCTCTTTTACTAAACCTTGGACTTTACTCCGAACAGCATATGTGAAACAAATCTATCTTTCCCCTTTTGGACATTTACTTCCCAACCTGTCACCACTTGTTCCCAAATTTTCCGTAATCCAGTATTTTTTCCCATTGTGAATTTGGATGGGTTGTAACAGTGACTGTTGACATGGGTATGCGTAATAAAAAGGAACTTTGATGTGTTTCCACATACAGCTTTTGATAGCATCTCTGACATGACTTTGCCGATATCCCATAGGGGAAAAGACAAAAAATGAGTGACAGAAAAAGTAATAACAGAGGTCTGGTATGGCTTATACCATCTCCTCCCATGCCTATGGGGTTGCAACCCATAACAGCCCATAACAGGTATGTATGATCTTCTTGGTGGCAAGTACAGCGGCCAACCCGGTCTTGCCCTCTATTTCCTTGTCACTTCCTTTTTGTTAATTCCCAGGCAAATCATCTTTGAGACTTCTTAGCTGTAGTTTCCCACTGTTCCTCAGGTATTTCCCACTCAACAGGTACCAGTAGTTCCCATCCACAAAGCAAAGTTACTATTTCAGCTGTTCTTAGTTCTGCCAGGGTGGGGAATAGATTTATCACTCGGCACTTCATACAATGAGAGCGTCACTTTTGTGAACTGCAATACCAATTTTTTCCACAATTTAAACATTTACATTTAACTCAGCTAGCATGTCCAGTATTGGGATGAATCGGGCAGGGTATATGGATGACTCTGAGGGAGGTCTCCTCTTCTTCTTTGTGTAAGTCCTCTTCTTCTTTGTGTAAGTCACAGGCTAAGGCCAGAATATGAGAACTCGCTGACCAAAACAGTCCTGATCCTCCTGTTTGAAGTGGAAGTATTCCTCCCCAAGGGGGGTATTGGAGGCATCTCAGAACTCTTCCAGGCTGAACTTGAAACCACTGATATAAGCTTGGCCTTATTTCCCAATTAGGTATGATACTTTCTGTATTTCTTGGGTCATTTGGGTTCTCCCAGTTCATTACCACCCAGTGCCCATTTAAGAGTCAGTTTAGTATCACCCGGTTTAGATGTTACAGTCCATTCCTTTGGTTTTTCCAGGGGTCCTTTGATTCTGCTGGTGTGGATCCACCCTCGTTCCTTGGTCTGGATCGCAGCCTCGGTCGTCAGCAATACCTGAAAAAGACCTTCCCATTGTGGAGTTAAGGATTGTTCTTTCCATGTTTTCACTAGTACCCACTCCCCTGGATGGATATTATGGATTTCAAAGTCTAAAGCTGCAGTTTGAAAGGTTATTCCTTTTAACTGCAGATTTTCAAGGGATTTTGCAATTGTGTTGACATATTTCTTACCATTCATTTCCCCTACATGATAAGTGGCTGTTTCATGTTGGGTGGTCAGAAAGGGTAACCCAAACATCATCTCATAAGGTGACACTCCCAGGTCTGACCTGGGTTATGTTGGAACCCTCAGTAAAACCAAAGATAGGCATTTCACCCACGACATTTGGGTTTCGATTATTAATTTTGTTAAGGTTCTTTTAAAAGTCTGGTTCATCCTCTCTACCCGACCTGAACTTTGTGGATGCCATGGGGTTTGTAATTCCCACTTTATCCCCAAGGCTTGAGTTATTTGTTTAGGACTTTTGACGTGAAATATGTTCCTCTGTCCGAATCTATCCGCTAACCTGGGAATAATCTGTTCCAAAAGGGTTTTGCATATCACATTGGCTGTGGCTCTGACAGTGGGAATGGCCTCCAACCAATGCGTGAGGTGGTCTGTTATCACTAATAAAAACTTCCGTCTTTGTACTTGGGGAAGTTCAGTGAAATCCACTTGGATACTTTGAAATGGTTGGAGAGCTAACTCCGGACCTCCTAATGTTGTTTTTCTCATTACCTTTTTATTTACCTTTTGGCAAATTTTACATCTTTTAGTTACTTGTTTTCCCAATCCAAAAATCCCAGTACACCCATAGTTACGTAGGAAATGATCACACAAAGCTTGGGTACCCCAATGAGTTTTTTGATGCATGTTTTCTAATATTCTCCTAGTGAGTGGCTTATTAAGTAACTAATTCCCATCAGGAAGTTTCCATCTCTTTGATTCATCTGGCTTTCTCCCTATCTTAATTCTTCTTCTTCTGCTTCACTGAATTTTGGAGTTTCCAAGTCTTCCTTATTTGTGGTCAGAATTAACATAAGCTTTTGGATCCCATTCTCTGCTGCATCCTTAGCTTCTTGGTCTGCCAGATTATTTTCCCTTATTTCCAAGGTCATTCCCATTTGATATCCTTTGACATGTACTACAGCTCTTTCTTCAGGCAATTTTAATGCCTGTAAGACCTCCAAAATAAGACCCTCATGTATTAATCCCTTTCCTTTTGAATTGAGTAACAACCTTTCTTCCCAAATTTTTACAAAAGTGTGTACTACCCCAAAGGCATATTTTGAGTCAATATATATAAGTTTCTTTCTTATATGCCAAATATTCCAGTGCTTCTTTTTAGAGCATATAATTCACAAGTTTGAGCCAACCAGTTTGAAGGTAATTTTCCTTTTTCAATGATTTTCATATTTTTCCCATCAACCAAGCATACCCTGACATTCTTTTTCCTTGTAGACACCTAGAAGAACCATACACATATATTGTTTCCCCTTCTGAGAGGGTTTGCTCTTTGAGATCTTCCCGTACTTTGGTTTGAATAATTTCTAAACAATTATGTGTTAGGTCACTTTTTGGTTCTCCATATAAAAATTGAGCTGGATTTAAACTCTTGTTTACTTCTAATGTCAAGTCATCACTGTCTATAAGATTGCTTCATATTTTAGCATCCTAGAATCTGTTAACCATTTTTCAGCCTTTTGGTTTAACACATTTTGGACTGCATGAGGTGTACACACAATTAGTTTACTTCCAAAAGTAAGCTTACAGCTCTCTTCTACCAGAATTGCAGTGGCTGCTATAGCTTGAATACATACTGGCTAGCCATGGGTCACTGGGTCCAACATTTTTGATAAATAAGCTATTGGTCTCTTTACTCCTCCCCACTCCTGAACCAGAACTCCATGAGCTACTCCAGTTTCCACATTCACATACAGATGAAAAGGTTTTTCTAATGAGGGTTAGCTCAAAGCTGGCACTGAGGGTAGTTTTGACTTCAGGTCTTCTAATTTATCATCATCTTCCTTGGTCCACTTTGTATTATTTCCCTCTGTCAGTTTTCCATATAAAAATTTTACTGCCTGTGTATACCCTCAGCTCCTTCCTTCAAAAAAAGAGGGATCCAATCCCTTTTCCCTGGGACCCCGTCTCAGCCACCTGCGGGTCTCTTTTACTCCTTTTTTCCTTCTGCTTCACCATGTTCCTGGCTGTTTTTCTTGCAAAAGAATGGAAATGCAGTACTAGGGCTCCACATTCACCTCACCAGTCTGGGGGTAATACCCAGCCAGTGTCTTATTCACACACCTCACAACCCCCTTTAAACCCGCTCCCCTGAAAAGATATTCACAATCCTTTTTCTTCTCAGGTCTTCGTGCACATTGTTTTTATGGAGCAAAAAACACACAGTGGTTTTGGAGCTGTTCCTCTTTTTTTTTTTTTTTTTTTTTTTTTCTTTTACCTTCTCCTTTCTTGTCTTTTGGGGTATTTTACCTGCAATCCCCCAGTTGCCACAAGAAGCAAGGCTTGGGCCACCTAGAAAAGATTTGCAAGACACCCCCCTCGCCTTGGGATCTCTGGGGTTTCAAGGACGAGGTATATATCCCGGCACAAGTCCCCAGATTGTGAAAAACAAGGTTCACTTTCTTAGAAAAATGTATAAGTTTAATAAAAATTAAAAAGTAGACAGTTATGAGAGACAAAAGCAAAATATAGTTTCTTGGCTGAGGATGCTTGGCACCTATCTAGCCAGCATACCTGCTAACAAAAAGTTTGCTCCTTAAAAGTACTAGCCTGTGGCATATTTGTAAATTCACATGCATAATTCAAACATTCCTTTTGACTGTGAATTTCTTTGTTCAGCTTCAAGCCCCTCTGTCCTGGTTTGGAGACAAATTTGGGGGAAAACCCCTGTATAGGATCCCTCTGGGAAGCAAACCCAAGTGGCCCCTCCCTCCAACCAGTCCGAAAAAAACCTCTTTGGAGAAAAGTGGAAAAAACTATTTTACTAAACAAATAAGTGCATACAAGTATAAAGAGTGAATAATATGAAACAGTAAAACCTCTCGTTCTGGAGTGAGATGGCAAATTGAGAAAGTCCCTGCCGTGGGTGTAGCTCAGCTCTCTCTCAGTCTCTCATCAGTCCCAGTCCCTCCGGCGCTGCTGGAAAATGCCGAGGTCCAGGCCCCGGTGGGCCGCAGGTGCAGCCCCCAGTGCTCCCCTGGGTTTTCAGTCCAGAGCAGGTTTAAACAGTTCCAAGAAAAAGGAAAGAAAAAAAACAGTCCAGGGAACTTCTCTGCCCTAGCTAGCTGAAACTAACTAAAAGCAAAAAGATCTCTGTCCTGCAGTCTCTCCAAGCCTCCGCCGAACACGCCGTCCGGAGAAGAATGTGGAGGAGTCAGGCAGTTTTCTCAAAACAAACTCCGCGCTTCTCCTTGCTCTTAGAACCAGTCTTAAAGGCACAGGACTCAATATACAGCACAAACAGAACAGACGACTGGGGATACAAGCATCATAAAGTTACCCTAGGACACCCTCCCAATCATTTTATCTGGTAGATCCATCTGTGGGTGGCTCCATTCTGTGTGATAACACAGGTCCCATAAATTCTTCTCTCAGGGTTTTGGTCATCTTCATTTGGATAACAGAAGTTCAAATAGAATCTTCATGCAGGAATGAAGGACGACTCCCACTACCTTCTGCTTTAGGCAGTTTAGATGTTACAAAAAAACCCACCCCAGTCTTTTACTTTTGACACTATGTTACAATAATAAAAAATATATTAATCACATTTCTAAACTCTATTAATAAAAAAAAGTACAGTACAGTATTCATTTTAATATTTGTGAAAAGTCAACTATATAATACGCATTTATAACATGATGCTGTAAGGATCTGAGTCTGTGGGTGCCTCGGTTTAATAATCTCATTTCTTATTCTTAAGTCCTGCAGCATTCTATAGATTCCATCTGATTTCTTGATTGGCAGCATTGGAGCATTACAGGGAGAGATCCCTGTCTCCAAAAGTCCTTCCTTTAACAGGGGCTCAATGCCAGGCTGTGAGCCCTTCCTTCCCTCCCTTGGAATAGGGTATTGCTTTTAGACACCACTTGTCCTGGTTGCTTGAGAATAATTTGGAGAGGCTGGGTGTCTGATTTTCCCTATTTCCCTGGGGCTGCCCACACTTCTGGGTTCACTTCAGCATAGGTCTGGCCAGACATTTGGCACAAGGGTACAAGAAAACTAGCCTCTGTATCACCTTTTGCAATATTAATTTGCATCCTGGGTGGTCTCTGGGCTTCTTTTTTCTTTTTTTCCCTCTTTACTGCAAATGAGGGTTAGACTCCTTCGATGAAGAGGACTGTGTGGTGGTTGTTTCTCTATTTCCTAAAAATGGATTTGAAAGATGTTAGAACTGTGAATTTTTTGGATGCTCTGGGAACTGTTTGTTTCAGAAGGGGGATTCTTCTGGAGATGACTTTTATCCCTTTGTGAAAATTCAAGTGGTTCTCAGAAGCCAGGAAACAGGGGAAAGAAAGAGGGAAATTGGAGAAGCAGCCATTGCAGCAGTCCCCAGTTTTACCCGAAGCCTGTGTTCACCAAACTCTTTATCCTGGTCGCTCTTCCCCTACTCCGGGTGGATTGGAGAAAGCAGCTTGCAGAGATATAAAAGCACAGGACAGCTACGGTCTTCCTGGCTTTCTACAATCCTCTTGGGACCTGAGCTCTGCCAGCATGGTGGCAGCTGACAGAGACCCTTCCCTGAACCCTGATTCCAACCCCTTTTTCCCCAGTTGAAAATCCTCAGATTGTCTCTTTGTTGTTCCCAAACCCACAAAATGGCCCCCAGGGGACACATGTTGGAGGCCACATGGCATGATCTCAACCATGTGCTGCTTCTTCCCACAATCCCTTTCTCCTTGTCTCCTTCCCTCCTCCCAAACTCTTCCGGTCACCTCACCCCTCCCTGCCCCCAGGTACCACCCCTTCCTTAGCATCAGCCCCTTTGGCTCCTTCCCCATGCCAGTCAACCTGACCCCTCCCCTTGTTCCACCCATGGCTCCACCCATTGATCTGCCCTGATGATATAACTGGGAATCTCTGCCCCCTTTGGTAACTCCATCCAGGTTTCCACCCTTGTTTGTGTAGCCCAGCCCACCCTCTTCTGACTTCTGCGTCCCAGGGTCCCACATCCATTTCCCATGGTCCAGAACCCAGAAGTGGCTGGCCTTGGGGCCAGAACCCAGAACTAAAGGTCATTCCTTTTGCTGCTCCTGTTACCTATAATTGCAGGGGTACCCATCCTAAATGGGAACCCTTTTCTTATCAAAATAAAAGGGAGCTTTACAGAGCTCAGAATGAATTTGGTAGGAAAGGTGAATTTTTGAAGGCTTATTAAAGGATTGAGAGGTCTCTGTGTCTATGAGGAAAGGCCTCCTCTCAATCCTGACTCACCCTGAATGTTCTCAAGGGCTCCAGTCCCTGTTGTAAAGGGAGCTCTGACACACCTGGAGCAGTGTGTCCTCACTTGTGGCAGCCAAGGAACTACAAGGTTCCGCCCCTCCCTGTATCTGCAGCCAACCCCCAGTGCCAGGAGTGCTGCCCCCCCTCCATGCAGCAGATGACCAGGGAGGAGGGATCCATGATTTTCACAGGGATGAATCTTGGTGTTTCTGAGCTTTATTTAGTAAATGTTGAGGCTTTGGATTTTTGCAAGGGGCTGAATCTTTGTATTTAGAAAAGGTTTTGGCTGTGTCTTGATGTTTGGGGAGTTTTTGATCTGTGTCTTGATGTTTGGAGGACTTTTGGGCTGAATCTTGGTGTTCTGGAGGTTCTTACAGACACAAAGTGCCCAATGACTTCCTGAGATGAGCTTGAGCAAGGAGGAACCCCCAGCCTAAGGTGCTCTCCTATTTTCTCCCCAAAGCCGGATTTTCCATTCCCAAGGAATGGCCAGATGGGGGAGGAGGAAAAGCCCTAGAGGTCCCGCACAAGGAGGGGCTGCAAACCCAGCGCAGGGAGCTATGAGGAGCAAAGACTCCCCCTGTGCCAGGAGGGCAGTCGGAGATCCAGCCAGAGCTCAGAGCTGGTGGAGAAGCCTCCTGGAGGGGAGAAGCCCCACAAGTGCTTGGAATGTGGGAAGGGTTTCAGCCGGAGCCTGCACCTGATCCGGCACCAGGTGATCCACACTGGGGAACGGCCCTATGGGTGTGGGGAGTGTGGGAAGAGCTTCAACCACAGCTCCAGTCTGATCCAGCACAAGAGGATCCACACTGGGGAACAGCCGTTTGACTGTGAAGAATGTGGGATGAGCTTCAGCTCCAGCTCCAGCCTGAGGAAACACCAGAGGATCCACACTGGGGAAAAGCCCTACAAGTGTGGGGAATGTGGGAAGAGCTTTGGATCAAGCTTGGCCTGATCCAGCACCAGGTGATCCCCACTGGGGAACAGCCCTACACCTGCTTGGAACATGGGAAGAGCTTTGGATGGATCTCCAGCCTGAGAAACCACCAGCGCATCCACACTGGGGAGAGGCCCTACGAGTGTCCTGAGTGTGGGAAGAGGTTTCAGACCAGCTCCAGTCTCCTCAAACATCAGCGGATTCACAGAGAGGAGAGGCCCTTCCGCTGCCCTGACTGCAGGAAGGAGGAGACTTCAAGGACAACTCTGCCCTCACTGTCCACTGGCGTATCCACACTGGGGAGATGTAGTCCAGGGCACATTTAAAATCCCTCGAGCTGCCCTGGGGGGTCCGAGACCCTGGCTGGGACTCCAGGAAAGCACTGCCTTTGACATGGGAAAAGGCAGTACATAGGAAAAACTTCCATCACTTAAAGATGAATTAAAAGCAATGAAGATTTGAAATAAATAGTGGTTTAGTTTGTCACAGGGTGAAAATTTGTAGTTTTGGGTTTTTAGTATGGGGATAGATGAGGGCAAGATGGAGGATTTTGGGTGGTGCCTCATCTTCTTCTTCTACTCCATTTTTTGCTGTGAGGGTGGCCCAGAGACACTGGTAGAATGAGTTTGATGCGGAAGTTGCATGTTTAGAAAAGGTAGTGATTATTGGCACAAAACTGTAAATATAGTATGTTTTAAGTTAATTGGACTAGAAACCTTTGAAAGACCTTGGAATTCTCTGTCTGGCGTTCTTGCTGGCTGTGTTTTCCAGCTTGTTAAGCCAGGTGCTGGTGGCCTGTGAACCTTGAGATAAGAAACTCAATAAACATCTCTAAAGACCAAAGCTGCAAGTTCCGTTAATCTTTTGGACCTGGTACAGGACTTTGTGAGAGAAAAAAAAAACCACCCTAATCAGGGGGTCCTGAGAAGGAAATTCTCACAGGGAGAGGCCCTACGAGTGTCCTCAGTGTGGGAAGAGCTTCTCACAGAGCTCTCACTTGATGAAACACCAGCGGAGGCACCACGGACGGCCTTTCCTCTTCCTTCTTCAGGACGGGATTGAGCCCCTGTGGCCGCCCAGCTCCTTTTGCTGATCCTGCCCAGGACGAACCGGCGGTGCTGCTGACGGGGCCGCAGCGCAGCTGCCCCATGCCTCAGGGTCGGCCTGAGGAGTGACCGCACGGCTGGGGAGGGACCCCCGCTGGACAGGGCAGGGACTGACCCCATGGACAGATCCCATGCTGGAGCAGTGCAAAGGTTCCTGTCCCTAAAGGAGGAAGCAGCACAAACTGACCATAATTCCCAATCTCTTCTCCCTGCACCGCTGGGCAGAGGAGGGATGGAACTGGGAATGGTGTTGAATTTTCACATTCATCATTACAAGGCAGAGTTGCAAGTGGAGCTCTTCTTTCAGCTTCAAACAGGGGAATCCATCGTGGGCTCTGGGACAAGAAACCCAAAGGAGAAGTAGCTTTGCCATTATTTTATTTTTTTCATTGTTATTTTTAATTTTATTTTAGATTATATATATATTTTTTACTTTTTATTTTCCTTTTTCTATAATCCCGTGTTTATTTTCTATTTCCCCACCAGCCCTTGTCCTCCTCCCAGAGGTTTGTGAGGATGTTCCATCCCACAGCCCTTCCTGCCCAGGATGGGGGACGTGAGTGGCACCCAGAGCAGGCGCAGAGCCCAGCACCACCCCAGCATGACCTGCCCAGGCTCCATCCCGGCTCCTCCCACCGGATGCCACGGAGTTGGGAAAAAGGGGGACAAAGGGTGGCCGCTGGGCTCGGGGTGGGGGGAGCAGGAAAAGGGATGGAGGAGAAGGGATAAGGAAAGAGTAGAAGAGCGGGAGATAAGAGAAGGAGGCGGGACTAGGAAGGAGGAGGAGTGAGAGGAGCGATGGAGGAGGAGTCGGGGGAGGAGCAGGATGAAGAAGAGGGAGAGAGGAAGAGGAGGAGCAGGAAACTGAACAGGAAGAGGAGGAAACTCAGTTGCAGGGCCTGCTGTGTCCGCAGCACCTTCGGCCCTGAGAGCATGTCCCTGCCTCCACCCGCGTGCCGCAGGTGAGCGGGGAGGTGAAGCCCTCCCTAGATATACTGGGGGGTTCCTGGCAGTTTTTCTGGGGGTTGTGGATATTTTGACCTTGGAAGACGGCAAAGCTGGACCACAAATGCCCTTTGGTGGATAGTGGGGGTCCGTGATGGCTTGGGGTTTTTTCTTGGGAGGTGGGGAGGGGTGCAGGTGGTTGCTGCCGGCAGAGCACGGGCAGATGGCCGGATCATCCCTAAGTGAGATCCTAGAGAAGGGGGACAGCAGGAACCACAGGACCCCCATCGGCCCAGGGAAGGGAGACCCGTGAAACACCAAGGTGTGGAGATCAGAGAGGGGGAACTCCTGGGAGGGTTTTTTGGGCTGTATCTCGGTAGTTTGAAGAGTTTGATGGACACAGGATGCTCTGTGACTTCTGAGATGGACTTGGACAGTAAAAACCCCCATCCCAAGCCACTCACCCCTTGTTTTCTCCCCAAACCAGGATTTGTCATTCCCAAGCCATAGCCAGATGGAGGAGGAAAAGCCCCAGAGATCCTGTACAAGGAGGGGCTGCAAACCCAGCGCAGGGAGCAGCAGGGAGGAAGGACCCCCCCTGTGCCAGGAAGACAGCCGGAGCTCAGAGCTGGTGAAGCCTCATGGTGAGGAGAAGCCCTACAAGTGCTTGGAATGTGGGAAGAGCTTCAGCCAGAGCTTCAACCTTATCCAGCACCAGGTGATCCACACTGGGGAATGGCCCTATGAGTGTGGGGAATGTGGGAAGAGCTTCAGCCAGAGCTCCCCTCTCTCAGCACCAGAGGATCCACACTGGGGAAAAGCCCTATGAGTGCCTGGAATGTGGGAAGAGCTTTAGACGGAAGTCTAACCTGAACAGCCACTGCAAGATCCACACTGGAGAATGGCCCTACGAGTGTGAAGAATGTGGGAAAAGCTTCCACCGGAGCTCCAGCCTCATCCGGCACCAGACAATCCACACTGGGGAACGGCCCTACAAGTGTGGGGATTGTGGGAAGCGTTTTAATCGCAACTCTCACCTTGTCAGACACCGGTGGATGCACACTGGGGAACAGCCCTACAAGTGCTTGGAGTGTGGGAAGAGCTTTAGACGGAGCTCCAGCCTCAATGTTCACCAGCACAGCCACACCAGGGAGAGGCCCTACAAGTGTCCTGAGTGTGGGAAGCAGTTTCCAACCACCACAAAACTCCTCCAACATCAGTTCACACACACAGAGAGGCCCTTCTGCTGCCCCGACTGCAGGAAGAGCTTCACCCGCAAGTCCCACCTCGTCAGTCATCAACGCATCCACACCGGGGAGAGGCCATACAAGTGCCTGGAGTGTGGGAAGAGCTTCAGCGCGAGCTCCGATCTGATCCAGCACCAGAACATTCACACTGGGGAACGGCCCTATAAGTGTGAGGAATGTGGGAAGAGCTTCAACCGGAACTCCAACCTCAACAAGCACCTCAAGATCCACACTGGGGAGCGGCCTTACAAGTGTGGGGAATGTGGGAGCAGCTTCAGACAGAGGTCCCACCTCATCAGCCACCAGAAGATCCACAACAGCAAACGGGAACAGCCCTACAGATGTGGGGAATGTGGGAAGAGGTTCAGACAGAGGTCCCACCTCATCAACCACCAGAAGATCCACAAAGGCAAACAGGAATGGCCCTATGAGTGCTTGGAATGTGGGAAAAGCTTCAGACAAAGGTCTGACCTCATTAAGCACCAGAGGATCCACACTGGGGAGCGACCCTATGAATGTGGGGAATGTGGGAAGAGCTTTGGGCGGAGCTCCAACCTCATCCGCCACCAAACGACCCACACCGGGGAACGGCCCTACAGGTGCTTGGAATGTGGAAAGGGCTTTAACCGCAACTCCCACCTTATCAGGCACCAGCACATCCACACCAGGGACAGGTCCTATGAGTGTCCTGAGTGTGGGAAGAGCTTCTCTGGGAACTCTCACTTGATCCAGCACCAACGGAGGCATCGCTAAGGGAAGCCCTGTGAGTGCCCTGAGTGCCAGAAGAGCTTTGTGTGCTGCTCCAGCTCCATCCTGCGTGGGAGGATCAGCCTTGGATGATCTCCAGTGGACTCCCATTGGGCAGAGCCCCAGTGATCTGTGGTCCTGGTGATTCTTGCTGGCTGTGGGGAAGGTGTTGGAGAGATTTCTTTCCCTTCTCCTTGTCCTGCTGTAATTAGGTTTGTAATAAATTCCCTCCTTATGCCCAGGCTGGGTCTGTTGTGCCCATGCCAGTGTTTGGTGAGGGATGTCTCCCAGTCTTATCCCAACCCAAGAACACTTGGTTAAATTGTCTCTCCTCTGTGCAGCTGGATGGGACAGGGACAAAGTGGCTTTGGTGGGTGCCTGGCATCGGTCCAGTGTTACCCATGCCATGAGCACCCCTGAGATCCCAGTGTGATGCTGCATTCCCCCCTTCTCCTTTCCAGGCCGCAGTGTGAGCTGAGAAATGCTTTTTAGGTCTTGTCCTTGGAAACTGCAACTGGGCTCAGATTTTTCCAGGCTTATCAGAAATAATGTCTGCTGCCAGGAATTGCTAAAAGGCTCCTGTTTTCCTTATGACCAGCCTTGGAAAATACTCCTCTTGCCTGAATGGTCAACATTCCTGATTTCACAGTTCTAGAGAAAGGGCCGACCCAAACTGTGGCTGGGATGAAACATTGCTATGACTGAAGCCGACTCTCTTGTGACCCTATCAATAGGGGTCCAGAAGGAAACCCTTTGAGCTCTCCTGGGCCACTGTGGGCTGTGACCAGCAATCTCCCTCTGAGGGGGCCTCTCAGAGGCCTGGAGGATTGCCGAAACACGATGTGTCCTGGGCCGATACCCTCACTCCTCAAGGCCCAATCCTTTGCCCAGCAGGGGATGCAAAAATATCTGAAGTGAGGATTTCACTGACCTCTGAGGGAAATTTTTCACAGGTACCTTGCTTGCACTGACTGTTTCTGACTGTGTGTGTGCCCCTGTGCATATGCAATAGCAAATCTGAGAGAAAGACTGCTTTCTTAGATGTGGAAGTACCTTGGATATCTAAGTTAGACCTGTAAGCAAGGTTCAGTTATAGTTATGAACGTACTGAAATGCAGCTAAGTGCTGTTCTTTTGCTAAGTTGTTAAATCGAAGTTATAAGCTAAATTTAGTGTTGCTAAATGTTGTTTTTCTGTTAAGTTGCTAAGTAGAGATTGGAAGGTATAGCTGTAAGTTAGGTTAAATGCTGTTAAATGTTATTCCTCTGTTGAATTGTTAAGGTTAAGTTATAAGTTAACTTAGGTATCTAAGTTCAGTGTTGTTCCTCTGTTGAATTGCTGGGCCTAAGGTATAAGTTAAGTTATAAATTAAGGTAGAAGTTGAAGTGCTGCTCAGCATTGTTGAGCTTCTGGGCAATGTTTCTTTTAATCCTTGCCCACACTGTCTTTTATCCCATGCACCCAAACACAACACACACCCACCCACACCCCCTAGAGAGTTCTTAGTCCATTGCTGGTTTGGTTCCCTGGATTTTGTTTGTTTTGGTTGTTGCTGGTTTTCCCTTGTTGTGCCTTAGCTGTCCTGTAGGCAGTAGAGTGAATCCCACCAACCAAGTTGTTGTGCTTTGTGGCTAAATCTTAAACCTGACTTTTGCTCATGGCCCTGCCACTGATTTTGAAGCAATCTCAAAGACTGTCACTCATGACAGCAGCACCATGTCCTGCATCACCGAGAGCCTGACAGCGCCCGTGTCAGCAAGGGCCACAGCCAGCACCCAACAAGAGAGGGACAGGCTGGAAGCGGCACGGAGCAGCCCCGCACTTGTGGCCTTGTAGCCCCTGCTGTGCCCAGAGCCCTGGGAGGCTTTGGCCACGGTGCCAGCCGACAGCCCCAGCCCCGGCCTGCAGAGCCCTGGGGCTGCAGCCCGGGCTGTTCGGGGCACGGGGAATTGGCCGGCCGGCCGTGCCAGGGCCTTGTGGGCAGCGGCTCCGTGTCCCGCGGGAGGCCGGGGACGAGGGGTGTCCCTCAGGGCTCTGCCTGGGCCCCGGGGCTGGGCACTGCCTGCCTCAGTGACACCCAGGGGCACCCAGCGCAGCCTGGGCGCCTTTGCAGGGCACGGGGAGCTGAGCGGGGCAGGGGCACCACGGAAACACCGAGGGCCTGCCCGGGGCACAGCCGGGGGAAAGCCGCGCTGGAAAGCCGCCAGAGGCTGCTCAGAGCTGGCCCGGGCACTTGGGCACCTGCCAGACACAGCCCGGCTCTGAGCTGACACCGAGCCAAATACAGGAGAAATGACAGCACGTTTTTATAGGCATATTTCATTATTCTGTATTTTCTCAACCTGAGTTTTTGTGAGGGAACATCTTTAATGTTCTTTTTTCTTTTTTTTTTTTTTTTTTTCCCCTTGAAAAGTTAAATCGCTTTTTGTTATGTGGGAGGAGGAATGGCTGAGAAACATTGTGGGCATTTTCTATTCAATATATTTTTAAATCTGAGATGTCACAAGACCAGACTTTGACTCCAACAGCAGTGCCTGGTTCCAGACTGCTCTGCTTTTCACAGTGAGATCTCAGTTCTTTCAAATCCAACAGTCAAAAAGCCCTTGGAACACGGAAAAGCTGGGAATCAGGTTGAAGCCCTTGGAGGGTTTGCTCTGTCCATACATTCTTCATCTCCCCTGGTGTCTGTTCAGCCCCTCCACTGCTGTCCTACATGCACATTGCTGTATCCAGAGTTCAGTACGTGCTTTTATAGATAGAGAGATACATGTGATTATTATTATCATCACTCCTGAGTTTCCTCTTTTAAATCATCTCTCAAACTAAGACAGCTTAGAAGTGCTTGGAATGTGGAATGAGCTCCAGCCTGAGCTCCCACCTGATCCAGCACCAGGAGATCCAAACTAAGGGACATCGCTGCTGGTGCTTGGAATGTGGGAAGAGCTTCAGCAAGAACTCACAGCGCATCAAGGACCACAGGATCCAGAGCGGGGAGAGGCCCTGCGAGTGTGGGCAGTGTGGGAAGGGCTTCTCCCAGAGCTCTCACTCGACCCGACACCAACGGAGGCACTGCTAAGGGAAGCGCTGCGAGTGCCCCGAGAGCGGGAAGAGCTTCGTGCGCTGCTCCAGCTCCATCCCCAGTGGGAGGATCGGCCTTGGATGATCCCCAGTGAGCCCCGTTGGGCAGAGCCCTGCTGATCCGTGCTCCTGCTGATCCCCGCTGGCTGTGGGGAAGGTGTTGGAGACGTTTCTTGCCCTTCTCCTGGTGCTGCTGTGATTTGGTTGGTAATAAATTCCCTCCCTGTGCCCAGGCTGGCTCTGTTGTGGCTGCGCCGCTGCTCGGGGTGGGATCTCTCCCGATCCTTCTCTCCACTGCCGGGCCTCTCCTCAGCCCATCAGAGAAGGCACTAAAAGAATTGAGCCCATCAGAGCGCAGGGCGCTGAGGACTCCCCAGGTGCCAGCCAGCCCCACAGCGCCCCGAGCTCCTCAGCCGGACTCCCCTGGGGCTGCGGAGTCGGGGCTGCCCCGGAGCTCTTGGCTGCTCTGGGCTGCTGGGGGCAGCCCCGCACCTGTGTCCTGCACACACAGGGCTGTTCCAGGAGATGCTGAAGTGCGGCTGGCACTGCATGAACAGCACCGAGCGGGGGAGGTTCGTGTCCAGGAACAGCGACAACCGGGAGCAGCTCCTGCCCTTGGGCAGCGATGTGGGGCTGTAGGTGGGGGACATCTCCTGTGGGGAGGAGTTGCCAGGTCCTGGAACAGCGACCCGCAATGGAGGGAGTACAGACGGGCTGCGGCGGACAGGCACTGCCGGCACAACTACGAGTTGTCCAGCCCGTTCCTCGTGGAGCGCGGAGGTGAGCGTGGGGCAGAGTGTGTCCCGTGGGGCCCTGCCCTGGCAATGACCCTGGAGCGCCTCAAACCCTGCCTGGGAATCAGCCCAGAGCCCTCAGCCCTCCTTGTGTCCATCCCTGGCGCCTCCTCCTGCCCCTCTCAGAGACACCCATGGCTCTCCCAGTCCGTCCCAGTCTCTCCCAGTTCTCCCCCGCGTGTCCATCCCGGCCGTGCGTGGAGCTGACGCCGCTCAGCCAATGAGAGCGCGTGTCTGTGATGACTCATCTGTTGCCAGGCAGACCCGCAGCGCCGAGTGCCCCGCGCTCGATTCGGCCTCCCAGTGCCGCGCGCTTCATTCCCATTGCGAACCCAGTCCCTCCCACTCCCTCTCATGCCCTGCCAATCCATCCCCAGTCCCTCAAACCTACACCAGCTGATCCCAGTGTTTCCATCTCGCTGCTGCCCTCGAACTCCCAGCCCGGCCCCGGCCGCCTGCTCTGCTCCGGGACGGATTTCTACCCTGCCCACATCCAGCTGAGCTGCTTCCAGGGCCAGCAGGAGCTCTCGGGGCACGGGGTGGCATCGCCGTGGTCCCCAACGGGGACTGGAGCCAGCAGCTCCTGATGCTGCTGGAAACCTCCCCGCGGCGCAGGGTCACCTCCAGCTGCCAGGTGGAGCACGTCAGCCTGGAGCAGCCCCTGAGCCGGTATTGGGGCATAGCCTAGCCCTCACAACACCGGGGACAGTGATGGAGGCACTGGGATGTGTTGTGAGTTAATGGGAGGGATTTGAGTGAGTCTAGAGTGCCCGGAAGTAGAATGGGGATTGGAAAGCAGATAAAGGAATGAGATTGGTTGTGCTGGGAAGGGATTGGGACGGATCTTGGTGAGTCCTAGAGGGGCTGGGAAGGGACTGGGAGAAGGTTTGGGGGTCCTGGGGCGGTAGGGGGACAACTCAGAGGGGGTTGTAGGATCCTGAGAGGGACAGGAGAGGCTTTAGTAATTCCTGAGGAAGCTGGGAAGAAATTGGGAGGAGGTTTCAGGCGGTCCTGGGGAGGTTGGGGGTGACTGAGAGGGACTTGGAGGGGCTTGTGGTGTCTGTGAGAGTTTTGGGGGGTCCTGACCCCTGTGGTGCTGCTGGACGCCGCCCACAGCAACATGCTGATGGGGATCATGGGCTTCCTGTTGGGCTTTGTCTTCCTGGTGCTGGGGCTCAGACTTGGGGGGACCCTGCGGTGGGACTGTGATTGGGGGAGAGGGCAAAACAGGCCCTGGGATGGATTGGGAATGGGGACCCCTGTGTGTCCCTCTGTGCCACCCTGCTCTGGGGACTACTTTAGAGGAACCTGAACCCCACCATGGCACCCAGTGAACCCCAAAAGGCAACAGGACCCCTCTAAGCTGCCAGGGAAATTTGAGGAGAGGGCGCATGGGGGTGCCCAGACCAAGCCAAGAGCCCAGTGCTGACCCAGCCCAACCTGCCCCAGCTCCATCCCAGGGATTAGAAAGGAGGAGTGGGACCCCTCTCAAAGAAATTCGGGGCTCCCATCCTCCTACCCCACTCTTTCCGTGTCCCAGGCCCCTCTTTTCCTCCTCTCTTTCACCCCTTCTCCACTGCCCCCCAGTCCACCACCATCATCCTCCATCCTCCATGCTCGGTTTTGGGGGTTCCAGGCCCCTCCTGCTCAGTTTGGGGGTCCCATCCCCACTTTCCCTCTTCTGGCAGCCACTGGCAGCTTTTTCCTGGGAGGAATCCCTGAGTTTGGGATTTTTGGGGTGCAGTTCTGGAGGAGGACAGCTCTGTTTGCCTTTCCCCTCCTTGTTGTGGCCTCTCAGCTGCCCCCAATACCCTGGGGCTGCTGGGATTTCCCTCCTGGGGACAAGGACCTTCATTCCCTTCCAGGAGCCCAATGCCCACCTGGGGGTCCAGGTCAGGGGCTCCTTGAGCAGCTGCCCCACAACCTCTGCCAGGGTCTCCCGCTCTGGGCTCCCCAAAGCCCTCAGCAAGCCCCAAGTCCCTCCCAGGAACCCTCAACTCCCTCAAACCCAGCATCCCCCACAGCCCCTGCAAGTTCCCCCCATGGCACCGGCCATGGCCATGTCCCCACAGGTCACTGGCCATGTCCCACCATGTCCTCACCCATGGCTGTCTCCCCACCACCAATCCATCCCTGTCATTGTCCCCCACATCTCCAGCTGTGCCCATTTCCCCTCATGTCCCCATGAATGGCCACATCCCTGTCCACGTCCATGTGTCCCCATGTCACTCTCCATGTCTATGTCCCACCATGTCTATGTCCCCCATATCCCCACCCATGTCTTAGTTCAATGTCTTTATTTTTACCTCAGTGTTGGTCATATTAAAGAGATGCAGAGAAATGAAAAGCAAATCGAGACCAAAAGAAAAGGATTGCTATGTCTGTGCCAGCTGAGGATCCATGTTCTTGGGTGGGAGGGAAGAATGTTCTTTGGAGGGGTTTCCATCCACTGTCTCCAAAATCTTGGTCTTTGCCCCAGTTCATTTGGCTGCAGAAGACATACTCGGGCAATAGGAAATCAAAATTGTGGAATCCTCGAGTTTGGAAAAGATCTCCAAGACCATCCAGTATTCCTTGATGCCCCCAGAAGATAGGATTGAACACAAAAGATTTTCTGGGGCTGAAAGTCAACAAATCCACTCTTCCCCAATGAATTCTCAGTGTCAGTCTGTGTCCCAATGGATGTGCCTGCTCCTGCATTCATCCAGGCATCCATGGGGAGCCAGGAAGGTTTGGAGCCCTCATAGTCAGGTGTCTTCCCAACATGGATCACCAGGACCACGGATCACCAGGGCTCTGCCCAACGGGGGTCACTGGGGATCATCCAGTGACAATCCTCTCATGGGGGATGGAGCTGGAGCAGCGCACGAAGCTCTTCCCACTCTCGGGGCACTCACAGGGCTTCCATCAGCGGTGCCTCCGTTGGTGTTTGGTCAAGGCTGAGCTACTGGAGAAGCTCTTCCCACACTCAGGACACTCATAGGGCCTCTCACCAGTGTGGATGCGCCGGTGGACAGTGAGGTGTGGATTGAGCTTGAAGTCCTTCCCACAGTCGGGGCAGCGGAAGGGCCTCTCCTCTCTGTGACTCCGCTGATGTACAAGGAGAGTGGAGCTGGTCTGACACCTCTTCCCACACTCAGGACACTCGTAGGGCCTCTCCCCATTGTGAATGCGCTGGTGATATTTCAGGCTGGAGCTCCATCCAAAGTTCTTCCCACATTCCAAGCAGGTGTAGGGCTGTTCCCTGGTGTGGATCACCTGATGCTGAATCAGACCAGAAATCCACCCAAAGCTCTTCCAACATTCCCCACACTTGTAGGGCTTTTCCCCAGTATGGGTCCTCTGGCGTTGCATCAGGTTGGAGCTCCGGCTGAAGCTGTTCCCACACTCCCCACACTCATAGGGCCGTTCCCCAATGTGGATCACCTGGTGCTCAATCAGACTGGAGCTCCAGCTGAAACCCTTCCCACATTCCAAGCACTTGTGGGGCTTCTCCCCTCCAGGAGGCTTCTCCACCAGCTCTGAGCTCTGGCTGGATCTCCGGCCGCCCTCCTGGCACAGGGGGGTGTGGAGAGATTGTCTGAGGCATGGCTGCAAAGTAAAGGCCATGCTGCAAAGTAAAGGCCATAAGAAGATCTGACTTGTTAAGGTTTAGCAGAGAACATGCAGGACTACGTGACAAACAGCACGGATACTGTGTCCTTGTACAGAGAAGTTTCAAAATAACAAGGATGTTGATCAGCAGAAATCATGTAGCTGTAACTACAAGGCTAACTGCAAAAAGAATATGCATTGTGAAATAGTGAACTAATCAGGAGCTACAATTTTGTAATATGCATGAACTAATTAACTGCACTATATCTGTACGCAAGCACGTTAATAAATCTGAGACTTGTTGATCATGATAGCATGAGGCTCGTCTCCCATTCTTCCACAAATGGTGACCCTGACGACGTGATACCACGGTGAGAAGCAACGTAGGGTTCGGGTCCTGCAAGCAGAGGGACAGCTACAGAGCATTACTGGAGAGCTCCGTGCCCTAGGTGACCACAGAGGTGGGCTTAGCCGATACGTGCTGCCGAGACGTGGAGAGGCTGCAACAGCGCTGACGTGAGTATGGATAGGCAAGCAGCATATGATTTATTTACAGCATTTCTGCAAAAGCGGCAGGTTAAAGGGATAGATTTAAGTAAAGAACTACCAGACCTTTTAAAGTTCGCTTACTCTCAAGGTTTCTTTATTAACCCTCATACTGTCCATGAATTGTCTGAATGGAGATGGTTCGGGGATAAGCTGTGGGAACTCACGTTAGATGATGATAAGGCGGCGAAAAAGATGAGTAAACTTTGGAGGGTAGTTCACAACGAGTTACTTTTGTGTCAGGCAGAGAAAAGGGCGGCACGGGAAGTAGTTACTGCTCAGGAAAAGAATCAAAAGTATGATCCCCAGTGGGGCACTGACACCCCTAATCCCCCCGTATTCACGACAGTTCATTTGCCGGCTGCAGCACCCGTTTCACCTTCAGCTCCTCCAGTAGCAGAAGAGCCTGTCCGGGAGAGAAGTAATAAGGGGGGCCCTCCTTACAGCCCTGAGAACTGTGTCCCTATCCCTCAGTCGGCCAGCTCCCCAAGCAGCCAAGAGCCTATCCCTGGGGCAGAGTCTGACCTTGCGGGGGCCATGGCAAGGGAGCGCCGGGAGGTTTGGGCAGCCCTAGCACGGCAAGGTGCCGAACAGGGTGATCAGGACATATTAGAGGCAGCCTCCGGGTGTCTTGCCTTCCCGGTTACTTTTGCCCCTAATCCTGCTGGGGGGGGACTGCAAGCCACAGTAACAGTTTTAGATTGGAAAATGCTAGCGCAATTGCGCTCCACGGTGGGGCAATATGGGGTCACTAGTGAGCCCACAAAGCAGATACTTGAATACCTTTTCAATGCCCATGTTTTGCTACCAGCAGATATTAAGGGGATTGCTAGGCTCATCTTTACACAACATCAACACCTTTTGTTTAATGCACATTGGCAGGCTGAAGCTCAAGCCTCAGTCGCCATACAAAGAGGACAAGGAGATCCATTACAGGGCCTCACTTTAGATGAGTTGTTGGGATTAGGACCGTTTCAACGGATGGAGGCACAGGCACTCATGGGGCCAGATAAATGCCGTGAGGCAATGAGAGTAGCCAAAAGAGCCATTGAAAAAGTCAAGGCACCTGGAGGTATACCTATTTACATGGGAATAAAACAGGGTCGAGAAGAAGCACTAGGTCCCTTTGTTGATAAAATTGCTGAGGCTATAGATAAAGCCGGTGTCCAGGACTTTATGAAGGGAGCTTTGTTAAAGCAGTGTGTTCTCCAGAACTGTAATTCCCCTACTAGATCAATAATAACCACTATGGCAGGAGACTGGACAATAGCAGACTTATTAGAAAAAGCAGCAACTATGCCATCAGGGTCGCAGGCATTTTTAGTGGAAGCAATTAAGCAGGTAGGATTGGGACTACAGGAACAGGCAAAGACGTCACAGACACAGGTGTTAGCAGCTCTTGCGCCTCTCCAAGCAGCAACGGCAAGCACCGGCCCTCGTCCCTCACCACCTGGTGGACGCATGAAATGTTTTCGCTGTGGTAATAGCGGGCATATACGCCGAGAATGTCAGGCGGCCGGAGTCTGGTGTGCAAAATGCCGCTCTGACTCACATAATACCACTGCCTGTCGCCGGAGATCGGGAAACTTCCGGAGCAGCGCGAACAGCGGCCGCGCAGGGACACAAATAGCAGCTGCAATGCCACCAGCGCCATCCACAGCATCAGCCAACAACTACAACCAGCCACCAGCGGGAGCCTCGGCATGGACGTGGCAGCCGCAGTGGATGTCACCATGACTACACACCCGCACAAGATTCCAACTGGATTTAAGGGACCTATCATGATTAATGGAAGAGCAGTGGGAGGACTTTTGCTAGGTCGCTCTTCAACCACGATGATGGGACTATTTGTGTTACCTGGTGTCATTGAGGCGGACTATTGTGGGGAAGTTATGATTATGGCCTATACCCAATATCCACCTTTAAAAATTAGTAAGGGACAGAGACTGGCGCAGCTAATACCACTTCCCCAGATAACCAAAGAAGTTACTCCAATGCAACAAAAGCCAAGGGGGCAAGAAGGCTTTGGCTCCACAGGAGGACTAATTTTAATGACTGTGGATTTATCTGATCGCCCTAGGAAAAAAGTGGAACTTCAATTTAATAATAAAAGTATAACCCTTGTTGGATTACTGGACACTGGAGCAGACTCCTGTATTATTGCTCCACAAGAATGGCCCAAGGACTGGCCATTACAGGCCTCTGCCACCACGGTGACTGGGGTCGGGGGAATGACCCTTGCGAACCGAACACCCGTGGTTACTGTGATTCTCGAAGGGAAGCAGGCGCAAGCGTCCTTTTCCATTACAATGCTGCCACCTACTGTTCAATGCCTGATTGGCCGAGACGTCCTGGCTCAACTCGGTGTCGTTCTCACGAATGAACACCCTTTGGGATAATGGCCGCTGCTTGGACTTTCCCCATTGCCCTCACTTGGACTACCAGCGACCCAGTGTGGGTTAAGCAGTGGCCACTGAAAGGGGAAAGCTTACAACAGGCACATGCCTTGGTACAGGAACAACTCCGATTGGGTCATCTTAAATTGTCCACTAGCCCCTGGAATACTCCTATATTTATTATTAAGAAGAAGTCAGGGAAATATCGACTGCTTCACGATCTTCGTGCCGTGAATGCCCAAATGGAACCAATGGGAACTCTTCAGCCTGGATTGCCCAGCCCAGCGATGTTACCCCAGGACTGGCCTTTGTTAATCCTTGACTTAAAGGACTGCTTTTTTACCATTGCGTTACACCCTCAGGATACACGTCGGTTTGCATTTACCTTACCAGCCATAGATCGTCAAAGCCCTGACTCTCGGTATGAATGGACTGTGTTACCCCAGGGCATGCGCAACAGTCCAATACTTTGTCAACTTTTTGTCCAAGCTGCTTTGCAGCCACTGTGGGAAAGATGGCCAAAGGTGATTATTTATCATTACATGGATGATATTTTATTTGCACAGCCTCACCCCTTTTCGGATTTACAAATTCAGATTATAACACAGTCCCTTGCTGAGCATAAGTTGGTTGTTGCCCCAGAAAAAAATTCAACGCTCAGCACCATGGAAATATTTGGGATTGACTTTAACACAGCAAGTAGTTACCCCACAAAAACTAGACTTTCACTGTGATGTTACCACTTTACATGATGCGCAAAAATTGTTAGGAGATTTGCAGTGGCTCAGGCCAATCATTGGGATTCCTAATGAACTTATTGATCAGCTGCGCCCCCTGCTCAAAGGCACTGACCCTGCTCAACCGGTATCTGTCTCCTCTCAACAGCGTTAAGTCATCCAACTTATCGCCGACTGTGTTATACAAGGCCAAGTTCGCCGCAGGTCTCTAGGACCTACCTGTTGATATCACCATATGGCTGGGACCTACGCACTTTATGGGCGCGTTGACTCAACTTCAAAAGAAAACGGGGGAGAATTGGGTATTGGAGTGGATAGTTAACATATTTGTTAACTTGTTTAGCAAACTATCAGTTGGGGAGTATTAGAACACAGGGCTGTCTTTGTTGTTGGGACCGACAGCACCGTGCTTGGGTTTTAATACATTGTGGGGGATGTAGGCAACACGAGTTGATTCATCAACAGTCATTATTGGGTGAGCTATGGTGCTTAGCCTGTAGACACTCTTGGAGGAGTGAAAGTCATCATCAGGCACTAGAAAAGGCCACTGGGTTACCTTTTCCACAAGCAATAACTCTGTTTGAAAGCAGAGAGTAGCTACATTTAGCCTATGCCCGCTGGCAGTTGCAACATTCAATAATTAGAGTAAAAGCCTTAGTTCATACAGAAATTACCCAGAAAAAGTGTGAGACCTATTGTTATATTCCCCGCCAGTGGACTGTGGTACCTTCGGAATGGGAACATCTCAATCAAAGGTTTAAACAGCTTAAGATAAAAAGGAAAGCAAGGAAGGACAAAAGAAACAACGAGTAAATATGAGACTGTTATGTGTTTTGACCCTTTTTACACAAATAACGAGTGCTTTTTGGGTTTCCCCTCAGCCAAAAACAAATATATGGGTTACCTTAGCTAATCTCACTAATCAAGAAGCCATATGCCTTTCTTTATCAACTCCAGGAAACCCATTTTCCACCTGCTTAGTGGAAGTGCCTGCAGACAAATGGCCTTGTCCATCAAAAATACCAACATGCAAGGCCAACGAATCACGGACAACAGCGAATGCGTGGGATCAATGGGTGCCTTATTTGCCCCTCACACCTTTGGAACCACAAGAGATAGAATTGTTGGGGTCAGTTAAAGCTGATGCATGTGTTTATTTTAATTACAGAAGTGTAACCCAAAAAAGCCAAGGGACCAATTATACAACAACAGTCAATTCCTCCTTGCTAATTTATCAAAATGCCTCAACGTGGTGCAATTACACTGCTAACAAGATCTCTGTTTCAACAAATGTGCCACTTACATTGCCAACAGGCATGTTTTTAATCTGTGGAGATAGAGCCTGGGCAGGTATCCCTTCTCGATTAAGAGGTGGTCCATGCACACTAGGGCGACTATCGCTACTCACCCCAAACACTTCCATGATTTTAAATTACACACGGCATCACAGGCACAGGCGGGAAAAATGATTAGCCCACCAATTTACAAAGGAATGTGATTCAAATGTTGATTTTTGGTCTGCGGAGCAAAGAATTTTTGCATCTATTTTAGCTCCTGGAGTAGCCAGTGCTCAAAGTTTAGCTACCTTAAATAAACTAGGATGCTGGTTAGCAAAACAGACCAATGCCACCTCCCTTGCTTTAAGCAACTTGTTAGCTGATGTAGATTCAGTTAGACATGCCACTTTGCAAAACAGAGCAGTGATAGATTTCCTGCTTTTAGCACAAGGACATGGTTGTGAGGAATTTGAAGGAATGTGTTGTATGAACTTGTCTGACCATTCACAATCTATTCATGCTCAAATCGATAACTTAAGGAAATTGACAGGACAGTTGCGATTAGAACAAGGATGGGGTTTAGATGGGTGGCTTGCTTCTTTAAGACTTGGACCTTGGATTACCTCTATATTAAAAATAGCTGTGGTGATAGGCATTGTGATCCTTTTAACAATTACCTGCCTTCCATGTATTTGTATGTGTTTACAAAATGCCATACAGCGAACAATGCAATCTATGTTTAATCAGCATTTATTGGTACAATCAAAAGAAAATGGGGGAAGTGTGGAGAGATTGTCTGAGGCATGGCTGCAAAGTAAAGGCCATAAGAAGATCTGACTTGTTAAGGTTTTGCAGAGAACATGCAGGACTACGTGACAAACAGCACGGATACTGTGTCCTTGTACAGAGAAGTTTCAAAATAACAAGGATGTTGATCAGCAGAAATCATGTAGCTGTAACCAGAAAGCTAACTGCAAAAGGAATATGCATTGTGAAATAGTGAACTAATCAGGAGCTACAATTTTGTAATATGCATGAACTAATTAACTGCACTATATCTGTACGCAAGCACGTTAATAAATCTGAGACTTGTTGATCATGATAGCATGAGGCTCGTCTCCCATTCTTCCACAGGGGGGGGTCTTTGCTCCTCGCAGCTCCCTGCCCTGGGTTTGCAGCCCCTCCACATGTGGGGTCTCCGGGGCTTTTCCTCCTCCTCCATCCGGCCACTCCTTGGGAATGAAAAATCCTGGTTTGGGGAAAAAAACAAGAAGAGTGCCTTAGGCTGGGGGTTCCTCCTTGCCCAAGTTCATCTCAGAAAGTCATTGGGCGGCTTGTGTCTGTAAGAACCTCCAAAACATCAAGATTCAGTCCAAAAGTCCTCCAAACATCAAGACACAGATCAAAAACTCCCTAAACAGCAAGATTCAGCCAAACTCCCTTCCAAAATACAAAGATTCAGCCCCCTCAAAATACCAGAGCACCTACATTTAGCCCAATAAAGCTCAGGAATACCAAAATTCACCCTCATGATGAATCATAGTTTTAAAGAGTTATGATTTTATCTTAGGGATAAAAGCAATTTATATTGATCAAGATGTAAGTTAGATCAGTAATTGGTTGGTTAATGATTATCAGATGCCTAAGCTAGAGCCAATTGTTATATTATGAGCTTGTTTATAGAAGGAAATGGAGTAAGTGAACCATTTTAAGAACAGATTGAAACTAGTAAGAACAATGGCCAGCACCTGGACTTCATATCAATCACAAAGCAGGGGACCTTGGATCATGCCAGAGGGTCACTGATGAAGACTCTCCTGACTTCATCCTTTGAGAATACAGACCCAATTCAAGAGAAGAACTGCGCATGCGTGAAGGTCTGATATACTAATTTTAATACCGAACGGGGATGGGAGGTGCTGGAGTTACACATGTATTGTATGTAAGGTCTTGAAAAATGAATAGAAGGCAAAGAACCTTGTTCAGGGCTGTCATGCCTTTCAGAGATGACTCCCATGCTGCCCACCAGTAAATAAACACACCACTTCCTAACTTTAAGTAGTTAGAGGGTCTTTGTCCATGATTATATCGCTTTTTAACAACTCAACTTGCGAGCCAGGCAGGAGAAGGGTTCTGCTCAGCTTTGAGACCAGCTCGGGTGGAGGACCCCCTCAGGGCGCCCCCAGGATATTCCTGGAAGAGTGGGCTCTGCTGCCTGGTCTGTTCATCTAGCAGCAGACAAGAACTCCTGAATACTAAAACTCTGGACAAAAGTGTACATTTACAAAAAAACTGAAACAGTTTAAACAGTGACCAGTAAGGTCAGGAAAGGCTGTTGGTAAGTCATGGGAGACATCCCACGCACAACTTGTGCCTCTGTAGTGTGCTTGCAAGCTTGATTGGTATCTGGTCAATTGTACTTGGTTGCCAGCAGAGAAAGCTGTTAAGCTGTTGTACCGGGCCATGGGGAGCTCGGGCTGTGGTTGCTGGCAGAAGGGGATTTTGCCATTTGCTGTGCCATAGGGGGCTCAGCTGCTAGCAATTGGGGCCAGCAATTGTAAGGGGAAATCCTGGTTTGTGGTTGTTACACTCTGTGAATGTGTCCTGACTGTGAGAATGATTGTGAGAGAGTTTGTTGAGACATGCTACCAGCACAAAGTGACTGAGGATTTTGAGCCCACAGTTCTGTTCTCAGGTGACTGAAATGGCCAGGGAAAAATTAAGTGAGTGGGGTGTATGAAAACCCTTAATAAAAACCCCCTCCCTGCTGTGACTGTGGTGTGTGTGTTACTGGAATGCTACTCACTGTAACTGTATTTTTGAGGCAATATTCATCTTGTGTCAAAAGTTGTAAGTGCAGCATATGCTGAGTGAAAGAGTTGAGTAGCCTCTGAGAGCTGAGGCGCGAATGTTTTTGAAGTAGATTGAGGACAGACAAAGGACAGAACCAGTTTGGCAAGAAGGAATAGAAACCCTTGACAAGAGCTTAGTTGTGATTTTAGGTACGGAGGTTGTGTTTGTAGATTGTTGGAATTAAAATAAGGGTGACCTTGGTCTGAGAACTCAATCTGGCCAGATGAATAAAAGGAATTCCTTTACCTAAGTGGTTTAGGCTTGACTCGTAGGAGTTTGTGAATTCAGCAAACTGGTGAATAGACAGAGAAAATAAGAGAATGTATCTAGAAGGTTTATATCAGATGTCTGTTGGGAGACTAGTGGCTCTGGAGTAGGAGCAATGGGCTGTGGAGAATTTAGAAGGTCAAAAAGAAGTGAATGGAATAGCTTGTATTTTTGGGAATTTTCCTGCAGCTTTTGGTGCATCTAGAGGTTGTCACTGTGCCTGGGTGCTTTTGCAGTGTAAAATTTGTGCAGGACATTACTATTGTTCTTCTGCTAACTGGTACAGAGAATGTGCCCAGTGTAAACAACAGCTCCTTGATCAAGCTGATTTAGAGCAACAAGTTCTGTTTCAACTCCAGCTCCACCTTTAACTCCAACTGCATCTTTAACCAAAGCAATTTCTATTTCAACTCTGTCTCTAGCTCTAAGCACAGCTGAATCAACTTTGATTTCTACTTCAAGTTCAGCTTCATCTTCTATTTTATCCCCTACTCCGTCTACTCCACTTACTCCTAAATCTCTCCCAGTGCCCAGCAGTGACAGTGAGGAAGAGGAGCCCTCTCCAAAGGTTCCTACAGCATCCCAGACTCAGAAACAAACCAAAGAAGAGAACATCACAACGGGGAGGCAGTGTTTGCTCATGTTAAGAAAAACTGAGATGGACCGGAGGATCTTACCCTAGGAGACCCTCTGTTTATAATGAAACTAGGGAACAAAGAAAAAAAGAAAAAATGAAGTTTTGATAAACACAGGAGCAACATATTCAGTGTTAAATAAAGCTTTAATACCAATAACAGATGATTATGTTGTGGTAAAAGGGGTAACTAGCCAATCTGAAAAAGCCTATTTTTGTAGGCCATTGAAATATAAACTTGAGAAACAATTGGGAATTCACAGGTTTTTATATATGCCCAATGCTCCATCAGCACTTTTGGGCAGGGATCTATTGGAACTATTAGAGGTAAAAAAAAAAAAAAAAAAAAAAAAAAGGTTGAGGACCAACAATATATGGAATTGTTAAGCTTGATGTAGATAACTAATGAGGCTAAAGTTAGGAGTGAAGAGGAGATTTACAGGAAAATAATAGATCAGGTATTTTCTGGGGTTTGAGCTTCTAACATACCAGGAGAGCAAAGAATGCACCCCCAGTGCAAGTTAAGTTTAAAAAAAAGAAAACAACTAGTTAGAGTTAAGCAATACTCCCTGAAGAAAAGTTAAGGGATTAGCCTAGTGATTGAATTTTTTTTTCCAGCTAAAAAGCCTGATGGATCATAGCTGTTTATAGGATAACTGAGGATTTATGCCCAGTGCTTCCTAACCCTTACACTTTGTTAACTTGTTTAACACCTAAACTAACATGGTTTATTGTTTTAGGTTTAAAGGATGCTTTCTGTTGCCTTCCTCTCCATGAAGCCAGACAGAAAATTTTTGCATTTGAATAAAAAACTCAGCTCACATGGACAGTGCTTCTGCAGGAGTTCAAAAAAATTGCCCACCTTGTTTGGAGAACAACTAGCAAAAGATCTGGAATCCTGGGAAGCTGCACCAGGAAGACAACTGTTACAGTATGTGGACGACCTCCTGATAGCTACCAAAACTCAAGAGGCATGTCTGGAGTGGATGGTAAGCCTCCTAAACTTTTTGGGCCTACAGAGGTATTGCATATCCCAGAAGAAAGCCCAGATGGTGAAGCAAACAGTTATTTATTTGGGCTATGAGGTTAGTACTGGACAAAAAAACCTTCAGACAGGATCACAAGGAAGCAATATGCCAGACCCCAAAACCCCAGACAGTAGAAGAACTGAGAACTTTTCTAGGCATGACAGGGTGGTGCAGACTGTGGATTTCTAACTGTGGGTTGTTTGTTAAACCTCTCTATGCCCTGATCACAGAAGGGAGCAGGGATCTCCAAAAGAAGCAACTCGAGCCTTCAACCAGCTAAAGAAGGCTCTCATGTCAGCTCCAGCCCTGGGACTTCCAGATGTGAGTAAACCATTCTTTTTGTTCTCACATGAGAAGCAGGGGATTGCCTTGGGAATACCAGCACAAAACCTGGGCCCATATCACAGGGTACTCGCCTAAGCAGCTGCATGCAGCAGCTAAGGGATGGCCGGGGTGCCTCAGAGCCATTGCAGCAGCGGCAGCGAACATCCAAGGAGCACGCAAGTTCACCCAAGGGCAGAAGATGACTGTGCTAGTATCCCATACAGCGTCTGCAGTCCTAAAGTGAAAGGGGGACATTGGCTCTCTGTAGAAATTGGTTTTGTCCCCTTCAGCTGTTGTGGACTCCAGGACGGCATAGATATATGTAAACGAGAGATCTCTGTAGTTAGGTTTTAGAAGATTGGGTTTATTGTAAGGGATGTGAGGCCTTGCTATGAGCTGCCAGGCTGCAGCTCAGCGCAAGGCCTAGGAGGTGGGGGAAGGGAGAGGAAGGGAATGGAGGGGAGCAAGGACAAGGGCAGGAGGGAGAGGCGAGCAAGAGCAAGAGAGCGAGCCACCCCTGCAGACCCCTGATAAGGGGTCTTGAGGTGGGCAGGAACAGGATCTGTGCCAATGAGGTTACAGATACCTGACACTTCAGGGGAGGGGTACAGGTGTGGGATGAACCATTGGGGGGTGAGACAGAACATTCCATTTGACCTGGGTCTGGCTGCAGGTACTTTTCAGTTGGTCACACAACTGTTTCCCCATACATCCAGTATCCAATACATCTCAAACATCAAAACTTACTTTCAATTCTATCTCACTAACAGGTCCCACATTCTCAGAATATAGGCAATCATATTTATAGGGTTTTTTGGCTTCATCCTCCCCAACATCTCCCCCGTTCTTATTAACAACTAAAACGCTAGACACTGTCTTACTCATTACTTTTTGCACACACTGAAGTATGCAGGGAACTGCTACTAAAACTACAATTACTACTATTAGAACAATTAAACCTATCTTACAAAGTTCCTTTAGCCAAGGTGCAAAGCTCAAACCGTCAAACAAATTGTCCAGCCAAGATGGGTCATCTACTGTAATTTGGCTAGCTAAATCTCTCAATTCTTGCAATTGTTTGTGAATGGAAACAGAGTGATCAGATAAATTCATGCAGCACAAACCTTCAAAATCCTTTGAAAAAGGTACTCTAACTAAACAGGTTTTTCAGGGCTTCTGTCAGATAGACAGATGGTATCAGAGCCTGCAGACTTGGCTAAAGCAACCCAGACATTTGTCTTAGGTTGACTTACAGGTAAAGCTTCACTACAAAAACTAAAACAAGAAAACAAAAGTAGCATGCACGCGCGCAAATGATAAAACTCCAGTCTTTTCTTGGGCTGCTTTTGGCGGATCATCTTCTCCTGATGATTCTGCGCAGCTCAGGTCTGGGTGCTTGCTTCTTGGTTTGCAGCAGTACTGGCTGATGTGGGGGTCTCAGCGGGCTTTGATGCGTGGTACGGTTTCACGTTCTTTGCTGGAATCCATTTGAGTCCTTTTTCTGTAGAGGCTAATGCAAACCTCTTCACCCATGTTATAGGATTATATGGTCTTTCTAACTGTCTTGATTCTAAATTTTTAATTGAAACTGGGGGGTGTTCCTTCAGTTTTACCTTTTTATTGTTCAAGAAATGTCTGTAAATGTGGGGATCAGGCTCTTTTGCAGAGCTGTTCAGAAAATTATAAACATACTGAGCTTTCCCCCTTTTCTCTTGACTTAAAATACATTTTATGGTTTGGTGTGTTCTTTCTAGGGTACTTTTTAACAGTTGTTTAAAGTATGGAGAGCAGATGCCACTGTCCTTTATTGCTTTTCTTAATTCCTTTATTTCCTGAGATGGAATCGCTGTCCATGTTCTGGGACCTCCAGCTTGCTGGCTGAATATCACAGGCATGGCTAGAGGGTTTAAATTTTCCTCTTTGCGTATTTCGCGTGTGACTTCATGCCAGTCTGTCAGTTGAAGGTCATCAGAACATTTCTGTGGACCTTCCAAAATCGGGATAGGTGGTGGTGGGTCCTCAGATTTGAGAGAGCTGGCAGCTGTTAGGGCAAAAAAGTTCTCTGTCTGTCCTGTATTTGTTAGATTGGCTGCTATATTCCATCCTCCCCCTTCTCGTTGCACGGTTTGTGTGCGTAGCTGTGGTCCTGTGATGCTTGGGCACGATGCAAGATGCGGTGGCAGAGGCAGGGATGCAGGTGGCAGAGGCAGGAACGAAGGAGGTTCAGAGCCTGTCAGTGAAGACATGTGAGAAGAGCTTGGAGCTGCGGGAGGATTCCTCAGGCACTAAGCTGTTACTATAGCATGTAGGTTCGGAGGTGGAGGAGGCGCGGAAGGATACATAAAAGTCGCTATAGAATCACGTTGCTGTTGTGCTGTTTGCAGGGTCGCGGACAAATGAAGGGCAGCTGGAAGCTGTAGTTCTGTAGAAGCTGCTGATAGCTGTTGTGTCGGGGGCTGTGCAGCACGCGTGGCAGTGTGGACTATTTGGGATGGCAGTGTAACAAGATCCGGCTGGGCGCAGACATCGGCATGAGGCGCGCGGGAACGGAGAGGCTGTATGAAAGTCTGTGATGCGGCATGGCGCGTTGGCGCGAACTGCGCATGCGCGGGGTGCACAGGCTCGGTGCGTGGTGGCGTCATGGCGGCGGCCCGTAGCGGGTGCGCGGGAGGCGGCGGGGCCGCAGGAGCCGCAGCAGGGGCCGCTCCTGTGACCGCGGCAGGGAACTGGAAGGAGCCTGCGGGCGCAGGACACGCCGGGGCCGTGTCAGAGGGCAGCGCATCGAACCCCGTGGCAGCCGCGGCTTCTGGCGCTGCCATGGGGGCGGCAGGGATGGGAGGGCTGGCTGGGGCACGCCGTGGAGCAGGAACGGGGCGCGGAGGAAGAGCCGCTGCTTGTGCCGCGGGAGCGAGCTGCTCGTAGCTTGCGGGCTGAGCTGCGGCATTCCGCGGAGCGGGGACCGGAACGGGTTGCAGCATCCGCCGCGGCGGGGGGCTGGGGCGCTCCGCATACGCCGGAACACGCGGAGGAGTGACTGGCCTCTCTGCGCCATTGTGCACCAGCGGAGCCGCCGGCACAGCCGCCGGCAGCACCGCGGGCGTTGGCGCCGCCGCAGCTGTAGCGAGGGGGTCCTGTGCCGCTTGCAAAAGCGTCGCTGCCTGCTGAAATAGGCCAGCGACTGCAGTAGCTACCGCAGCAAACACGGTGGTCGGCTGGGCTGCGGGACCCGTGGCGGGGAGGGGGGGTACAGCCGGGGCCGCGTGGTAAGGTGGGGGTGGGGCCGCCGCGGTGCCAGAATTGAGAAGTGCCGCCGGGATGCCGTCAGTGGGTGGGCTCGCAGGGGCGGGGACGGGGCTCGGCGCGCTGGAGCGGGGGGAGGGAGGCCTGGTAACCGGAATCGGAGCCGTGAATGGGACCGAGGGCGCGGTGGGAGGGGTCACGGGGTCCGGTGGGGGGCTTGGGGCGGAGGGGACGGGCGCCGCAGCCACGCGGGTGGGGGATGGAGCCGCGGAAACCAAAACCACGTGGCGCGGAGGGGGGGAGGGGGGCGGTTTCTGCTGCAGACCCGCGGCCGCGCTGAGGAGATCTCCGGGACCATCGTGAATAGGTGCCGCGGCGTCTTTTGCAGCGAAAAGCTCAACGAGAGCTCTGCAAGCTGGGACGAGCTCAGCAACAGCGAAATTCTTCCGTGAAATATCATTAAAAAGTCTATTTCCAACTGATTCCCAAAAGTCTCTGGTAAAGACAGCTGAACGGTCAGCGTTGGGAAAGTTAACTAGAGTCCATTCTAAAAGGTCTTTCAGCTCTTGCTTATGTAAAGTACTATTATTGTAGCGTAGAAGATGCTTAATTTGTTTATAGAGATCTCTATCAAGGCTAGAGTGGGAATGCCCCATTTTATTTTATACCAGTGTAGCTCACCTCGATGTCGCAGAAGCAGGTCCTCACTTGAGATCCAACGTGGGGGTTGGCCAGACACTCCAGTCAGGTCTCAGGACTCTGCTCGGGGTCCCCCTCAGAGCTCCGGCTTCAGGCTTCACTCAGGAACAGCTTTTCCGTGCTCGGGGACTCCAACGTCCACTCAGCGCTTCAGTGCGGCAGTGCCAAGCAGTGCCCACGTGCGCTCAATGCACGTGGAAATTACCACGGCAAAGTTCCCTCCGTGAGCTCCAGTGGCCGCTGCTCGGCAGCAGCCTCTGTACTCGAGGGATGCCCGACAAAACCTCCTCAGAGCTCGAAGTGATCGCTACTTAGTAACGATCCTTGTGCTCAAGGTTTTGTCCTCGGCAACTTTAAAGAGCTTCAGCCTCACGCTGCCCAGCAACGATTTGCTGTGCTCACGACACCGAGTATACTACAACTGGTAATTTAGTTACCGTCCATGGGGAAGTCTCTCACAGCTTGAAAGGCTGGGTCCGGCGTTTTCCACGTTGAGCGTCACTTGTAGAAATTGGTTTTGTCCCCTTCAGCTGTTGTGGACTCCAGGACAGCATAGATATATGTAAACGAGAGATCTCTGTAGTTAGGTTTTAGAAGATTGGGTTTATTGTAAGGGATGTGAGGCCTTGCTATGAGCTGCCAGGCTGCAGCTCAGCGCAAGGCCTAGGAGGTGGGGGAAGGGAGAGGAAGGGAATGGAGGGGAGCAAGGACAAGGGCAGGAGGGAGAGGCGAGCAAGAGCAAGAGAGCGAGCCACCCCTGCAGACCCCTGATAAGGGGTCTTGAGGTGGGCAGGAACAGGATCTGTGCCAATGAGGTTACAGATACCTGACACTTCAGGGGAGGGGTACAGGTGTGGGATGAACCTTTGGGGGGTGAGACAGAACATTCCATTTGACCTGGGTCTGGCTGCAGGTACTTTTCAGTTGGTCACACAACTGTTTCCCCATACATCCAGTATCCAATACATCTCAAACATCAAAACTTACTTTCAATTCTATCTCACTAACAGGTCCCACATTCTCAGAATATAGGCAATCATATTTATAGGGTTTTTTGGCTTCATCCTCCCCAACAGCTCTCCCCACAGAGATTCCTGAAGTACCAAGATGTTGAGATTGTGGTAACTAACATTGTGAACCCAGCTTCCTTCCTCAGCATGAGTATGGGAGAACCAGTGATCCATGACTGCCTGGAGACCATTGAAGCCACCTACTCCAGTTACCTGGATCTGAAGGACACCCTGCCTGAGAATACTGAGACCTGGTCCACCGATGGAAGCAGCTGTGTCATCAGTGGAAGGCATGCTGGGTATGTGGTTACCATGAGCAGAGAGGTAATAGAGTCTGGACCATTATCAACCAACACCTCGGCGCAGAAGGCTGAAATAACTGCCTTAACTTGGGCTTTAGAGCTGGCAAAAAGAAAGTTAATATCTACACAGACTTAAGTTATGCATTTGAGGTAGTTCATGCACATGGAGCCATCTGGAAAGAAAGACGACTGTTGAATTGACAAGCAAAAAAGTATTAAACATGCACAAGAGATAATAAAACTTGGAGGCAGTCCAGCTACCTGAAAAGGCAGCCATCATGCATATCAAGGCACACCAAAAAGTGAGCTGTGAACTGGATGAAGAAAACAAGCTGGCGGACAGAAAGGCAAAAGAAGCAGCTAAAGGTGAGATAGGCAGTCTTAATTCCAGATGGGCAAATTTCCATTGAAGGCAAGCCAAAGCACAGTAAAAAAGACAAGAAGGGTGGGCTATTACAGATAAAAGGAGAGGAAGACTTATGTTCCCCCTCTTACATGCTATAGTCATTAGTGAAAGAGGAATATGAAAAAAACACATTGGGGAATAAATTAATTATTTGAAAGATAGAATCATAGCTAGAAATTTGTAAAATATAGTAATTTAGGTGACTTGCCAATGTAGCCTTTGCCTCCAAACTAATCCCAAAAATATTTTTAAACCAGAGCTTGAGCAAATTGGGAAAAGATATGTACTGAGCAGCAATACCAAATTGATTTTTCAGAACTACCCAGGAAAGGAGGGTACCAAAACCTATTGGTATTAACAGATACCTTTTCAGGGTGGCCAGAAGCTTTCCCTACCAGAACTGCCAAAGTGCAAGAGTTACCAAAGCAGTGTTACAAGAAATAATACCATGCTTTGGAGTCCTAGCCACAATGTTTTTAGATAGGGGGCCATATTTTATTTCAAAATTGTGTAGCAAATTAAGCAGCAAATTATAAAACTGGGGCTCAAACCAGAGAACTAGATGGACCAGTACATGATGTATAGCCTGGGGATTATGTATTCATAAAGTCTTCTGCAGAAAAAACTTTGGAACCACGGTGGGAGAGACCATTCCAAGTGCTCCTCATCATCTTTAATACAATCAAGATCAAGGAATAAAGCACCTGGATCCATCACTCGGAAGTGAAGAAAGCTCCTGAGAAACTTTGGAAAGTTATATTGGGTGACAATGAACTAAAATTAAAACTTTCTTGGGAAAATAAATGATAAGTATAATATAACAACTTTTTGAAAAATAGGAAAGCTTGTAATTGTAATGGGTAATCAAATAGGTATAGCCTGGAAAGTTGTGGCATTTATGACCATCACTATAGCCACAGCTAATGCAGCACCACTGCATTAGAATGTGACTGGTAAATATAAGTGCCAAGGGAAAGCTTATGATTTTATCTCCTGTAAGTTTCTGATTCAGATGCTAAAGGTTACAAATGTAACTGTGTAAGAAAACTTAATTTAACTTGTGCATTTGTAACTTTGTCAAAATTGAAGAATGTGATTTTTCCTATTAGGCACATATTGTATCCCACCAACATATAAAAGCAAACGTGACTACTGTTCAAGAAATATTGTCTGTGCCTATAGAGATGAACTTAACTTTAGTTGCACAATTATTGAAACACCATGGATTAAAGAAGATAAGAAAAAAATTAGAAAGAAAGAGATCTTTGATTGCAATGCATCATGACACAGAGACTATACAGAGTACTTAAAAGTTAGTAGAAGGCCCATCCCATCATTGGTGGGATGTGCTTTTGGGGTACTCACCAGCTGCAACTGGTTTGCTCAATACCTTGGTTTATTTGATTATTGTTTTGTTTAATTTTGTTGGTATAAGTTTGATTTTGTTTGTTATAATATTTTTTTTAAAATTTGAGAATGCTGAAGGGACTAGCAGATTTAACTTTAATATTAAGAGCATAGTACAGTTTTAAAGGACCCCCTACCACAGTTTTGCTAGATGAAGAAGAATTTACGTATTAGTAAAAGAATTTACTAACTTTGAAGAAGGAGTGGGGAAATGAGACATGACTTTAAAGAGTTAAGACTTTAGCTAAGGGTTAGAAGCAATTTATATTGATCAAGATGTAAGTTAGATTAGTAAATGGTAGGTTAATGATTATTAGATGCCCAAGCTAGAGCTAACTGTTATATTATGAGCTTGTTTATAGAAAAAGTGGAGTAAGTGAAGCGTCATAAGAACAGATTGAAACCAGTAAGAACAATGGCCAGCACCTGGACTTGGTATCAATCAATCACGAAGCAGAGGACCTTGGATCGTGCCAGAGGGTCACAGAGACCTGACGAAGACTCTCCTGACTTCATCCTTTGAGACCACTGGCCCAATTTGAGACCACCGACCCAATTCAAGAGAAGAACTGCGCATGTGTGAAGGACTAATAGCCTCATTTTAACACAGAGTGGGGATGGGAGGTGCTGGGGTTATGCATATGTATTGTATGTAAGATCTTGGAAAATAAATAGAGAGCAAAGAGCCTTGTTCAGGGCGCCCACGCCTTTCGGAGATGACTCCCGTGCCACCCGCCAGTGAATAAACATACCACATTCTAACTTTAATTAGTTAGAGGGTCTTTGTCCATGACTATATCGGTTTTCAGTGACTCAGAACCATCTCAGCTGGATCTGGGCAGAAATCCATCATGGAACAGTGCAGGTGGCCTGAGCTGGGCTGGGAGTTTGAGGGCCTCAGCAAGATGGAAATGCTGAGCAGAACTAGGAGAGAGTGGGGACACTGGGATCAGCTGGGGGGAATTGGGAGAGACAGGAGAGGGTTGGTGTAGCATTGAGAGGTGTGGTGGGTTTCTAATAATTTTTGATGAGTTCTTGTTAAGTTCTTGTTAACGTATTATCCCAATGGTTTGTTCCTGTTGCCCCCCCTTGATGGTTTAGTTCTACTTCAAGTTTTCCCCTCCCTTGCCAAGCTGTCATTCACCCCTAGACACACCTGTTGCTTTATCCACCTGATGTCAATACTCCCAAACCACTGCCCTTACTTCCAGAGGTTTCTCTGTCAATCCTAAACTCTGCCTGGGATTTCCCCTTTTCCATGACACTCTGTTGATGCACATGACCCTTTCCATTCCTCTTACCTTCCTGACTGGCTGTCAGACTGAGGGTCCCTCCTCTCGTCCCTCCTTTTTGTGTCCCTCATTGGTTGGGAAAATGTAACCTCCCCTTGAACCTCTTCCAGTTAAAAGAGACTGTAAAGGCAGGCTTTTTCAGGTTTTGGCCGTGGGACCCCTTGGGGAATAAACCTCTGAGAAGCACATGGAAAAATACTCTCTGTCCTTTGCTCCAATCCAAGACGTACCACACTGAGAGCCACAGGGAGTAGGCAGTTCTGCTCAGCACCGCTATCCAAGCTCGAGGAACAGCGAGCACAGAGGTGGCCACTCCAGGCACAAGGGGCCAGGGTGTGTGAGCTAGCCAGGCAAATCTGGCCCATACTGTCAACTGGCACCCAACATGAGGGCTTTTTAAAGAGCCCAGCAGTCCAGGCTGTTTGTTCCAGCTTCTTTGGATGTCCCGGAATTTGTAGCTTTTGGCATGCCAGAGCTCTGGTTCGAGCCATCACTTTTTGGTTGGCGGAGCTCACCAGAGAGGAAAAGGTTGCTTCCTAGCACTGGGAGGTTTTTCCAGGATCGGGGACCTGCTTGTAGCTTTTTTTTTGCTTCAGAGATGCCAGGAGCTGGTGAGTAGGAGCTGCCCAGCTCATGGGCTCAGGCAGTTTGGGTTAGAGTAGGTGCAGGCGGCATCAGAACTTGTTCTGGTGGCGTGCCAGCCTTGGTGAGTGCAGGCAGGACTCAGCGCAAGTTGCCGTCCTGGCGCATGGGCTTGGGTGGTTTAGGGTGCGCGGTGCAAGTGATCAGGTATCCCCGCAGCCATGAAGGCTCAGTGTGAGCAGCCACTGTTGCAGGATGAGCTGGCAGGAAGCTGCATGACCTGTTGGAGCGACTGCTGTTTGCAGTCTGCAGTTTTGTGTTGGGTTGCGGTGAGGAGCCGCATGGCACAGCTCCAGTACCTCAGCAGACGTGGTGGGTGCAGTGGGACTTGGCAGGAAGCAGTGGCACGGTTTCATGGTGGCAGGCGGTGCCTTGGCACAGGCGGTGCCTTGGCTCAGCGGGAGCCTGGCGCAATGTAGCAGCAGGCAGCGGGCTGTCCCTGAGAGCACCTGGGTTGACAGTGACCATGTGGCAACGGCAGTGGCTGTGTGGCACAGTCATGTGGCAGGCAGCAAGACTGTGAAAAACCTGCAAGGATGCAGGCACAGTGAGGTGTCCTGGCATCCTGGGTGGTCTCTGGGCTTCTTTTTTCTGTTTTGTTTCTCCTTTTTACTGTAAGGGTTGGACTCTTGCCATGGACAGGAATGTGTGCTCACGTGTCCTCATGGCAGAGAGACATATACCTCCAAGTTGGGGAAATCCTGGTGGGAAGATGGGGCTTTCAAGGGGTTTGATGAAGAGGTTTGTCTGGTGGTTGTTTCTCCATTTCCCAAGAATGGGTTGGAAAGATATTAGAACTGTGATTTTTTTGGGGATGCTTTGGGAACTATTTTAACAAATTTGACTCAGAAGGGGGATTCTTCTGGAGATGACTTCTATCCTTTGTTTCTGAAAATTCAATTGGTGATTAGAAACCAGGAAAGAGAGAAAGGGAGAGGGAAAGAAACAGCCACTGCGGCCATCCCCAGTTTTACCTGAAGCCCGTGTTCACCAAACCCTTAATCCTGGTCGCTCTTCCCCTACCCCAGGCGGATTGGAGAGAGAATCTTGCAGAGATATAAAAGTGCAAGATAGCTACCGTCTTCCTGGCTTCCTACAATCCTCTCGGGACCTCAGCTCTGCCAGCATGGTCGCAGCTGACAGTGACCCTTCTCTGAACCCTAATTCCAATCATTTTTTCCTAGTTGAAAATCCTCATGTTGTCTCTTTGTTCACAAATCTACAAAATGGCCCCCAGGGGGCACAAGATGGTGGAGGACACATGGCATGGTCTCAACCATGTGCTTCTTCCCACAATCCCTTTCTCCTTGTCTCCTTCCTTCCTTCCTTCCTCCCAACCTCTTCCTGTCACCTCACCCCTCCCTGCCCCCAGGTACCACCCCTTCCTTAGCATCAGCCCCTTTGGCTCCTCCCCCATGCCAGTCAACCTGACCCCTCCCCTTGTTCCACCCATGGCTCCACCCATTGATCTGCCCTGATGATATAACTGGGAATCTCTGCCCCCTTTGGTAACTCCATCCAGGTTTCCACCCTTGTTTGTGTAGCCCAGCCCACCCTCTTCTGACTTCTGCGTCCCAGGGTCCCACATCCATTTCCCATGGTCCAGAACCTGGAAGTGGCTGGCCTTGGGGCCAGAACCCAGAACTAAAGGTCATTCCTTTTGCTGCTCCTGTTACCTATAATTGCAGGGGTACCCATCCTAAATAGGAACCCTTTTCTTATCAAAATAAAAAGGAGCTTTACAGAGCTCAGAATGAATTTGGTAGGAAAGGTGAATTTTTGAAGGCTTATTAAAGGCCACCTTCTCATCAAATGTGCTGGTCCCTAGTGACCTAAAGGATTTGTTTTCATGTTTACTTACCCCCACAGAATATGTTCTGTAGGAAAGGACATGGAAAAGGTTACTCGGAGATCTGTTTCCTGAACTTTTGCAAAGCCTTGACTGTGCAGTTGACGCACAAAATAATCCTATTACAACTGAACATATGAGTGGCGAAGATGAATGGTCTGAGGCATGCAAGCAGGCAGGGGAGATCCCTTGGCCTGTGCTTGATAATATGAAGGACGCTGCCAAAAAGGCTTTTCAAATTATGCCTACTAAAGATCCTAGGCAAAGTTATATCCCTATTAGACAATCCCCTTGTTGAGGATTAGATTTGTTCCTTTTTGTCTTAAAGAATTTTTCCCCATAAGTTACTAGGAAACAAAGTGCTGATACTCAGAGGGTATTTGACTAACACAAAAAGATGTGGCCTGGAGAAAGAGGATCACACGAATTTTCGGGGAGGGAAAAAGGACAGGGCTGGGGAGAGCTGGGTTTCTTTTTTTTTCTGTTTGGGGCATTGAGGAGGCACAGTCGAGCAGCTGCTTACTGTGTGAAGAGTCCACTGTTAACGGAGGGTCCAGTCCTGGGAATTCTACCACCATCCATCATCTGCTGGAGTGCCCAGGAATTCAGAGCCCCCTTCGCCTGCCCTGCTGGAGCTGGGCCAGCCTCATCCAGCCATCGCGGCTTCTTCAGCACTGCTTACTTTGCCGGGACACCCCCTTTTTGCCTGCCAGGACACCCCCCCATTGCCTGCTGGGGATAACCCACCATTTTCCAGCCATCAGCCTGGGAGTTGCCACCGTTCCAGCTTGGTGCTCTTGGGGAGGGACCCAAGAGATCAGACTGCCCCGGGCTTGTGAAACAAAGCCCCTTGATGTTCTTAGTTCTATTTTTTATTATTATTGCTGTAGTTGTTGTTGTTTGTTTCCCTTGTTATACTTACTAGTAAAGAACAGTTATTCCTTTCCACACAGCTCTGCCTGAAAAAACTCCTTTAATTTTCTAAATTATAATAACTTGGAGGGAGGAGATTGGAATTCACTGTTCCTAGAGAGGCCTGCCTCTCCCTAGCAGATACCTTTCTTTCAAATCAAGACAGATTTTGGCACCCAGTAGTGGGGCAAGAGGGCATTGAGAGAAAAAAGGAATAACAGTTCTTAAGTGCCTACATTGTTGTGTACTGGATATCATGTGGTCTGGCTTAACCTGGTTCAGGTGGCATGTGGTGGGGGCAGTATTTCTCCCATTTGCAGGCCCTTACCTAAATATGGGCCCTGTAACTAAGGCAACAGTGGCTGTCATCCAGTTTACTATATGGGTTAACAAGGTGAGGAATTTGTGGATTTTTAATTTCCTCTGGAAGGCAAGCACATGGATTCAGGGCTACCATACACTAACTGTGGGTTTCTGGAGTCACTTTAACAACGGTACCTACTGTGAAGAAATGACACCAGGGGAAATTTTTCCACAACCCTTCACCCAGCTCTTTGGGTCTACCCCACCAGTCTTTGAAGGGTTCAGATCTCTGAATGTTAATGACATCATACAGTGGCTGGTGTTGCTGGTATGCCTGTTCTGTTTAGCATTTAGAGATAAGGGGAGACTGACCTGGATAACCACCCTGATACCACCCCTAGAGAATAAGGATACTGCCCCACAGCCTGACCCTCAGAAATAAACCACCCAGACTGGGTAAAGGAGATCCATGAGATGGGCCAGATGCTGAGGGAGTACCTTTCCCCTGTAGTAGCCTCATTAGCCCCAGCTGCTGGGAAACCCTCCCCCTGCCCCAACAAAGGAGAGTCTGATGGTGCAGCAGCGGAACCCACAGACGTTACAACTGTCCAGGTTCCAGCTGAACCACAGGGGCAGCCACAGCCAGCAGCAGTGGCCCCTGTGGAAACAAAGAAGTATAAGGTGAAATCAGAGCACCCAGGCAACAAGGATAAGAAAGGAGGGCCCTCACAACCCGCGGGGGAGTCAGAGTTTGAGATCATCACCAAGTCCCTGACATATGAAAGTCTCCGTAATCTGCAAAAAGATCTTGCACGATGGGGACGTGAGGCTTATACAGGTTACTTCAGGTCTGGGACCTTATAGGTACAAGCGTGCAACTAGATAGTAGTGAGGCAAGGAATTTGGGACCCTTGACCCAGGACTCAGGTGTGAATCAGGTATTCGTAAGGGAGCCAGGGCCCCTTTCCCTTTGGGAGCGGCTTTTAATGAGTGTAAGGGAGAGGTTTGTCCACAGAGACAGAATGCAGGAGCACCATCACAGAATGCGCTGGAAGACCCTTGAGGAAGGGATCCAACAGCTGAGAGAAGTGGCGGTATTGGAGGTACTCTTTGGGAGGGGTGGACAGCATGATAATGACCCCGACAAAGTCAGGTGCACAGGGCAAACCATCTCAATACGCCACATTCATTGCAACATTTAATGCTGATAACAACCGAGAGACAGTGGGTTCTGTCACCAACAAGCTCAGAAATTATGAGAGTATGATCAGTGGCCCAATGCAGGCTCAGGTCTCTGCCGTGGCTAAGGAACTCAGGGAGAAGATGGAGGAGGTGACAGAGGAGATAAGGGAGGTGAGGGAGGAGATGAGGAGGAACAGTTCCCATGTGGCACCGGTGCGAGTTACAGGCCCCAGAGTCAGAGCTCAACGGCCCCCAGCTAGAGAGAGAGGGTACACCCCACGAGCTGACCTGTGGTTCTTTCTGAGTGACCATGGGGAAGACATGGGAAGGTGACATGGGAAACCCACTTCTGCCCTGGCAGCACGGGTGCGTGAGCTCAAGGAGAGAAACACTAACCGAGGGGTTCCCACTAAGATGAAGGTAGCCTCAACATCGCATGACCAAGCTGCCAGGTATTATAGAAGTGAGGATATGTCAGATCCCAGAGGTGAAGGAACCTCTACCATGTGTGGCCAGGAAAGGAATAATGACCAGTGCTAGAGGGATCCTGCCTCTAGCCAGGGAGAGGCACAGGAAAATCGAGTCTTTTGGGTGGTGCAGATCCCATGGCCTGGCACATCAGAGCCACAGAAATATTGTAGTGGTGCAAGAGTTGTTTTATTGAGTTATTTAGTTATTTTTGTAAGATTTATAAGTTATTTTTGTAGTGGTTCAGTCCACTGTAGCCCCCTGTGTTCAGTAATAATTTCCCCCTTATGAGTTAGTTATATTACCAGACGTTTTATGCCAATCATTCCTTCCCTGCACCTGTCCCTGTCAATCCCCCCTCTCTCCTCTTGGTCGCCCTGTCTGTCACTTCAAGGCCCTTCCCTGGATTCTGGAAAGATCCAGGAGAGGTGTCGAGTGATAGGCTGGTGCCCGGGGAATTCCCTCCTCCCCTCTTGTGATTTGTTCCCTGTTCAGAAGTTGATACCCCATGTTACACCCTTGTGTTCCCTGGTTGGCTGACCCCTTGTCACCACCCCTGGATCCTCCCCTGTTTATAAGTGGCCGCAAGGCTTTGATCTGGGCTCTCTCTGGGCAGCAGTGGTCTGAGGCAGAGCACCTTGCCAGACTCCCCTTAATAAACTACCTTCTACTCTGCTCAAGAGAGTTGACCCTTTTTCTGTTGCCGCAGTCGTAACGCCATCAGATCCACTCAACTTTGTGGGGAACCAAGAACCCACCAGAAGGAGGTTACTCGCTCTGCCTGTAACCCCGACCGATCCAAGTTGCCGCAGTGCAGAACTGAGCTAGCTTGTGGTCAACGCCTGCTAGGCGTGAGGGACACAGCAACAAAATATGAAGCTTTAGTTGATACTGGTTCGCAGTGTACACTGATACCATCGGGACATGTGGGGACAGAACCTATTTCCATTGCCGGGGTGACGGGGGGATCACAGGAATTGACTCTGTTGGAAGCCGAGGTGAGCCTGACCGGGAAGGAGTGGCAGAAACATCCAATTGTGACTGGCTCAGGGGCACCGCATATTTTAGGCATAGACTTCTTCCAGAATGGCTATTACAAAGACTCTAAGGGACTCAGGTAAGCTTTTGGAATAGCAGCTGTGGAGGCAGAGGGCATTAAGAAATTGAATAGCTTGCCTGGACTGTCGGAGAACCCATCTGCAGTAGGACTCCTAAAGGTAGAAGAGCAACGAGTTCCAGTTGCCACCTCGACGGTGCACCGCCGACAGTATCGGACAAATCGAGATGCCGCGATTCCCATCCACAAGATGATCCGTGAGCTGGAGAGCCAAGGGGTGGTCAGCAAAACCCACTCACCCTTCAACAGCCCCATCTGGCCTGTGCGCAAGTCTGACGGAGAATGGAGATTGACTGTGGACTACCGTGCCTTGAACGAAGTGACTCCACCATTGAGCGCTGCTGTGCCAGACATGCTGGAACTCCAGTACGAGCTGGAGTCCAAGGCAGCAAAATTGTATGCCACAATTGACATTGCTAACGCATTTTTCTCCATTCCTCTGGCTGCAGAATGCAGGCCTCAGTTTGCTTTCACCTGGAGGGGCGTGCAGTACACCTGGAACCGATTGCCCCAGGGGTGGAAACACAGCCCCACCATCTGCCATGGACTGATCCAGGCTGCACTGGAAAAGGGTGAGGCTCCGGAGCACCTACAGTATATCAATGACATCATTGTATGGGGGAACACAGCAAAGGAAGTGTTTGAGAAAGGAGAGAAGATCATCCAAATTCTCCTGAAAGCTGGTTTTGCCATCAAGCAGAGCAAGGTCAAGGGACCTGCCCGAGAGATCCAGTTCCTGGGAGTAAAGTGGCAAGATGGACGGCGGCAGATTCCCACTGAGGTCATCAATAAGATCACCGCAATGTCTCCACCGACCAGCAAGAAGGAAACACAAGCTTTCCTAGGCGCCATAGGTTTCTGGAGAATGCACATTCCTGAGTACAGCCAGATTGTGAGCCCTCTCTACCTGGTCACCCGCAAGAAGAACGATTTCCACTGGGGCCCTGAACAGCAACAAGCCTTTGCCCAGATCAAGCAGGAGATCGCTCATGTGGTAGCACTTGGCCCAGTCAGGACAGGACCAGATGTGAAGAACGTGCTCTACTCAGCAGCCGGGAACAATGGCCTGTCCTGGAGCCTTTGGCAGAAGGTGCCTGGGGAGACTCGGAGCCGACCACTGGGATTCTGGAGCCGAAGCTACAGAGAAGGAAATCTTGGCCGCCTATGAAGGTGCTCAAGCTGCCTCAGAGGTGATTGGCACAGAAGCACAACTCCTGCTGGCACCTCGGCTACCAGTGCTGGCGTGGATGTTTAAAGGAAAGGTTCCCTCCACCCATCACGACACTGACACCACATGGAGCACATGGATTGCCCTCATTACTCAGCGCGCCCGCATTGGAAACCCAAATCGCCCTGGGATTTTGGAGATAATTACAAACTGGCCAGAAGGTGAGAACTTTGGTCTCACAGATGAAGAGGAGCAGGAACAAGTGACTCGTGCCGGAGAGGGTCCACCATACAACCAACTGCCAGCAGAAGAAACACGCTATGCTCTTTTCACTGATGGTTCCTGCCGCATTGTAGGGATGAACCGGAAGTAGAAAGCAGCCATATGGAGCCCCACACGACAGGTTGCAGAAGCCACTGAAGGAGAAGGTGGGTCAAGCCAACTTGCTGAACTCAAAGCGGTTCAACTGGCCCTGGACATTGTTGAAAGAGAGAAGTGGCCAAAGCTCTACCTCTACACTCTGATTCGTGGATGGTGGCCAATGCTCTGTGGGGTTGGCTGGACAGTTGGAAAAAGGCCAATTGGCAGCGTAGAGGAAAGCCAATCTGGGCTGCAGATGAGTGGAAGGACATTGCCACTAGGGTAGAGAAGCTACCTGTCAAAGTCCGTCATGTAGATGCCCATGTCCCCAAGAGTCGGGCTAATGAGGAGCACCGAAACAACGAGCAGGTAGATCAAGCTGCAAAGATAGAGGTGTCAAAGATAGACTTAGATTGGCAACACAAGGGAGAGTTGTTCCTAGCTCGATGGGCCCATGATGGCTCAGGCCATCAGGGCGGAGATGCCACCTATAAGTGGGCACGAGACCGAGGGGTGGATCTAACCATGGACAGTATTTCTCAGGTTATCCACGACTGTGAGATGTGTGCTACCATCAAACAGGCCAAGCGGGTGAAGCCCCTATGGTATGGCGGGCGATGGTCCAAGTATAAGTACGGGGAAGCCTGGCAGATTGACTGCATCACCCTTCCCCAAACCCGCCAAGGCAAGCGCTACGTGCTGACCATGGTGAAAGCCACCACTGGATGGTTGGAGACCTACCCTGTGCCTCACGCTACTGCCCGGAACCCCATCCTGGGCCTTGAAAAGCCAATCCTGTGGAGACATGGTACCCCTGAGAAAATTGAGTCTGACAACGAGACTCATTTCAAGAACAGCCTTATAAACACCTGTGTTATAAATAAGATCTATTCAAATAATCTATGTTTTAGTTACTTAATTGTTAAGTAATTCCATTAAGATTGTTAATGCTAGTTCTGTATAAAGAATTTGCCTTATTCCTGTTTTAATATTAATTTATCACTTTATTTACTTGTTTGTTAATTAAGAATTCACCTTATTACCTGTATCTCTGCTCCCATTTGTCAGATAGAGTCTGAATATGCAAATAAAAAGAACACTGGAATTCTGGGAACGACTCAAGAACGAGAGACTCTGAAAAGCAAGGAACCAAAGTAGAATCCAGGACTGAAGTCGCACTTTAGACTAGTGCAAAAGGTACGGGCGTCCGCCGAAGGAGCTTTATTTAGTCACTGTGACCTAAGAAGAAGTCCCCCATCGCTGGATGACCCCTGATCAGCAAAGCAAAACGGACTCCCCAGCAAGGGAAAAAAGCCCGTGAGGGGGGGTGGGAGTCCCCAGCTTTGCTGTGGAGTGAAGCCGTGTGTGTACCTCCTCCACGTTGCCAAGGGAGAAAGCAGGCTCCCCCAGGGCCAAGCTTGATAATAAAGAAACATTCAAAAGAGCAAGTCTCTGACTCTCTTTTTTTTTCCTGAACAATTTTTGGGGGCTCCTCCACGGGATCTGGCCACGCCTGAAGAGGGACTGAAGACGGGACGGCCGCTCGCCCTTCGGACCTCCAGGATAGCTGGCCAAGCGGGAGCAGCCTGGGACCGGCAACGAGGAGGAAGCGCCGGAGGGTGAGCATTCCGGCGGTGGGTAAAGGAGACGTGCGAGTGCGAGTGTGAAAGAGTCGGGGGCCGGCAGCTCGGACCCCCGGAACTGATTGTGGACCCCTCGGTACTGCGGTTTTGGACCTCCATGAGGGGGCCAACCAGGAAAAGGGGGAAGCGAGAGAAACTAGTGAGTGAGGCGTCTCCTTAGGGGCAGAAAGACCCCCCCCTGGGTGTGCAGGGGAAAACAGAGTGTGAGTGGCACGCATTAGGGGCAGAAAGACCCCCCCCCGGGCGTGCAGGGGAAAACAGAGTGTGAGTGGCACACATTGGGGGCAGGTCCCCCCCCTTAAAGGCTAGAGTAGCCTAGGAGGGTTTAGAGTCCCTGGAGGGGCGGGAAAACCGTACCAGGGTTGACAGGGTGTCCCCAGACACTGCAGGTGCCGAGAGCTCATGAAAGTCCCTGCTTCCCAGGACTGAGCCAGACGCACCGGAGAGGGTGTGCTGCCGCGGTCTCAGGGAGGAGGCCGTAAACCCATAGCCTGAGGACACCGGGGTGGGGAGTCAGCTTGGAGGCAAGGCGGGAATCCTGCACACACACAGTCATCCCTCTTGCCGAGGCTGCTTCGCTGGGGAGAAGTAGTCAAGCCAGTCCTGGTGGAAGGCAAAGGGGTCGGGCCCTGCTGGGGTTGATCCTTGGAAACAAGGAAGGGATACCCCCCCAGGTAACCCGTGCGGAGTCTTGACCTCTTACCTCCATTTCAAAAAGTGAAGAGGGGAACGGTACTAGTGACAGGGCAGTCTAGTCCGGGGTTCGGATTGAAGGTATCCGGCCCTGGCAGGGGCTAAGGCGTGGGAAGGCCTTGAGGCCCGGAAGGGGATGCCAGTACTAGGGACCCTGTCGTGCGCCGCAAAGCGTGTCCAGAGTCTCAGGGGTGAGGCAAGGCATGGGGGTACAGAGGGAGGTGAGGTCATTAGGACTCACCTCAAAGGGGTCAGAGGAGAGTCTGAGCCCCTGGTGTGAGTAAAGTGTGAGCGTCCAAGAAAGTGAAGAAGGTTGGGGAAAGTGAGTAGAAAGAGAGAGAGTTTGTTCCCTAATGAAAGCAAAAGTGTAGGAAAGCATAAAGTTTAGAAGTTTTATGTTGGAGTGTTCAAGAATTGAGTCAAGAGATTTGAAGTAGAGTGAGAAAAGCCAAAGAATTTTTTTTGCTTAAAAAAACCTGTGTTGCCCATCAGTAGAGGGCACCTTTGAATTTTTTTCAGTTTAAAGAAAATGGGACAATGTACTAGTAAGAAGAAGAAATCCCAAAAGGAAAATAACAAAGTGAAGAGTATTCCACCTGGTAGTCCCTTAGAACAACTTTTAGCTAAATGGGATTCTTTAGAGGCCACGAAAGGACTAGATCAGGTTAAAATGGTGTTTTATTGCACAGAAGTCTGGCCAAAATTAAAATTACCAGGAGAGTGGCCATGGTTTGGAACACATGATGAGTGGATGTGCTATCAGTTAAACCAGTACCTAAGAACTCAGGAAGATCCAGACGTAAACCAGTTAGCCTATGCTGCTTGTTGGCAAAAGAGAGCCACGAGTAAAGAGAATATAAAAGTCTGCAAATTAAAAGAAAAAGAAAAGTGTGAAAGAAAGGAAGAAAAAGAAGAAAGAAAAGAAACTAATCAAAGATGGGACCCTCTAGACCATTTACTCCCCTCCAATTTACCCAGAGGTGCCCCAAGTCCCTCAAAATCCCCTCCCAGTTCCCCTACTAACTTCCCCAAGTCAAACTCAAACTCCTTCAGAACCCTCTCCTCCTCTTCCCCCAGTGGTTCCATCATCACCCCCCCTTAACACCTCTCCTCCCCAGTCCTTAGTACCTTCTCCCCCTTCTCTCCCAACAGCCCCTTTGTCACCTTCTTCCAATAGTCAAAGTTCTTTAGCCCCAGTCATAACCCCTTCAGTTTCCCAAAACACAACCTCTTCCCTAGCCCCCCTTCCTCCCACAGTACCATCCTCTGTTTCTCCCCCTACAGATTTTACTACCTCCCCATCACTTACAGCAATTCCCATGCCACCTCCTAATTGGGAGTTAACCAAAACCCCTACAGACTCCTGTGAGTCATCCCATTCTCCTGGAAACCCCCAGGAATCTCTAACCCAGACAGTGTTATCAGTTAATAATGTGAGTGAAGGACCCTGTTGTAACACAAGGTCAAAAGCCTTAAAGCCAGAAAGACTTTTTCCCCTCAGGGAAGTGCCTATGGGAGGAGTGATTGGAGGAGTGGGATTTGTAAATGCCCCATTAACAGCCTCTGAGGTAAGAGGACTTAAGAAAGAGCTAGGAAATTTAGTTGAAGATCCCATAGGTATTGCCACACAGGTAGACCAATTCCTTGGACCCAATGTTTATACAGGGGGAGAGTTGAATTCTAATTAAACATCTTGTTCTCCCCTGAGGAAATATGAATGATTAGAACAGCAAGTATCAGAATCTGGGAAAGGGAAAATAGGTTGGGGCCACCTGGAGATCATAAATTACCGATAGCTGACCCGGGGTGGGACCCAAATCGAGAAGAAAGACAAAACATGAGAGACTATAGGTCCTTGATACTAAGAGGCATAAGAGAATCTGTCCCCAGAGGGAATAATACTAAATTAGCTTTTGATGGGTGCCAAGAAAAAGATGAGACTCCTGCCACTTGGCTAAATCGATTAAAAAGAAATTTTCAATTATATTCAACCATAGACCCTGATAGTCCTGAGGGACAAGTAATTCTAAAAGTGCAGTTTGTAACAGTCATGGCCAGATATACGGAAAAAATTAGAAAAAAAATCGAAGATTGGCAGGAGAAAAGTATTAATGAATTATTAAAAGAAGCCTTAAAAATTTACCTGAGGAGAGAAGAATAAAAAGCTAGAGGTCAAGGCTCGCATTATGGTAGCTGTAGCAAGAGAAAGTACTGGAGTAGCAGAAAACCAGAGAAACTCCTCTTTGAAATCTAGTGGAGGAGGACCAAGACCCTCATTTAAAGAGCCAAGGTCACCCATAGTACCACCATGGGTAAATTTAAAAAGAAGTAATCCAGGAGAGAATAGAGCTTGTTATTACTGTGGTGAAATAGGGCATTTAAAAAGGGAATGTAAGAAATTATCCCTTGATGAAGCTATTGCAAAGGAGCAAGATGCCCTGGAGAGGGTGTTGAAAGGGGAGGATTAGGGGTGTCAGAGGCTCTATAAAATAGGGGACCCAATAGAACAACAAGATGAGCCTCTAGTAAACTTTGATGTGGGGCCCCAAAGTGAAGAATATGAATTCTTAGTAGACACAGGGTCTGATAGGTCAAGTTTAAGGAAATTACCAACAGGGGTAACAATTGGGACAAAAACTTGTGAAGTGTTAGGGGCTGAAGGGAGGCCCTTTCGAGCATTAATAGTTGAAGGAGCTAGAGATTAAAGGGAACTCAAAGCATTGTGTAGCTGATTTTCTTTATTTACCACATACAAAAACCAATTTACTAGGCAGAGACTTACAAGTGCAGCTCGGGGTAGGAGTTATCCCAAAAGATGGAAAAATGGTTGTGAATATCATGAAACTGACCCAAGGGGATATACAAGAGATAAATCCAGAAGTGTGGGCTACAGAAGGAAAATATGGGTGTTTGGATATCCCTCCCTTTAAGATAGAAATGCAAAAAGATACCCCTGCCATCAGAGTCAAGCAATACCCAATGTCACCAGAAAGAAGGAAAGGGCTAGCTTCAGTAATTGAGCATCTTTTAAAAGAAAATACCCTAGAACCCTGTATGTCCCCTCATAACACCCCTATATTGACCATAAAGAAAGATGAAGAAAAGTTTAGATTAGTCCAGGATTTGAGAGAAATAAATAAAAGAACTATTGCTCGACACCCAGTAGTACCTAACCCCTATACCTTGCTGAGTAAAATTCCAAGAGAGCATACCTGGTTCACAGTGATAGACTTAAAGGATGCTTTTTGGGCATGTCCCCTAGCAGAAGAGTGTAGGGATTGGTTCGCCTTTGAATGGGAACATCCAGACAGGGGAAGAAAACAACAGCTAAGGTGGACACGGGACAGGGATACAAGGAATCACCAAATATCTTCGGACAAGCCCTAGAGACATTATTAGAACAATTTAGTCCCAAAGAAGGAGTTCAAATTCTGCAATACGTGGATTATTTATTAATATCAGGGGAGACAGAGAAAGAAGTTAAAGATGTAAGTATACAACTTTTAAACTTTTTTGGAGAAAAAGGGTTAAAAGTATCTCCAAGTAAACTACAGTTTGTGGAAACTGAGGTCACTTATTTAGGACACATAATTGGAAAGGGGAGTAAAAGGTTAAGCCCTGCAAGAATTTCAGGAATAGTGTCTATATCACCTCCAAAAACTAAGAGAGACATAAGGAAATTTCTAGGCCTGTTTGGATACTGCAAGCACTGGATAGATAAGTACACTCAAGGGGCCAAATTTCTTTATGGTAAATTAATAGACCAGGAACCAATGAATTGGACAGAGAGTGATGAGAAGCAGCTACAAGATCTAAAAGAGAAATTATCCTCAGCACCAGTTTTAAGCTTACCAGATCTTAAAAAGGAGTTTGATTTGTTTGTAAACACTGAGGAAGGGATAGCATATGGAGTTTTAACCCAAGAATGGGGAGGATACCGAAAACCTGTAGCATTTTTATCAAAACTGTTAGATCCAGTTGCTAGGGGATAGCCGGCTTGTCTCCAAGCAGTTGCAGCTGCAGCTATTTTGATAGAAGAGGCTCAAAAGTTAACATTACAGGGAAAGATAAAGATGCATACTCCACATGATTTGAAAACAACCTTAAGCCAAAGAGCTCAAAAGTGGCTCACAGATTCTAGAATCCTAAAATATGAAATTATACTGATAAATACAGATAACCTAGAACTAACAACATCAAAAAGCTTAAATCCAGCCCAATTTCTCTCTGGCGAGCCCACTGAAGAAATAGAACACCATTGCCTAGAACTCATTGATATGCAGACAAAGGTGAGAGAAGATTTAGAGGATACACCCCTTCCATATGGGAGAATATTGTTCACAGATGGGTCATCCTGAGTGGTGGAAGGGAAAAGAACATCCGGATACTCTGTAATTGAGGGAGAGAAAATGGAAGTCTTAGAAAAGGGAAAGTTACCAAGTAATTGGTCAGCGCAGTGCTGTGAAATATACGCACTAAAGAGAGGGCTAGACTTACTTAAAGATGACCGAGGGACCATTTACACAGACTTTAGATACGCCTTCGGTATCGTGCACACGTTGGGAAGATTTGGGAAGGACAAGGATATTAAAATTCAAAAGGGAAAAACTTAATACACACAGAATTAATAAAGTCAGTGTTAAAATCTTTACAAAAACCAGTAGAAATTGCAGTAGTCCACATAAAAGGGCATCAAAAGGGAGATATGCCTGAGATAAGGGGAAAGCAGTTAGCTGATAAAACAGCCAGAGAAGCAGCTTTAGAACCAGGAGAACCAGTAAAAATCCTCAAATTGGAGAAAATACCAAGAAAAGAAGAAAAAAAGATAGAGCAAGTGTTTAGTGAAAAAGAGCAGAAAGCAATAAAAGAATTAGGATTACACCAGGGGGAACACGGTGTGTAGTTAACAGCTGACGGACAGAAATTCTTAAATAAAGCCCTAGCCAGAAAAATACTTACAGAAATACATAATTTAACCCACTGGGGAACCCAGGGGTTATGTGACCATTTCCTAAGGGAAAACCTATGTATTGGAGTACACGAATTAGCAAAAGCAGTTACTCAGGGATGTATAATATGTCAGAAAATAAATCAAAAATTTATGAGGAATACTGAGCCTGGAGGGAGGGAGTTAGCCTTAAGGCCCTTCCAGAATGTGCAAATTGATTTTACTGAGATGCCCCCTGTTCAAGGGTACAAACACTTGTTAGTGATCATAGATCACCTTACCCATTGGGTAGAGGCATTCCCTATGAAAAAGGAAACAGCAGAAGTAGTAACAAAAATAATATTGGAAGATATCCTCCCTCGGTATGGGCTGATAAATAATATTGATTCAGATTGAGGGCCACATTTCACAGCACAAATTCTACAACAGGTACCACAAGCCTTAGGGATAAAATGGAGGTTACACACCCCATGGCATCCCCAAAGCTCAGGCAGAGTAGAAAGGATGAATAAGACCATTAAAAATGTACTGACTAAACTAATAGCAGAAACTCAACTAAATTGGCTTAAATGCTTACCCCTAGCATTATTATGAACCAGAACACAGCCACAAGCAGATCTAGGAGTGTCACCATATGAAATGTTATTTGGGCTTCCCTTTTTGTTATCTCCTTATAGTTCTAAAGACTACCTGGAAGGAGAGGAGGTCACTAGAAAATATCTAAAAACCATTGGACAAACCCTAGAAAATCTCAGAAAGAAAGGCTATCTTCCTCAAACTTCCCCTTTGGATACAAATGTGCATAATATCAATCCTGGAGATTGGGTGTTGATCAAAACGTGGACTAATACCCCGCTGACCCCGAAGTTTGAAGGTCCCTACCAAGTACTGTTAACAACTCACACAGCAGTGCGCACTAAGGAAAAAGGATGGACCCACATCACCAGAGTTAAAGGGCCAGTACCCCCTCCTGGAGAGAACCCGAGTTCAGCACCCTCACCGGATGAAACCGAGTGGACAGTAACACCCCACCCGAAAGACTTGAAATTAACCTTTAAAAAGAAATAAGAGATAACAGAGACTGTGAAAACCTTTTTTCAGTTTCTTCTCCCATAATCAATGGACCCAAAAAAGGGGGGGGGGGGCATAATAAGGGTTAATTTATGTAAACCTAAGTCAGTTTTTGTAAGTAGCAATTTAGATAAGTTTAAGTAATATATATATTAAAAAGCATAAGGGTTTTTTTGTATTAATTTCAAATATTGTTTAAGTTTTATAAGTAGGGATTTAAATAAGTTTAAGATTTCTTATATGTTAATTTTAGAAGTTGTTTAAGTTTTATAAGTAGCAGTTTGAACAAGTTCAAGTAATAGATAAATTAAAAGAGTATGAGGTTTTTTTACCAAAAAAAAAGGTAAATCTCCTACAGAACATTGTCTAAGGGCAACTAAATCAATAGGGAAGGGAAGTGGAAGCATGTAAGTGGGTTCTTTAGGAGACCTCTCCACTCCAAGAGGCAAGGCCGGGTGGAGCAAGAGATCCAGGAAGGATGGCCCATACCGGACTCTTGGGAGGGATTGTACTGGTGATGTTCATAAAGCACACCTATGAAACAAAAGCCTGTGCTAACTGCTACCATCCAGTGTATGATGGAGAGGATCTCAGATCCTTATTCAGGGTCCATACTAACGTGAACCCAAACTGCTTTGACCACTCCCAGCTGAATACTTGCCAAGAGGATGGAAAAGTTTATTGGACCACAAAAAACACAGCTAGTTATGCACAGCGCCTGTTTGGGGAATGTCCTATAGGTGACACTTGGTTATGCTTTGAAGCAGATCACAAAGGATTGAGAGATATAATAAAAGAAAAAGTGTTGACAACAAAATTTGAAAAAGGCCTAGACATCCCCTCAGGAAAAAACCTGTTCGTTGACTTAGTAGAAAGAATCAGTCGAGAATTAAATTTAACCGAGTGCTGGATATGTGGAGGTACACAAATGTCTGAAATATGGCCCTGGGAAGGAATTAGCTTAAGCCCTCTAGAAATTCTAAAATGGAAACAGACTGAACAGAATACGCAAAGTCTAAGAACAAGAGGAAGAGAGAAGTGGGATCTCAAATCTAAAATCATTGGGGAAGAATGTATCATGAGGACAGAAACCAGGTATATAATATAATATATAATAGTGATAAACTCAAGTGCTAAATGAGTTCCCAAAGGGCCTAACAAGTATTGGTCAACTGAGAACACAGAAAAATGTATCTATAATGAGAGGTATGAATTATATGAATGTATTGACAAAGCTATAAATCCTTTTTGGGGGATAAAAGAACTGTCTTGGTTTTGGCAACAGCCTTTTGAAACTAGGGAAGATTACTGGGAAGCTCCAAATCACCTGTTTTGGATCTGTGGGGATACTGCTTATACAAAATTGCCTGGGGATTAGGTTGGGAAGCTGTACAATAGGGCTCATAAAGCCAGCTTTCTACCCAAGAGATTAGGAGCACACCTAGGAGTCCCAGTATATGACAATCTGGGAAAAGTCGAACGAAAGAAAAGAGATACTCTAACAATTGGTGGAGACCAAAAATGGAAAGGAAAAATATGGACCCCAGAAGAGATCATTAAAACCTATGGACCAGCTACATGGGCACAGGACGGGTCCTGGGGGTATCGCACTCCAATCTACATGTTAAATAGAATCATTGGGCTCCAAGCTGTCCTAGAAATGGTATCTAACCGAACAGCTCTCGCATTCGACCACATCAGCGAGCAACTAACACAAACAAGAGCTGTAATATACCAAATACGTCTTGCTGTAGACTACCTTTTAGCAGATGAAGGAGGAATCTGTGGTAAATTTAATTTTTCTGAATGTTGGTTAGAAATTGATGATAAAAGCGCAGTAATTAAAAACATCTCAAAAGAAATCCGAAAGCTAGCCTATGTGGGAAATCAAGAGTGGACTCCTCTAATGGACACCAACTGGTGGAATAGTTTTTGGTCATTCAAGGGGGATTGGTGGAAGAAAGCTGGGTTTATGATAATTTGCTCAATCACCGGGTTCATGTTTTTATCCTGTCTAATCCCATATCTAATTCAAACAATTACCTCCACAGTCCAAGCCAGTATCCAGATCCCTAAAGCAACCAGTCAAAAACAAACCAAAATGATGGTGATAGAGAGTCAAGAACCCGAACATGAGAATGCCAAAGAAATATAGGAGAAGTTCCAAAATGTAGAAAAATTTATTTTCAAGAAGAAGAGGTAACAAATTGATGCGAGCTAAAGCTCGATCAAAGAAATAGAGGGGGGAGTTATAAATAATTTCTATTCAAGTGATCTATGTTTTAGTTACTTAATTGTTAAGTAAGTCCATTAAGATTGTTAATGCTAGTTCTGTATAAAGAATTTGCCTTATTCTTGTTTTAATATTGATTAATCACTGTATTTACTTGTTTGTTAATTAAGAATTCACCTTATTACCTGTATCTCTGCTCCCATTCGCCGGATAGTGTCTGAATATGCAAATAAAAAGAACACTGGAATTCTGGGAACGACTCAAGAACAAAAGACTCTGAAAAGCAGGGAACCAAAGTAAAATCCAGGACTGTATTTGCATTTTAGACTAGTGCAAGAAGTACGGGTGTCCGCTGAAGCAGCTTTATTTAGTCGCTGTGACCTGAGAAGAAGTCCCCCATCGCTGGATGACCCCTGATCAGCGAAGCGAAAAGGACTCCCCGGCAAGGGGAAAAAGCCCGTGAGGGGGGGTGGGAGTCCCCAGCTTTGCTGTGAAGCGAAGCTGTGTGTACCTCCTCCTCCACGTTGCCAAGGGAGCAAGCAAGCTCTCCCCCAAGGCCAAGCTTGATAATAAAGAAACATTCAAAAGAGCAAGTCTCTGACTCTCTTTTTTTTTTCCAGAACACCTGGGCTAGAGAACATGGCATTGAGTGGGTGTACCATATTCCTTATCATGCGCCAGCAGCCGGGAAAGTTGAACGGTGCAATGGCCTGCTTAAAACCACCTTGAAGGCACTGGGTGTGGGGACTTTCAAGAACTGGGAGATTAATTTAGCAAAGGCCACCTGGTTAGTGAACACTCGAGATTCCACCAACTGAGCAGGCCCTGCCCAATCTGAGCCCCTGAGAACAAGAGATGGAGATAAGGTTCCAGTGGTACACATGAGAGGAATGCTGGGAAAAACTGTTTGGATTAATTCTGCCTCCAGCAAAAACAATCCCGCTCCTGGGACTGTTTTTGCTCAGGGACCTGGCTGCACATAGTGGGTGATGCAAAAGGATGGAGAGACCCGCTGCATACCTCAAGGGGACCTTGTTTTTCGGTGAACACTGTGACTGTGTCTGTATTTATATTCACATATATATATATGTATATTATTTAAAGGTTTAAATTCAATATAATATGTTGGTATGGGAAAAAAATCAGGGTGGATAATCTTAGGAGTTAGGTTTGTTCCTTTTTTTTCCTTATAGAATTTTTCCCTATAAGTTGCTAAGAGACTAAGTGCTAGTGCTTAAATGGTGCTTGACCAACAGAAAGGAGGTGGCTGAAAGTCAGGAGGGGGAAGATCGCATGAGGTTTTGGGGCAAGAAAAGGACAGAGCTGGGGGAGCTGGGGGAGCTGGGGGCTCTTCTTACTCTGAGCATCAGAGAGGACAGTCAGGCTGCTGCTTGCTGTGGGAGAAATCCACTGTCAACAGGAAGTCCGGTCCTGGGAAATCCACCATCATCTGCTCATGTGCCCAGGAATTCTGAGCTCCTTCGCCTGCCCTGCTGGAGCTGGGCCAGCCCTGCCCCGGGGTCATGGCTTCTCCAGCGCTGCTCTTTTTGCTGCGCTGTAGCCCTGCACTGCCCTGCACTGCCGGGACACCCCCTGCCCGCCGGGACATCCTGCCCTTCCAGCCACCAGCCCCGGAGTCTCCACTGCTCCAGCTTGGTCCCAAGGGATCAGACTGCCACAGGCTTTGTAAAACAAAGCCCCTCGAGGTTCCTGGTTGTGTTTATTATTAATGCTGTAGTTGTTGCTGTTTGTTTGCCTTGTTATACATACTAGTAAAGAACTGTTATTCCTTTCCCCATACCTCTGCCTGAAAAGACCCTTCAATTTTCTAAATTATAGTAACTTGGAGGGAGGGGATTGGAATTCCCTACTCCTAGAGAGGCCTCGCCCCTCCCTAGCAGATACCTGTCTTTCAAACCAAGACACCTTGGAATCTGACGGGGCCGAGAGCAGGAGAATCCCTGCTCCGGCCGTGGGAGGGCAAAGAGCTCTGCCCCGGCTGCTGCTCTGGGGTGGTGTCATGTCCATGCATGCTGCCTGTGCCCTGTGCCCTGTGCCCTGTCCCCTGTGCCCTGTGCCCTGTACCCTGTCCCGTGTCCCCTGTGCCATGTGCCCTGTGCCCTGTCCCTTGTCCCCTGTCCCTGTACTCTGTCCCCTGTCTGTGTGCCCTGTGCCTGTGCTCTGTCTCCTGTCCCTGTCCCCTGTCCTCTGTGCCCTGTGCCCTGTCCCTGTCCCTGTGCTCTGTCCCCTGTCCCTGTGCCCTGTGCCCAGTCCCTGTGCCCTGTCCCCTGTCCCTGTCCCCTGTCCCTGTGCCCTGTCCCCTCCCCGGCTCTGGGGCAGTGCTGTGCCTGCACACACTGTCTGTCCCCTGTCCCCTGTCCCTGCCAAGGGATGGGGCTGCCGGTGCCAAGGGAACACGAGGGACACTGGGGGCACTTCACAAGCATTTAATGCAAAAGATAAAATCATGTGGAAGACAAAAGCAACAGCAGCTGTGGCACCATTGCACAGGGCCACACAAGGACGTGTCCCATTGTAGTGGGGTGACGCTGCCTGAGGCCAGGCACCCACCAAAGCCGCTCTCACTGCCCTCCACAGCCCCACAGGGGAGAGAAAATTTAACCAAATGTTTGTGAGTTAAGGACCGGGAGAGATCCTTGATCAAACACCATCATGGGAACAACAGGCTCATGGAGGTATGAATTGGATTTATTGCTAATTAACTCGGAGCAGGATAATGAGAAGAAAAAGAAAACCCTTCATAACACCTTCCCCCACCCCTCCCTCCTTCCACCTCTGCCTCCTACCCCGGCATTTCAGGGAGACAGGGAATGGGGTCATGGTCAGTTCATCCCCCGTGGGTTCTCCCTCTGCTCAGGGACAGGAGTCGTTCCCCTGCTGCACGCTGGGGGCTCTCCCACCAGAGTTCTCCAGGAACTTCTCTAACCTGAGTCCATCCCATGGGGAACAGCCCCCCTCAGACTGCTGCAGCGTGGGTCACTCTGCCATGGGGTCAGACCTTCAAGGACAGGCTGCTCCAGCGGGGGCCCCTCTGTCCATGGGGTCACAGCCTCCTCTCAGGCATCTCCGTGCTCCAGCGTGGCTCCTCCAGGGGCTGTGGGGGGATCTCTGCATCCTCGTGGATCTCTGCATCCAATACCTCCATCTTTGGAGCCACCAGAGACTGGATCTGCCAGACACAGAGGAAACTTCCAGAACCTTCTCTCAGAACCCAGCGTTGTAGAAAACCCAGCTACCAAAAGGAGGCCATGTAAACCCAATACAGCTCCAAAAATGGGGTCCCAGATATCCAGCAGCTCAGGTGCACCCCAAAATGGCCATCCAAGATGTCCAGGGGCTCAGGTGTGCCCAAAAATGAGGCCCCAGCTGAGGGCGTTCTCTGCTTGGCTGAGCGCTGCCTGAGGGCTGGGGCTGCAGCAAGGGGGGACACCCTCCTCCAGCGGGGATGTCCCACAAACAGGGAATCCTCAGAAGCCCCCTGGAACCCCGGGGCTGGGCTGGCCCTGCCTGCATGCTGAGACACCAAAACTGCTCCTTGTCCCTGCCCTCTGCAAGTGCACAGGGACAGGAAATACAAGGAAAGGCCCAGGAGCTGAGAGAAGGATGGGGAGGGATCCTGGTCCCAGCACCAGCACGGGCACAACAGACTCAGCCTGGGCACAGGGAGTGAATTTATTCACAGCAGAACCAAAAGAGAAATCTCCCCAACACCTTCCCCCACCCAGTGGGGATCTGGGGGATGAGGTCTGCAATGAAACAGCCACACTTTGGGATGAAGAGCTTGGGGCAAGCCAGTTACTGAGGAGGTTTTGGGGCACCCTCCAGTCCTGAGGAATGAGTTACTGGGAGGGGGAAGACACCTGGCTCTGACATTGGAGCTGGGCCCTGTCGAGGGTTAAGTTCTCCTGTAGAATTTTTCCCCCCCCCATGAGTTGCTAGATTTTAAGTAGGGGTAGTTAAGCGGTGCTTAACCTGACAAAAGAAGTTGATCACTTGGTTTTGGGGGAGGGAGGAGGCTCGCGGAGAGCTGAGGTGGGGACACACACAGCTCTCAATCTTCCCGGGAGCACGGATCGGACGACGGCTGGCTGGAGTCCACGGCTACCGGAGGAGTTTGGTCCTGGGAATTCTACCATCTGTTGGAGTGCCCAGGAATTCGGAGTTTCTTCGCTGTCCTGCTGGATTTTGGGTCAACCCTGGTACAGCCGCTGCGGCTTCTCCGGCATTGCCCACCTTGCCTGCCGGGGCACCCCCCTGCCTGCCTGCTGAGGATAATCCACCGTTTCCAGCCACCAGCGCCGGAGCTTTCCACCGTTTGCCCTCGGGGTTCTTTGGTTCTGTTTTACTGTTATTATAATTGCTGTTGTTGTTTGTCTGTCCTGTTATATTTACTAGTAAAGGACTGTTATTCCTTTTCCCCATAGCTCTGACCGAAAAGTTTTTCGTTTAATCTTCCAAATTATAATAACACGGAGGGAAGGATTTAAATTCCTCATTTCCCTGGAAAGGCCTGCCTCTCCTTAGCAGACACCTGTCTTTTTTTCAAACCGAGACAGGCCCATATTAGCAAGGATGTGGGGAGCCCCTTTTAGGGAAGATCCTGCTGCTTTCCGCCAGTTTAGGGGGGTTATAAACGGCTTTGGGGGATTTCCTGGCCAGTTTATAGGTGAAGGTGACCCTGTCTCTGGGAGAATCCTGATGCTTTCTGCCAGTTTTGGGCATTCTACGTGGCTTGTAGTGGACTCGCATTCGTGGGTTCTGATGCCACTCACCCACGCTCTGAACTGGTCCGGACTGGTGCTCCCAGTGCCGCCCGGGGCGGGGCCGCGGGGACCCCTCCAGCACAGCGCGGCTGCTTTGGGGCCGGCGGCACCGCCCGGCGCTGGGGACGGGGCGTGTCGGGGGAGCTGGGGCCGTGCTGGTGGTGCTGGGAGCTCACCTGTCTGGGGGCCAGCGGGACTCGGGTGAACGCGTGTGCTCCCCCCGGGGACCCCCAGCCCGGTGTCACCCCCTTTTCTCTGCCCACAGAGCTCCTGAGCCCGCAGCGGCCGCAGCCCCTCCCCGTGGCCTCGGGCCCGGCCGGGACCCCCCGCTCCACCCCCTGTGGAAGATCAGACGGCTACAGAAGCTGAGCTGGGTAACACTGCCGACCTTTTGGTCCTGGGACAGTGGAAGCTGTGGGAGAGAGAAACTCAAGGCAAGAACAAAAACGAAGACTTCATGGCTGGTCACTCTGACCACTCTGAGGAGAGAAGATGTAACAAGGACATTGCTGGCAAAAGAATACAACGAGGACTTGATAACTGAAAAGATTGTGTTAGTAAAGGAACAGAGGCAAAGGGGTCTGAGTGGAAAATTCTGTATGGAACTTAGAGAACTATAACTACGAGTGTTTACTGTAATAATCTGGCTTTGCTTGTGCAGCACAGTGTGTGCTCTCAATTCCTGCAGTCCCTGTGCTGATTTTGGGAGGAGTCAGGTGTCCCCCCCAGCCCCACTGTCACTCTGCCCCCGCCCGCCTGCTCCCAGTGTTCCCAAAAAAGCTTCCCAGTTCACGCCGGTGCCGTTTATTGGGAGGGTCTTGGGGGCACCCGCGGGGGAGCCGGGATTGGGCGGGGAGACGAGTCCGGGAGGGGAACACTGGGCACTGCGGGTCTGCCTGGCAACTGGTGAGTCATCACATCTGCTAGCTCTGATTGGCTGAACCCTGTTCAACGACTTCTCTGATTGGCTGAGGAGAGGCCCGGCAGTTGAGAGAAGGACCGAGAGAGATCCCGCCCTGAGCGCCAGCGCTGGCACAGACCCAGCCTGGGCACAGGGAGGGAATTTATTACCAACCACAGCGCACCAGGAGAAGGAGAGAAAACAATTAGGAGCAGGAACGACAGCTGGCACTAGAAAAACAATACTTTAATAACAGAAAAAAGAAAATAGGGACGGGGCCCAAAAACTGTGCACAGTACCCAGGAGAACTCCGTGGGGTTGACCCAGGGAAGATCGGGAACTGATGAAAACATGACAATATATAGGGTAGGTCTGAGGGTAAGGGTGCAGTCAGACACTCACACTGGGAAGATAACCATATTTGTACAAGATAACTGACCAATCATAAAAACATAAATGGAACAACTTCATTGACATGTAAATTCCCAAGAACCTTTACTACTTGCCATCACTCGTAAGGGGTTTCCCTCGGCCTTAAGTTTAGAGTTGTTTCAGCTTGGCCAACTCCCACAGGAGAAGGGAAAGAAATCTTTTCAACACCTTCCCCCCCACCCACAGGAGATCACCAGGATCACAGATCACCAGGGCTCTGCCCAACGGGGGTCACTAGGGATCATCCAAGGTCGATCCTCCCATGGGGGATGGAGCTGGAGCAGCGCACGAAGCTCTTCCCGCCCTCGGGGCACTCACAGCGCTTCCCTTAGCGGTGCCTCCGTCGGTGTTTACTCAAGATAGAACTGTTTGAGAAGCTCTTCCCACACTCAGGACACTCGTAGGGCCTCTCCCCAGTGTGGATGCGCCAGTGGGCATTGAGGTTTGAGTTTTGCTTAAGGCCCTTCCCACAGTCAGGGCAGCGGAAGGGCCTCTCCTCTGTGTGACTCCGCTGATGTATGAGAAGAGTGGACCTGACCCGAAACCTCTTCCCACACTCAGGACACTCGTAGGGCCTCTCCCTGGTGTGGATGCGCTGGTGATATTTCAGACTGGAGCTCCATCCAAAGCTCTTCCCACATTCCAAGCAGGTGTAGAGCCCTTCCTCAGTATGGATCACCTGGTGCCGGATCAAGGCTGAGCTTCCTCTGAAGCTCTTCCCACATTCCCCACACTTGTAGGGCTTTTCCCCAGTGTGGATCCTCTGGTGTTCCATCAGCTGGAATCTCTGGATGAAGCTCTTCCCACATTCCTCACACTCGTAGGGCTTTTCCCCAGTGTGGACCACCTGGTGTTTCCTCAGGCCAGAGCTGTACCTGAAGCTCTTCCCACATTCCACACATTCACAGGGCTTTTGCCCAGTGTGGATCCTCTGGTCATAGGGCTTTTGCCCAGTGTGGATCCTCTGGTGTTGTGTAAGTGTGCTTTTCTGCCTGAAGCTCATCCCACATTCCTCACACTCATAGGGCCTCCCCCCAGTGTGGATCACCTGGTGTTGCATCAGGTTGCCCTTCCGGCTGAAGCTCTTCCCACACTCCCCACACTCGTAGGGCTTTTCCCTACTACGGATCCTCTGGTGTAGCATCAGGCTGGAGCTGTGGCTGAAGCAGTTCCCACACTCCCCACACTCATATGGCCGTTCCCCAGTGTGGATCACCTGGTGCTGGATCAGGTGCAGGCGCCGGCTGAATCCCTTCCCACATTCCAAGCACTTGTGGGGCTTCTCCCCTCCAGGAGGCTTCTCCACCAGCTCGGAGCTCTGGCTGGATCTCCGGCCGCCCTCCTGGCACAGGGGGGTCTTTGCTCCTTGCAGCTCCCTGCGCTGGGTTTGCAGCCCCTCCTCGTGCGGCATCTCCGGGGCTTTTCCTCCTCCTCCATCCGGCCACTCCTTGGGAATGAAAAATCCTGGTTTGGGGAGAAAACAAGAGGAGAGTGCCTTAGGCTGGGGGTTCTTCCTTGCACAAGTTCATCTCAGGCAGTCATTGGGCACCTTGTGCCTGTAAGAACCTCCAAAACATCAAGATTCAGTCCAAAAGTCCGCCAAACATCAAGACACAGATCAAAATCTCCCCAAACACCAAGACTCAGCCAAAACCTCTTCTAAAATATTCAATCCCTTGCAAAAAAAAAACCAAAGCAGTAACATTTAGCTCAATCAACATCAGAAACACCAAGATTCACCCCCGTGAAAATCGTGGATCACCCACCCCGATCACCTGCTGCATGGAGTGGGGGGCAATGCTCCTAGGCTGTGGGGAGGCTGCTGATACAGGGAGGGGTGGAACCTTGTGGTTCTGTTGGGGGTTAGGTTTGTTCCTTTTTGTCCTAAAGAATTTTTCCACATAAGTTACTAGGAAACAAAGTGCTGGTACTTAGAGGATACTTGACTAACACAAAAGATGTGGCCAGGAGGGAGAAGATCAGACAAAGTTTGAGGGAGGGAAAAAGACAGGGATGGGTGGATGTTGAGGGTTAAGTTTCCTGTAGAATTTCCCCGCCCCCCCCCCCCCGCCCAATAGGAGACTAAATACTGATAGTTAAAGGGGGCTCACCCGAACAAAGGAAAGTTGATCTCTTAGTTTTGGGGGAGGGAAAAAAGCTCCAGGGAGCTGAGGGTGGGGGACTCATCTCGGTTTTCCGGGGAGGACGGTCAGGCGACTGAGAGCTGCGTGGAGTCCACGGTTAACGGAGAAGTCTGGTCCTAGGAATTCTATCATTTGTTGGAGAGCCCAGGAATTCAGAGTTTCTTCGCTGCCCTGCTGGATTTTGGGTCAGCCCGGGTCCACCACTGCAGGTTCTCTGGCAGTGCCAGGGCACCCCCTGCCTGCCGAGGACAGCCCACTGCTTCCAGCTTCCAGCCATCAGCGCCGGAGCTTTCCACCGTTTGCCCTCGGGGTTCTTGGTTCTGTTTTACTATTTTTATAATTGCTGTTGTTGTTTGTCTGTCCTGTTATATTTACTAGTAAAGGACTATCATTCCTTTTCCCCATAGCTCTGACTGAAAAGTTTGGGTTTTTTTAATTTTCCAAATTATAATAACACAGAGGGAAGGATTTGAATTCCTCATTCCTAGAGAGGCCTGCCTCTTCTTAGCAGACACCTTTTTCAAACCAAGACAGAATTTGGCGCCCAACGTGGGGCATGAGCACATTGAGAGAAAAAGAAATAATAGTTCTTAAGTGCCTACATTGTTGTGTACTGGATATCATGTGGTCTGGCTTAACGTGGTTCAGGTGGCATGAGGGTGTGGCCGTAGTCCTCCCATTTGCAGGCCCTTTTCTAAACATGGGCCCTGTAACTAAGGTTACTGTGGCTGTCATCCAGTTTGCCATATGGATTAACGAAGTGAGGAAATCGTGGATTTTTAATTTCCTCTGGAAGGCAAGCACATGGATTCAGGGCTATCATACACTGATTATGTGTTTCTGGGGTTACTTTAACAACGGTACCTACTGTGAGGAAATTACACCAAGGGAAACCTTTTCCCAACCCTTCACCCAGCTCTTTGGGCCTACCCCACCAGTCTTTGAAGGGTTCAAATATCTGAATGTTAATGATATTGTAGAGTGGCTGGTGTTGCTGGTATGCCTGTTCTGTTTAGCATTTAGAGATAAGGGAAGACTGACCTGAATAACCACCCTGATACCTACCCTAGAGGATAAGGATACTGCCCCACAGCCTGACCCCATCCCAAAGCTTGACCCTGCCCCACAACCTGACCCTGCCCCACAGCCTGAGCCTGTCCCACAGCCTGACCCTGCCCCACAGCCTGCCACAGAAATAAACCACCCAGACTGGGTAAAGGAGATCCGTGAGATGGGCCAGATGCTGAGGGAGTACCTTGCCCCTGTAGAAGCCTCATTAGCCCCAGCTGCTGGGAAACCCTCCCCCTGCCCCGACAAAGGAGAGTCTGATGGTGCAGCAGCGGAACCCACAGACGTCACAACCGTCCAGGTTCCAGCTGAACCACAGGGGCAGCCACAGCCAGCAGCAGTGGCCCCTGTAGAAACAAAGAAGTATAAGGTGAAATCAGAGCACCCAGGCAACAAGGATAAAAAAGGAGGGCCCTCACAACCCGCGGGGGACTCAGAGGTTGAGATCATCACCGAGTCCCTGACATATGAAAGTCTCCGTAATCTGCAAACAGATCTTGCACGACGGGTACGTGAGGCTTATACAGGTTACTTCGGGTCTGGGACCTTATAGGAACAGGCGTACAGCTTGATAGTAGTGAGGCAAGGAATTTGGGACCCTTGGCCCAGGACTCAGGTTTGAATCAGGTATTCGTAAGGGAGCCAGGGCCCCTTTCCCTTTGGGAGCGGCTTTTAATGAGTGTAAGGGAGAGGTTTGTCCACAGAGACAGAATGCAGGAGCACCATCACAGAATGCACTGGAAGACCCTTGAGGAAGGGATCCAACAGCTGAGAGAAGTGGCGGTATTGGAGGTACTCTTTGGGAGGGGTGGACAGCATGATAATGACCCCAACAAAGTCAGGTGCACAGGGCAAATGCTGTGGAATCTGGCAACTCTAGGACCATCTCAATACGCCACATTCATTGCAACAATTAATGCTGATAACAACCGAGAGACAGTGGGTTCTGTAGCCAACAAGCTCAGAAATTACGAGAGTATGATCAGTGGCCCAATGCAGGCTCAGGTCTCTGCCGTGGCTAAGGAACTCAGAGAGGAGATAAGGGAGGTGAGGGAGGAGGTGACAGAGAAGATGGAGGAGATGATGAGGAAGAACAGTTCCCATGTGGCACCGGTGCGAGTTACAGGCCCCAGAGTCAGAGCTCAACGGCCCCCAGCTAGAGAGAGAGGGTACACCCCACGAGCTGACCTGTGGTTCTTTCTGTGTGACCATGGGGAAGACATGGGAAGGTGGCATGGGAAACCCACTTCTGCCCTGGCAGCAAGGGTGCGTGAGCTCAAGGAGAGAAACACTAACCGAGGGGGTTCCACTACGATGAAGGTAGCCTCAACATCGCATGACCAAGCTGCCAGGTATTATAGAAGTGAAGATATGTCAGATCCCTGTGAAGGAACCTCTACCATGTATGCCCAAGAAGGGAATAATGACCAGTGCTAGAGGGGCCCTGCCTCTAGCCAGGGAGAGGCACGGGAAAACCGGATCTATTGGATGGTGTGCATCCGATGCATAGACTTCTTCCAGAATGGCTATTACAAAGACTCTAAGGGACTCAGGTGGGCTTTTGGAATAGCTGTGGAGGCAGAGGGCATTAAGAAATTGAATAGCTTGCCTGGACTGTCAGAGAACCCATCTGCAGTAGGACTCCTAAAAGTAGAAGAGCAACGAATTCCAGTTGCCACCTTGACGGTGCACCGCCGACAGTATCGGACAAATCGAGATGCCGCGATCCCCGCCCACAAGATGATCCGTGAGCTGGAGAGCCAAGGGGGGGTCAGCAAAACCCACTCACCCTTCAACAGCCCCATCTGGCCTGTGCGCAAGTCTGATGGAGAATGGAGATTGACTGTGGACTACCGTGCCTTGAACAAAGTGACTCCACCACTGAGTGCTGCTGTGCCGGACATGCTGGAACTCCAGTACGAGCTGGAGTCCAAGGCAGCAAAATTGTACGCCACAATTGACATTGCTAACGCATTTTTCTCCATTCCTTTGGCTGCAGAATGCAGGCCTCAGTTTGCTTTCACCTGGAGGAGCGTGCAGTACACCTGGAACCGACTGCCCCAGGGGTGGAAACACAGCCCCACCATCTGCCATGGACTGATCCAGGCTGCACTGGAAAAGGGTGAGGCTCCGGAGCACCTACAGTATATCGATGACATCATTGTGTGGGGGAACACAGCAAAGGAAGTGTTTGAGAAAGGAGAGAAGATCATCCAAATTCTCCTGAAAGCTGGTTTTGCCATCAAGCAGAGCAAGGTCAAGGGACCTGCCCGAGAGATCCAGTTCCTGGGAGTAAAGTGGCAAGATGGATGGCGGCAGATTTCCACTGAGGTCATCAATAAGATCACCGCAATGTCTCCACCGACCAGCAAGAAGGAAACACAAGCTTTCCTAGGCGCCATAGGTTTCTGGAAGATGCACATTCCTGAGTACAGCCAGATTGTGAGCCCTCTCTACCTGGTCACCCGCAAGAAGAACGATTTCCACTGGGGCCCTGAACAGCAACAAGCCTTTGCCCAGATCAAGCAGGAGATTGCTCATGCAGTAGCCCTTGGCCCAGTCAGGACGGGACCAGAGGTGAAGAATGTGCTCTACTCAGCAGCCGGGAACAATGGCCTGTCCTGGAGCCTTTGGCAGAAGGTGCCTGGGGAGACTCCTGGCCGACCGCTGGGATTCTGGAGCCGAAGCTACAAAGGGTCCGAAGCCAACTACACTCCAACAGAGAAGGAAATCTTGGCCGCCTATGAAGGAGTTCAAGCTGCCTCAGAGGTGATTGGCACAGAAGCACGACTCCTGCTGGCACCTCGACTACCGGTGCTGGGGTAGATGTTTAAAGGAAAGGTTCCCTCCACCCATCACGCCACTGATGCCACGTGGAGCAAATGGATTGCCCTCATCACTCAGCGTGCCCGCATTGGAAACCCAAATCACCCTGGGATTTTGGAGATAATTACAAACTGGCCGGAAGGTGAGAACTTTGGTCTCACAGATGAAGAGGAGCAGGAACAAGTGACGCGTGCCGGAGAGGGTCCACCATACAACCAACTGCCAGCAGAAGAAACACGCTATGCTCTTTTCACAGACGGTTCCTGCCGCATCGTAGGGATGAACCGGAAGTGGAAAGCAGCCATATGGAGCCCCACACGACAGGTTGCAGAAGCCACTGAAGGAGAAGGTGGGTCAAGCCAACTTGCTGAACTCAAAGCGGTTCAACTGGCCCTGGACATTGCTGAAAGAGAGAAGTGGCGAAAGCTCTACCTCTACACTGATTCGTGGATGGTGGCCAATGCTCTGTGGGGTTGGCTGGACAGGTGGAAGAAGGCCAATTGGCAGCGTAGGGGAAAGCCAATCTGGGCTGCTGGTGAGTGGAAGGACATTGCCACTCGGGTAGAGAAGCTACCTGTGAAAGTTTGTCATGTAGATGCCCATGTCCCCAAGAGTCGGGCTAATGAGGAGCACTGAAACAACGAGCAGGTAGATCAAGCTGCAAAGATAGAGGTGTCAAAGATAGACTTAGATTGGCAACACAAGGGAGAGTTGTTCCTAGCTCGATGGGCCCATGATGGCTCAGGCCATCAGGGCAGAGATGCCACCTATAAGTGGGCACGAGACCGAGGGGTGGATCTAACCATGGACAGTATTTCTCAGGTTATCCATGACTGTGAGACGTGTGCTACCATCAAACAGGCCAAGCGGGTGAAGCCCCTATGGTATGGCGGGCGATGGTCCAAATATAAGTACGGGGAAGCCTGGCAGATTGACTACATCACCCTTCCCCAAACCCACCAAGGCAAGCGCTAAGTGCTGACCATGGTGGAAGCCACAACTGGATGGTTGGAGACCTACCCTGTGCCCCACGCTACTGCCCGGAACACCATCCTGGGCCTTGAAAAGCAAATCCTGTGGAGACATGGTACCCCTGAGAGGATTGAGTCTGACAACGGGACCCATTTCAAGAACAGCCTTATAAACACCCGGGCTAGAGAACATGGCATTGAGTGGGTGTACCATATTCCTTATCATGCACCAGCAGCCGGGAAAGTTGAACGGTGCAATGGCCTGCTTAAAACCACTTTGAAGGCACTGGGTGGGGGGACTTTCAAGAACTGGGAGATTAATTTAGCAAAGGCCACCTGGTTAGTGAACACTCGAGGTTCCACCAACCGAGCCGGCCCTGCCCAATCTGAGCCCCTGAGAACAAGAGATGGAGATAAGGTTCCAGTGGTACACATGAGAGGAATGCTGGGAAAAACTGTTTGGATTAATTCTGCCTCCAGCAAAAACAATCCCGCTCCTGGGACTGTTTTTGCTCAGGGACCTGGCTGCACATAGTGGGTGATGCAAAAGGATGGAGAGACCCGCTGCATACCTCAAGGGGACCTTGTTTTTCGGTGAACACTGTGACTGTGTCTGTATTTATATTCACATATATATATATGTATATTATTTAAAGGTTTAAATTCAATATAATATGTTGGTATGGGAAAAAATTCGGGATAGATAATGTTGAGGGTTAAGTTTCCTGTAGAATTTTCCCCCCCCCATACGTTGCTAGGAGACTAAATACTGATAGTTAAAGGGTGCTCACCCGAACAAAGGAAAGTTGATCACTTAGTTTTGGGGGAGGGAAAAGGCTCCTGAGACCTGAGGGTGGTGGACTCACTGCTCTCGGTTTTCCGGGGAGGACGGTCGAGCAACTGAGAGCTGCGTGGAGCCCACGGTTAACGAAGGAGTTTGGTCCTGAGAATTCTATCATCTGTTGGAGCACCCAGGAATTCGGAGTTGTCTTCAATGCCCTGTTGGATTTTGGGTCAGCCCGGGTCCAGCCGCTGCGGGTTCTCCAGCACTGCCCACTTCATCTGACAGCACACCCCCCTCCCCACCGGGACAATCCACCGCTTCCAGCCATCAGCGCCGGAGTTCCCACCGTTTGCTCCTCGGGGCTCTTGATTCTGTTTTACTATTATTATAATTGCTGTTGTTGTTTGTCTGTCCTGTTATATTTACTAGTAAAGGACTGTTATTCCTTCCCCCATAGCTCTGACTGAAAAGTTTGGGTTTTTTTAATCTTCCAAATTATAATAACACAGAGGGAAGGATTTGCATCCCTCATTCCTAGAGAGGCCTGCCTCTCCTTAGCAGACACCTGTCTTTTTCAAACCAAGACAGTGGAGCTGAGGGTTCTTCCAGCTCTTGGCATAGGAGAGGACAGTCAGGCTGCTGCTTGCTGCGGGAAGAGTCCACTGTCAACAGAAAGTCCGGTCCTGGGAAATCCACCACCATCCATCATCTGCTGGAGTGCCCAGGAATTCGGAGCCCTCTTCACCTGCCCTGCTGGAGCTGGGCCAGCCTCATCCAGCTGTCACAGCTTCTTCAGCACTGCTCACTTTGCCCGGACACCCCCCTGCCTGCTGGGACATTTCCCCCCCGCCTGCTGGGACATCCTGCCATTCCAGTCACCAGCCCCAGAGCTTCCACCACTCCAGCTTGGTGCTCTCAGGGTCCCAAGAGATCAGACTGCCCTGGGCTTTGTGAAACAAAACCCCTCGAGGTTCCTGGTTCTGTTTATTATTAATACTTTAGCTGTTGTTTGTTTGTCCTGTTCTATTTACTAGTAAAGAACTGTTATTCCTTTCCCCATAGCTCTGCCTGAAAAGTCTCTTTAATCTTCTAAATTATAGTAACTTGGAGGGAAGGGATTGGAATTTCCTCATTCCTAGAGAGGCCCTGCCTCTCCCTAGCAGATACCTGTCTTTCAAACTGAGACAGATTCCTTGGCTTCAAGTGAGGACACACTGCTCCAGGTGTGTCAGAGCTCCCATCACATGAGGGAACCACCACACTGGAGCTCTTGAGAACATTCAGGATGGGTCTGGATCGAGAGGAGGCCTTTCCTCATAGACACAGGGGCCTCTCCATCCATTCTCAATCTTGGAACCAAGGAGGGAAAATGCGAAAAATGTTGAATTGGGATAAGTGAGAAAACAGAGCGGCTGTATTTTATTCAACCATTATTAGCAGATGTGGGAGATAGAATTGAAATGCATGGATTTCTGCTTCCTCCTAATTGTGATTATAATTTCCTGGGAAGGGATTTGATGGCTAAATTTGGAATGCAAATTAATATTGTAAAAGGCGATACAGAGGCCAGTTCTGGGGTACCTTTGTGTCAAATGTCTGGCAAGGCCGATGCTGAAGTGAACCCAGAAGTGTGGGCAGCCCCAGGGAAATAGGGAAAATCAGACACCCAGCCTCTCCAAATTACTCTCAAGCAACCAGGACAAGTGGTGTCTAAAAGCAATACCCTATTCCAAGGGAGGGAAGGAAGGGCTCACAGCCTGGCATTCAGCCCCTCTTAAAGGCAGGGCTTTTGGAGCCTGGCATCTCTCCCTGGAATGCTCCAGTGCTGCCAATCAAGAAACCAGATGGAATCTATAGAATGCTGCAGGACCTAAGAATAAGAAATGAGATTATTAAACCGAGGCACCCCACAGTCTCAGATCCTTACACCATCCGCAACCAGGTTCCCTCCTCACACTGCTACCATTCAGTACTTGATGGAAAAGATGCTTTCTAGGGATGCCCACTTACACAGGATGCTGAACAGTATCTGGCCTTTGAGTGGGAACAGGGGTTAGAAGGGAAAATGGGAAAGACATGGACGGCCCTTCTGCAGGGAGGCACAGAAGCACCAGCCTTATTCAGGCCAGCCTTGCAGAAAATATCCAAAGAATTCACCTCACCCCCAGGAACTGAGTTAATGCAGGATGTGGATGACTTGCTTCAATCAGGAGGACAAGAAGAAGTGGTTAGAAGCAGCCTCTGTGAAATGGCTCAATTTTCAGGCTAAAAAGCATCTTGGAGTATTTGGGGGAAAAAAGCACAAATGGTGGAGAAAAAGGTTTAATATTTGGGACATATTTTGACTGAAGGTTTGTGGTGTATTGATCCAGAAAGGGTCCAGAGAATCTCAGAAGTAACGTTACCCAGGACTAACAAGGAGCTATGACAATTCTGAGGATTAACAGGGAATTGCAGGACCTGGATTGAGGATTCTCTGTTCTAGCCAGAACGTTGTATGACTTTCTAACCCCAGACAGCCTCAATGTTATGGTATGGACATGAGAAAGGCAACAAAACTTAAGAAAATTAAAAAAACCCTAAAATGATTGTTGCCCCAGCCATGGCTCTACCAGACTCAGAAAAGGAATTGGAATTGTATGTGAATGTTAAACAGGGCCATGCCAAAGGAATCCTTGTGCTACAATATTTAACCCACTGTCCAGAGTGGCCCCCTCATTGTCTGCACAATTGTGCAGCCACAGCTCTAAGGGGACCTGAGGCCTGAACACTGACAGCACAAGGAGCTCCTGTTGTTCAAGTCTGGCATCAAGTTCAAGCGTTGATAACCAAAAGAGCCGTGCTCCGTTATTATAGTATGAAACTTGTTCAGTGGCACAGGAGGATGCAGAATTGAGGACAGGGGAAGGGTTTAACCCAGCCTCCTGTTTCAACAGCCTGGACAGGGGCTGCCAAGAAACCCAGGACTGCATTCAAGTGACAGAGCTCCAGACCCAGCCTAGGAGAGATTTAGGAGACTTTCCCTGGCCTGAGGGAGAAAATCTGGTTATGGATGGGTCTTCAAGGCCAGGAGAAGGGAAAAGAGTTACAAGACAGGCTGTTGTTAAGGAAAGGGAATTAGACAAAGCTCAGGTTACCACCCACATGTTCAGCTCAACCAGCAGAGCTGTGTGTGCTTGTGAGAGCCTGGCACTGAAATGCCCTGAGCAGGAAGGCTCAAATCTCTTCTGCTAACACCATGTCACCTAACAGGGTGCCAAAAGCAATTCTGACTTCTTCAGTAATCACTGCATCACTTAGTAAGGTAATTCTAAAATAAATAATTCCAAGAGAAAGGATTGTGGAAGCAATAGACACAGATGGGGAACTGATTTTCCAGGAAAGATCGTTCAGGGGCTTAAGGCAGCTTTAGGAATACAATGGGACCTCCACAACGCCTGGCACCCACAGAGCTCAGGTCACGTAGAAAGAATGAATGGGGAAATGAAGAAACACCTTTGGAAGCTGGTGATAGAAACCAAGATACCATGGGTATGGCTTTTGCCATTGACTTTAGCAAGAACAGGAGCCCAATCCAGAGCAGATATGCGATTATCTCCCCAGTAACTGAGCTTTGTGTTGGAGTCCAGGGCATTCCTTTGGTTGCCCTGGAGGGTCAGTATCTTGGTTTGAAAAAGACAGTTGTCTGCTAAGGAGAGGCAAGCCTCTCCAGGAAATAAGGAATTCAAATCTTTCCCTCCGTGTTATTATAATTTAGAAGATTAAAAAAAAAAACTTTCGGTCAGAGCTATAGGGAAAAGGAATAACAGTCCTTTACCAGTAAATATAACAGGACAGGCAAACAACAACAGCAATTATAATAACAGTAAAACAGAACCAAGAACCCTGAGGGCAAACGGTGGAAAAGTCCGTCGCTGATGGCTGCAAGCTGGAAGCGATGGATTGTCCTCAGCAGGCAGGGGGTGCCCCGGCAGGCAAAGTGGGCAGTGCCGAAGAACCCGCAGCGGCTGGACCCCGGGCTGACCCAAAATCCAGCAGGGTAACGAAGAAACTCCGAATTCCTGGGCGCTCCAACAGATGATAGAATTCCCAGGACTAAACTCCTCCGTTAGCTGTGGACTCCAGGCAGCTACCCGTAGCCCGACCGTCCTCCCCGGGAAAGCCGAGAGAAGTGAGGCCACCCTCCAGCTCTCTCCGGAGCCTCCTCCCTTCCCCAAAACCAAGTGATCAACTTCTTTTGACAGGTTAAGCACAGCTTAACTACCCCTACTTAAAAATCTAGCAACTCATGGGTGGGGGGAAAAATTCTACAGGAGAACTTAACCCTCAACATTATCCACCCCGAATTTTTCCCACCCTAACATATATTGAATTTAAACCTTTAAATAATATACATATATATATACACGTGAATATAAATACAGACACAGTCACAGTATTCACCGAAAAACAAGGTCCCCTTGAGGTATGCAGCGGGTCTCTCCATCCTTTTGCATCACCCACTATGTGCAGCCAGGTCCCTGAGCAAAAACCACCCCACGAGCGGGATTGTCTTTGCTGGAGGCAGAATTAATCTAGACAGTTTTTCCTAGCATTCCTCTCATGTGTACCACTGGAACCTTATCTCCATCTCTTTTTCTCAGGGGCTCAGACTGGGCAGGGCCTGCTCGGTTGGTGGAACCTCGAGTGTTCACTAACCAGGTGGCCTTTGCTAAATTAATCTCACAGTTCTTGAAAGTCCCCCCACTCAGTGCCTTCAAAGTGGTTTTAAGCAGGCCATTGCACCGTTCAACTTTCCCGGCTGCTGGTGCATGATAAGGAATATGGTACACCCACTCAGTGCCATGTTCTCTAGCCCAGGTGTTTATAAGGCTGTTCTTGAAATGAGTCCCATTGTCTGACTCAATCCTCTCAGGGGTACCATGTCTCCACAGGATTTGCTTTTCAAGGCCCAGGATGGTGTTCCAGGCAGTAGCGTGAGGCACAGGGTAGGTCTCCAACCATCCAGTGGTGGCTTTCACCATGGTCAGCACGTAGCGCTTGCCTTGGTGGGTTTGGGGAAGGGTGATGTAGTCAATCTGCCAGGCTTCCCCGTACTTATACTTGGACTATCGCCCGCCATACCATAGGGGCTTCACCCGCTTGGCCTGTTTGATGGTAGCACACGTCTCACAGTCATGGATAACCTGAGAAATACTGTCCATGGTTAGATCCACCCCTCGGTCTCGTGCCCACTTATAGGTGGCATCTCTGCCCTGATGGCCTGAGCCATCATGGGCCCATCGAGCTAGGAACAACTCTCCCTTGTGTTCCCAATCTAAGTCTATCTTTGACACCTCTATCTTTGCAGCTTGATCTACCTGCTCGTTGTTTCGGTGCTCCTCATTAGCCCGACTCTTGGGGACATGGGCATCTACATGACAAACTTTCACAGGTAGCTTCTCTACCCAAGTGGCAATGTCCTTCCACTCATCTGCAGCCCAGATTGGCTTTCCTCTACGCTGCCAATTGGCCTTCTTCCACCTGTCCAGCCAACCCCACAGAGCATTGGCCACCATCCACGAATCAGTGTAGAGGTAGAGCTTTCGCCACTTCTCTCTTTCAGCAATGTCCAGGGCCAGTTGAACAGCTTTGAGTTCAGCAAGTTGGCTTGACCCACCTTCTCCTTCAGTGGCTTCTGCAACCTGTCGTGTGGGGCTCCATACAGCTGCTTTCCACTTCTGGTTCATCCCTACGATGCAGCAGGATCCATCAGTGAAAAGAGCATAGCGTGTTTCTTCTGCTGGTAGTGGGTTGTATGGTGGACCCTCTTCTGCACGTGTCACTTGTTCCTGCTCCTCTTCATCTGTGAGACCAAAGTTCTCACCTTCCGGCCAGTTTGTAATTATCTCCAAAATCCCAGGGCGATTTGGGTTTCCAATGCGGGCGCGCTGAGTGATGAGGGCAATCCATTTGCTCCACGTGGCGTCGGTGGCATGATGGGTGGAGGGAACCTTTCCTTTAAACATCCACCCCAGCACCGGTAGTCGAGGTGCCAGCAGGAGTCGTGCTTCTGTGCCAATCACCTCTGAGGCAGCTTGAACTCCTTCATAGGCGGCCAAGATTTCCTTCTCTGTTGGAGTGTAGTTGGCTTCGGACCCTCTGTAGCTTCGGCTCCAGAATCCCAGCGGTTGGCCCCGAGTCTCCCCAGACACTTTCTGCCAAAGGCTGCAGGACAGGCCATTGTTCCCGGCTGCTGAGTAGAGCACGTTCTTCACCTCTGGTCCTGTCCTGACTGGGCCAAGGGCTACTGCATGAGCAATCTCCTGCTTGATCTGGGCAAAGGCTTGTTGCTGTTCAGGGCCCCAGTGGAAATCGTTCTTCTTGCGGGTGACCAGGTAGAGAGGGCTCACAATCTGGCTGTACTCAGGAATGTGCATCTTCCAGAAACCTATGGCGCCTAGGAAAGCTTGTGTTTCCTTCTTGCTGGTCGGTGGAGACATTGCGGTGATCTTATTGATGACCTCAGTGGGAATCTGCCGCCATCCATCTTGCCACTTTACTCCCAGGAACTGGATCTCTCGGGCAGGTCCCTTGACCTTGCTCTGCTTGATGGCAAAACCAGCTTTCAGGAGAATTTGGATGATCTTCTCTCCTTTCTCAAACACTTCCTTTGCTGTGTTCCCCCACACAATGATGTCATCGATATACTGTAGGTGCTCCGGAGCCTCACCCTTTTCCAGTGCAGCCTGGATCAGTCCATGGCAGATGGTGGGGCTGTGTTTCCACCCCTGGGGCAGTCGGTTCTAGGTGTACTGCATGCCCCTCCAGGTGAAAGCAAACTGAGGCCTGCATTCTGCAGCCAGAGGAATGGAGAAAAATGCGTTAGCAATGTCAATTGTGGCGTACCATTTTGCTGCCTTGGACTCCAGCTCGTACTGGAGTTCCAGCATGTCCGGCACAGCAGCACTCAGTGGTGGAGTCACTTCGTTCAAGGCACGGTAGTCCACAGTCAATCTCCATTCTCCGTCAGACTTGCGCACAGGCCAGATGGGGCTGTTGAAGGGTGAGTGGGTTTTGCTGACCACCCCTTGGCTCTCTAGCTCATGGATCATCTTGTGGATGGGGATCACGGCATCTCGATTTGTCCGATACTGTCGGCGGTGCACCGTCGAGGTGGCCACTGGAATTCGTTGCTCTTCTACTTTTAGGAGTCCTACTGCAGATGGGTTCTCCGACAGTCCAGGCAAGTTATTCAATTTCTTAATGCCCTCTGCCTCTACAGCTGCTATTCCAAAAGCCCACATGAGTCCTTTAGAGTCTTTGTAATAACCATTCCGGAGGAAGTCTATGCCCAAAATACATGGGGCCCCTGAGCCAGTCACAATTGGATGTTTCTGCCACATCCTTCCCGGTCAGGCTCACCTCAGCTTCTAGCAGAGTCAATTCCTGTGATCCCCCTGTCACCCCGGCAATGGAAATAGGTTCTGTCCCTAAATATTCCGATGGTATCAGGGTACACTGCGAACCAGTATCAACTAAAGCTTCGTATTTCTGTGGCTCTGATGTGCCAGGCCATCGAATCCACACCGTCCAATAGATCCGGTTTTCCCGTGCCTCTCCCTGGCTAGAGGCAGGGCCCCTCTAGCACTGGTCATTATTCCCTTCCTGGGCATACAAGGTAGAGGTTCCTTCACAGGGATCTGACATATCCTCACTTCTATAATACCTGGCAGCTTGGTCATGTGAGGTTGAGGCTACCTTCATCTTAGTGGAACCCCCTCGGTTAGTGTTTCTCTCCTTGAGCTCACGCACCCTTGCTGCCAGGGCAGAAGTGGGTTTCCCATGCCACCTTCCCATGTCTTCCCCATGGTCACACAGAAAGAACCACAGGTCAGCTCGTGGGGTGTACCCTCTCTCTCTAGCTGGGGGCCGTTGAGCTCTGACTCTGGGGCCTGTAACTCGCACCGGTGCCACACGGGAACTGTTCCTCCTCATCTCCTCCCTCACCTCCCTCATCTCCTCTCTGAGTTCCTTAACCATGGCAGAGACCTGAGCCTGCATTGGGCCACTGATCATACTCTCATAATTTCTAAGCTTGTTGGCTACAGAACCCACTGTCTCTCGGTTGTTATCGGCATTAATTGTTGCAAGGAATGTGGCGTATTGAGATGGTCCTAGAGTTGCCAGGTTCCACAGCATTTGCCCTGTGCACCTGACTTTGTCGGGGTCATTATCATGCTGTCCACCCCTCCCAAAGAGTACCTCCAATACCGCCACTTCTCTCAGCTGTTGGATCCCTTCCTCAAGGGTCTTCCAGCGCATTCTATGATGGTGCTCCTGCATTCTGTCTGTGGACAAACCTCTCCTTTACACTCATTAAAAGCCGCTCCCAAAGGGAAAGGGGCCCTGGCTCCCTTACAAATACCTGATTCACACCTGAGTCCTGGGTCAAGGGTCCCAAATTCCTTGCCTCACTACTATCTAGCTGCACGCCTGTTCCTATAAGGTCCCAGACCCGAAGTAACCAGACTGTATAAGCCTCACGTCCCCGTCGTGCAAGATCTTTTTGCAGATTACGGAGACTTTCATATGTCAGGGACTCGGTGATGATCTCAACCTCTGAGTCCCCCGCGGGTTGTGAGGGCCCTCCTTTCTTATCCTTGTTGCCTGGGTGCTCTGATTTCACCTTGTACTTCTTTGTTTCCACAGGGGCCACTGCCGCTGGCTGTGGCTGCCCCTGTGGTTCAGCTGGAACCTGGACGGTTGTGACGTCTGTGGGTTCCGCTGCTGCACCATCAGACTCTCCTTTGTCGGGGCAGGGGGAGGGTTTCCCAGAAGCCGGGGCTAATGAGGCTACTACAGGGGCAAGGTACTCCCTCAGCATCTGGCCCATCTCACGGATCTCCTTCACCCAATCTGGGTGGTTTATTCCTGAGGCAGGCTGTGGGGCAGGCTCAGGCTGTGGGGCAGGCTCAGGCTGTAGGGCAGGGTCAGGCTGTGGGGCAGTATCCTTATTCTCTAGGGGAGGTATCAGGGTGGTTACCCAGTCCAGTCTCCCCTTATCTCTAAATGCTACACAGAACAGGCATACCAGCAACACCAGCCACTGTATGATGTCATTAACATTCAAAGATTTGAACCCTTCAAAGACTGGTGGGGTAGGCCCAAAGAGCTGGGTGAAGGGTTGGGAAAAGGTTTCCCCTGGTATCATTTCCTCACAGTATGTACCGTTCTTAAAATAACCCCAAAAACACATAGTCAGTATATGGTAGCCCTGAATCCATGTGCCTGCCTTCCAGAGAAAATTAAAAATCCACGATTTCCTCACTTCGTTAACCCATATAGCAAACTGGATGACAGCCACAGCAACCTTAGTTACAGGGCCCATGTTTAGAAAAGGCCCTGCAAATGGGAGGACTACAGCCACACCCACATGCCACCCGAACCAGACAAAGGCAGACCACATGATAGCCCAGTACACAACAATGTAGGCACTTAAGAACTGTTATTCCTTTTTCTCTCAATGCCCCTCGAGCCCCACGTTGGGCGCCAAATTCTTTCTTGGTTTGAAAAAGACAGTTGTCTGCTAAGGAGAGGCAAGCCTCTCCAGGAAATAAGGAATTCAAATCTTTCCCTCCGTGTTATTATAATTTAGAAGATTAAAAAAAAAAACTTTCGGTCAGAGCTATAGGGAAAAGGAATAACAGTCCTTTACTAGTAAATATAACAGGACAGACAAACAACAACAGCACTTATAATAACAGTAAAACAGAACCAAGAACCCTGAGGGCAAACGGTGGAAAAGTCCGTCGCTGATGGCTGCAAGCTGGAAGCGATGGATTGTCCTCAGCAGGCAGGGGGTGCCCCGGCAGGCAAAGTGGGCAGTGCCGAAGAACCCGCAGCGGCTGGACCCCGGGCTGACCCAAAATCCAGCAGGGTAACGAAGAAACTCCGAATTCCTGGGCGCTCCAACAGATGATAGAATTCCCAGGACTAAACTCCTCCGTTAGCTGTGGACTCCAGGCAGCTACCCGTAGCCTGACCGTCCTCCCCTGGAAAGCCGAGAGAAGTGAGTCCACCCCCCAGCTCTCTCCGGAGCCTCCTCCCTTCCCCAAAACCAAGTGATCAACTTCTTTTGTCAGGTTAAGCACAGCTTAACTACCCCTACTTAAAAATCTAGCAACTCATGGGTGGGGGGAAAAATTCTACAGGAGAACTTAACCCTCAACAGTCAGAAACCTGGGCAGGGGGGTCTGGGACCCCAGCCCAGAGCTCAGAGAGACACTGGCTTTGATCTCAGTCCATGGGAAAAACTTCCTTCACTGCAAGAGGGTTTAAATGCCACAAGAGTGTGAAAAATAGTAGTTTAGCTTATCACAGGGTGAAAAAACAGTATATTTAGGTTTCTAGCATTGAAGTGAAAGGGGGAAAGATGGAGAATTTGGGGCGTTGTCTCCTTCTTCTTTCTTCTTCCCTCACTCCATTTCAGCAGTGACGTGGGCACAAAGTAATTCAAGAAGATTGGGTCAGAATAGAGATGACCTGTTTAGTATTAGGGATAGACATTGGTAAGAAATGGTAAATAAGAAATACGTAGCAATTAGCATAAAAGATAAAGACAGCCCTGGGACGGGAGGAGTCATGAGAAGTCCAGGCAGCTGCAAAGATCTAGTTGGACTGAGAAAATTGTAAGATAAGAAACAATAAATGAAGTATGCAACCTTGAAAAATCTAAACGTGAAGACTCCGTCTCTTTCATCGGTTTGGCACAGAGCTGTGCAAGAGGACAAAGGACTCTAAAACCACCCGAATCTCAGGGAAAAGCCACGACACTTTGGAATTCCTTACCTTGCTAATTCTCCACCAAGTGGGTAGTGGACATAAGGGATGTGTATTTAAAGCAGTTTGCGGCCAGAATCCTGTCTCTGCTGAAATCTCTCCCACAGGAAGCTCGGCTGGCACAGACCCGGGACTTTGCTCTTCACAACATCCAACCAGGACATCGGGTCCTGCCTAAGGACTGGGAAGAAGCAGCACTGGGGGCCAAGTGGCGTGGCCCATTCCAAGGGTCCCTGAGCACAGAAACAGCCCCAGCACAGCTCAACACGGGGGGACCCCTCACCCTCAGCTCAAGGTCTCTGAAGCCCCGGAGATTTGGACGTCCCGGCTGCAGGAGGAGGATGGGAGACTGCTGATATGGGAAATGTATAGGCATATGAAATTCAGAATTTGAGAAACATATGCTAAAATAAGTGAAGGTGAGAACAGAAATACATATAGCTTATTTAGCAGTTTTACAAAAGTACAGAAGTAACTTGTACCAGAACAGATAGGAGTGTAACTTGTTAGATAGGACCAATTTACAGAACACACTGGAATTTATTTGCTAGGCAAAGGCCATACAGGTAAGATGTTAAAACTTAGTAAAGCAGGACTTAGGTATTGTGCGGGCCAGATAAAGGAGAAGCAGTTCAGTAAGAAAGTAGCAAGAACCAAGCTCCTGGGTTTGGCCAGGACAAACTGACCTGGGAATTAGCGTTACCTGATGGGGTGATATCTCCCCCAAACTGTGTGCACCTGCGCAAGACAAGACCCAGGTTTAAATACACATTGATCCCACACCTCCCCACCTGCCCATTCCCCCCTTCTCTCACTTCCTACGCTAATGAGCTGTCAAACCTCCTGGTGGTTGTGACCTGGGGTCTTGGGAGGAAGGCCAACTTCTTCCTCAGGTTGATCTTCACTTCTGGGCAGGGCAGTGGAGGTTTGGCTATTTTTAGGTCACTTTGCTCTTGGCAAAGATTAGGAGCTTGATTTTACTGGATTCGTGCCACAAAGTTCTGCTTTATCGATTTTTGACAAATAACCTAGGTGCTGCTTTGCTGAGTTTCAACATTATACATCTTACCTACATGACTTCTACTTCATAACAACTTTACAACCAAGCTTAATAGCTAATCTTTTATGTGTTCTCAGAACAAGCTGTTTCTCTACTACTACTAAAGCAACAAAAGATGCTTCAAAAATCCTATATTTTCATATTCATAAATGTCATGCATATCAATTTTAAAAAGAAACCAAAATAAAACATATTGTGTGGGGACCACATGTGAGTCATTCAATGGCTGCTCTGGAAGAGAAGCTTGGCTCTAGGAAGCCAGGAGAGGAACTTTAGAAATGCAAAGTAACACTGCTGGGGAAATGTGTGGACAATGCACCAGGGGCTTCTTGCCTGGGGCAGGAATTGGGCTGATTCCCTCTGCCCCTCAGCCCAAGCTCTGCCTGCTTGCACAGATGGAATTCCCACAAAGCCAAAGGCAGAGCCCACACTCAGGATATCTGACTCTGCAACAGAAACTGGTGCAGCTGCAAAGGAAAACAGCAAATGGAGAATGCTGTGAAAACTTCATTAAAAGAACTGGGGGGGAATCATCCCTCTCCCCACTCCAACATGTGCTGTCACTGTCTAGGTCACAGAGGGAGCATGAGACCACTGAGGTGTTCTTGCTGCCACAAGTTCAGAGAAATCAGTTGGGAATCCAAGGATTTGATGATTTAATTAGGGAAAAGAGATCAATTGATGCAGCCCTGGCTGGAGGGAGCAACCAAAACTGGGGAAAAGATGAACGGCCACCAGAACAAATCCCACAACACCATGGAGCAGCCTCTGGTGAGACACAGAAAATAAAGCAAGGGTGCCTGGCAAGAGCACACTACATTAACAGAAAACTCTTCTTTAAAAGCACCAGTCTGTCACATATTAGTTTGAAGTTCCCCCAGCAGATCAGTCTTCTCTCTCTGGCCCCAGTGGGACTTCCAAATTCCTCCTTTAGGGCTCTGGTCACCGTTATGCCCACCTGGTATTGATTACCTACGCATTCTTTGGGCCCCAAAACGGGTAACATGATATAGGAGATGGCCAGAAGGACAACAGAGCATGCGCAAGGAGACAAGTTGAAAAGTTCAGCTCAGAGGATGACTATGTGCTTCATCCCCAAAGACCCCCAACGACCACCGGAGTGATCGATAAGGAGCAGTGCGCAGCCTCAAATAGTCGTGGAACTAATTTTAATACAAAGCGGGGATCGGCGGGGTTAGGAAATAAATATGTATTAGGCGTATGGTGTAACCCTAGTTTGTAGAGATAAAAAGGGAGAAACAAAGCTCCCAGGTGTGCATGTCTATGAGGAGTTATCCCCATGTACCTCAGCGCTGAATAAATTCACACCTACTCTCATAACCACTCTGTGAGTTATAGAGTCCTCTCTCTGCACATCACTGGGAGCCCGAATGAATTCATATCAGGGGCCAGAGAACCCATTTATCATTTGAGCGGCATAATTCGATTACAAGATGTCCTTGAAATAATAACCAACCAGACAGATCCAGCTCCTGAGTCTGGCTGATCAATCCACTCAAATGAACAACGAGACATTACACCATGGGATCAATTATCTATTAGCAGGAGGAGCACAGTGTCGAAAATTAAATGACTAGAGATCCTGTTCGCAACTAGACTAGACGACAACAGAAAAGTGGTAAAACAGGTAACAAAGGAAATAAAAAAGCAGCCCATGTTCCAGTCCAAACGTGGAAAGGATGGGAATGGGACACGGGTTCATGGAACCCTGGCACACCATGGGTTAAACGAATGCTCTTTCTCCTCCTCTGTGCTACAGCAACTCTCATCTTTTGACCATGCACAGACACCTTGCTGAGTGCAGCTCATTCAGCAGGGGAGCAAGGGGATGCAGCTGGCAGCCAGGCCTCCTGAGCCACAAACGGCTCCAGAAGGACAGGGAAGGAGGTCACTGAGAATAATCCCAAATCCAAACAGGACCCAGGAAGAAAGAACAGAGTCAAACAGTGAATCTGCTTGGAGATAGGGCCTGGGACTTGGAGATAAGGAAGTAAAGGGAGAAACCATCAGTTTCAGAAAATGTTACTCATTGACACGGACTGCTGCTCAGCTAAGATCCTGCTAAATTCCTGAACATCGAGCAGAAGAACAAAGACTGAACAGAGCTGTGAATATCGGATGTTATACAAAACGGGGAGTGCATATTAACGAGGACACGCAGCAGGCGGATCGGGAAGTCTCAACTTTCCAAGTACCTTCGTCACTGCGCAAAGGGAGAGGGAGATGCAGAAGGCAAAATTAGGATAAAAAGGAAGCTGCGTACTACAACAGTCAAAGAGACCCCATGGCAAATGCCGCACGGCCTCTCCCTTTGTTCAGGAATAAAGTCACTTTTACAGGACTCCTCTGTCTCCTTTGGGGACAGAAACCTCTGGAGACTGGCAATTTTCCCGCACACTCCCGGCGACAGGGCAGCCACCTCCGTGCTCCCCACAGGAAGCGGGACGAGGCAGCGCTGCTCCGGCACCGGCTCCTGCCGAGGCCCCAGCGGCAAGGAGACCGCGGGCAGCCGCTCCCGCTAGCGCCCTCAGGCCACGGGCAACACGGGGCGGACACGGCACAAGGAACCCGCCACAGCCCCCGGACGCCGCCTCGGCCCGCAGCCAGCCCCGAGCCCCGGCACAACCCAGCGCGGCTCCCACCTGCGCTGGGGCCGCCTCCGAGCTCCGCCGCCGCCTCAGCGGGCTCCGGCCGCTGCCGCCGCTCCCGGGCCCGCACAGACGCTCCGCCAATGGCGGCTCTGCTGCGCCAGGGGCGCCCGGGGATGGGGCGGCCCCGGGGCCGGGCTTGGCCCCGCTCTGCCCAATCAGCGCGCCAGAACCACGAGTGACGGCACCATCGCCCAATCGCAGCCAGCGGCGGGCTGTGCACACGGCCCAGCCTCGGCCCGCGCTCTCCGGGTCCCCCGGGCTGTGTGAGGGGAAAGGCGGAGATGAGCAACAGCCCTGGCACGGGCTCGGGCCCGAGGCGGCGTTGAGCTGAAAACACAAACAAAGTTCTCCGCAGCTCCCGGCCCGCCTTTCCCAGCCCTGCGTGTTCGCTGGCACCGGCTCAGAGGAAAGCAGGCAGTTCTCCTACCCCGAATTAGGAGCAGCAGTGCATGGCTTTGATTGCCCCCAGAAAGGGAAAACCCCCAACGCTCTTCGGCTGAGTGGAGGAGGGGAGAGATTTCCTGTAGAAAACTCCCTAAAGTCGTTTTTCCCCGGAGCTTGGGAAGAACAAACCAAACCCTGGTGAGGTGCCCCCCCCAGAAGCGCCTCTCTGCCGTCCCAGCTGAAGCCCTCGCTGGCTGCTCCAGGCTGGATGGGCACACTGGGAGCGCTGGGAAGGGGCCCTGGCTCGGGGCGCAGCCCCCGGGGCAGCCTCAGGGCCCCCATGTTATAAATAAATTCTATTCAAATTATCTATATTTTAGTTACTTAATTGTTAAGTAAGTCCATTAAGATTGTTAATGCTAGTTCTGTATAAAGAATTTGCCTTATTCCTGTTTTAATACTGATTTATCACCTTATTTACTTGTTTGTTAATTAAGAATTCACCTTATTACCTATATCTCTGCTCCCATTCGCCGGATAGAGTCTGAATATGCAAATAAAAAGAACACTAGAATTCTGGGAACAACTCAAGAAAAAGAGACTCTAAAAAGCAGGGAACCAAAGTAAAATCCAGGACTGTAGTTGCACTTTAGACTACTGCAAGAAGTACGGGGGTCCGCCGAAGCAGCTTTATTTAGTCGCTGTGACCTGAGAAGGAGTCCCCCATCGCTGGATGACCCCGGATGAATGAAGCAAAATGGATTCCCTGGCAAGGGGAAAAAGCCCGTGAAGGGGGGTGGGAGTCCCTACCTTTGCTGTGAAGCGAAGCTGTGTGTACTTCCTTCTCCGCGTTGCCAATGGAGCAAGCAAGCTCTCCCCCAAGGCCAAGGTTGATAATAAAGAAACATACAAAACAGCAAGTCTTTGACCCTTTATTTTTTCCAGAACACCCAGGACAGCTTCCAAGGCTCCGGCAGCCGGGATGGAACGTGGGAAGGGAGCAGCCCTGTCCCCTGTCCCCCCTGACTGTGACTCCAGCGGTGACAGCGGCGGGCGCGGGGGCCGGACCGGCGGGGGTTGAGGGGCCGTACCCGGACCCGCCCGTTCCTCGAGTGTCACCCGGGCGTGTCCCCCCCGTCCCTCGGAGTGTCCCCAGCGGCCATGGAGCCTCGAGCGGTGCGACAATCCCGGTGAGGGGTGGGAGAGGGGACAGGGAGGACACGGCAGGAGGGGACAGGGGTTCCCAAAGGGACAGGAGGGCATGACAGGAACGATGAAAGTGACAAAGGGGTGCAGGGGACCGAGGGTGGCAGAGGGGACAGTGGGGGGTAGCAGGGGGGCGGCAGAGGGGACAGCTGCGACCCCCAGGGAGGGGACAGAAGGGATCTCGGGAGGGCACAGGTGCCACCCCAGGAGGCCACAAGTTCCACGAGGTCCCCGCCACCTCCCCTGTTCCCTCCCCAGCTGCTGGAGGTGCTGCTGGCCGTGGTGGCCACCCTGGGCGAGCTGGTGGCTCCCGTGACCGCGCCACGCCAGGACCATGTGGCCGCTCGTGTCCCCAAGGTCCCCGCACGCAGCCCGGAGCAGATTCACCGCGACCTGCGCGCGGAGAAGCCGAAAGTGGGCGGGCCCTGGCGGTGAGGAAATGGGGCGGGGAAAGGGGCGGGGCCAGCAATGGGAGCGGCTGGAGGGGAGACAAAGGGGCCCTTTGGGGATATCGGGGGGTTCGGGGACCCTGGGGGTCTGAAATGATCCCAAGTCCTGCTGGATCCCAAGGAATGACCCAAATGCTTTCAAATCCCAGATCCTGGATCCTAAAAAATCCCAAACTCCAGATCTCAAATGCTCTGGATACCCAAACCCCAATGCTAAAATGATCCCAAATCCCAAATTCGGCATCCCAAAAGCCCTCAGATCCCAAATGCTGCTGGGTGTGAGATATTAAATTCGAAGAATTAGGGAATTTTAGGAAAGTTAAGATAATAGTTGCTGAAATAGCTAAAGTAGGTGGATAAGCTTTGCTTGCAGTTAAGGGAGCCCAGATCTTAGATAAGCTATCCCGGATTTAGTAACTCATTTCTTGTCAGCTTTATGTTTATGTAGCTGTGAGTGTAACAAAAACCAAAATGCGGTAAATAAGATATAAGATAACTGCAGACTTCCTGCTTAAAGAACCCAGTCAACACAGGAAACTGTAGGTTCTACCAAGGATTCATTTGTCACGAATTCATTGAAAAAGTAGAAAGGTCAGAACGAGAAACACTCATCTTACTTCCTCATTTTTAGTGACCCCTCTCCAGAATAGAACCCCGACTCATTTTAGGAAACAAACTACGCATGCTTAATAGCTTTTCTTGTCAATTAGCATATGAAGCGAGGAATGGGAGGTGACATGAATATGTATTTGTATTTTAGGTATTCAACACATTTGTAAATAAAAGGCTTTGTAATTACCTGTGAAATTTGCTCTGCATATTAGAGAGATATCCCACGTGCTGCCCAGCCGTAATAAACATACACTTTCTAACTTGAAACTGTTAGAGAGTTTTTGTCTGTCACAAAAGAACCGTTGAACACAGGAAACTATATGTTCTACCAAGGATTCATTTGTCACGAATGCATTGAAAAAGTAGAAAGGTCAGAACGAGAAACACTCATCTTACTTCCTCATTTTTAGTGACCCCTCTCCAGAATACAACCCCGACTCATTGTAGGAAAGAAACTACGCATGCTTAATAGCCTCTTTGCCAATTAGCATATGAGGCGAGGAATAGGAGCTGACAAAGGTATGAATATGTATTTGTATTTTAGGTATTCAACACTTTTGTAAAAAAAAGGCTTTGTAATTACCCGTAAATTTTGCAGCGGGTATTAGAGATCTATCCCGCGTGCAGCCCAGCCGTAATAAACATACACTTTCTAACTTGAAACTGTTAAGAGAGGTTTTGCCAGTCACAGTTAGGTATCGATACTAGATCAATACAAAGATTTCTTTAATAAATCACTCGACACAGCCGAAGAGCGTTGGGGGTTTTCCCTTTCTGGGCACAATCAAAGCCATTGCACTGATGTTCCTAATTCGGGATAGGAGAAATGACGGCTTTCCTCGGAGCCGGTGCCAGCGAACACGCAGGGCTGGAAAAGGCGGGCCGGTAGCTGCGGAGAACTTTGTTTGTGTTTTCAGCTCAACGCCGCCTCGGGCCCGGGCCCGTGCCAGGGCTGTTGCTCATCTCCGCCGTTCCCCTCACACAGCCCGGGGGGCCCGGAGAGCGCGGGCCGAGGCTGGGCCGTGTGCACAGCCCGCCGCTGGCTGCGATTGGGCGATGGTGCCGTCACTCGTGGTTCTGGCGCGCTGATTGGGCAGAGCGGGGCCAAGCCCGGCCCCGGGGCCGCCCCCTCCCCGGGCGCCCCTGGCGCAGCAGGAGCCGCCATTGGCGGAGCCTCTGTGCGGGCCCGGGAGCGGCGGCAGCGGCCGGAGCCCGCTGAGGCGGCGGCGGAGCTCGGAGGCGGCCCCAGCGCAGGTGGGAGCCGCGCTGGGTTGTGCCGGGGCTCGGGGCTGGCTGCGGGCCGAGGCGGCGTCCGGGGGCTGTGGCGGGTTCCTTGTGCCGTGTCCGCCCCGTGTTGCCCGTGGCCTGAGGGCGCTGCGGGAGCGGCTGCCCGCGGTCTCCTTGCCGCTGGGGCCTCGGCAGGAGCCGGTGCCGGAGCAGCGCTGCCTCGTCCCGCTTCCTGTGGGGAGCACGGAGGTGGCTGCCCTATCCCAGGGACTGCGGGAAAATTCGCGTCTCCAGAGGTTTCTGTCCCCAAAGAGACAGAGGAGTCCTGTAAAAGTGACTTTATTCCTGAACAAAGGGAGAGGCCGTGCGGCATTTGCCATGGGGTCTCTTTGATCGTTGTAGTACGCAGCCTCTTTTTTATCCTAATTTTGCCTTCTGCATCTCCCTCTCCCTTTGCCCAGTGGCGAAGGTTCTTGGAAAGTTGAGACTTCCCGATCCGCCTACTGCATGTCCTCGTTGATATGCACTCCCCCTTTTGTATTACATCCGATATTCATGGCTCTGTTCAGTCTTTGTTCTTCTTCTCGATGTTCAGGAATTTAGCAGGATCTTGGCTGAGCAGCAGTCCGTGTCAATAAGTAACATTTTCTGAAACTGCATGGTTTCTCCCTTTACTTCCTTATCTCCAAGTCCCTGACCCTATCTCCAAGCAGATTCATAGTTTGACTCTGTTCTTTCTTCCTGGTTCCTGTTTGGATTTGGGATTATTCTCAGTGACCTCCTTTCCTGTCCTTCTGGAGCCGTTTGTGGCTCAGGAGGCCTGGCTGCCAGCTGCATCCCCTTGCTCCCCTGCTGAATGAGCTGCACTCAGCAAGGTGTCTGTGCATGGTCAAAAGATGAGAGTTGCTGTAGCACAGCAGAGGAGAAAGAGCATTCGTTTAACCCGTGGTGTGTCAGGGAACCACGAAACCGTGTCCCCTTCCCATCCTTTCCACATTTGGACTGGAACATGGGCTGCTTTCTTATTTCCTTTGTTACCTGTTTCACCACTTTCCAGCTGTCATCTGCTTGCAAACAGGATCTCAAGTCTTTTAATTTTCCACAGTGTGCTCTTCCTTCTGCTAATAGACGATCTGATCCCATCCTAAGGTGAAATGTCTCATTCTTCATCTGAGTGGATTGATCAGCCAGACTCAGGAGCTGGATCTGTCTGGTTAGTTATTATTTCGAGGATATCTTGTCATCTAATTATGGCATTGAAATGATAAATGGGTTCTCTGGCCCCTGATATGAATTCATTCGGGTTCCCTGGGGCTGCTCCATGGTGTTGTAGGATTTGTTCTGGTGGCCGTTCATATTTTCCCCAGTTTTGGTTGCTCCCTCCAGCCAGGGCTGCATCAGTTGATCTCTTTTCCCTAATTAAATCATCAAATCCTTGGATTCCCAACTGATTTCTCTGAACTTGTGGCAGCAAGAACACCTCAGTGGTCTCATGCTCCCTCTGTGACCTAGACAGTGACAGCACATGTTGGAGTGGGGAGAGGGATGATTCCCCCCCAGTTCTTTTAATGAAGTTTTCACAGCATTCTCCATTTGCTGTTTTCCTTTGCAGCTGCACCAGTTTCTGTTGCAGAGTCAGATATCCTGAGTGTGGGCTCTGCCTTTGGCTTTGTGGGAATTCCATCTGTGCAAGCAGGCAGAGCTTGGGCTGAGGGGCAGAGGGAATCAGCCCAATTCCTGCCCCAGGCAAGAAGCCCCTGGTGCATTGTCCACACATTTCCCCAGCAGTGTTACTTTGCATTTCTAAAGTTCCTCTCCTGGCTTCCTAGAGCCAAGCTTCTCTTCCAGAGCAGCCATTGAATGACTCACATGTGGTCCCCACACAATATGTTTTATTTTGGTTTCTTTTTAAAATTGATATGCATGACATTTATGAATATGAAAATATAGGATTTTTGAAGCATCTTTTGGTGATTTTGTAGTAGTAGGGAAACAGCTTGTACTGAGAACACATAGAAGATTAGCTATTAAGCTTGGTTGTAAAGTTGTTATGAAGTAGAAGTCATGTAGGTAAGATGTATAATGTTGAAACTCAGCAAAGCAGCACCTAGGCATTTGTCAAAAATCGATAAAGCAGAACTTTGTGGCATGAATCCAGTAAAATCAAGCTCCTAATCTTTGCCAAGAGCAAAGTGACCTAAAAATAGCCAAACCTCCACTGCCCTGCCCAGAAGTGAAGATCAACCTGAGGAAGAAGTTGGCCTTCCTCCCAAGACCCCAGGTCACAACCACCAGGAGGTTTGACAGCTCATTAGCGTAGGAAGTGAGAGAAGGGGGGAATGGGCAGGTGGGGAGGTGTGGGATCAATGTGTATTTAAACCTGGACCTTGTCTTGCGCAGGTGCACACAGTTTGGGGGAGATATCACCCCATCAGGTAACGCTAATTCCCAGGTCAGTTTGTCCTGGCCAAACCCAGGAGCCTGGTTCTTGCTGCTTTCTTACTGAACTGCTTCTGCCTTATCAGGCCCGTTTGGTTATCGAAGCTTGAACTTGATGCCAGACTTGAACAACAGGAGCTCCTTGTGCTGTCAGTGTTCAGGCCTCAGGTCCCATTAGAGCTGTGGCTGCACAATTGTGCAGACAATGAGGGGGCCACTGTGGCCAGTGGGTTAAGTATTATAGAACAAGGATTCCTTTGGCATGGCCCTGTTTAACATTCACATACAATTCCAATTCCTTTTCTGAGTCTGGAAGAGCCATGGCTGGGGCATCAATCATTTTGGGGTTTTTTTTTAATTTTCTCAAGTTTTGTTGTCTTTCTCATGTCCATACCATAACATTGAGGCTGTCTGGGGTTAGAAAGTCATACAATGTTCTGGCTAGAACAGAGAATCCTCAGTCCAGGTCCTGCAATTCCCTATTAATCCTCAGAATTTTCTCAGCTCCTTTTTGGTCCTGGTTAACATTACTTCTCAGACTCCCCTGACCCTTTCTGGATCAATACACCACAAACCTTCACTCAAAATATGTCCCAAGTATTAATCCTTTTTCTCCACCATTTGTACCTTTTTTTTTTTTTTTTTTTTTTCCAAATACTGAAAGATGCTTTTTAGCCTGAAAATTGAGCCATTTCACAGAGGCTTCTTCTAACCACTACTTCTTGTCTTCCTTACTGGAGCAAGTCATCCACATCCTGTGTTAACCCAATCCTTGGGGGTGAGGTAAATTTTCCCTTCTAACCCTTGTTCCCACTCAAAGGCAAACTAGTGTTCAGCATCCTGTGTAAGTGGGCATCCCCAGAAAGCATCTTTTCCATCAAGTGCTGAATGGTAGCAGTGTGAGGAGGGAACCTGGTTGCAGATGGTGTAAGGATCTGAGACTGTGGGGTGCCTCGGTTTGATAATCTCATTTCTTATTCTTAGGTCCTGCAGCATTCTATAGATTCCATCTGGTTTCTTGATTGGCAGCACTGGAGCATTCCAGGGAGAGATGCCAGGCTCCAAAAGCCCTGCCTTTAAGAGGGGCTCAGTGACAGGCTGTGAGCCCTTCCTTCCCTCCCTTGGAATAGGGTATTGCTTTTAGACACCACTTGTCCTGGTTGCTTGAGAGTAATTTGGAGAGGCTGGGTGTCTGATTTTCCCTATTTCCCTGGGGCTGCCCACACTTCTGGGTTCACTTTAGCATCGGCCTTGTCAGACATTTGACACAAAGGTACCCCAGAACTAGCAATGGCAATGCCTCTGCCAGGTCCTTGTGGCCGAGCCCTTCCCCTGGGTGCTGGGGCCCCCCTGGGCCCTGGGGTTGATCCCTCAGGGGCTGTAGAAACTCTGCCATGGCCTTTGGCTTCACCTTGGCCTTTTCCTCACCCCTTCTTGCATTCACCTGCTGTGCCTTTGTGACCAACTGCTCTAGGGGCTTCTTGTGCCACTGCTGCAGCCCCCCTGACTGCCTGTGGGTGCTCATCCTGTGACAGCTGCTGAGCTCTCTGCAAGGGCATTCCTTTCTGCAGTGACGCAAACAAAATCCTTCAAAGATGATCTTGATCCTTGCAGGAATAACCCACATTTCCCAGCTGTTCCTTCCTGCTCCTGGTCCTTGTGCTCGCCCTGCCCTCCCCAGCCCGTATGCCAGAGGCGGTGCCTGTCCTGCCGCAGTGTCCAAAGGCGGCTCCCCCGGCGGGCAGGGCCGGCAGCTCCACGGGGCCGGGCAGCGGCCGGGGCGTCCCGCAGCCTCCTGGGGGCCGGGGGCCACTGCCGGCCCTGCCCGGGGGTGGTGGGGTCAGGCAGCGCCCGGCGCTGAGCCCCAGCTGCCCCACAGCCCCGGACCGGCCCCACAGCTACCCACAGGCCCCCAGCCCGTGCTCCCGGTGCCGCACCTCTGCGCCCGCTCCTGCTGCTGCCCAGCACAGAGAAACCCCCTGAAATCCTGACCTCCTTGTTTCCCTGTCCTGGAAACCGGGGATACAAAGGATCTGGCTCAGCTGGCAAATTTAGACGATAAGACCCTGATGAAAAACATCCCAGTCCCCAGTATTTTTCTCTTCCTCCTCTTTTCCATCATCCTTTTTCCTACCACAGAGATTCCTCCTGCTGCTTCTTGCCTTAACTGTATTCTTGCACACTCGCCTTCACCCTAACCCTTCCCAGCACACCAAGACCATCCATCCCCGGTTGTCTGAATTCCTTCTTGACTTCCCTTATTGCCCCTCTGGGTGTCCAAGTCCTTCAATTACCTCTGGGAGAATGTGCAAACTGCCTCAGCATTCTCCCAAGGGACCCTTCAGAGATATTTTGGGATCATCATCCCTTTGGCCAGGACACTTTTCTGGCTTTCCCTTTTCCACCCTGCATGTGTTCCCTGCCATGTTTGCTCCCTGAAGATGCCAGTGTCCTCAGTGATGAGATTTTCAGTGCTCTCTCCCTGGTGACTCTTCACAGCCCCCCTGATCTGTCACTCGTCTGTCTCCTGGACACTCTCGGGTACCCAATCAATCCCCGGTGCCGCCGCCACCCAAGGGAGCCCATCACCCAAACTGGGTGAGGCACCTTCAGCTCCACTCACTGCCCGCTGTCCCAGACGGTGGAAGGAATTCCAGAGGAGCCCCAAGGTGTGTGGAAAACTTGACATCACCAGAGGTTTGTGTCCACAAAGAAGACAGAGGAGTCCTGTAAAAGTAATTTTATTCATTAGAAAAAGGGGGCGGCCATCGGATATTTCCCATGGAGCCTCTCCAATTGTTGTGTGCAGCCTCCTTTTCATCCTAATTTTCCTGGTCACATCTCTCTCTCCCTTTCCCCACTGGCTGAAGTATTTGAGAGGTACAGACTTCCCAATCCCCCTACTACATACCCCCCTTAATATGCACCCCACTTCTGCACAGGTAATGATATTCACAGTTCTGTGAAGTCTTTGTTTTTTTCGAAGTTCATGAGTTTATCTGGATCTTGGCTGAGCAGCAGTCTGTGTGGTCAGTTCATAACATTTTCTGGAGCTCATGGCTTCTTCTGTGCCTTCCTTATGTCCAAGTGCCTGGCCCTATCCCCAAGCAGCTTGACAGCGTGTGTTTGTAAAGACCCTTTGCTCTTCTTCCTTTCCTGGGGGTGCCCCGTTTGTGGGACATTCCCCCTAGAGCATGGGGCACCGCCGTGAGGGGAATTTGGGGAGGTGGGAGGGGGGAGCGCCAAGGCCGGGCCCCCCCGCGCTGTCCTGGCGGGAGCGGCTGCAGCGGGGACCGAGTGCGGGCGGGAGCGGCCGAGAGCCCAGCGCTGCCCCAGCCCGACCTGCCCCAGCTCCATCCCTGCCCCTGCGGTGGGATGCTGTGGGTTTGGGGGGAAGAGGGAGCCGGCAGTGGGTGCTGGGCCTGGGGGCAGGAGGAGAAGGGAAGGAGAAGCAGGGTTGAAGAACAAAATGTTGATGCACGTGGGAGGAGAAGGTGGGATTGTGCAGGAGAAAGAGGAATAGTGGGAGGAAGAGGAGTGTGAGGGAGAGTAGGGACAGAGGAGGGGGAGGAGCAGGAAGAGGAAGCACCACAAGGTTCCAGCCCTCCCTGTATCTGCAGCCTCCCCCCAGCCCCAGGAGTGTTTCCCTCCCCACATGCTGCAGGTGACCGGGGAGGGGAATCCATGATTTTCATGGGAGTGAATCTTGGTGTTTCTGAGCTTGATTGAGCTAAATGTTGATGCTTTGGGTTTTTGCAAGGAGCTGAATCTTTTAGAAGAGGTTTTGGCTGAGTCTTGATGTTTGGGGAGTTTTTCAACTCTGTCTTTATGTTTGCAGGACTTTTGGGATGAATCTTCTTCTTTTGGAGGTTCTTACAGACCAATGTGGCAATTCTTACATTGCCAATGACTTCCTGAGATGAACTTGTGCAAGGAAGAGCCTCCAGCCTAAGGCGCTCTCCTCTTGTTTTCTCCCCAAACCAGGATTTTTCATTCCCAAGGAGTGGACGGATGGAGGAGGAGGAAAAGCCCCGGAGATGCCGCACGAGGAGGGGCTGCAAACCCAGCGCAGGGAGCTGCGAGGAGCAAAGACCCCCCGTGTGCCAGGAGGGCGGCCGGAGATCCAGCCAGAGCTCCGAGCTGGTGGAGAAGCCTCCTGGAGGGGAGAAGCCCCACAAGTGCTTGGAATGTGGGAAGGGTTTCAGCTGGAGATCCAGTCTGATCGAGCACCAGGTGATCCACACTGGGGAACGGCCCTTTGAGTGTGGGGAGTGTGGGAACAGCTTCACGTATAGCTCCAGCCTGAGGAAACACCAGAGGATCCACACTGCAGAGAAGCCCTACAAATGTGGGGAATGTGGGAAGAGTTTCAGAGATAGCTACAGCCTGATCCAGCACCAGGTGATCCACACTGGGGAAGGGCTCTACAACTGCTTGGAATGTGGGAAGAGCTTTGGGTATAGCTCCAACCTGAGGAATCACCAGCGGATCCACACTGGGGAGAGACCCTATGAGTGTCCTGAGTGTGGGAAGAGGTGTCAGACCAGCTCCACTCTCCTTGTACATCAGCGGAGTCACAGAGAGGAGAGGCCCTTCCGCTGCCCCGACTGTGGGAAGGGCTTCAAGCACAACTCACAACTCACTGTCCACCGGCGCATCCACACTGGGGAGAGGCCCTACGAGTGTCCTGAGTGTGGGAAGAGCTTCACACAGAGCTCAACCTTGACCCGACACCAACGGACACACCGCTAAGGGAAGCGCTGTGAGTTCCCCGAGAGTTGGAAGAGCTTCGTGCGCTGCTCCAGCTCCATCACCCGTGGGAGAATCGGCCTTGGATGATCCCCAGTGACCCCCGTTGGGCAGAGCCCTGCTGATCCATGGTCCGGCTGATCAGTGTTGGGAAAACACCTGTCTGGGATGTTCCGCATCTTCCTGGCTCCCTGTGGGCACCTGGATGAACACAGGGGCAGGAGCATCCTTTGGGAGACAGACCGACATTGGGAATTCCTTGGGCAGAACAGATTTGTTGACTTTCAACCCCAGAAAGTCTTTTGCGTTCAATCCTATCTTCTGGTGGCATCAAGGAATACTGGATCGTCTTGGAGATCTTTACGAACCTCAGGGATTCCACGATTTTGATTTCCTATTGCTCAAGGGTGTCTTGCACAGCCAAATTGTGATGGACTGGGGCCAAGACCAAGATTTTGGAGACAGTGGGGGGGGAAACCCCTCCAAAAAAGGTTCTTCCCTCCCAGCCAAACACATGGATCCTCAGGTGGCACAGACACAACAGTCCTTTTTGTTTGACCTTGATTTGTTTTTCATTTCTCTTCATCACTTTAAAAGTCCAACATTGTGGTAAAAATAAAGACATTGAACTGGGACATGGGTGAGGACATGGGGGACATAGACATAGTGGGACACGGACATGGAGAGTGACATGGGGACGCGTGGACATGGCCAGGGATGTGGCCATTCATTGGGACATGAGGGGAAATGGGCACAGCTGGAGATGTGGGGGACAATGACAGGGATGGATTTGTGGTGGGGAGACAGCCATGGGTGAGGACATGGTGGGACACGGCCAGTGACCTGTGGGGACATGGCCATGGCCGGTGCCATGGGGGGAACTTGCAGGGGCTGTGGGGGATGCTGGGTTTGAGGGAGTTGAGGGTTCCTGGGAGGGACTTGGGGCTTGCTGAGGGCTTTGGGGCGTCCAGAGCTGGGAGACCCTGGCAGAGGTTGTGGGGCAGCTGCTCAAGGAGCCCCTGAGCTGGACCCCCAGCTGGGCATTGGGCTCCTGGAAGGGAATGAAGGTCCTTGTCCCCAGGAGGGAAATCCCAGCAGCCCCAGGGTATTGGGGGCAGCTGAGAGGCCACAACAAGGAGGGGAAAACCAGACAGAGCTGTCCCCCTCCAGAACTGCACCCCAAAAATCCCAAACTCAGGGACTCCTCCCAGGAAAAAGCTGTCAGGAGGTGCCTGAATTGAGGGAAAGGGGGATGGGACCTCAGACTGAGCAGGAGGGGCCTGGATCCTCCAAAACCAAGCATGATGGACAGGGCTGGTGGATTGGGGGGCAGAGGGGAAGGGGTGGAAGAGCAGGGAAGAAGAGGGGGCTAGAACCCCCAAATTGCTTTGGGAAGGGTCCCACTCCTCCTCCTTTCTAATCCCCAAGATGGCGCTGGGTCATTGCTGGACTCTGGGCCTGGCGGTGCCACCACGTGCCCCGAGAGCTGCTGCTGGCCCTGGAAGCAGCTCAGCTGGATGTGGGCAGGGTAGAAATCCATCAGGGAGCAGAGCAGGCGGCCGGGGCCGGGCTGTGAGCTCGAGGAAAGGAGCGAGATGGTATCGCTGAGGGGAACTGGGAGAGAGCGGGGAGGGGTGGTGTGGCATTGAGAGGGACAGGGAATGAACTGGGACTGGGCTGAGAGGAAGTGGGAGGGACTGGGATCGCAGTGGGAATGAAGCGCGCGGCACTGGGAGGCCGAATCGAGCGCGGGGCACTCGGCGCTGCGGGTCTGCCTGGCAACAGATGAGTCATCACAGACACGCACTCTCATTGGCTGAGCGGCGCCAACTCCACGCACGGCCGGGATGGACACGCGGGGGAGAACTGGGAGAGACTGGGATGGACTGGGAGAGCCACGGGTGTCTCTGAGAGGGGCAGGAGGCCCCGGGGATGGACACAAGGAGGGCTGAGGGCTCTGGGCTGATTCCCAGGCAGGGTTTGAGGCACTCCAGGGTCATTGCCAGGGCAGGGCCCCACGGGACACACTCTGCCCCACGCTCACCTCCGCGCTCCACGAGGAACGGGCTGGACAACTCGTAGTTGTGCCGGCAGTGCCTGTCCGCCGCAGCCCGTGTGTACTCCCTGCATTGCGGGTCGCTGTTCCAGGACCTGGCAACTTCTCCCCACAGGAGGTGTCCCCCACCTACAGCCCCACATCGCTGCCCAAGGGCAGGAGCTGCTCCCGGTTGTCGCTGTTGCTGGCCACGAACCTCCCCCGCTCGGTGCCGTTCATGCACTGCCAGCCGCACTTCAGCATCTCCTGGAACAGCCCTGTGTGTGCAGGACACAGGTGCGGGGGTGCCCGCAGCAGCCCAGAGTAGCCAAGAGCTCCGGGGCAGCCCCGACTCCGCAGCCCCAGGGGAGTCCGGCTGAGGAGCTCGGGGCGCTGTGGGGCTGGCTGGCACCTGGGGAGTCCTCAGCGCCCTGCGCTCTGATGGGCTCAATTATTTTAGTGCCTTCTCTGATGGGCTGAGGAGAGGCCCGGCAGTGGAGAGAAGGATCGGGACAGATCCCGCCCCGAGCAGCGGCGCGGCCACAACAGAGCCAGCCTGGGCACAGGGAGGGAATTTATTACCAACCAAATCACAGCAGAACAAGGAGAAGGGCAAGAAACGTCTCCAACACCTTCCCCACAGCCAGCGGGGATCAGCAGGAGCACGGATCAGCAGGGCTCTGCCCAACGGGGGTCACTGGGGATCATCCAAGGCCGATCCTCCCACGGGGGATGGAGCTGGAGCAGCGCACGAAGCTCTTCCCGCTCTCGGGGCACTCGCAGCGCTTCCCTTAGCGGTGCCTCCGTTGGTGTCGGGTCGAGTGAGAGCTCTGGGAGAAGCCCTTCCCACACTGCCCACACTCGCAGGGCCTCTCCCCGCTCTGGATCCTGTGGTCCTTGATGCGCTGTGAGTTCTTGCTGAAGCTCTTCCCGCATTCCAAGCACCAGCAGAGATGTCCCTTAGTTTGGATCTCCTGGTGCTGGATCAGGTGGGAGCTCAGGCTGGAGCTCATTCCACATTCCAAGCACTTCTAGGCTGTCTCAGTTTGAGGGATGATTTAAAAGAGGAAACTCTGGAGTGATGATAATAATAATCACATGTATCTCTCTATCTATAAAAGCACGTACTGAACTCTGGATACAGCAATGTGCACGTAGGACAGCAGTGGAGAGGCTGAACGGACACCAGGGGAGATGTGGAATATACAGACAGAGCAAACCCTCCAAGGGCTTTAACCTGATTCCCAGCTTTTCTGTGTTTCAAGGGCTTTGACTGCTGGATTTGAAAGAACTGAGATCTCACTGTGAAAAGCAGAGCAGTCTGGAACCAGGCCCTGCTGTTGGAGTCAATGTGGACTTGTCACATCTCATTTTTGAAAATATAATTAATTAAAAACTCCATTACCCACAACATTTCCCAGCCCATCCCTCCTCACACATAACAAAATACAATGGAATTCTTTCCAAAGGATAAAATATAAAGTTAAATGAACATTGAAAATCTTCCCTCATAAAAAGCCACCTTGAGAAACTCCAGAATAATGGTGTGTGTCTAGAAAAACTTGCTTTGGGTGAGAACAAGAGGATACAGCACCAGCTCGCTCAGCTGCTCCTCACAGGACTTGTGCTCCAGACCCTTCACCAGCCTTGCTGCCCTTCTCTGGACATGCTCAAGCATCTCAAGATCCTTCCTAAATTGGGGGCCCAGAACTGGACACAGCACTCGAGGTGCTGCCTCACCAGTGCTGAGCACAGGGGAAGAATCACTGCCCTGCTCCTGCTGGCCACACTCTTGCTGATCCAGGCCTGGTGTCTTTGGCCTTCTTGGCCACCTGGGCACACTGCTGGCTCATGTCCATAATATTATATTCCAGAGTAGTACCAGAGGACTGGGCTGAGTAAAAACAGAATTTTCTTTTGAATAGTAATAAATGGGATAATTTAATAAGAGACTAGTGGTTAAACAGTACTTTTAATGGAACCTTTTCATTCTACAATCTAAGATCGTGGAGTGCCTGTGTTTAATAGTTTCACCTACTATTCTCAGGTCCTGCACTGTAAGTGACAGGATAGCAGCGTTATAGGGGGACACAGACGATTCCAAAAGACTCACCTTGAGTTCAGCAACAGGCTGCAAGCCCTTCCTTTCTTCCCTTGAAAGAGGCTATTGCCTTTTAGACACCAATTGTCCAAATCACTTCAGAGTCATATGGAGACCTCTGTATCCCGTTTTCCATCTTTCCCTGGGACTGCCACACCTCTGGGTTCACTCCAGCATTTGCAGCACTGTTAGCCTCCCCATTACCCCTGACAACACTCACTTGAGTTCTCAACTCCAGTCATCAAATTCCTTCCCAGCCAACCACAATCACAACTAGGAATAATCAGGAACTCACGCTTTTCAAACCCATCTCACACGTTCAGCAAACTCTCACGGGTGTCCCGGTGTTACTTTTATTTGCTGGAAAAACTCAAATTAGCACACACATCTTTCCCACCTATGAAAACAGCCTTTGAACAATTGTTCTCCCTTTGGCATGAAATTCAAATTACAGTAAAAGATCCTGACACAAGGAACAACCCATTTCTAATGTTTCATTCTTTCCCAATTGCTGTCCTGGTGGCCATCCCCTTCCCTGTGCTCCTGGTGCTCCCTGCACTTTTTCCTGTCAAGTGTTGTAAAAATTGCCATTATAACTGCCTCTATCTTTACCTTTTCTCATCCCTTCTTTCATATCTGTCTAACCAATTCATGCAGGCACTTATTCTGCCCTTCCTCCAGCCCCCCTGCTACTGCCTGTGAGTGCTCATTCTCCCACAGCTCAAAATCCCCCATTTCCCTAGTGATTTCCTTGTGACCCAAACAAAGTGTTTGTGTATCAGACCAAGCTCTAAGGACACATTATCTCTTCTGCTGTAATAGCAGAACACCTTGCTGTACCTTACAGTGCATGTCAGAGCCGCTCCCCGTGCAGCGGCAGTGTCCAGACCTGCCCCCAGCACACCCGTCCGCCCCGGGGCCACTCTCCCGGCACCACAAGCTCTGTAAAGCACCAGGGGCTGGCTCAGCTCAGCTCAGCCGCCGGGGCACAGCCAGCGATGCCAGAGGGACGGGCAGGTGTCCGGCGCTTACTGCTCCCTCCTGGAGCCGGGGGCCGCTGCAGCCCCTGCCCGCCGAGGCTGTGGCCTTGGGCACCTCCTGGAGCTGAGCTCTGGCTGTCCCACAGCCTCAGGTCACTGCTGCACCCCTCCCACAGGTCCCCAGCCCGTGCTGCCCGTGCCACGCTCTTGTTCCCAGCCTCGGCACTCCTCACTAGAGAGGAACCCCCTTACAACACCCAAATCCTCCACCCTCCTTCTATGGTGACCTGGGGAGGGCTGGGGGTGTAGGAGGAATACTTCCCTGTTTTCCCTCTCCTGGGAGCTGGGAACACAAAAGACTTGCAGCTGGCTGTGTATTAGACTGCAGATTTTGAAGATAAGGCAGAGAACTTCCCAGTCTTTCCTTATGGCATAGCCTCCCTATGCTATTTGCCTTAACCATATTTCTCCACACTCCCCTTCGACCAATCCTTTCCCAAAACAACACCATATTGCCCCCTTAGGGCACCGCTTGCCAAAACCCTTTCTCAGTGCCTCTTATTGCCCGCTCTGGATGCCCATATCCTTTTAACTAACTCTGGGAGAATGTGCAAACCACCTCCTAAAGGACCCTTTCGAGGTATTTTGGGATCGTCATCCCTAGAGTGGAGACCCCTTTCTTGAGTTTCCTTTGTTGCCTACCCTGGGTGTCCTGCCATGTTTTCTTCCCTAAAGTTGAGATTTGTTGAGACCCTTCTCAACTTTCCCTCGCTGTTCCCTCTGTGCATCCATGTCCAGTGGTGCTTTCCTGTGGATGCTTCACAGACCCCTGCTCCACCTCTCATCTGTCTCCTGGACAGTCTCGGGTACCCCATCAATTGCCCGGTGCCGGCCAGCACCAAAGGGAGTTGGTCACCAAAACTGGGTGAGGCACCTTCAGCTCCTCTTGCCGTGTGTCATCCCCAGATGGTGGAAAGATCCTGGACTGGGTCCCCAGTTGTCGGGAAAATCCACAAACACCAGACGGTTATGTCCAAAAAGGAGACAGAGGAGTCCCTTCCACTTTATTAGAATAAAAGGAGAGAATCCACTGGGGCACACGCCCACAGGGTTTTCTCTCTTGAGGTTTCCAAAGATGCACCCTCTTTTTATCCTGAATTCCCTGCCCCATGTTGCCCTCTTCCTTTCCCTCCTGGCTGAGGTGCTAGGAAGGTACAGCCTTCCTAAATTGCCTTCCACATATTCCCCCCTTGAACCTCCTGTTCTACCCCAAAGTTCCCAAGTTCAGGCTTGTGCAGACCCTCGTCTATCTCAGGAGCCAAGCTGTCTGAGCTCTGCAACAAAACTCCTGCCCAAAGTCAGTAGAGACATTAAGAGCCACTTCCAAGATGTTAACACCCACACCTTCACCAGTCCAATTATTTGTAAAGACGTTAGCACAGCGCTTTCATTGCAGCAGCAATATTCAGGGGCACCAGGCCAGACTGCTTTCTGCTGCCTGGCACACAGCGAGCACTGTGCAATGCAGCTCTGAGCTGCTGGCAGAGAGGGGATCAGGGCTGTGCCTGAGGGCTGTGCCTGAGCAGTGAACTGCTTTGGAAGGGTGCAGAAGGGGTTTGGTAGACAATCTGTGTTTTCTTTATCAATTTCTGAAAGAAAGACGCGGTGTAGCTTCACTCAGCAAGAGCACATGCAGGACTTATTGATAAAATGCTTGTGTTTGATTCCAAGGAAAGGAAAGCAAGGCACTGGGAAAATGTTCAAATATAACCAATAGGGCTTAATCTTGCAAATTCCTTTAGCTTGGACAGACAGTGCTGAACCCTGTATTCTCCCATTGCAGTGATTCATGTGTGCAAGTGTCTATCTTAGCCCTGAGAATAAACAGAGTGGTTCTGTTAAGAAGGTAGCTGGAATGCATTCAAGGCAAGAAAGGGGTTTTAGGAGGCACTTGAGCAGAAAAGGAGAATTTGAGAAATGGGAATGTTCCCCAAACCACCGTGTCAGGGACCAGAGCTGTGTCGGAGGCCCTGCCTTATTTGATCCATGTTTGGGCAGGTTGACAAGACAATGAAGAAATGTATTGTTTAAGGGATGGGAACTTGACCCTTGAAGGAGGAACAATGTATTAGTCAGGCAGTGGGCAGCTAACTTTTGAAAGAGGAGCAATGCATAATGGAGCCATTGCTGGCATGGGGTCGGTGTGGTGAGCCATCATGGCCTCATCTCATGCACCCAGCACGTGTGAGCTGATGCTGGAACTGGGAAAATTTCACTCCTGAGCAGGAGATGTAAGGCCTGGTTCTGGGGTGGAGGGATGACAAGGATGAGATTCACCGCTTTGATCCAGGGGATGTCCTGAAAGTGCATTGCCTACCTGCCCCTCCCACCGAGCACCACGCTTCATCTCCTTCTCCTGCTCCACAGACTTTTAGGAATCCAGAGCTTGGGATGTATTATTTGCTACTGCAACTAATAGAATAAATTTGCTTTGCAACCCCAGTTGCGTCTTAGGGTTTTTGTGCATGGCTCTCCTCCTGAAACTGTGAGAGCAACCACCGGGGACCTTCAGGACACTTCTTCTCTCATGTCAATAAATTCTGAGAAGTGATTTAAATATCTCCAATAATTTGGGAGAATGTTCAGCCTGTGAGTTTCAGCAAAGTAAGGAATTTGTCTTAGCTCCATGGATACAAACGAGGAGGTGAGATTGCTGGGTACGCACAGGTTAGGGATGAGATTCCCCAAGCACCCAGCACTGAAATAATGTCATGCCTCCTTTCCAAGCCTGAGCTGGCAGTGGGGATCGAGCCCTGCTTGGTAACTTTCATCTTGGCCATTTCAGTGGAGCAGGTAAGAAAGGTGAAAATGAAACCTGTTCCAGCTCTTTTCCTCGGGTTTCCCTTTTTAGGGGCCAAAGCTCTGTGCTGCAGGTGGCCCAGGTGTGTGCAGAGCAATGCAGCCTCCACAAACCCCTTGGTTTTCACCCCAAGTTGTCATGATTTGTTGGCAGCTGTGCCCAGCTGTGGCAGCAGAAGGAGCCCGCAGTGCAGTGGGCGCCGTGCCCTGCCCAGCCAGGGCTCTCTGGCACAGAGCAGCAGCAGCGCCAGCACCTTTCAACCCGCTCCTGCCTCGGCTTCACCTGGCACACTGAAGCCTCTGGAAATCAGCACTGCCAGGCGCCTGCCCAGCTTGGAGCAGCTGCTGCTGCTGCTGCTGGGCAGATCCTCCCAGTCCAACTGCTTCCAAAGGGCAATCAAGGCAGAGGTGTCTGAATACTATACTTCCCTCTAGCCACCCCCGGCTCTCGCTAGCTCAGTTATTCAGGGGTTTTAGGGAAATATATTTCAGAGAGACAGAATAGAGATTTCAAGAGTGGCTCTCACCCCCAGCTTCCGTCCAAGCTTTATTCTCAATGTGATGTTCCAGGAGGCCAAGGAGAGAGAGATAACCAGGAAGAAATAGGGGTATATCTAGTTTTGGGCCAAGGAAAGATATTGGCCCTGAGCCAATAGAGTCAGGAGTAGGTATGATAGGGAAAAAGGGTTGAACTACATAGCACAGGTTTCAGGGGGACTCTGAGGGGAAAAACCATTCCTCAGAGGAACACAGCATCTCCCCCTTTTTTGTTTAAGAACATTAGAAGAAGAACATTAGGTTACACGGAATGCGGGTTTTCCCACCAATTACAATTGGTGGGGGAGTCAACCTGCTTTAGGTTTGCCAACTCTATGTGGTTGACTTCTGAGGTAGAAGGTATGAGACTATTGATAGCTGTCTCGGTTTGAAAAAAAGACAGGTGTCTGCTAAGGAGAGGCAGGCCTTTCCAGGGAAATGAGGAATTTAAATCCTTCCCTCCGTGTTATTATAATTTGGAAGATTAAACGAAAAACTTTTCGGTCAGAGCTATGGGGAAAAAGGAATAACAGTCCTTTACTAGTAAATATAACAGGACAGACAAACAACAACAGCAATTATAATAACAGTAAAACAGAACCAAAGAACCCCGAGGGCAAACGGTGGAAAGCTCCGGCGCTGGTGGCTGGAAACGGTGGATTATCCTCAGCAGGCAGGCAGGGGGGTGCCCTGGCAGGCAAGGTGGGCAATGCCGGAGAAGCCGCAGCGGCTGTACCAGGGTTGACCCAAAATCCAGCAGGACAGCGAAGAAACTCCGAATTCCTGGGCACTCCAACAGATGGTAGAATTCCCAGGACCAAACTCCTCCGGTAGCCGTGGACTCCAGCCAGCCGTCGTCCGATCCGTGCTCCCCGGAAGACTGAGAGCTGTGTGTCCCCACCTCAGCTCTCCGAGAGCCTCCTCCCTCCCCCAAAACCAAGCGATCAACTTCTTTTGTCAGGTTAAGCACCGCTTAACTACTCCTACTTAAAATCTAGCGACTCATGGGGGGGAAAAATTCTACAGGAGAACTTAACCCTCAACATTATCCACCCCGAATTTTTCCCACCCTAACGTATTATATTGAATTTAAACCTTTAAATAATATACATATATATACATGTGAATATAAATACAGACACAGTCACAGTGTTCACCGAAAAACAAGGTCCCCTTGAGGTATGCAGCGGGTCTCTCCATCCTTTTGCATCACCCACCATGTGCAGCCAGGTCCCTGAGCAAAAACAACCCCACGAGCGGGATTGTCTTTGCTGGAGGCAGAATTAATCCAGACAGTTTTTCCTAGCATTCCTCTCATGTGTACCACTGGAACCTTATCTCCATCTCTTGTTCTCAGGGGCTCAGATTGGGCAGGGCCGGCTCGGTTGGTGGAACCTCGAGTGTTCACTAACCAGGTGGCCTTTGCTAAATTAATCTCCCAGTTCTTGAAAGTCCCCCCACCCAGTGCCTTCAAAGTGGTTTTAAGCAGGCCATTGCACCGTTCAACTTTCCCGGCTGCTGGCGCATGATAAGGAATATGGTACACCCACTCAATGCCATGTTCTCTAGCCCAGGTGTTTATAAGGCTGTTCTTGAAATGAGTCCCGTTGTCAGACTCAATCCTCTCAGGGGTACCATGTCTCCACAGGATTTGCTTTTCAAGGCCCAGGATGGTGTTCCGGGCAGTAGCGTGATGCACAGGGTAGGTCTCCAACCATCCAGTTGTGGCTTCCACCATGGTCAGCACGTAGCGCTTGCCTTGGCGGGTTTGGGGAAGGGTGATGTAGTCAATCTGCCAGGCTTCCCCGTACTTATACTTGAACCATCGCCCGCCATACCATAGGGGCTTCACCCGCTTGGCCTGTTTGATGGTAGCACACGTCTCACAGTCATGGATAACCTGAGAAATACTGTCCATGGTTAGATCCACCCCTCGGTCTCGTGCCCACTTATAGGTGGCATCTCTGCCCTGATGGCCTGAGCCATCATGGGCCCATCGAGCTAGGAACAACTCTCCCTTGTGTTGCCAATCTAAGTCTATCTTTGACACTTCTATCTTTGCAGCTTGATCTACCTGCTCGTTGTTTCGGTGCTCCTCATTAGCCCGACTCTTGGGGACATGGGCATCTACATGACGGACTTTGACAGGTAGCTTCTCTACCCGAGTGGCAATGTCCTTCCACTCATCTGCAGCCCAGATTGGCTTTCCTCTACGTTGCCAATTGGCCTTTTTCCACCTGTCCAGCCAACCCCACAGAGCATTGGCCACCATCCACGAATCAGTGTAGAGGTAGAGCTTTGGCCACTTCTCTCTTTCAGCAATGTCCAGGGCCAGTTGAACAGCTTTGAGTTCAGCAAGTTGGCTTGACCCACCTTCTCCTTCAGTGGCTTCTGCAACCTGTCGTGTGGGGCTCCATACAGCTGCTTTCCATTTCCGGTTCATCCCTACGATGCGGCAGGAACCATCAGTGAAAAGAGCATAGCGTGTTTCTTCTGCTGGTAGTTGGTTGTATGGTGGACCCTCTTCTGCACGTGTCACTTGTTCCTGCTTCTCTTCATCTGTGAGACCAAAGTTCTCACCTTCCGGCCAGTTTGTAATTATCTCCAAAATCCCAGGGCGATTTGGGTTTCCAATGCGGGCACGCTGAGTGATGAGGGCAATCCATTTGCTCCACGTGGCGTTGGTGGCGTGATGAGTGGAGGGAACCTTTCCTTTAAACATCCACCCCAGCACCAGTAGTCGAGGTGCCAGCAGGAGTTGTGCTTCTGTGCCAATCACCTCTGAGGCAGCTTGAACTCCTTCATAGGCGGCCAAGATTTCCTTCTCTGTTGGAGTGTAGTTGGCTTCGGACCCTCAGTAGCTTCGGCTCCAGAATCCCAGTGGTTGGCCCCGAGTCTCCCCAGGCACCTTCTGCCAAAGGCTCCAGGACAGGCCATTGTTCCCGGCTGCTGAGTAGAGCACGTTCTTCACATCTGGTCCCATCCTGACTGGGCCAAGGGCTACTGCATGAGCGATCTCCTGTTTGATCTGGGCAAAGGCTTGTTGCTGTTCAGGGCCCCAGTGGAAATCGTTCTTCTTGCGGGTGACCAGGTAGAGAGGGCTCACAATCTGGCTGTACTCAGGAATGTGCATTCTCCAGAAACCTATGGCGCCTAGGAAAGCTTGTGTTTCCTTCTTGCTGGTCGGTGGAGACATTGCGGTGATCTTATTGATGACCTCAGTGGGAATCTGCCGCCGTCCATCTTGCCACTTTACTCCCAGGAACTGGATCTCTCGGGCAGGTCCCTTGACCTTGCTCTGCTTGATGGCAAAACCAGCTTTCAGGAGAATTTGGATGATCTTCTCTCCTTTCTCAAACACTTCCTTTGCTGTGTTCCCCCACACAATGATGTCATCGATATACTGTAGGTGCTCCGGAGCCTCACCCTTTTCCAGTGCAGCCTGGATCAGTCCATGGCAGATGGTGGGGCTGTGTTTCCACCCCTGGGGCAGTCGGTTCCAGGTGTACTGCACGCTCCTCCAGGTGAAAGCAAACTGAGGCCTGCATTCTGCAGCCAAAGGAATGGAGAAAAATGCGTTAGCAATGTCAATTGTGGCGTACAATTTTGCTGCCTTGGACTCCAGCTCGTACTGGAGTTCCAGCATGTCCGGCACAGCAGCGCTCAATGGTGGAGTCACTTCGTTCAAGGCACGGTAGTCCACAGTCAATCTCCATTCTCCATCAGACTTGCGCACAGGCCAGATGGGGCTGTTGAAGGGTGAGTGGGTTTTGCTGACCACTCCTTGGCTCTCCAACTCACGGATCATCTTGTGGATGGGGATCACGGCATCTCGATTTGTCCGGTACTGTCGGCGGTGCACCGTCGAGGTGGCAACTGGAACTCGTTGCTCTTCTACCTTTAGGAGTCCTACTGCAGATGGGTTCTCCGACAGTCCAGGCAAGCTATTCAATTTCTTAATGCCCTCTGCCTCTACAGCTGCTATTCCAAAAGCCCACCTGAGTCCTTTAGAGTCTTTGTAATAACCATTCCGGAGGAAGTCTATGCCCAAAATACACGGGGCCCCTGAGCCAGTCACAATTGGATGTTTCTGCCACTCCTTCCCGGTCAGGCTCACCTCAGCTTCCAACAGAGTCAATTCCTGTGATCCCCCCGTCACCCCGGCAATGGAAATAGGTTCTGTCCCTAAATATTCCAATGGTATCAGTGTACACTGCGAACCAGTATCAACTAAAGCCTCATATTTCTGTGGCTCTGATGTGCCAGGCCATCGAATCCACACCGTCCAATAGATCCGGTTTTCCCGTGCCTCTCCCTGGCTAGAGGCAGGGCCCCTCTAGCACTGGTCATTATTCCCTTCCTGGGCATACATGGTAGAGGTTCCTTCACAGGGATCTGACATATCCTCACTTCTATAATACCTGGCAGCTTGGTCATGTGATGTTGAGGCTACCTTCATCTTAGTGGAACCCCCTCGGTTAGTGTTTCTCTCCTTGAGCTCACGCACCCTTGCTGCCAGGGCAGAAGTGGGTTTCCCATGCCACCTTCCCATGTCTTCCCCATGGTCACACAGAAAGAACCACAGGTCAGCTCGTGGGGTGTAGCCTCTCTCTCTAGCTGGGGGCCGTTGAGCTCTCACTCTGGGGCCTGTAACTCGCACCGGTGCCACACAGGAACTGTTCCTCCTCATCTCCTCCCTCACCTCCCTTATCTCCTCTGTCACCTCCTCCATCTTCTCCCTGAGTTCCTTTGCCACGGCAGAGACCTGAGCCTGCATTGGGCCACTGATCATGCTCTCATAATTTCTAAGCTTGTTGGCTACAGAACCCACTGTCTCTCGGTTGTTATCGGCATTAATGGTTGCAATGAAGGTGGTGTATTGAGATGGTCCTAGAGTTGCCAGATTCCACAGCATTTGCCCTGTGCACCTGACTTTGTCGGGGTCATTATCATGCTGTCCACCCCTCCCAAAGAGTACCTCCAATACCGCCACTTCTCTCAGCTGTTGGATCCCTTCCTCAAGGGTCTTCCAGCGCATTCTGTGATGGTGCTCCTGCATTCTGTCTCTGTGGACAAACCTCTCCCTTACACTCATTAAAAGCCGCTCCCAAAGGGAAAGGGGCCCTGGCTCCCTTACGAATACCTGATTCACACCCGAGTCCTGGGTCAAGGGTCCCAAATTCCTTGCCTCACTACTATCTAGCTGCACGCCTGTTCCAATAAGGTCCCAGACCCGAACTAACCAGGCTGTATAAGCCTCACGTCCCTGTCGTGCAAGATCTTTTTGCAGATTGCGGAGACTTTCATATGTCAGGGACTCGGTGATGATCTCAACCTCTGAGTCCCCCGCGGGTTGTGAGGGCCCTCCTTTCTTATCCTTGTTGCCTGGGTGCTCTGATTTCACCTTGTACTTCTTTGTTTCCACAGGGGCCACTGCTGCTGGCTGTGGCTGCTCCTGTGGTTCAGCTGGAACCTGGACAGTTGTAACGTCTGTGGGTTCCGCTGCTGCACCATCAGACTCTCCTTTGTCGGGGCAGGGGGAGGGTTTCCCAGAAGCCGGGGCTAATGAGGCTACTACAGGGGCAAGGTACTCCCTCAGCATCTGCCCCATCTCACGGATCTCCTTCACCCAATCTGGGTGGTTTATTCCTGAGGCAGGCTGTGGGGCAGGCTCAGGCTGTGGGGCAGGCTCAGGCTGTGGGGCAGTATCCTTATTCTCTAGGGGAGGTATCAGGGTGGTTACCCAGTCCAGTCTCCCCTTATCTCTAAATGCTACACAGAACAGGCATACCAGCAACACCAGCCACTGTATGATGTCATTAACATTCAGAGATTTGAACCCTTCAAAGACTGGTGGGGTAGGCCCAAAGAGCTGGGTGAAGGGTTGGGAAAAGGTTTCCCCTGGTGTCATTTCCTCACAGTATGTACCGTTGTTAAAGTAACTCCAAAAACACACAGTCAGTGTATGGTAGCCCTGAATCCATGTGCCTGCCTTCCAGAGAAAATTAAAAATCCACGATTTCCTCACTTCATTAACCCATATAGCAAACTGGATGACAGCCACAGCAACCTTAGTTACAGGGCCCATGTTTAGAAAAGGGCCTGCAAATGGGAGAAATACGGCCACACCCACATGCCACCCAAACCAGACAAAGGCAGACCACATGATGCCCAGTACACAACAATGTAGGCACTTAAGAACTGTTATTCCTTTTTCTCTCAATGCCCCACGTCTTTGGGCGCCAAATTCTGTCTCGGTTTGAAAAAAAGACAGGTGTCTGCTAAGGAGAGGCAGGCCTTTCCAGGGAAATGAGGAATTTAAATCCTTCCCTCCGTGTTATTATAATTTGGAAGATTAAACGAAAAAACTTTTCGGTCAGAGCTATGGGGAAAAAGGAATAACAGTCCTTTACTAGTAAATATAACAGGACAGACAAACAACAACAGCAATTATAATAACAGTAAAACAGAACCAAAGAACCCCGAGGGCAAACGGTGGAAAGCTCCGGCGCTGGTGGCTGGAAACGGTGGATTATCCTCAGCAGGCAGGCAGGGGGGTGCCCCGGCAGGCAAGGTGGGCAATGCCGGAGAAGCCGCAGCGGCTGTACCAGGGTTGACCCAAAATCCAGCAGGACAGCGAAGAAACTCCGAATTCCTGGGCACTCCAACAGATGGTAGAATTCCCAGGACCAAATGTGCCTCACATCCCTTACAATAAACCCAATCTTCTAAAACCTAACTACAGAGATCTCTCGTTTACATATATCTATGCCGTCCTGGAGTCCACAACAGCTGCAGCAGGGGAAAAACCAATTTCTACAACCAAACTCCTCCGGTAGCCGTGGACTCCAGCCAGCCGTCGTCCAATCCGTGCTCCCCGGAAGACTGAGAGCTGTGTGTCCCCACCTCAGCTCTCCGAGAGCCTCCTCCCTCCCCCAAAACCAAGCGATCAACTTCTTTTGTCAGGTTAAGCACCGCTTAACTACTCCTACTTAAAATCTAGCGACTCATGGGGGGGAAAAATTCTACAGGAGAACTTAACCCTCAACAATAGCCTTGAAAATCAAACAGCGTAGGATCCTGAACGCTATTGTTACAAGGAAAAGAATAACAAGAAATAACAAAATTGTTTTAACTACAGAAGTCCACCACCCTGTAAGTCCCCAGCCTTTGAACAGTTCTTTGATCCAATCCTCAGATTCTTGCTTCATTTGTCCGATCAAGCTGTTCATGCTTCGAAGGGCAGCATGGATGTTTGGAGCCTTTGAGGTCAGGTTTAGGCAACACAGTCCTTCAAATTCCTGGCATTCATGTCCATGAAGTAACAAGAGATAATCTATAGCAGCACGGTTCTGGAGAGTGGCCTGTCTGGTAATTTCCTCATCTTCTAGGAGAGAGCTGATGGCGGTGGACGTTAAATTTGCCTGTTTGACCACCCAGCACTCTAGATGGCCCAATTCACCTAGAGCTTTGGCTGCTGCGACCCACGGAAGGAACAGGGACACAGCGACTCTTTTTGACTTGGCCCAATGAAAAATTTCTGAATGACAATTTGGATCCAATTGGTCAGCACTTCTCTTTTGAATTTTGTTTGCCGATTTGTTTTTGTGAGTCCATTCACCAATTAAAGTTTGGTTGGGTGTCAATACGGACAACCGCCCTATGGCACATGGCCCTCCTAAAAGCCGAGACGGAATTCCTGCCCATGATGGAATTCCTACCAGACAGGTGGACATAGGATTCTCTGTTGATGCAGTGGACAAACATATGTTTTCCTGCGGAAGTGTCTGTGCCAGGGTCACCCAGACATTTTGACGTGGCTGAGGGATGATCCATGCAGCTGCCAGACTGTTCAGCAACAACAAGATGACAACTTGTATGGGGTTCATCACAGGGTTGAGTGTGAGGTAGGCTTTCTCTAAAAGGAAAAACAAACATTTTTAAAACATGTTAAAAGTTTCTGTTTCTGCCAGAAGGAGTCCACATCTAGGAAGATTCTTTTTCTTCAATCCGGCGGCGTCTTCTTTTGGATGCAACGGCTACTTGCCTCTTATCCCCTTCTGCTGGAGCTGGATTTTTAGGGACAAAAGGTTTCACCCACTTCTGGGGAATCCACCGAGGGCCTGAGGGAGTGGCCACGCATGCATAGCCACGACCCCAGGTCACGAGCTCATAGGGACCTTTGGTTTCCCAAGTTTCTGGATCCCTAATCATGACCGGTGGACGCTGAGACAATTTGAACTGATTGCCACTCTTAAAATGGCATACCACTGGTGGACTCATGTTTTCAAATGAACAGTTCAGAAAATTGATGGTAAACATGGCTTTGCAGAGTTTCTCATGTGGAGACATCCACACAGTCGTACTGCTCTGTCTAGCCAGGACCTGTTTGAGCGTCTGATGTGCTCGCTCAACCACAGCTTGACCTGTGGGGGAGTGAGGGATGCCAGTTTTATGTTCCACTCCCCACTGCTGGACAAACTCCAGGAACCCCTTGGACGCGTACGCTGGGCCGTTATCAGTTTTGATTTCTTTTGGAATCCCCAACACTGAAAAAGCTTGCACGAGGTGTTTCTTGGCATGTTCAGTCTTTTCCCCTGCATGGGCAGAGGCATACACTGCACCTGAATGTGTGTCAATGCTTACATGAACATATTTGAGGTGTCCAAAACTAGGAATGTGTGTGATGTCTGTCTGCCATACCTCACAACTGCCAAGGCCCCGGGGGTTAACTCCCATACCCATCGATGGCATCGCTTGGACCTGGCAGTTGGGACAGGTGGCCACAATGGCTCGAGCCTGGCTCTGTGTTAGCTGGAACTGACGGATCAGGCCTGGCACATTCTGATGGTATTGTTGGTGACTCAGCTTTGCCTGTTGGAAGATATCAGGGAGACGTGCATCTTCAACAGGTGCAGCAAGGGAATCCGCCTGACGATTCCCCTCTGCAATTTCACCTTGCAAATCAGTGTGATCTTACATGCATCACATAGAACGGATGTTCTCAATGAGAAATTAAATAAATTAGCTTTGAAAGCAATCTGAAGAGATGTTCACTGTCAATTTCTTTGAGCACAGCCTGCTCCGCTCTGGACACTACCCCCACCACGTAAGCAGAGTCTGTTACCAAATTAATTGGTTCCGAGAACTTCTCAAAGGCTCTTACCACTGCGGCTAGTTCAGCCACTTGGGGGGATCCCTCCACAAACTCCACATCAGCTTTCCAACGCTGAATCTGAGGATTTCTCCAAGTCATCACCGACTCGTGGGAAGCCCCGGATGCGTCCGTGAACACTGTGAGAGACTTGAGTGGTCCCTGACTCCTCTTCTCACGAGGAATGAGGTGGAATTCCTCATTGAGCAACTTGTGAGACGGGGCATGGACTGATATTTGTCCCCTGTAGCTGTCCAGTGATAACTGGAGACTGGCATTGCCCTGGAGCAAATGTTCAAACATCTCTTTGGTCAATCTCTTGGGAGAGTTCCTTCCCTCCTTAGAAAGTTTGACCGGAAGGTGAGTACATGTAAAGTCACAAGCAGCCAGTTCACACAATCTCACCCTTGCCTTCCGAATCAGTTGAGCTATCAACTCTTGTGGCTCAGTGATGGTCTTGGATCTTTGGTGAGAGAGGAAGACCCACTCTATGATCAAGAGTGAATCTCTCTGCCCTTTGATCCATTGAAAAATCAAACCATGCAAATGTGGCAGTTTTCCTAGAACAATGAATTGGAAAGGTATGTTTGGCTCACATCGATGAGCCTGCCTCTCTGATAAGGCTTTCTGTACCTTTTCGATTGCTGTCTTTGCCTCTGGGGTCAGTTCCCTGGGAGAAACCAGCTCCCTCTCCCCCTTCAATAAATTGAAGAGAGGGTCTAAATCTTCATTTGTGAGGCCTAGCCAAGGTCTTACCCAATTCAAAGACCCACACAAGGAGTGGAGATCTGCTAGGGTTTTGGGATTACACTCAATTTCCAATTTCTGCGGAACAATGGTCCTTGCAGCTATTTGTAGACCCAGGTACTTCCAAGGTGGCATCCTTTGAACTTTATCTTCCTGTAATTGAAATCCAGCAGAGGTTAAAACCTTAACCACTAGGTCAAGCGTGTGTTGGAGTATAGAGTCATTGGGGGCACACACGAGTAGATCATCCATGTAGTGAAGGATGATGGCATCCTTTCTCTTGGCACGTACCGGTGACAGTAATGAGGCTACGTACTGTTGGCATATGAAAGGACTAGATTTAAGGCCTTGGGGAAGTACTTTCCAGTGATATCTCTTCATTGGGGCTTCTCGATTAATGGTAGGAACTGAGAATGCAAACCATGGGGAATCTCCTGGGTGTAGAGGAATTTGGAAGAAAAAATCTTTGATATCTAAAACAGCCAACTGCCAGTCTCGAGGGAGCATTGTTGGAGAAGGCATCCCTGGCTGGAGTGGTCCCATGTCCTCTATAATTTTGTTTATTTCTCAGAGGTCATGGAGCAACCTCCACTTGTCCTTTCCCAGTTTCTTTATTACAAAGACTGGGAAATTCCAGGGGCTTGTTGTCTCTTCTAGGTGACCTTGAGCCACCTGCTCCTCCACAAGCTCCTCAAGCGCCTTGAGCTTCTCTTTACTCAATGGCCACTGTGCTATCCATCTTGGGTTATTGTCCAACCACTTTAGTTTGTGGTTAGGGCGCTCCACAGTGGCTATTTCTAAAAATCCTGGGGTGTCTTAGGAATGACCAGTTGGACTCCCCACTGCGACACGGTGTCTCTCCCCCATAAGGGAGCCTTATAATCAGCAACGAATGGAGGGACATTTGCCAATTTCCCATCAGGTCCCTCAATTTGCACTATGTTTTTTGAGATTTTTGCCATTGTGATTCCTCCTATGCCCTGAAGTTTGCCTGCCACAGGTTGCAACTCCCAGTGTGATGGCCACATGCTCTCAGGTATAACGGTACCGTCTGCGCCGGAGTCGAGCACCCCCTCCACATGGAGGCGGTCTGACCCACGGGCTAAGTTACATGCCAGAGAAGGTTTGTTCTCCTCCACCACCTCTGCCCAGTAGACTTCCGGTGATTTTCCATCCGCTAGGACCTCAGCCGGAATAGGAATGGCCTGGGCAAGGACTTGCCCCTCTACCAGGTAGAATGGTGGGTGCATGCAGCGTGCCAACAGCATGAGGCCTGTTATCTTTCCCTTAATGGTCATGGGAGCTACCTCAACCTCCAAGGGTGTGTGTGCTGTGTCCCCAATAACAAAATACTCACTGTTCGGTTCCATGTGGTTAACCTTCATGTCCTGTGAAATGTTTTGCAGGTCCACTGTAATTACTGTCCAATCAGTAGACCTGAAATGAAAACCTTTGGTAGTCACAAGCCTATATTGGCCTCGCGGCTGCCATACCTTGTTAGTTGAACATTTGACATTTTTATTTTTCTGTACCCCCACACCCTGTGACCTGCCCTCCCCCTTTTTTGTTAAGAGAGAGACATTTGCCACGGTATGGCCTTGTAAATTTCTTTCTTGGTGCGTCAAGGAGATAAAATCTGGGCCGCGCTGTGAATTCAGTTTTTTTTATTTTTTGACTTGCGTTTCTGGTTTTGTGGGCAGGCCTTGGCGAAGTGTCCTGGCCTTTTGCAGCGGTGGCAGACGATGTGCTGCAGCTGGTCCGATGACATTGGTTGCCTCCTTGCTCCTGGTGCTGCAGTTGCCACAGGCTTTGGGTGTGTCAGTCCCGGATTCCTTTCAGGTGCACTGAAAAGTTCCGCTCTCCTGGTACAGGCTTCTATCATCTGTGCGAGACTAGGCGATGGGTCAAGGGGAAGGCTAAGAATGATTCCACGACAGGTCTCATTAGCATTCCTCTGAGCCATCTCCTTAATCAATTCTGCCTGTACCATTGGGTCTTGCACTTGTCTTTCCACTTGACTTCTCAGACGGTCCACAAACTGCAAGAAATTCTCTGAAGGAAACTGTTTAATGTTAACATAACTGGTCTTTATTTCAGGTGATGGAATCTGATAAAAAGTCTTTTCTGCAGCATTACAGATCTTATCTAAAACTGACTTGGATAACAACGTGCGAATTTGCTCATTTGCACTAGATAAATCACCTTCACCACACAAATGATCATGTGTGATGTCATTGCAATCGCTGTCCTGAGCATCAGGAGTTTGCTGAATTTCCTGCAATACTGTTTTCAAAGCTTTTTTCCATAATCCTTCCCATAGGTCATACTCTGAGGGAGTTAATAGGCATCTGAATAAATCTTTAATGTCATTGGGTACCATCTCATTTGAAGGTAGCTTTCATCATGCCCTTAAATATTTCACTGGATCTCCCAAATTGTTTTTGCATTTTACACAGCTCTTTTTTATCTTGGTATGAAAAAGGCAGATACTCTTTACGCACATGTCTTTTGCCTACATATACAACAGGAGCCACAGATGGTATGCTTTCTTGATCATTATTCTGAGTTGCTAAAAATCCCGCTGCTTCTCTATTACCCAGGCAGCCAGAGGGTGTTGTCCCACCCCCTCCCTGGGGTCCAGCTCTTCCCTCCTCCCCCGGGGCCCCAGGCTAGGCTGCTCCTTAGCCCTTGCAGTGGGGGGAACACTCCCCCCGACTCCGGTGCTGCGGGCTGGCAGCCGCTCTTCATTCTCCATCCCCCATCCGCGCTGGCACCTGGTGACTGCAAGGGACCCTCCCCGCTCCCCCTTGGCGTGGCCGCTCGGAGGGAGGGGGAGGCACTGGGGAGAAGTGTGGGGTGGGGGATTGGGTGAGAGATAAGGGGTCGGGGCGGGAAGTGGGGGGAAGAAGGGATAGTGGGAAGGAGGAATGCAATGGCGTCCACCTTCAGGGCTGACCGCGTGGTGCGAGCCCCCCAGGGTCTCATCCACGCGGCCAGAGCCCCGAGAGGAAAAAAGTGCATCTTGCTGAGGGAAAACAGGTGGGAGAGGAGGGTATAAGGACGATGGGTGGGTTTGAGGAGTAGAATCCAATATGGAATCAGGGAATCCCTGCTTCTCGGGAACAGGGAATTGCTGAGAGCATGGCTGTCTGCTGTTTTCTGCTTCTAACAGCTTCTTGCGTACTTGTAAGAGTATTGGAATAAATAAAGAAATTTTGTTTTCCCCATTTTCAACTTTTAAAGTTATTGATTTTCCCACATCATCCCAAAATGAAACCGAATTTATATCTTGTAAAGTACTGTCTGGAATCTCAGCTGACAGCCAGGAAATAAATTTGATTAAGAGCTTATCAGGAAATTTTAGACCTGTGGAAATGTTTCTAAGTTGTTTAAAAGCACTCTTTTGATTTCTCGATAAACGTATGCCCATGTTTCTGATGTTTTAAAAGGCAAACTGTTGGAAAAATCTTAACCCTTGACGTGAAAAAGCAAAGACGCCACCGCGTCCCGCTCGCTCCCGAGGTATCAGAGGCACGGCGGGCTGGCCGCGGCTCGGGGCGGCTCTCTGTAGCCGCTTCTCCCGACTGCGGGGACACGGGCAGGGGGGTGTCCCGGTGCCGGCTTCTGTCCCGGGACCCTCCCGTAGCTAGCCCACCCCAAAAACGCGCGGTTTTCCCCGGTACACGGAACTCCAGCCGTTCCGTAGAGAAAAAAAATCTCTAACCGCGTTACGCAACGCACTGCAGCGCAGGGTCCTACAGCCCTCCACTGTTAAACTGTAGGGATCTTAGCGGACCCTGGGGCACCTGCTGCAACGTCAGGGTTTTCTGTCTAAAGGTCGACTCACTTTCGTAGTAAAAGCGAACTCCCGACCCTGTCCTGGCACCCCGAGCTGCTCGAAAGCAGCCGATAGTGGCCAGGTAGTTGCACCTCCCAAAGAGCTTTATTAACCCCTGAAATAGGGAGTCCCTCTTCATGCATGGGCTTATTAATATTTCATAACAAACCGACGTTGGGGGCCAACTGAAACTATACTTCCCTCTAGCCACCCCTGGCTCTCACTAGCTCAGTTATTCAGGGGTTTTAGGGAAATATATTTCAGAGAGACAGAATAGAGATTTCAAAAGAGTGGCTCTCACCCCCAGCTTCCGTCCAAGCTTTATTCTCAATGTGATGTTCCAGGAGGCTGAGGAGAGAGAGAGTGAACCAGGAAGAAACAGGGGTATATCTAGTTTTGGGCCAAGGAAAGATATTGGCCCTGAGCCAATAGGGTCAGGAGTAGGTATGATAGGGAAAAAGGATTGAACTACATAGCACAGGTTTCAGGGGGACTCTGAGGGGGAAAACCATTCCTCAGAGGAATAAAACACCCAGCCACTTTCAAAACTAATTGTGTCTCAGTTTCTGTTAAGGCATCAAGTAGCAGTTGCAGATCTGCCCAATCAGGTGAATGCTGCTTAATCATATCTCAGCACCAAAAATTTCTCGGCTATTTCTGCCAGCTCTGGGCATAAGTTCTGGGCTCCCTGCTTTCTGCACACAATCAAAGCCTTTTCTTAGAGAGACCCAAGTCCAAACACCAACCGTTTTAGGCTCGCAAAGAAAATAGCCAGGGCTCCCTCACGACCCCAAACACACTTCACCAGAAGTTTCAAAAAGGTCTCGCCGAAAAATCCTACGGATCTCGGCCGGGACACCACACACAAATCCCTCCGTGAGAAGGAGGTGGGGGGTAACCCTGATCCCACGCTGCCTCTCCACTCCTCTGTGGTTAGGGACTGCACCCCCAGGACTTTAAAATATTACCACACACTCTAGCAACTGCAAGCCTCACAAACAAGCAAAACAATATTTTTTTAACTAAAACCCTCACTCGCTAAAACACCTTCTTAGGGTTTTACAGGGAGTTTAGAGACGCGGCCCGAGGCTGCAGAGCCTGGATTCCCCTGCGGTTACCGGGGAAACAAATCACCCCCTTTGCTGGGGCTGGCTCAGGTTTCAAACCTCCTTACGCCGCTTGCTCCTTTTAGCTCAAAAAATAAGCAATTTTATCTTACACAAATGCTTTTTCCACCTAACAAAACGTCAGCAAAATGCTGTTGCCAAAAGCACACCCTGTCCAAGCTCACACACAGTCTAATTCCCCTCCAGCACACAATCTGGATACAAAACTACCACTTTAAATCCTTCCTCTCTCTCAAACAGAGGGATCCCCCCGCTGATCAGGCAGGGAATTCAAAAGGCTTTTACAACTTCAAGCTTGCAACACTCCTAGAAACGCTTACACAGGTTACTAACACACTCCAAAATCACACAAATCAAAATGCTTACAACACAAACTCTCACAGACCACGATACATACGGTGCACCAATAATTCTTCCACACCTGAAGACACAAACACACAAATCCACGAGACCACAAAACACGGATCCGTTCACACCACACACACCCGGTGTGCGCGGGGCCGCAATCGGGATTTTCCACCACCCACAACGAGACCCTTCGCGTCCCAGCACGGGCTCGCCACTCGGATTATGGATTGTCAAGGTACCTTTAAACCACAAACTGAAACCGGAGCCACCACTGCTCCTAATACACAACAACAACACCGGTTCTTTCACTGCCGCCGCTGCCCCCTGACGGGACACGGACTACCAAGGCACCTTTAAACTGCGAGCTGACACAACAAAACCCAGTCACCGCTGTCCCCACGACGGGACACGGATACCAAACCACTGACACCAGGCTCCGCAGAGCTGTCACAGCTGTTACAGACAAACCCAAGAGGCGTGTGTTGTGCACGAGACGTCTCTCAGTGTCTTACCAACCGCCTATACCAAGGTACCTCTTTTCAAGTATAAACACACCTTCTGTCCGTAGTTCCAGCAGGTTCTGGTCTTTCCCTTTGTAGTCAGTGGGACCGCAGGAGCCCTCTTCCCAGAAAATTCTGGGTGGGCGCCCAGAGGGGTCCTGGACCCCGCTGGCCCCACGGCCAGAGAGAGCAGTCCTCCTGGCTGGCTCGCCAAAATGACTTATTAAAGAAATATGGGTATTGATCTAGTATCGGTACCAAATTGTGACAGACAAAAACTCTCTAACAGTTTCAAGTTAGAAAGTGTATGTTTATTACGGCTGGGCAGCACGTGGGATATCTCTCTAATATGCAGAGCAAATTTCACAGGTAATTACAAAGCCTCTTATTTACAAATGTGTTGAATACCTAAAATACAAATACATATTCATGTCACCTCCCATTCCTCGCTTCATATGCTAATTGACAAGAAAAGCTATTAAGCATGCGTAGTTTGTTTCCTAAAATGAGTCGGGGTTCTATTCTGGAGAGGGGTCACTAAAAATGAGGAAGTAAGATGAGTGTTTCTCGTTCTGACCTTTCTACTTTTTCAATGAATTCGTGACAAATGAATCCTTGGTAGAACCTACAGTTTCCTGTGTTCAATGGGTTCTTTAAGCAGGAAGTCTGCAGTTATCCTATATCTTATTTACTGCATTTTGGTTTTTGTTACACTCACAGCTACATAAACATAAAGCTGACAAGAAATGAGTTACTAAATCCGGGATAGCTTATCTAAGATCTGGGCTCCCTTAACTGCAAGCAAAGCTTATCCACCTACTTTAGCTATTTCAGCAACTATTATCTTAACTTTCCTAAAATTCTCTAATTCTTCGAATTTAATATCTCACACCCAGCAGCATTTGGGATCTGAGGGTTTTTGGGATGCCGAATTTGGGATTTGGGATCATTTTAGCATTGGGGTTTGGGTATCCAGAGCATTTGAGATCTGGAGTTTGGGATTTTTTAGGATCCAGGATCTGGGATTTGAAAGCATTTGGGTCATTCCTTGGGATCCAGCAGGACTTGGGATCATTTCAGACCCCCAGGGTCCCCGAACCCCCCGATATCCCCAAAGGGCCCCTTTGTCTCCCCTCCAGCCGCTCCCATTGCTGGCCCCGCCCCTTTCCTCGCCCCATTTCCTCACCGCCAGGCCCCGCCCACTTTCGGCTTCTCCGCGCGCAGGTCGCGGTGAATCTGCTCCGGGCTGCGTGCGGGGACCTTGGGGACACGAGCGGCCACATGGTCCTGGCGTGGCGCGGTCACGGGAGCCGCCAGCTCGCCCAGGGTGGCCACCACGGCCAGCAGCGCCTCCAGCAGCTGGGGAGGGAACAGGGGAGGTGGCGGGGACCTCGTGGCACTTGTGGCCTCCTGGGGTGGCCCCTGTGCCCTCCCGGGATCCCTTCTGTCCCCTCCCTGGAGGGCGCAGCTGTCCCCTCTGCCGCCCCCCTGCCACCCCCCACTGTACCCTCTGCCACCCTCGGTCCCCTCCACCCCTTTGTCACCTTCATCGTTCCTGTCATGCCCTCCTGTCCCTTTGGGAACTCCTGTCCCCTCTCCCACCCCTCGCCGGGATTGTCGCACCGCTCGAGGCTCCAGGCCCCTGGGGACACTCCGAGGGACGGGGGGACACGCCCGGGTGACACTCGAGGAACGGGCGGGTCCGGGTGCGGCCCCTCAACGGCCGCCGGTCCGGCCCCCGCGCCCGCCGCTGTCACCGCCGGGGTCACAGCCAGGGAGGACAGGGGACAGGGCTGCTCCCTTCCCACGTTCCATCCCGGCTGCCGGAGCCTTGGAGCTGCCCTGGGAGCCCTGGGGCTGCCCCGGGGGCTGCGCCCCGAGTCGGGGCCCCTTCGCAGCGCTCCCAGTCTGCCCATCCAGCCTGGAGCAGCCAGCGAGGGCTTCAGCTGGGACGGCAGAGAGGCGCTGCTGGGGGGTGCACCTCACCATTGGGTTTGGTTTGTTCTTCCCAACTCTGGGAAAAACGACTTTAAGGAGTTTTCTGTGCGAGTTCTCTCCCCTCCTCCACTCAGCCGAAGAGCGTTGGGGGTTTTCCCTTTCTGGGGACAATCAAAGCCATGCACTGCTGCTCCTAATTCGGGATAGGAGAACTGCCTGCTTTCCTCTGAGCCGGTGGCCAGCGAACACGCAGGGCTGGGAAAGGCGGGCCGGGAGCTGCGGAGAACTTTCTTTGTGTTTTCAGCTCAACGCCGCCTCGGGCCCGAGCCCGTGCCAGGGCTGTTGCTCATCTCCGCCTTTTCCCTCACACAGCCCGGGGGGCCCGGAGAGCGCGGGCCGAGGCTGGGCCGTGTGCACAGCCCGCCGCTGGCTGCGATTGGGCGATGGTGCCGTCACTCGTGGTTCTGGCGCGCTGATTGGGCAGAGCGGGGCCAAGCCCGGCCCCGGGGCCGCCCCCTCCCCGGGCGCCCCTGGCGCAGCAGGAGCCGCCATTGGCGGAGCGTCTGTGCGGGCCCGGGAGCGGCGGCAGCGGCCGGAGCCCGCTGAGGCGGCGGCGGAGCTCGGAGGCGGCCCCAGCGCAGGTGGGAGCCGCGCTGGGTTCTGCCGTGGCTCGGGGCTGGCTGCGGGCCGAGGCGGCGTCCGGGGGCTGTGGCGGGTTCCTTGTGCCGTGTCCGCCCCGTGTTGCCCGTGGCCTGAGGGCGCTGCGGGAGCGGCTGCCCGCGGTCTCCTTGCCGCTGGGGCCTCGGGCAGGAGCCGGTGCCGGAGCAGCGCTGCCTCGTCCCGCTTCCTGTGGGTAGCACGGAGGTGGCTGCCCTGTCGCCGGGAGTGTGCGGGAAAATTGGCGTCTCCAGAGGTTTCTGTCCCCAAAGGAGACAGAGGAGTCCTGTAAAAGTGACTTTATTCCTGAACAAAGGGAGAGGCCGTGCGGCATTTGCCATGGGGTCTCTTTGATTGTTGTAGTACGCAGCTTCCTTTTTATCCTAATTTTGCCTTCTGCATCTCCCTCTCCCTTTGCGCAGTGACGAAGGTACTTGGAAAGTTGAGACTTCCCGATCCGCCTACTGCGTGTCCTCGTTAATATGCACTCCCCGTTTTGTATAACATCCGATATTCACAGCTCTGTTCAGTCTTTGTTCTTCTGCTCGATGTTCAGGAATTTAGCAGGATCTTAGCTGAGCAGCAGTCCGTGTCAATGAGTAACATTTTCTGAAACTGATGGTTTCTCCCTTTACTTCCTTATCTCCAAGTCCCAGGCCCTATCTCCAAGCAGATTCACTGTTTGACTCTGTTCTTTCTTCCTGGGTCCTGTTTGGATTTGGGATTATTCTCAGTGACCTCCTTCCCTGTCCTTCTGGAGCCGTTTGTGGCTCAGGAGGCCTGGCTGCCAGCTGCATCCCCTTGCTCCCCTGCTGAATGAGCTGCACTCAGCAAGGTGTCTGTGCATGGTCAAAAGATGAGAGTTGCTGTAGCACAGAGGAGGAGAAAGAGCATTCGTTTAACCCATGGTGTGCCAGGGTTCCATGAACCCGTGTCCCATTCCCATCCTTTCCACGTTTGGACTGGAACATGGGCTGCTTTTTTATTTCCTTTGTTACCTGTTTTACCACTTTTCTGTTGTCGTCTAGTCTAGTTGCGAACAGGATCTCTAGTCATTTAATTTTCGACACTGTGCTCCTCCTGCTAATAGATAATTGATCCCATGGTGTAATGTCTCGTTGTTCATTTGAGTGGATTGATCAGCCAGACTCAGGAGCTGGATCTGTCTGGTTGGTTATTATTTCAAGGACATCTTGTAATCGAATTATGCCACTCAAATGATAAATGGGTTCTCTGGCCCCTGATATGAATTCATTCGGGCTCCCAGTGATGTGCAGAGAGAGGACTCTATAACTCACAGAGTGGTTATGAGAGTAGGTGTGAATTTATTCAGCGCTGAGGTACATGGGGATAACTCCTCATAGACATGCACACCTGGGAGCTTTGTTTCTCCCTTTTTATCTCTACAAACTAGGGTTACACCATACGCCTAATACATATTTATTTCCTAACCCCGCCGATCCCCGCTTTGTATTAAAATTAGTTCCACGACTATTTGAGGCTGCGCACTGCTCCTTATCGATCACTCCGGTGGTCGTTGGGGGTCTTTGGGGATGAAGCACATAGTCATCCTCTGAGCTGAACTTTTCAACTTGTCTCCTTGCGCATGCTCTGTTGTCCTTCTGGCCATCTCCTATATCATGTTACCCGTTTTGGGGCCCAAAGAATGCGTAGGTAATCAATACCAGGTGGGCATAACGGTGACCAGAGCCCTAAAGGAGGAATTTGGAAGTCCCACTGGGGCCAGAGAGAGAAGACTGATCTGCTGGGGGAACTTCAAACTAATATGTGACAGACGGGTGCTTTTAAAGAAGAGTTTTCTGTTAATGTAGTGTGCTCTTGCCAGGCACCCTTGCTTTATTTTCTGTGTCTCACCAGAGGCTGCTCCATGGTGTTGTAGGATTTGTTCTGGTGGCCGTTCATATTTTCCCCAGTTTTGGTTGCTCCCTCCCACCAGGGCTGCATCAATTGATCTCTTTTCCCTAATTAAATCATCACATCCTTGGATTCCCAACTGATTTCTCTGAACTTGTGGTAGCAAGAACACCCCAGTGGTCTCATGCTCCCTGTGTGACCTAGACAGTGACAGCACATGTTTGGAGTGGGGAGAGGGATGATTCCCCCCCAGTTCTTTTAGTGAAGTTTTCACAGCATTCTCCATTTGCTGTTTTCCTTTGCAGCTGCACCAGTTTCTGTTGCAGAGTCAGATATCCTGAGTGTGGGCTCTGCCTTTGGCTGTGCAAATTCCATCTGTGCAAGCAGGCAGAGCTTGGGCTGAGGGGCAGAGGGAATCAGCCCAATTCCTGCCCCAGGCAAGAAGCCCCTGGTGCATTGTCCACACTTTTCCCCAGCAGTGTTACTTTGCATTTCTAAAGCTCTTCCTGGCTTCCTGGAGCCAAGCTCCACTTCAAGAGCAAGCCTTGAATGACTCACACGTGGTCCCCCCACAATCTGCCTTTTTTTTTTTTTTCTTTTTGTTGTTCTTTAACAATATTTATTAAGTGTTTATTTCTTAAAGGTCACCTTTAAAGCTCTTGTAGTTTTGCAAAATGCAGCCTAAATGTGAACATCGAAGAACTCATATCAAAATTCTGCCATCACTAAGAGCCACAATTCTCAAGTGTTTCTCCCGAGATTCAGGTGGTTTTAAAGTCCTTTGCCTTCTGCAAAGCCCTGAGCCAGAGGCAAGAAAGCGACGGAGTCTTCAGGTTCTGATTTCTCAAGATTGCACGCTTTGTTTATTATTTCTTGTCTTACAATTCCTTCTGTGCCCAGCCAAGATCTGTGCAGCTGCTCTGGCATCTGATGACTCCCCCTGAGCTGGGAGGTCGTTGTCTCTTACATGAATTATTACGTGTTCTTTATTTACAGTTACTTGCCAACACCTACTACCTACACTAAACGGGTCATCTCTACTCTGACCCAATCTCCTTAAATTACTTTGTGTCACTGTCACTACGGGAAGTGGTGTGAGTGAAGAAGAGAGAAGAAGCAGGAGACAATGCCCCAAATCCTACATCTTGCTCCCATCTACTTCTATACTAGAGAACCTAAAACTGTGATTTTTCACCCTGTGATAAGCTGAACTCCAGTCTTTCACACTCTTGTGGCCTGTAATTCATCTCTCAGTGTTGGAAGCCTTTCTCATGGACTGAGATCAAAGCCAGTGTCTTCCTGGGCTCTGTGCCAGGGTCTGAGATCCCCCTGTCCAGGTCCCTGACCTTCCAGGGCGACCAAAGGAATGCCCTGGACTCCAGTGCACACACAGACATACACAGAAGCACTCCAAAGCAATCAAGTTTCTTCTACTTCTTTTCCTAGGTGAAAAAAATTGATTCTCACATCCCTGGCCCAGCCCTAACTGACAATATAAAAGCCAAATTTTTACGAAAAAGAATTTCTAATGTTGTAATCTTATCCCTGAAACTGGGGGAAAAACAAAAAATCCCCAAACCCATATTTTTTTAGTGTTAGAGAGTCAAGGCATTACTTGATTCTGGCCAGGATGTGCAACAGAAATCATTTCATTCACACACAGCCAGGGTGTGCAGAGAAAATCATTCCATGACATGTGAGTTTTGCTATATTTTTCCTAAACCTAAACAGTCTGAACCCCTTGAAATCCATTGGTTTGAAGTTGACTGCTTCCTAGTTGTGAAGTTCTTAGTATTTGCTTTCCAGTTGGGGTTGGATTTCTTTGCCTGTGATGTTAATTAGGTCTGCACTCCTGGATTTCCTTATCAGCCTTTTCCAGACAAGGTGTCTCCAACAATTCCAGGGACAGGGTCTGGGGCAGATGTTCTTTGCTGTTTGCTGATGGGCTTTGATGTTTTGTTGAGGGTCGTTATGTTTGTGGGTATCTTTTGTGCTCTTCCCAGTCTGTTGAGATGTGAAACTCATCTCTGTAGAGTGGTGTAAGATCCCTTAAAATAAAACCTTTAAAATTCCTTTCCCCAGGGCAAAGGCAAATCAAGCCTGAGTAGAGAAATAAAATAAAAAAATACTTCAAAGTTGGAGTATTTTCCAGCAGTTTAATGGCAGCCAGCCCAGTGTGTGAGTGTGCTTGAGCCCCAGAGTGGAATTGTCCCGTTGTGTTCCCCAGCAGCTGTGGCGAGTGCAGGCACAGAAAGCACTGAAGCTCCAGCAGTGGCAGCAAGGATTGGCCCGCAGTGGCTGGAGATGCCAAAGGAGGGTGCCCAGGCAGACTATTGCAGCAGAGGATGTGTGGGCAGGCACAGGGGCTTCCCCTGCTGTGGAGCCCTGGCTGCTGCTGCCTTGCCTTCAGTGCAGGCTCAGTCGTGGCCTCCCATCCTCCTCCTGCAGCCGGGACGTCCAAATCTCTGGGGCTTCAGAGACCTTGAGCCGAGGGTGAGGGGTCCCCCCGTGTTGAGCTGTGCTGGGGCTGTTTCTGTGCTCAGGGACACTTGGAATGGGCCACGCCACTTGGCCACCAGTGCTGCTTCTTCCCAGTCCTTAGGCAGGACCCTGATGTCCTGGTTGGATGTTGTGAAGAGCAAAGTCCCAAGGCAGGGTCTGTGCCAGCCGAGCTTCCTGTGGGAGAGATTTCAGCAGAGACAGGATTCTGGCCACAGACTGCTTTAACTACACATCCCTTATGTCCACTACCCCACTTGGTGGAGAATTAACAAGGTAAGGAATTCCAAAGCTCAATTACTGGGAGGATAATTGAATATCTGCCCTGGATCTGGCTTTTATTCTTGCAAATGGGATCCCTCCAGGAAGGAAACACCAATGGCTCCTCCCTCCAACCGGTCCGGTAAAAAACTTCTTTGGAGAAAAATGGAAAAAACTATTTTACTTAACAAACAGTGTGAATACAAGTGTAAAGAATTAATAATATGAAACAATAAAACCTCTCGTTCTGGAGTGAGATGGCAAATTGAGAAAGTCCTTGCCGTGGGTGGAGCTCGGCTCTCTCTCAGTCTCTCATCAGTCCCAGTCCCTCCGGCGCTGCTGCAAAATGCCGAGGTCCAGGCCCTGGTGGGCCGCAGGTGCAGCCCCCAGTGCTCCCCTGGGTTTTCAGTCCAGAGCAGGTTTAAACAGTTCCAAGAAAAAGGAAAAAAAAACAGTCCAGGGAACTTCTCTGCCCTAGCTAGCTGAAACTAACTAAAAGGAAAAAAACAAAAAGAGAAAAATCATCTCTGTCCTGCAGTCTCTCCAAGCCTCAGCCAAACACCTCATCTGGAGATGAATGTGTAGGAGTCAGGCAGTTTTCTCAAAACAAACTCCGCGCTTCTCCTTGCTCTTAGAACCAGTCTTAAAGGCACAGAACTCAGTATACAGCACAAACAGAACAGACGACTGGGGATACAAACATCATAAAGTTACCCTAGGACAACAATGTACATCTTGTCTGTTTGGCCTTTACCTAGCAACTGAATTCCAAAGTGTTCTGTAAATTGGTCCTACTTAACAAGTTACACTCCAGTGTTTTGGTATAAGTTGTTTCTCTACTTTTACAAAACTGCTAAATAAGCTGTATATATTTCTGTTCTCCCCTTCAACTCTTTTAGCACGTTATATGTTTCTCAAATTCTGAATTTCATATACGTATACGTTTCCCATATCAGCAGCCTCCCATCCTCCTCCTGCAGCCGGGACGTCCAAATTTCCAGGGCTTCCAAGACCTTGAGCCGAGGGTGAGGGGTCCCCCCGTGTTGAGCTGTGCTGGGGCTGTTTCTGTGCTCAGGGACACTTGGAATGGGCCACGCCACTTGGCCCCCAGTGCTGCTTCTTCCCAGTCCTTAGGCAGGACCCGATGTCCTGGTTGGATGTTGTGAAGAGCAAAGTCCCAAGGCAGGGTCTGTGCCAGCCGAGCTTCCTGTGGGAGAGATTTCAGCAGAGACAGGATTCTGGCCACAGACTGCTTTAACTACACATCCCTTATGTCCATTACCCCACTTGGTGGAGAATTAGTAAGGTAAGGAATTCCAGAGCTCAATTACTGGGGATATAATTGCATATCTGCCCTGGATCTGGCTCCTGTTCTTGCTAAAGTCAACGGCAGAAGTGGTACCCGCAGCATTTTGGTTTCTATCGCCAGCTTCCAAATATGTTCCTCATTTCCCCATTCATTCTTTCTACCTGACCTGAGCTCTGGGGGTGCCAAAGGTTGTGGAAGTCCCATTGTATTCCTGAAGCCGCCATAAGGCCCTGTAGGATCTTTTCCTGGAAAATGAGTTCCCCATCTGAGTCTATTACATCCACAATCCCTTACCTTGGAATTATTTATTTTAGAATTACCTTACTAAGTGATGCTGTGATTAGTGAAGAAGTCAGAATTGCTTTTGGCACCCTGTTAGGTGACATGGTGTTAGCAGAAGAGATTTGAGCCTTCCTGTTCAGGGCATTTCAGTGCCAGGCTCTCACAAGCACACACAGCTCTGCCGGTTGAGCTGACCGTGCAGGTGGTAACCTGAGCTTTGTCTAATTCCCTTTCCTTAACAACAGCCTGTCTTGTAACTCTTTTCCCTTCTCCTGGCCTTGAAGACCCATCCATAACCAGATTTTCTCCCTCAGGCCAGGGATTGTCTCCTAAATCTCTCCTAGGCTGGGTCTGGAGCTCTGTCACTTGAATGCAGTCCTGGGTTTCTTGCCAGCCCCCTGTCCAGGCTGTTGAAACAGGAGGCTGGGTTAAACCCTTCCCCTGTCCTCAATTCTGCATCCTCCTGTGCCACTGAACAAGTTTCATACTGTAATAACGGAGCACGGCTCTTTTGGTTATCAAAGCTTGAACTTGATGCCAGACTTGAACAACAGGAGCTCCTTGTGCTGTCAGTGTTCAGGCCTCAGGTCCCCTTAGAGCTGTGGCTGCACAATTGTGCAGACAGTGAGGGGGCCACTCTGGCCAGTGGGTTAAATATTGTAGCACAAGGATTCCTTTGGCATGGCCCTGTTTAACATTCACATACAATTCCAATTCCTTTTCTGAGTCTGGAAGAGCCATGGCTGGGGCATCAATCAGTTTGGGTTTTTCTTTAATTTTCTCAAGTTTAGTTCTCTTTCTCATGTCCATACCATAACATTGAGGCTGTCTGGGGTTAGAAAGTCATACAACAATCTGACTGGAACAGAGGATCCTCAATCCATGTCCTGCAATTCCCTATTAATCCTCAGAATTGTCTCAGCTCCTTGTTAGTCCTGGGTAACATTACTTGTGAGATTCTCTGGACCCTTTCTGGGTCAATACACCCCAAACCTTCAGTCAAAATATGTCCCAAGTATTTAACCTTTTTCTCTATTTGTGCTTTTTTTTTTTCAAATTCTCAAAAATGCTTTTTAGCCTGAAAATTGAGCCGTTTCACAGCGGCTGCTTCTCCTTCCTCTAATTGTCCTCCTGTTTGAAGCAACTAATCCACATCCTGCATTAACTCAGTTCCTGGGGGTGAGGTGAATTCTTTGGATATTTTCTGCAAGGCTGGCCTGAATAAATATGGTGCTTCCATGCATCCTTGCAAAAGGACCATCCATGTCTTTATCGTAATCTCCTTTTCCTCTTGTTCCAACTCAAAGGCCAACTCCTGTTCAGCATCCTGTGTAAGTGGGCATCCCCAGAAAGCATCTTTTCCATCAAGTGCTGAATGGTAGCAGTGTGAGGAGGGAACCTGGTTGCAGATGGTGTAAGGATCTGAAGACTGTGGTGTGCCTCAGTTTAATAATCTCATTTCTTATTCTTAGGTCCTGCAGCATTCTATAGATTGCATCTGGTTTCTTGATTGGCAGCATTGGAGCATTCCAGGGAGAGATGTCAGGCTCCAAGAGCCCTGCCTTTAAGAGGGGCTCAGTGACGGGCTGTGAGCCCTTCCTTCCCTCCCTTGGAATAGGGTATTAGTTTTAGACACCGCTTGTCCTGGTTGCTTGAGAGGAATTTGGAGAGGCTGGGTGTCTGATTTTCCCTATTTCCCTGGGGCTGCCCACACTTCTGGGTTCACTTCGGCATCAGCCTTGTCAGACATTTGACACAAAGGTACCCCAGAACTAGCAATGGCAATGTCTCTGCCAGGTGTTTGTTGCCAAGCCCATCCCCTGGGTTCTGGAGCCCCCTTGGGCCCTGGGGTTCATCCCTCAGGGGCTGTAGAAACTCTGCCATGGCCTTTGGCTACACCTTGGCCTTTTCCTCATCCTTTCCTGCATTCACCTGCTGTGCCTTTGTGACCAACTGCTCCAGGGGCTTCTTGTGCCACTGCTGCAGCCCCCCTGAGTGCCTGTGGGTGCTCATCCTCTCACAGCTGCTGAGCTTTCTGAAATCCTGACCTCCTTGTTTCCCTGTCCTAGGAAACCGGGGATACAAAGGATCTGGCTCAGCTGGCAAATTTAGAGGATAAGACCCTGATGAAAAAAATCCCAATCCTCAGTATTTTTCTCTTCCTTCTCTTTTCCATCATCCTTTTTCCTACCACAGAGATTCCTCCTGCTACTTCTTGCCTTAACCATATTCCTGCACACTCACCTTCACCCAATCCCTTCCCAGCACACCAAGACCATCCAACCCCGGTTGTATAAATCCCTTCTCAACTTCCCTTATTGCCCCTCTGGGTGTCCATGTCCTTCAATTACCTCTGGGATAATGTGCAAACTGCCTCAGCATTCTCCCAAGGGACCCTTCAGAGATATTTTGGGATCATCATCCCTTTGGCCAGGACACTTTTCTGGCTTTCCCTTTTCCACCCTGCATGTGTTCCCTGCCATGTTTGCTCCCTGAAGATGCCAGTGTCCTCAGTGATGAGATTTTCAGTGCTCTCTCCCTGGTGACTCTTCACAGCCCCCCTGATCTGTCACTCGTCTGTCTCCTGGACACTCTCGGGTACCCAATCAATCCCCGATGCCGCCGCCACCCAAGGGAGCCCATCACCCAAACTGGGTGAGGCACCTTCAGCTCCACTCACTGCCCGCTGTCCCAGACGGTGGAAGGAATTCCAGAGGAGCCCCAAGGTGTGTGGAAAACTTGACATCACCAGAGGTTTGTGTCCACAAAGAAGACAGAGGAGTCCTGTAAAAGTCATTTCATTCATAAAAAAAAGGCAGAGGCCATTGGTCATTTCCCATGGGGCCTCTCCAATTGTTGGAGGATGCAGCCTCCTTTTCATCCTAATTTTCCTGGTTAAATCTCTCTCTCCCTTTCCCCATTGGCTGAAGTATTTGAGAGGTACAGACTTCCCACACCCCCTACTAGATACCCCCCTTAATATGCACCCCACTTCTGCACAGGTAACGATATTCACAGCTCTGTGAAGTCTTTGTTCTTCTCGAAGTTCATGAATTTATCAGGCCCTTGGCTGAGCAGCAGTCTGTGTGGTCAGTTCATAACATTTTCTGGAGCTCATGGGTTCTTCTGTGCCTTCCTTATGTCCAAGTGCCTGGCCCTATCCCCAAGCAGCTTGACAGCGTGTGTTTGTAAAGACACTTTGCTCTTCTTCCTTTCCTGGGGGTGCCCCGTTTGCGGGACATTCCCCCTAGAGCATGGGGCACCCCCGTGAGGGGAATTTGGGGAGGTGGGAGGGGGGAGCGCCAAGGCCGGGCCCCCCCGTGCTGTCCTGGCGGGAGCGGCTGCAGTGGGGACCGAGTGCGGGCGGGAGCGGCTGCAGTGGGGACCGAGTGCGGGCGGGATCGGCCGAGATCCCAGCGCTGCCCCAGCCTGACCTGCCCCAGCTCCATCCCTGCCCCTGCGGTGGGATGCTGTGGGTTTGGGGGGAAGAGGGAGCTGGCAGTGGGTGCTGGGCCTGGGGTCAGGAGGAGAAGGGAAGCAGAACCAGGGTTGAGGAACAAAATGTTGATGCACGTGGGAAGAGAAGGTGGGATTGTGCAGGAGAAAGAGGAATAGTGGGAGGAAGAGGAGTGTGAGGCAGAGTAGGGACACAGGAGTGTGAGGAGCAGGAAGAGGAGGCAGCACAAGGTTCCAGCCCTCCCTGTATCTGCAGCCTTCCCCCAGCCCCAGGAGTGTTTCCCTCCCCACATGCAGCAGGTGACCAGGGAGGGGAATCCATGATTTTGATGGGAGTGAATCTTGGTGTTTCTGAGCTTGATTGAGCTAAATGTTGATGCTTTGGATTTTTGCAAGGAGCTGAATCTTTTAGAAGAGATTTTGGCTGAGTCTTGATGTTTGGAGGACTTTTGGGATGAATCTTTTGGAGGTTCTTACAGACCAATGTGGCAATTCTTACATTGCCAACGACTTCCTGAGATAAACTTGTGCAAGGAAAAACCCCCAGCCTAAGGCGCTCTTCTCTTGTTTTCTCCCCAAACCAGGATTTTTCATTCCCGAGGAGTGGCCGGATGGAGGAGGAGGAAAAGCCCCAGAGGTCCCGCACGAGGAGGGGCTGCAAACCCAGCACAGGGAGCTGCGAGGAGCAAAGACCCCCCCTGTGCCAGGAGGGCGGCCGGAGATCCAGCCAGAGCTCCGAGCTGGTGGAGAAGCCTCATGGAGGGGAGAAGCCCCACAAGTGCTTGGAATGTGGGAGGGGTTTCAGCTGGAGATCCAGTCTGATCGAGCACCAGGTGATCCACACTGGGGAACAGCCCTTTGAGTGTGGGGAGTGTGGGAAGAGCTTCAGCCAGAGCTCCAGTCTAAAGCGGCACAAGATGATCCACACTGGGGAACGGCCCTATGAGTGTGGGGAATGTGGGAAGAGCTTCAGCCGCCTCTGCAGCCTGATGCTACACCGTGTGATCCACACTGGGGAACGGCCCTATGAGTGTGGGGAGTGTGGGAAGAGCTTCAGAGGTCGTTCTGCCTTGATCCAGCACCAGAGGTTCCACACTGGGGACGGGCTCTACACCTGCTTGGAATGTGGGAAGGGCTTTGGATCATGCTCCAACCTGAGGAAACACCAGCGCATCCACACCGGGGAGAGGCCCTACGAGTGTTCTGAGTGTGGGAAGAGGTTTCAGACCAGCTCTGATCTCCTCGTGCATCAGCGGAGTCACACAGAGGAGAGGCCCTTCCGCTGCCCCGACTGCGGGAAGGGCTTCAAGCGCAACTCACACCTCACTGCCCACCAGCTCATCCACACTGGGGAGAGGCCCTACGAGTGTCCTGAGTGTGGGAAGAGCTTCTCCAGGGATTCTCACTTGACCCGACACCAACGGACGCACCTCTAAGGGAAGCGCTGCGAGTGCCCCGAGAGCGGGAAGAGCTTCGTGCGCTGCTCCAGCTCCATCCCCCGTGGGAGGATCGGCCTTGGATGATCCCCAGTGACCCCCGTTGGGCAGAGCCCTGCTGATCCGTGCTCCTGGTGATCCGTGTTGTGAAGACACCTGGCTGGGATGTTCCGCATCTTCCTAGCTCCCTGTGGGCACCTGGATGAACACAGGGGCAGGAGCATCCTTTGGGAGACAGACCGACATTGGGAATTCCTTGGGCAGAACGGATTTGTTGACTTTCAACCCCAGAAAATCTTTTGCGTGATGTTGGGGAGGATGAAGCCAAAAAACCCTATAAATATGATTGCCTATATTCTGAGAATGTGGGACCTGTGGGTGAGATAGAATTGAAAGTAAGTTTTGATGTTTGAGATGTATTGGATACTGGATGTATGGGAAAACAGTTATATGACCAGCTGAAGGTCACCAGCAGCCAGACCCAGGTCAAATGGAATGTTCTGTCTCACCCCCCAATGGTTCATCCCACACCTGTACCCCTCCCCTGAAGTGTCAGGTATCTGTAACCTCATTGGCACAGATCCTGTTCCAGCCCACCTCAAGACCCCTTATCAGGGGGCTGCAGGGGTGGCTCGCTCTCTTGCTTTTGCTCCTCTCCCTCTTGCCCTTTGCTCCTTGCTCCCCTCCATTCCCTACCTTTCCCTTCCCCCACCTCCTAGGCCTTGTGCTGAGCTGCAGCCTGGCAGCTTATAGCAAGGCCTCACATCCCTTACAATAAACCCAATCTTCTAAAACCTAACTGCAGAGATCTCTCATTTACATATATCTATGCCGTCCTGGAGTCCACAACAGCAGCAGGGAAAAAACAATTTCTACAGCGTTCAATCCTATCAGCTGGGGGCATCAAGGAATACTGCATCGTCTTGGAGATCTTTTCCAGTCTCAGGGACTCCACGATTTTGATTTCCCATTGCCCAAGTGTGTCTTGCACAGCCAAATAGTGAAGATCAAGTGCAGGAAGCAAGATTTTGGAGACAGTGGGGTAGAAACCCCTCCAAAAAAGGTTCTTCCCTCCCAGCCAAACACATGGATCCTCAGGTGGCACAGACACAACAGTCCTTTTTGTTTGACCTTGATTTGTTTTTCATTTCTCTTCATCACTTTAAATGTCCAGCATTGTGGTAAAAATAAAGACATTGAACTGGGATATGGGTGAGGGGATGGGGGACATAGACATGGTGGGACACAGACATGGAGAGTGACATGGGGACACGTGGACATGGCCAGGGATGTGGCCATTCATGGGGACATGAGGGGAAATGGGCACAGCTGGAGATGTGGGGGACAATGACAGGGATGGATTTGTGGTGGGGAGACAGCCATGGGTGAGGACATGGTGGGACATGGCCAGTGACCTGTGGGGACATGGCCATGGCCGGTGCCATGGGGGGAACTTGCAGGGGCTGTGGGGGATGCTGGGTTTGAGGGAGTTGAGGGTTCCTGGGAGGGACTTGGGGCTTGCTGAGGGCTTTGGGGCATCCAGAGCTGGGAGACCCTGGCAGAGGTTGTGGGGCAGCTGCTCAAGGAGCCCCTGAGCTGGACCCCCAGCTGGGCATTGGGCTCCTGGAAGGGAATGAAGGTCCTTGTCCCCAGGAGGGAAATCCCAGCAGCCCCAGGGTATTGGGGGCAGCTGAGAGGCCACAACAGGAAGGGAAAGGTCAGGCAGAGCTGTCCCCCTCCAGAACTGCACCCTAAAAATCCCAAACTCAGGGACTCCTCCCAGGAAAAAGCTGTCAGGAGGTGCCTGAATTGAGGGAAAGGGGGATGGGACCTCAGACTGAGCAGGAGGGGCCTGGAACCTCCAAAACCAAGCATGATGGACAGGGCTGGTGGATTGGGGGGCAGAGGGGAAGGGGTGGAAGAGCAGGGAAGAAGAGGGGACTAGAACCCCCAAATTGCTTTGGGAAGGGTCCCACTCCTCCCCCTTTCTAATCCCCAAGATGGCACTGGGGCAGTGGGCTGGACTCTGGGCCTGGCTTGGGCACCCCCCATGTGCCCCTGCCCCAAATTCCCTTGGCAGTTTAAAGGTGTCCTGAAGCTTTTTGGTGTTGGCTGGGTGCTGTGCTGGGGTTCAGGTACCTCCCAAGGAGTCCGCAGAGCGGGGTGACACAGGGGGGACACACGGGGGTCCCCATTCCCGATCCATCCTGGGGCCCGTTCTGTCCCCTCCCGAATCATGGTTCCCCCGCAGGGTCCCCCCAAGTCCCTCTCCACTGTCCCCAGTAAACAGGACTGGGGTGAACTGGGAAGCTTTGTTGGGAACACTGGGAGCAGCCGGGTGGGGACAGAGTGACAGCAGGACTCACCAAGACCCCTCCCAGTCTCTTCCCAGCACAACCAACCTCATTCTAATTCCCACTTTCCAATCCCTGATCTCCTTCCTGCCCCTCCAGGCTCACTCCACTTTCTCCCAGTTACACCCAGCACCCCCAGACTCCCTCCCAGTGCCCACCAGCACCCCCAGAACCCCATCCCACCCTACCCAGTATCCTTCAAACACCTTCTCAGCCCTTCCAGACACTTGAGCCCCTCTCCTAGTTGAAACCAGGCTCTCTCCAGCTTCATCCCAGTTCCTCCCAGCACATGCCAGTGCCTCTCCCAGTTCCCCCCCAGTGCCTCCCCCGTGCCCCAGTGCTGGCTCAGGGGCTGCTCCAGGCTGACGTGCTCCACCTGGCAGCTGGAGGTGACCCCGCGCCGCGGGGAGGTTTCCAGCAGCACCAGGAGCTGCTGGCTCCAGTCCCCGTTGGGGCCCACGGCGGTGCCACCCCGTGCCCCGAGAGCTCCTGCTGGCCCTGGAAGCAGCTCAGCTGGATGTGGGCAGGGGAGAAATCCATCCCGGAGCAGAGCAGGCGGCCGGGGCCGGGCTGGGAGCTCGAGGGCAGCAGCGAGATGAAAACGCTGGGGGTCACTGGGAGAGAGAGGGGAGGGGTGGTGTGGCATTGAGAGGGACTGGAAATGGAATGAGAGGGACTGGGATTGATGCAGGCCATGGTGGTGCTGTCATGAACAACAGTCCTTGAGATTGCTTCATAATCAGTGGCAGGGGCATGAGCAAAAGTCAGATTTAAGATTTAGCCACAAAGCACAACAACTTGGTTGGCACGATTCACTCTAGTTCCCACAGGACAGCTAAGGCACAACAAGGGAAAACCAGCAACAACCAAAACAAACAAACTCCAGGCAACCAAACCAGCAATGAACTAAGAACTCTCTAGGGGGGTGTGGGTGGGTGTGTGTTGTGTTTGGGTGCATGGGACAAAAGACAGAGCGGGCAGGGATTAAAAGGAACACGGCCCAAAAGCTTGGCAACACTGAGCATCATTTTAACTTTGTTATGAATAAGGTGTGGTGATTGGCTCATGCAGATGAGGAAGGATTGTTGAGTGTGGTGGGGAGAAGTTGTGTTGGGGTTTACAGTTCTTTTGATGTGTATTTCTGTTGTGCCAGTACAGTTTTGATGCCCCTTGTAAGAGGCAGCAGGGGCTGGGGGGCACTTGTTGGTGGGAGACCTGGCAGAGGAACATCACAGCAGCCATCAAGAGATGAGAAGGGCTCCAGCAATGAGGAGGACAGATAAGGACTGCTTATGAATATTAATGAGGCTGATGCAGTCTCAGGCTATAAAAGGCAGAGATGCCACTTTGTGAGTGGAGCCTCTGGTGGGCAGGAGTCCCATCAAGCTCCCAGTGCTGTTCCCACCTTTGCTTTGTGACTTTTCATGGCTTCAAATTAAATTTTATTTACTCATTCCTGCCCGGATTTTGAGTAGTTTATAACAATTTTCATGTGCTAGGCTCCCACGAGTGGCATGCTCAAGAGATGATCTTTAAGCTCAGCGACAATGCAGGCTGTGGTGACTCAGCTGTTGCAAAACAAAAAAGTCGCTCATCTCAAAAGAAATGGGACCAAAACGTGACCTTGATTTCAAGGGAAGGATTTTGTCTAACTTAGATCTGTGTTGTCTTATGAGATACATTTTTTGTATTGCTCCACTAAGTCAGGAGGAATAAGTCAGATTTCCTGAGTGTACCATCAACTCTCTCTACTGCAGCTGAGGGGATCAGTGGTGTAAAGGATTCCCACTGAGGTCATGAAATGAGCATAAGTGTCTCGCTCATTAGCCAGCCCAGCACAGGAGGAGGGAATGTGTGACTCAGCTGAACGCAGAGCATCAAATCCAGAAAACTAGGAAAGACTTTGCAAGAGAGCATTGGCCTTCAGCTGCTTTCAACCATTGCTTCAGCTGGCCTGTCTTCCCAGAGACAGAAGTGCCTCAGAGTTGTGCTGCTGAGTAGGCTACAGAGAAAAGTCATGGGAGTCCCACTGGTATCTCAACTGGGTCTTGCAATTGCTGTATTTTGCTAACAGTTGTTTCTATTTTGATTGTACTTTTTTCTACCATTATGTAAAATCAGAAATCCCATGTAGTATCAACCACCTTCAAATGAGTCAAGTTGATATTAGTGCTGGCACCTTCCATGTGTGGAATGCTTCATAGAATGTGCTGAGAGAGCATTGGATTCTGACATCTGTTTAGCTAAATGCTCTCCCAGTGTTCTCTGCACTACCTTCCTATCCACGCTATTACTACCATCTCTAGGTATGGCTTTCAAAAATGAAACATCTTCCAAAGGACCATTTATTGTGGGGTTTTTCAGCATCAGAGAGTCTGAGCCTTGAAACCTGTCATCTCTTTGGTTAAGTTTCCTTCCCCAGCCTCCAAGAAATGTAACAGTGAGGCTGAGTTCATTGTTTACATATCTTCCTAGTTTAATGCCATGGTGATTCCAGATGGAATTTTCTGTAGGTTGAAATTGTTTCTAAACTTGGTGTCCAGCTAATCCGGATGGGGTTCTTACAGAGGTGGCCCAAAGACAGGAAATCTCCTCTTTGGTGCTAAGCCACTGGAGAGGAAAAAGAAGCCCACACCATCAAACCAACCAACAAAGAAGCCAAGAAAAAGACCCAACGCAAATCAAGACCAAGAAGGTAATGGTATTTATTAATGAAAGAAGCCATCTCAGTTCTTTTAAAATAGTGGGTTGATGGTGTTCATGTTTCCATTCTCATCTGATTTTTGTGTGGAATATCAAAGAAAAGCACATTTGAGTAGGAGGGAGATTGGAACTGCCTTTGCCAGGTAAGGGAGAGGGAAGAAACACATTTCTAGATGAAGATTAAGGATTGTCAATTACTGTAAGGGTTGGAAAACAATGTCAATAATGAATTGAAGTAGGTGTTTAATAATTCATTCAGAATGTTCAAACCAGTTCTTTCTTCTGTTGAGATATGTGGTGATGTGAGGTGGTAGTCTTGGTTTGTTACCCTGGCCCTACAAATTTACCAGAAAAATCCTTTCCCTTGCTCTACATTGGAATTGCATTGACCACTGAGGAGGCTTGATTGAGAAAAGGAAAGGGAGCAGTAGCGAGGCTTCCTCCTGGAGGCAATGGACAGTGACAGTACAAACACTCTTGTCTGTGTCATCTGAGCAAATACCCAGGTTCTTGTCCATTGGCGTGACGAAAGTTCCTGCAGACTGCAGAACATTCAGAAAACATGCATTTATTGCTCTGTTTCTGCTATGGGGGACATTTTTGAAGGAGAGTGGGGGTGAGGAAGTGAGTTTGACCTATGTCAGAATACGGTTTTTGCACTAGAGAGATTTGTAGGCAGGGTAGACAAACCTGCCATAGCAGTACCATATGGACAAATGATCCCTAAATAATCAATGAGGTGTAAGTAACTAACTCCTAGGGGTGCATTACACATGTGGATATAGATATAGACATGTGTTGTAGTGCATTAATTTGGTTTATATTGTGTTCCATTTTACTGTTAGAGAGTTTTTGTCCGTCACAGTCGGGTATCGATACTAGATCAATACCCATATTTCTTTAATGAGTCACCAGGTGGGGTTTGGGGGTCTCAGGTGAGGTTTTAGGGTGATGGGTCCCAGATGACATTTTGGGGATCCTAGGGGGGCTTTGGGGGGTCTTGGGAGGGTTTCTGGGAGTCCTGGAAGTGTTTTAGGGGCTCCCATGTGGGGTTTGAGTTTAGGTGAGGTTTTGGGGGGTTCTGAGGAGATTTGGGGTGTCCCAGTTGAGGTTTAGGGGGGGTCCCAGGTGTCCAGGTAAAGGTCCCAAGGGACTCTCAGGTGAGGATTTGGGGTTTCTGAGGTGAGAATCCCCAAGGATTTGGGGGTTCCCAGCTGCCCAGGTGAGGATCTGGAGTTTCCCAGGTGTCCCAGGTGAGGCCACAGGGAGGTTTTGGGGTTCCCAGGTGAGATTTTTGGGGGTTCCACTTGAATATCCCCAGGAATTTGGGGACTCCCACCTCCCCTTTTCACCCTCCCTGCCCCTCTGAACTCCACAGACTCTGGAACTTTCCACTTCCCTTTTCCCTCTCGGCCGCACCCACAGCCCTGGGAGTTTCCAAACTTCACCAAACCCCCCAGACCCCCACAATCCCCCAAATCCCCTTGAGTGCCTGCTGGGGGTGACCCCAGGGGTTTTGGGGTTCCCACCTCGGGCTCCGTCCCTGTCCCTGCCCTGGAGCTCTGAGCGCTGAGGGTGCTGAGGATCGGAGGAGGGAGAGCCCCATGCCCTGATCCTCCCCCAAGGGGCAGAATTCACCCTGCCAGGACCTCAGTGACCCTTGCGGCGCTGGGTTTAACCCCTTGAGGCCTGGATTGATCCCGCAGGGCTCCATTTCCCCTGCCAGGACCCCAGTGACCCCCTCAAGGCCCATTCACACCCCTCCCCGGGGGCTCTGATTTACCCTGTCAGGACACTGATTTGGAATTGGATTTTTCAGATTGTTTTTGGGCATCCAGCAGGATTTGGGGGCTGGGATTTGAGATTGCTTGGTATCCAGGATTGGAGATCTCTGGATTTGGGGTACCCAGCAGCATTTGGGATCTGGGGCTTTTGTGGATCCAGGATCTGGGATTTGAGGTCATTTGGGAACATTCTTTGGGATCCAGCAGGATTTGGGATCATACGGGATTCAGGGTCAATTTGGGGTCAATTTTGGGATTGTTTGGGATGCAGGATTTGAGGTCATTTGGGATCATTCCTCGTGATCCAGCAGGAGTTGCAATCTGGAATTTAAAATTGTTCAGGATTCAGGATTAGGGATCATTCTGTGGGATCCAGCAGGAGTAAGGATCATTTGGGGCCCCCGGAGTCCCCCAACCGCCCCCCCCCCACACCCCGATGTCCCCAAGGGTCCCTTTGTCTCCCCTCCCTCCGCTCCCATGGCCTCGCCCACTTCCTTGCCCATCCAGGCCCCGCCCACTTTCGCTTCCTATCAGGCCCCTCCCCTTTTCCCACGGCCCCGTTCCGTCCCTGCCCTTTTCCTGCCACCAAGGCCACGCCCACTCCTCTCCCCATTGGCCGCAGCTCCTGCGGCCCCGCCCTCTTTCCCCAGGCCTCATTCCCACGGCTTTTTCCAGTCCCCGCCCCTCCGAATATCCGTGCCGTGCGGCCCCGCCCTTTCATGGGCGTGGCTACAGGCGCGATGGGCGTTCATTGAAAGGCTCCGGGCACCAGCGGCCCCGGGCGGTGGAGCCGGCCCGACGCGGGCCGGGGGGCTCGGGGGGGCCGAGGGGCTGGGGGCGTTCCGGGGGGGTTCAATCAATACCGGGGGGGGGAGGGTCCCATGGGTGGGGGAGGGGCGGTGAGTGGAGGGAGTCCTGGCGCACGGGGGGCTCAAGGATCGGGGGTCCAAGCGCTTTGCAGGGGTCGGTGAAGGCGGGGAGGGCTGACAGTGGGAGTGTCCGGTGCGTCGGGGGACCTCGGTCTATTGGGGAAGGGTCCTGGTAATAACGGGGACTCCCGGCTGATAACAATGGGGACGGGGGACAGGACCGAGCTCCAAGGGATCCCCCCGCTGCTGGGGAGCCCCCGGAGCCCCCCAGCCCCTCTCCCGGCCCCCCCAGTCCCGGCGCTGTTCCCGGGGGGGTGAAAAGGGAGAGGCCGAACAAGCTGGAATGGGTGTGGGGCCCCACCTCACTTGGGTTTGGTTCGTTCTTCGCAGCTCTGGGTAATAACGACTTTGGGAGTTTTCTGCCAGAAATCTTCCCCCTCCTCCGCTCAGCCGAATGGCGTTGGGGGTTTTCCCTTTTTGGGGGCAATCGAAGCCATTGCACTGCTGCTCCTAATTCGGGGTAGGAGAAATGACGGCTTTCCTCGGAGCCGGTGGCAGCGAACACGCAGGGCTGGGAAAGGCGGGCCGGGAGCTGCGGAGAACTTTGTTTGTGTTTTCAGATAAACGCCGCCTCGGGCCCGGGCCCGTGCCCGGGCTGTTGCTCATCTCCGCCTTTCCCCTCACACAGCCCGGGGGGCCCGGAGAGCGCGGGCCGAGGCTGGGCCGTGTGCACAGCCCGCCGCTGGCTGCGATTGGGCGATGATGCCGTCACTCGTGGTTCTGGCGCGCTGATTGGGCAGAGCGGGGCCAAGCCCGGCCCCGGGGCCGCCCCCTCCCCGGGCGCCCCTGGCGCAGCGGAGCCGCCATTGGCGGAGCGTCTGTGCGGGCCCGGGAGCGGCGGCAGCGGCCGGAGCCCGCTGAGGCGGCGGCGGAGCTCGGAGGCGGCCCCAGCGCAGGTGGGAGCCGGGGATGGGGCAGCCGCCTCTGCCCTACCCACAGGAAGCGGGACGAGGCAGCGCTGCTCCGGCACCGGCTCCTGCCGAGGCCCCAGCGGCAAGGAGACCGCGGGCAGCCGCTCCCGCAGCGCCCTCAGGCCACGGGCAACACGGGGCGGACACGGCACCAGGAACCCGCCAGAGCCCCTCGGCCCGCAGCCAGCCCTGAGCCCCGGCAGAACTCAGCGCGGCTCCCACTGACTTATTAAAGAAATATGGGTATTGATCTAGTATCGATACTCAACTGTGACGGACAAAAACTCTCTAACAGTTTCAAGTTAGAAAGTGTATGTTTATTACGGCCGGGCAGCACGCAGGATATTTCCCTAATTCGCACTGCGAAATTCACAGGTAATTACAAAGCCTTTTGTTTACAAAAGTGTTGAATACCCAAAATACAAATATATATTCATACCCTTGTCGCCTCCCATTCCTCGCTGTGTGCTAATTGGCAAAAAGGCTATTAAGCATGCGTAGTTTGTTTCCTAAAATGAATTGGGGGTCTATTCTGGGGAGGGGTCACCCAAAATGAGGAAGTAAGATGAGTCTTCTTCATCCTGACCTTTCTAGCTTTTCAATGCATTCGTGACAAATGAATCCTTGGTAGAACTTACAGTTTCCCCGTGTTCAATGGGTTCTTTAAGCCAGAAGTCTGCAGTTATCCCATATCTTATTTACTGCATTTTGGTTTTTGTTACACTCACAGCTCCATAAACATAAACCTGACAAGCAATGAGTTACTAAATCCCGGGATAGCTTATCTAAGATCCGGCCTCTGTTAACTGTGAACAAAGCTTACCTATCTACTTCAGCTAATTCAGCAACTATTAACTTCCTTAAAAATCCTTAATTCTTTCATGTCTCACCACCTGCACTGGGGCCACCTCCGATCTCCGCCGCCGCCTCAGCGCTGCTTCCCGGTCACCCCCTGGATGTTACAAATCACTCCCAGTAAGATCCCAGTTGCCCCCAATGCGGTCCCAGTGGCTCCCAGTCATGCCTTCTATGGCTTCTTTCACTTTCAGTCACTCCCAGTAAGAGTCCAGTGTGGCTCCAGTCAGTTCCAGTATGAGCCCAGTCACACCTTCTGTGGTGCCATTTGCACCCACTGTGGTCCCAGTTGGTTCCAGTGCAGGTCCAGTCACCTCCAGCATGATCCCAGTAACCTCCAGATCCTCCCAGTATGAGTCTGGTTTGGTCCAAGTCACCCCCAGTATGATCCCAGTCACTCCCAGATCCTCCCAGTATGATTCCAGTCACCCCAGCTGTGACTCTGTCAGTCCCAGTATGACCCCAGCATGGGCCCAGCTGCTCCAAGTACGATCCCAGTTACCCCCTGCATTATTCCAGTTTGTCCTATTCACTCCTACTACAGATCTGGTCACTCCCAGTATGATTCCAGTCAGTCCCAGTATGATCCAAACCACTCCAGTCTCTCCCAGTATACCTCACTCATCCCCAGCATGCTCCCAGTAGCCCTCGGTGTGGCCCCAGTATATCCCAGTATGATCCCTGGTGCCCCAGTTCTGCTCCCAGTGGGTTCTTCTCCCAGTCCTGGTGTATCCCAGTGTCCCAGCCTGTCCCAGTCCATCCCAGCCTGTCCCAGCACTGTTTCCCAGATCCTGCCCCCCTGCCCCATTCCCAGGCACTGGGACCCCGCTGCACCCCCTTATCCTGCGCCAACACCCCCCTGCACCCCCTTATCCTGCATCGACACCCCCTGCACCCCCTTTTCCCGAGGATCTTCCTCTCCCAGCCCCTGGATCCCCTGTTTCCATCACCCCGGGCACTCCCAGACCCCCATTCCCGGCCATCCCGGGGCACCTCACCCCCAGGCCTCCCTTTTCTGGGAAACCCGAACAGGGCACGGGGCTCTCCAGCCGCTCCGGGATTTAGGATCGCCCGAAGGAAAGGAGGAGAGGAAAAAAAAAATGGATCCGCGGATCGCGGGGCTTCCCCCGCTTTGGGCCGGACCAGGACCCGGGAGTTCAGCACAGCCCGGCCCGGGGGTCCCGCAGCGCGGGGCCGTGGAGGGTCCCAAATGGGTCCCTGAGGGATCCCGAGGGGTTCCAGGAGGGGATCCGGGTGAGCTCCCTGGAATTCCGCTTTTCCCCTCCCGCCCTGCTCCCTCGGGCACTTCCGCTTTCTGCACCGCACCTGCGATCGGGGACGGCTGCGATGGCTCCAGCGCTGGCTCTGGGGGTGCTCCTGGGGCTCCTGGGGGAGCCCGGGGGCGCGACCAAAGGTGAGTGGGACCCCTCGAAACAGGGACATCCCTGAACCGCAATTCCCGGGCACCGGGACCCCCCTGAACCCCCTCATCTGGCACCGGCCGCCCCCATTCCCGGGCATCGGCACCCCCTGAACCGCAATTCCCGGGCACCGGGACCCTCCCCGAACTTCCATTCGCAGGCACCGGGACCCCCCTGAACCCCCAGTTTGGGTCCTGTGTCCCCCCTTCATTCCCTTCCCCAGCACCGAGACCCCCCTGAACCCCCTCACCTGGCACCGGGACCCCCCCTGAGCCCCCATTTCTGGGCACCAGGATCCCCTTGAACCCCGAATTCCGGGAAGGAAGCTCCCTGTTAACACGCATTCCCCGGCACGGGAACCCCCTGAACCCCCATTTTTGAGCTTGGGGACTCCCCTGTACTCCCTTCTCCAGCACCGGGACCCCTCTGCACCCCTTTATCCGGGACTGGGATCCCCCCTGCAGCCCCGTCAGTGCTCTGGGACCCCCCTGCACCCCCTTTTCCGGCATCCCGCTTTTCCCACACCCCAGACCCGCCCTTTTCCTCGGCTTTTGGACCCCCAGATCTCCCAAATTTCTGCATCCGCCAGTTCTCCATTCCCAGCTCTTCCCGGAAGGGGTTCCAGGGGGTCCCGGGGGGTCTCAGTGGAGATCCAGCGCTCTCCAGATGAATTCCCTGGAATTCCCCTTTCCTCCCGTCTCACTTTCGCGTCTCCCAAACTGTGTTCCCAGGATCTGCCCGCCTCTCCCAGCCCCAGACCCCCCTTTCCCGTGACCCAGGGACCCCCTGGACCCCCATTCCTGCCTTTCCCAACTCCCACACCCCACTGCCCTCAACACCGGGAATACCCAGACCCCCTTTTGTGGGCACAGGGACCCCCTGGATCCCCCATCCCGCCTCTCCCAATCCCTTCCTTGGACGTTTCCCTGCTCTCCCAGTTTCGATTCCTGACCCTTGGACGCCCCCAGACCCCCCAATCTCTGCATCCCCCCAGTTCTCCACCCCCTGTGCGTCCTGTGGGGTGTCCTGGGGAATTCCCAGGATTTCCTCCGTCCCCTCCCCGCGCTCCCCCGGTCACTTTGGCGTCTCCCAAGCTGCGGCACCGGGACCCGCCCGGGGAGCGGTGACTGCCTCCGGCACCGGGACCCCCCTGAACCGCAAATCCTGGGCACGGGGACCCCGCCGCACTTCCACTTCTTGGCGAATTCAGAAATCCTGGGCACAGAGACCGCCCTGAACGTTCATTTCGGGGCACCGGGACCCCCCCTGTACCCCCTTCCCTAGCCCAGAACACCCCTGCATGCCTTTATCTGGAACTCGGAACCTCCCAAACCCCCATTCCCGGGCACGGAAACCCTCCTGGATCCCCATTTCTGGGCACTGGGACCCCCCCCGAACCCCCATTTTCAGGCACCGGGACCCCTTTGTGATAAATGTCCTAAAGTTAATTTGTGTTGAATATGTCTGTATTATGATACACCCATATAAAATATAAAATATAAGTTTGTGTATACTTGTACATGTTCTAATAAAAACTGTGAGATATTGCAAGGTTAATTCATGTAAGTTTATATCCGAAAAACATAAAAACCATACAGGAAAAGGTACAAAATATTTCTGCTGGCAGCAAAACCCCAGAACAGGGACACAAGGACAATAGAGGAATGTCAGCGAAATGCCTCTACCGGGAAACCCTGAAAAGAAACACAAAAACCACGGAAGAAGCAGATGAGCTACTCAAGAACCGATTGATTACATCAGATCTGTGTCTCACCCGTTTCCTCCAGACATTATCATATCTACTCATATCTCGTCTGACTCCTCCGGACATTACCATATCTACGACACACCTGGGCTCAGCCATTAAGGTCATTGTTAACCCAGAAAAAACTATTCAGGACATCCAGACCCAAACATGAATAGTTAATGAAGCTGCCACGGACGAGGAAAACATCGGAGCCTCGTCTCTTCTCCGCGATCCTCTGTATAAAAAGGAGCAGTTTCAAGCCGAAAATGTGAACTTGGGGGGATAACAGGCTGGCAGAGTGTGTTATCAGAGTTCGCCCAGTGCCGATCCCGGGCTTGACACTGTCCTTTTAATTGTGGCTGTCCGAGACTGTCATTTTGTCTCTCAATAAAATTCTAAATTTTGATTTCTAAAATTTGGTCTATCTTATTTATAACACCTTGAACCCCAGAATCCAGGAAGGGACCCCCTCCTGAACCCCATTTCCTTGGCACCAGGACTCGCTGCATCCCGTTATCCAGCACTGGGACCTCCCTGAACCCTCATTTCTGGGCACCGGGACCCCCCTGAATCCCATTTTCAGGCGCCGGGACCCCTTGAACCCCGGAATCCAGGAAGGGACAGCCCTGAACCCCATTTCCCGGGCACCGGGACCAGCTGCATCCCGTTATCTGGCACTAGGACCCCCCTGAACCCGCATTCCTGGGCACGGAAACCCTCCTGTGACTTATTAAAGAAATATGGGTATTGATCTAGTATCGATACCCAACTGTGACAGACAAAAACTCTCTAACAGTTTTAAGTTAGAAAGTGCATGTTTATTACGGCCGGGCAGCACGGCGGGATATTTCCCTAATTTGCACTGCAAATTTCACAGGTAATTACAAAGTCTTTTATTTACAAAAGTGTTGAATATCCAAAATACAAATGCATATTCATACCCTTGTCACCTCCCATTCCTCGCTTCGTATGCTAATTGGGAAAAAGGCTATTAAGCATGCATAGTTTGTTTCTTAAAATGAGTCGGGGGTCTTCTGGGGAGGGGTCACCCAAAATGAGGAAGTAAGATGAGTCTTCCTCATCCTGACCTTTCTACCTTTTCAATGCATTCATGACAAATGATTCCTTGGTAGAACTTAAGAGTTTCCTGTGTTCAATGGGTCCTTTAAGCAGGAAATCTGCAGCTATCTTATGCCCTATTTACCACAACTACATAAACATAAACCTGACAAGAAATGAGTTACAAGATCCGGGGTAGCTTATCTAAGATCCAGCTTCTGTTAACTGCGAACAAAGATTACCTATCTACTTCAGGTAATTCAGCAACTTATTATCTTAACTTTCCTAAAAATCCTTAGTTCCTCAAAATTAACGTCTCATTCCCCACTTCTTCTTTGAAATGAGTAAATTCTTTTACTCAGTATACAGAATCTTCCTCATCTATCCAAGCTGTACAGCTAGTGTCTCTCAAGAGTAAGCCATATGCCTTTGACAGTGATGTTAAAGCTGCCACTCGTCATAGCATCTTCCAACTCCAAACAAGTATTACAATGGATAACACTAAACTTATGCTGACCAAAATAAGCAACACAACTATAGGGTGGATTAAGGTATTCAATATTCCGGTTGCTATTGGTGACCACCCAAAAAGCACATCCCACTAATGATGAGACAAATGTTCCTCAAGCCTTTTAAAAACCCCTCTGATGGTCTCTGTGTCATGGTGTATAGTAATTCCAGTCCATAAAGGAGTTCCTGAGAAATGGGGCACATTCTGGACAAACGTGTTAAGCATTTACCTGTACTCCCATTTCTACTCATTTTAAAGACCACTTTGGGTTAACTATCAGCTTCTGAACTCCTGTCTTTTTAAGGGCATATGGCCCAATTTTGGTAACTACAGGAGTTATTTGTTCCTCTACTTCTGGAATAGCTGGCATCTTGGTGATCACAGCCTTTCTTGGCACTGGTGGAGTAATTTTGGTCTGGTTCTTATGGTACTCAGTACATACCTGAGTGATGTTAAAGTCAATGTCATACCCCCTTATCGCACACCCCTCTATTTTGAGTCTAAACTCCAGACATTTACTCAAGCATTTATCACAGCATTCAGGACTGACCCTGATGAGTTTCATGGGTGGATGGTAAGCCTCGTGGAACCCATCCTGTACAAATGCATACTTACATCCCCAAACATTTCTTCCCTCCCACAAGCTTGCATTTGTGACTTTTAGTATCTTGTTTAAAGCCTTATGAGAGTAAGGATCATAAGCTCTTCCTTGGCACTGGTATATCCCAGTCACATTATACCTTCGTGGTATTGTGTTGACTCCTGTTATGGTTAAGGTAATTACTACAATAGTTACAACTTTCCACATAATGTCCAAAATAACTCTTAGTCCATTTATTCGTTGTTCTGAGTGAGCTTCAGCTTCAGTTCGTTATTGCCTGTTGTGGCCTTCCAAATTCCTTCTGGGGCTTTCTTCACTCGGGAGTGATGGATCCAGGCCTTCTGTTTCTTGATCTTGATTGCAGTGAAGGTAGTGAGGAGCACCTGGAATGGTCCTTCCCACTGTGGTTCTAAGGTTTTTTCTGCAAAAGACTTAACATACACATAATCCCCAGGTTGTACAATTATGTACTGGCCCATCTAGTTCTCTGCTTTGAGTTCCAGCCCCATATTTCTCAATTTCTCTAAGTTGTTTATTTAGGGCCACCATGTATCCATGCAGGGTTTCTTCCCCTACTTGAATGATGCTGTTCCCCCTTGAACTGCATATGGCCTTCCATACTATGTTTCAAAAGGGTTTAGTTTCTCTTTTGCCCTTGGTTTTGTCTGAATTCGCAACAAGGCCAGTGGGAGAGCCTGAGGCCAGGGCAAATTTGCTTCTTGCCCCAATCTCACAATTTGTTGTTTAATCAAATGGTTCATCTTTTCCACCTGGCCACTAGATTGAGGGTGGTATGGGGTGTGCAATTCCCAGTCTATTCCCAGGTGGTGACTTATTTGCTGCACAATTTTCGAAATAAAATGTGTTCTCCTATCTGAGGATATGGTGGCTGGAACTCCAAATCTTGCAACAGCGCTTTGGTCACCTCTCGGGCCTCAGCTGTCCTGGCAGGAAAGGCTTCTGGCCATCCTGAAAAGGTATCAGTTAACACCAATAGGTAACAATACCCTCCCTTCCTGGGCAGTTCTGTAGAATCAATTTGCGATTGTTGCCCAGGTCCACAACCTTTCCCAATTTGTCCCACTTTAGGCTTTGGGGTATTTTTAGGGTTAGTTCGGAGGCAAAGACTACACTGACGAGTTACTTGTATCACTGTGCCCTGCAATTTCCTGGCCATGATTCTTTCTTTCAAATGGTTATACAGGGCATCTATTCCTCAGTGTGTTTTCTCATGTTCCCTCTGTACTAATGACCACAACAAATAGGAGGGTACTACAAGTTTCCCTTCTTCTGTTGCAGCTCATCCCTCCTGGGTATAACTTGCCTTTTCTACCTTGATAAGTTTCTTATTTTTCTTATTGTACACTGACTTACCTTCAATAGAAACTTTTCCATCTGGAATCAATGATGCCTCAACAGCCTTATCAGGTACCTCACCTTTTGCTGCTTCTTTTGCCTCTCTGTCCACCAGCACATTCCCTTCTTCCAGTTCAGAGCTCACTTTTTGGTGTGCCTTTATGTGCATTATGGCTACTCTCTCAGGTAGCTGTATGGCATCTAATAGCCTCAGTATCTCTTGTGCGTGTTTAATACTCTTGCCTTGTGAATTCAGCAGTGCTCTTTCCTTCCAGATGGCTCCGTGAGCATGAACCACCTCGAATGCAGACCTTGAGTCCCTGTAGATGTTAATGGTCCAGACTCTATTACCTCCTTGCTTGTGGTAACTGCGTACCCAGCATGTCTTCTTCCACTGATGACATAGCTGCTTCCATCAGCAAACAGGTCTCAGCATCCTCAAGCGGGGTGTCCTTCAGATCCTGGCGGCTGGAGTAGGTGGCTTCAATGGTCTCCAGGCACTCATGGATCACTGGTTCTCCCGTACTCCCGCTGAGGAAGGAAGCTGGGTTCACAATGTTAGCTACCACAATTTCAACATCATCTTGTTCTACCAGTATGGCTTGGTACTTCAGAAATCTCTGTGGGGAGAGCCAATGTCCCCCTTTTGCCTCAAGGACTGCAGACATCGTGTGAGACACCAGCACAGTCATCTTCTAGCCTAGGGTGAATTTGCGTGCCTCTTGGATGTTTATTGCTACTGCTGCAACTGCTCTGAGGCACCTTGGCCATCCTTTAGCTGCTGTGTCCAGTTGTTTGGAAGGATAGGCCACTGCCCTCTGGTAGCGGCATAAGTTCTGTGCTAATATTCCCAAGGCAATCCCCTGCTTCTCATGAGAAAACAGGAAAAATGGTTTACTCACGTTTGGAAGTCCTAGGGCTGGAGCTGACATAAGGGCTTTCTTGAGTTGGTCGAAGGCTTGAGTTGCTTCTTTTGTCCACTGAAGATCTCTGCTCCCTTCCATGATCAAGTCATACAGAGGTTTAACAAGCAACCCATACCTATAAATCCACAGTCTGCACCACCCTGTCATGCCTAAAAGGTTCTTAGTTCTTTCACTGTCTGAGGTTTCACGGTCTGGTATATTGCTTCCTTGCGATCCTGCCCCAGAGTCCTTTGTCCAGCACTCACTTTATAACCCAGGTAAATAACTGTTTGCCTCACTATTTGGGCTTTCTTCTGGGATACTCGATACCCCTGCAGGCCTAGAAAGTTTAGGAGGCTTACCGTCCAGTCCACGCATGTCTCCTGGGTCTGGGTGGCTATTAAGAGATCATCCACATACTGGAGTAACTGTCCTTCTCCTGGTGGGGGTTCCCAGGACTCTAAATCCTTGGCAAGCTGTTCCCCAAATATAGTGGGGGAATTCTTATACCCCTGCGGTAAGACACCATGTGAGTTGAGTTTTTCTCTAGTTTTAGGGCTTTCCCACTCGAATGCAAAAATTTTCGGGCTGGCTTCATGGAGAGGGAGGCAAAAGAAAACATCCTTTAGATCTAGAACAGTAAACCAAGCTTGTTCAGGTGTTAAACGGTTTAACAAGGTGTAGGGATTGGCAACCACTGGATATAAGTCTTCAGTTACCTTGTTAACAGCCCTTCAATCTTGTACTAATCTGTATGACCCATCAGGTTTCTTTACTGGCAGAATAGGAGTATTAAAATCAGATTGACACTCTCTCAGTAGTCCTAGTTGTGGAAAGTTTTCAATAATTGGGCTAACCCCTTCTATATCTTCTTTCTTTAGGGGGTATTGTTTAAACCTTACTGGCTCTTCTCCCTCTTTAAGCCTGGTTTGCACTGGGAGTGCATTCTTTGCTCTTCCTGGTATATTGGAGGCCCACACTCCTGGAAATACTTGATCCATTATTTTCCTAAAATTTTCCTTTTCACTTACCACTTCAATTTCTTTGGTTATTAGCATTAAGCTTAACAGTTCTACATGTTGTTGATCCTTTACCTCCAAACTAATTTCCCCATTTTTGAATATTATTTTTGCTCCCAGCTGCTCCAGCAAATCTCTGCCCAAAAGTGCAGCTGGAGCATTAGGCATGTATAAAAATCGATGGACGCCCCAATGTTTTCCCAATTTATACTTCAATGGTTTGCAAAAATAAGCTCTTTCAGATTGACCAGTTGCCCCTTTTACCACAACATAGTCATTGGTTACAGGTATTAGGGCCTTATTTAACACTGAAAATGTTGCCCCTGTGTCTATCAAAAATTTTACTTCTTTTTCTTTGTTCCCCAGTTTGACTATAACCAGAGGGTCCCCTGGGGTAGGGCCCTCCGGTCCCCCTCAGTCCTCCTTTACATGAGCAACTACTTTTTCCTTTTTCTGATCAGCTTTTCTATGTTCATCACCCTTTCTTAATTCTGGGCACTGGTTTTTCCAGTGACCAAATTTCTTACAAAATGCACATTGATCTTTTCCTAGTAGGGGTGGTCCTTGTTTTGGTGGACCTTGCCTATGTTTTCCTTTTTCTCCTTCTTTTACTACTGCTGCTAGTTTCTTCATCCCTTGTT